>JAWNLI010000021.1:0-1200000 GCA_035042405.1 Drosophila demipolita
TGCGCTTTATTTTATAATTTTTAAAACTGTCATATCTTTGGTAATAATGGAGATATTGATGTTTTTCGCTTATTTTTATTTTCATTACCCCTCTGGCCATTTCATTTTTCCAGTTAATGAGCTTAAGAGCCATTTATTATGCTAATTAAAATGAGTTGACTGCTATTTTTCGCACGTGTGTGTGTGTCGAGTGACCGACCACAAATAGATTGCATGCAACTTTTTGGCACATAAAACAGCAGCTTGACTCTGACTCTGACTCTGACTATGAGTCGTATCTCTGGCTGTGGCTTTGCCTGGCAGTGTCTGCTAATGCCACATAATGAAGCTGATAATGGGCAACAAGCAGAGTGCAGAACGACAACGAGTGCTCGACCAAAATTGGCTGCCGCACAGTACAAGTTGAGGCAGGAATGCAACTGAAATGTGGCACGTTCAACTTTTCAGTTTCAGCGCACATTTAATGTTGCCGCATCTGTGCGGCACTCGTAGACGTAGAACGTACGGCAAACTAATGTGCGTCACCATTTCGTCTGTATTTATTTTGGGACAACAACAACAACATAAAGAAAAAACAGCAGCAGCAGTGGCAGCCGTAGCAGTTGCATGGAATCCCATTCAGCCTCCATTCAAACTGCGTCGCATCCATTTGCTCTGGTCATGGCCAATAACTAAGTTGCTGCGTGTGGCTGTTTGGCTTAGTATAATGCCAATATGTGGCAACAAAATGGGCGGCCTGTGTAAGTGCTTTTTTGTGGTGTGCAGGAAACCGGATTTTGTTGTGCTTAGCATCGAAAAGTCCTGCATGCGTGTGTGAGCGTGTGTGCTATTCTTTGCCATTGGTTTCGTTGGTGGTATATCTTGCCAATGTCACTAACAATAAGTGTCCATTATCGATTCCCTCAAAAACTTATATAACTATGGAATTTGCATAGTGACAATGCAATTTGTGCCCTTTTATTTTAGTGTTTTTCAGCCTGTGTCCATAAATGTTGGTAATAAAGTTAAAAAGTTTATGATATTGATTGTTTGAGGTTGAGGCATAACGACACTTTCATCTAATGTTTATTGACTTCAAGTTTAACAAAAATGTATATTAAATTTAGAATTTGAAACCAAAACTAAAACCTTTTTTTTTAAAGCAATTATTTGCAGAGTATATCAATATGTACACTTAAAGTCGTTCAACTGAATTTAAAGCTTATTCAATCATTTGATTAAATGTTCTCTCAAACATTACTATTTGAAGTAATATTCTTCTTTATTTTCACCTTCGGCAATCTGACCCCTGGCATACTTTCAAGTTCGCATTGCTAATGCGCTTTGTAGCTCATAAAATAAAAACGAATGTTTTATAAATACCAATGGGCAAATGAAATTAAAAAAAAAAGATTCCGTTGCCCTTGGCAACACTGAAAACTGCTCAACTACAAAAAAAAACAAAAAAAAAAACCCAGTCACCCTCTCGGGGACTGCTCCAAAAATTACAGCCCAAAAGTGTGATACGTAAAATTTAACATTAACAGCAGCAACAACAACAACAAAAACAACAACAATAATAAAAACAACAACAAGCAACAAAGTCATTTCGTATTTATTGTATTACCTTTGTCAGCATATCTAACATTTTTGGTTATTGTAGTTGTTCCCGTTGTTATTTTTTTGTGTTGTTAAATGCTTACTTATTATTTTTTGTTGCCGGCTTTAATGTTATTGCCATGCTGCCATGGCATGCGCACATTGTTTTTTGTTATTCGTTACCATTCAAGATGAAAAATCCAATTTTCTCCTCTAAGCATTCTTGTAATGCGACCTCAAACCCAACCTTTCAACTCTCCGACCTTCCACATGCGCGCATACATAAAAAGGGTTCACAAAGTGCATAATACTTATTTTTTTTTTTTTTGTTATTGTTGATACGTTTTTTTGCTTTTGTTTTGCACTATTTTCATAATTTCTGCTATGCTCGGGAAAAGCGTGCAAAAATGTTCAAAAAGCGCGAGCATGAAAAATGATTTGTCGCATTCGCTGCTGGCACAATTTGGATAATATTTTTTCCACCTTAGTGTTTGCTGACATTGTAAAGGATACAAATTTTGTGTGTTCTGCATTAAAAGCAAATAAACTTTTCTTTTAAATTCCGAATTTACCTATTGCAAACTTGAGTTGACAATATGGAGATTTTTGCTCTTTAAATAAATTTAAAATATTAACATCTTATAACACAGATCATCCTTAAAGCCTTAAATACTGAAATGTTTGGAAAGGAACTAATACCATCAAAATACATTCAAAAATATTTAATGTAAAATAACAATAACAAATACAATATAAATAAATAAATAGTAATAAAATAAAGCCAACGCTGAATTAAGTGGAAATTCAAAATAAATATTCTAACACAACAATAAATAATTGTAAGAAAAAAACAATTAATTTATCGCAATGCTGAATGAAGACAAAAAGTTAATTCCAGATTTCTTCCACTTAAATTCGGCTTACTTTCAGCAGCCACTGCAAAAACAAAATTAATATTTTAAATATAATTTCAGTAAACCTATTATCTTATTTAATTCTAAGCGTTTTATTTATTTGTGCGGAAGCACTTATATATATATAAATTTATAAACATATAAATAAATACGTAAATATTTAAATTTGCTGTTGCAAAATGCATTTCAGACCAAATGTTTCACGCAAAACGTTGCCGCAGCAGCTGGCAGCGAATGTGGTCCAACCTTTTGTTGCCGTATAACCAGACCCATTATTAGTATAGCTCGGCGAATTACTCATATGCCGCATTGTGGGGCAATCGAACCAGCTGCAATGGATATCAGTTTAAGCCGCTGCTTGCAACAAAAATCCGCTTGCAATAACACATCTGCATGTAAAATAAAACTCCGAGCTGCGTCATATCAGCCATAACCGTCAACTGTTGCGACCCCGACCCCCTTCGCTCACTTGCCACACACCCCCCCCCCCCACCCAACAAGAGGGGCGCTGCTCAACTCGTTTGGAACAAGAGCTGAAATGCCATTGTAGTTGCTTGTCTCAATTTGCTGTCACACTGCGTATGCGCAACTACTTTATATGATTACTTTTTATTTCCATTTTCATTTTCATTTTCATTGTTATGGCTCGAGTGTTATGGGCCAGCCTGTTGCGTGTTGCGTTCTGTGTTGCATTTACTCTCCAGCTTAAATTGAATTATAAAGGAATATATATTTTACAATTGCCCCGCATGGATTCGACACCAGAAGCTTCTCAATTTCATTTCGGGTTGCAAAGTGCTCGTATGAGTGCCACAACAATTTTATTCAGCATATGCGAGAGCTAAATGGCCAATCAAAAGAAAAAGAGGAAAGGAGTAAATATATATAAACCATATAATATTATTCATTGCAAAATGCAGTAATTTAATTTTGTATAGTTTTAATATTTATTATTAATTAAATATATATATATATATATATATATATGTTCTATGAATTTTAATGATAATATTCGATGCAAATCCACAGAGCATCTGCTAGTCGGAGCCACACAAAATTCATTTTAAATGTATTATTTGTTCGTTTAAACATTTTATTTGACATAAATAAATTTGTATGTATATATGTATTTGTGGCAATTTCCATTTTAAAATCAAATTTCCCAAGCGTAAATCTTCAAAAGCAAAAGCGACATTGATTCACGTCGCATCTCACAGCCCTAAAGCCAATTTCGAGCTGTGCCTTGCGCCTGGCAACCTTCAGGCTTCACTTGGAGCCGTCTCCCCCCCCCCCCATTGCCAACCCCCTTATCGATGGTGACACGTTGGCAGCGCGCTGCGCATCCTTTAAACACAGCCACAGGCGAAAAATCCACAAAAACTTTTCGCCCTGCAGAAAGTTTTAGCCACAAGGTCGCTAAACCTAGAACGGCCAAAAAACGGTAAATTTGCGACTGCGGTGGGGCGCCTCAAATTGGTTTTATTTGAATTAAATTTTGTTTTATTTGATTTGGTGTCGCGCGTTGCGTTTGGCTTTTTGCTTCAATTGAATTTGACTGCTGTCAATCACGCGCTGCATACGCTTCACTTGCCTGTAAAATTCAAATTTTATGCTAATTTTACGCAGAACGAACCAACGAACGAACGAACGAACGAACGATCAACGTGACGGTTAGCAAGAAGCAGAAAACTGGTGTGGCTGCAAAAAGGGTTAAATGTGTTAAATATTGATTGGTTTAGCTCTAACTCGCTGATACGCTGATGCAAGGCGGGCCAAACACACAACTACAACAACAACAACAACAACACAACAACAACAATGACAGCAACACTGACAGCAAAAAGAACAACGCTCAAACGACGTTTTAAGCGCGCTCTTAAAAAGTGATTTGTCAACAGTTGCAATGCGGCAGGACCCACACAGCAAAAGGACGCACAATGAGGCAACCTGCGGGCGCGTAAAAACTAAACCATGTCCGGACGAGGTGGCGTTAATTTGCTTTTGATTATGGCCTGACACTGGAAATGGTTGACTAAGCGCCAAACAAGTCCTGCCTTTAAATCAACAACATCAACAGCAGCAGCAAAAACAAGTTGAACCGCAATTTTATGGCGATATCTGAACTAATTTGTTGCACAATATTCACTTTAATTAATGTGCTGCTGCTGTTCGAAATCAATTATCTCTCGTGCACTATATTAATGGTACTTATTTATAATTACATATATGTTCATTAATTTAAAAAAATCACACACAAAATCCCTGTGAAATTTAAATAATTAACATTTAATAAAATAAACAATTTTCTTTAAATTTCAAAAGCTGTTCCACAAAACAATATAAAATGTTTCTGTCTTAAAATACGTATGATTAATGACTAACTAAAAAACTCATTTTAGTTTCCTTGTGTACATATTTTTAATAACAAACTTAAATATTTAAATATTTTTGTAAATTTTAAAAATGTTCCTAAGCCAACCCATAATACTTTTATTTGTTAAATCATATTTTAAACTGAATCAAAGTTTTGTCTCTCTGTATATTGTTCAGTTAGTGTCATTTAATATTTTTCCACTGATTTTCCTACCCTGCTCATTTTATCTTTAACTTCAATTTAGGTAATTTATAGTTCTATTTGAGTTGATGTTGATAAATTGATGAGTGCCTGCAAATAATCCAGCAGAGGCTGAGGCAGTTTTTTGTTGCCTTCTGTCAAGGTGTGCGGCGCACTTTGTAGGTGTGTGTGTGTGTGTGTGTGTGTGTGGGGCGCCGAGTGGTGTGCGAATAATCTACAATAATAAATTTATTGGCAAGCATTTTTTGATTTATTATGCATATCAATAATATGTATTTTTATAAATAGCACTTCCACATGACACTAATGATGCGGTGCCAGAGTTGACCTTTTCCTTTTTCGACTCGACTCTATTTCTTTTTTTTAGTAGTTTTGTTTCATTTTAGTGATGGGTGCAAAGCGTGGCCGACCACACACACACACACACACACACGCAAATATTAAATGGAGGCCCAGGATACAGAACTGTAGTTTACAGCTGCAGCCTTAAGCCTCGGATAGGCCATTTACGTTGCACGAGTCCGATAGTTACCCTTTACTGGAAGGCATGCCTCGCCCTGCATTGTTAATATTATTAACATGGATTTTTACAAGCCATAAACCCATATTTGGCCAGGCCAAGCCCTTTGTGTTGCCGTTGCCACATAAAATGCGAAGGCGCCCAGCTGTGCTCAGCTCTGCGGCAGACCTTCTTTGACCCCCACCAAAAATAAAAATGAGCACCCCCTCCCTCTCCATACTCATTTCATGCCCTTCGTGCTGGCCATTTTATTGGCGTGTAAAGTTTGCGTTTCCATGCAGTCACCGGGTCGGGTCGCCTTAAGTGGCTCCGGTTCACTATGCACGTTTTCAATATATATCTCATATTGTTTGGCCGTGCGCCGAGCGTGTTTATTTGTTCAGTGGTACTTATGAAGGAGTCAACGTTGGTGAGACTGGAACTGAAACTGAAACTGGTATTGGGATTGGTACTTGGACGGTGACTGGGACTGCGATTGGGACTGTTGCTTGGCCGTCGCTCTGCGGCTTATGCTTATGATATTGAAATGGCATACTACTTAGCAGCCCAAGATCCCCATTATTAACAATGTGGCGCCTTTTTACTATAGATATTTTGGTTGTATTAAGGTGCAGCCTTTGCGACCTCAATCAGGCCAGGCGTATATCCTTTTGGGAGGCCTTCGACACTGTTAATCTTTAATGTTCACTTCATGGACACGAATGCTGACAGTGACAGCCATAAAAAAATAACCCAGTTAATACCACCAAAGGGTGCGACCGTCTTTTGTAAATGTCTTGGGTGAGGCTTTTGTTGACGCTGATTAAAAATAAATTATAAATATCTTTGCCTGACTGTTTGCATGATTTCGACCATAATGTGATTGTAAATTAATCACATTATTATAAAGCTGTCAAAATGTATATTCCTCGCATGCAAATTATATTTGGCTGGAAGCATAAACATTTGTGTTGGTTATTAATAATTATGTGTCGTGATCGAAAGATAATAAAACCACTTTGATTAATGTATATTTTTGCATACTATTTCCACTTCTAGATTTCATTAGTTAACAAAAAAAAAGTAGAATTTTTTTATAGATAACTTTAATTTGGAGCATATCGAAGCTTCTAAAGAGATTATTCATTCCTTGGTGTATGAAACATTATTGATCAATTGTAAAAAATTTCATCAATATCGGATAAAAACACCAATGGTAGACCAAGCATTAATACATTTTTTTACTTCCTTTTATTTATTATTATTATTTATTATTTATCAGTTGGCATCAGAGAAACGACTAATTGAGCTCTCTCAACCAGAGCAAATTTTTATTGATTATTATAAAATGTTGAGAATTCATTGCCTATTTTAATGGTCAACACATGTCCGCTGCATATTTCTCTGTAGATGCAATGATATCAGTTTTGTGTCTGACAAGCCGAAATCAAGAAACATTGCTCATAGCTGCAAGTCCCAAATATCAGCAAAAAAGAAGCAAAAAAAAAGCTAAAAGAAAAATGTCACATCAATTTTCTAACGCTGACCGCAAACGTGCGACAACATCAAGTCCAAGTGTATTTGGGTGTGTGCGTGTGTGGGTGTGTGTGTGTGTATGAGTTTGACTTTGTAATAAAATGAGTTGTCGAAAGCGTTGCACAGAGATACACACACAAGAACAACAACAACAATAACAACAAGTCAGCTGCAAATATGTTGGCTGACTTTGGCCAGCAACGAAAATGTCGACTTTTCAACGTTGACTTGGAAATTGACTGACTGCCACTCGCTGCATGTGATTGGGAATGTGTGTATGTGCGAGTGTGTGTGGGTGTGTGTGAGTAAATGACTTTGCAAATGGACATGCCAAAAAAATGTAAAGCAGTCACATATGCCCTGTGCCATGGATGGAACTGTGGGCATTGCAAGTCCAATCATAGCCATTTGTGGACCGACTCTTGCAGTTTTCTTTTTTGGTTAACAAATGTGCCGGCAACAGTTACACGCCAGGCCAAAAGCAAAGTTAGAACTACAATTGTCTGTGTGTGTGTGTGTATATGTGTGTGCCTCTTTGTTTGTGTGTGTGTGTGTGTAATATTTTCGAACCCACAACAAAGCGGAAACGTATTGACAACGAAGGAAATGGACTTAAGCCATGATTTATAGTGTACGGATTTTCCATTTAAGTTTATTGGTTTTCTGTAAATGCAACTGCCAACAACAACAACAACAAAAAAAAGCATGGGCATAGCAAGTGGCCTTCTACATAAGCTCATTCAACTCTGTCTACGCCTCACCCTCAACCTCCAACCCTCCCCCCTTAGCCATACCCTTAACTTACCTACTTATGAACGTACACAACTATTTCTAGAAAGTTGTGTCTGCTTTTGAAAGTTTTGGTTTAGTTTTGGGTTCTGGGCGGTTTGTTACTTGGCTCTAACCAAGCACCGGTTCTTGGCTCTGTTACAATTTATGGTTTTTTGCTGTTACATTGTGCAACTGCTCATGTTTCACGCATTTCTTTTGCCGTACGTATTTAAGTTGTGTGGCAAAATGGATTTCTGCCGGCACTTAACACACTCAACCATCCTTATCTTTATGTTTGTATATATATGTATTCATTGCAAATCTGAAATGGCTTACTTTTCGTCCATACTCAAACAAATTTCAAAGTAATAATAAAAACAGCTCAGAGCATTATCGATGTGAGCCACTCTGAGTTACTCTGATAGCTGCTGACAGGTGGTTTGGAGACTTTTCATCCTGTCAGTTTTTTAATTTGCCAACTCTTGCTTAAAATGTTTACATTTCGATTTTGGTGTGCAGAAATCTATCGGCTTAAATTTACTCCTAAAAACACAGATCAAATCTGTCAATAGGCATTATCTATTTTAACAAAAAATAAGAATTTTTTATAGCTTACATACAAAAATTAAAACACGATTTTGCTTCGTTTTCTATGTAAGAATTATACTCATAAATAATATCTATAACTATATAAAAATAAGTAAATTATTAAAAATCAGTGCATTTGTTTCACAAGTTGACTTCTGCAATAATACTAGACTTAAAGTTTGAAACGCTAATCCACTCAATTTTCTTGTTTTAATTATAAAATATAATTGTGAAAGAAAAATAGTTTTAACGATGACGAAAATTTAAATGAATTTTATTAAATTCCTCAATTAATAAACTTTAAGTATTAATGTGAAGTTTACACTTTTAGCAAAGAGTATTACTTTTGTTAATCTATTAAGTTATGACAAAGATTTCATAGTTCAAAATTCAAATCAATATTCAATTGCCTTTAAATTTTTGCTGTGGTTTGAGAATCGAATCCAAATTGGTATTTAGAAGATGTCCTTTGAAGAATATGTTTGTATATGTTGTGGTTTTGCTAGTGACCACAATAGACGAACGTAGTTTGACTGACTACTGTCATGTTTGGCCAAAATTGCGATGTGGGAGCAGAAGTTCAAAATAAACCAACTCCTGGTAGACAATGTGGGGAAGGCTATTTAAAATGCCGAGCGAGGCAGACAAGATGACGGATGCACCACAGTTATATATGTGTATGTGGGCGTGTGTGTGTGTGTGTCTGGACAGCGGTGCAAATTCAAATTAAGCTACAATAAGTGCAACATTGCCCCTCTGTGCTCGCCCAGCGGCAGTTATGGTTGCAGCTCCCCTGCAATGGACAAGTTGACAGGCAGCAAATCAGCCAAGCAATGGCAGAGGAAACCTCTGCATTTACCAAGTGCCAAGACGCTGTCAGCATAAAGTTAAGCCTGGTCTAAGCAGTTGCCAGGCGAGCGTATGCTGATGGAAAGGTGTGGAGGTGTGGAGGTGTGGAGGTGGGCCAGAAGCAGCAGCACCTCTGGATGCGGCTGCACATCATCAATCTTCTTAGACAGTCGCACTCGTCGGGGGACTGCATCAGCTCTGTGTACGGAACGTGCTGCCATTTCCTGGAACAGCCAGCAAGGGCTGTGACCCTTGTTGCCCCCGTGCTCCCCTCTTGTCTAGTCACAATTTCGTCGTACCAGTGCTGGCAGCTCCCGTTTTGAGTTATGTTGCCCCTTGCCAAGTTGTTAGTTGCCAGTTGCAAGTTGCCCCGTTGCCAGTTGCCAGTTGCCCCGTTGCCAGTTGCCCCGTTGCCAGTTGCCATGTTGTGGTCGACGACAGTCGTTGACTTCTTGTGCTGCATCTGCTTAGCAAGTGAGAGGTTCACAGAGATCTAGCTGAGTAGACAGAGGGTGAGAGAGAGGAGGGGGGACTGGGAGTCCTTTTTGTCACTGTACTTTGTTATTAATGCGCATTTACGTTTCTTTTTTTGCTACTGCCGTTTTTTTCTCTTCTTATTTTTTTGAACGGCAGCAAAACTTCACCTTTTGGCTGCTGCTGCTTTTGTGCGCCGTCTAATTGAGGAAACATTAAAAGTGAAGTTCTGCTTGTGCCGCATTGCAATAACCCAGAAAAACACGAGTGCAATGCAGTTGTCAATGCAGCTCCTTTGCAACATGCTCTTTAGTTGTTTATCTATGTATATGTGTCTGTCGATGTATCTGTCGGTGTGTCTGTCGATTTGTCTGTCGATGTGTCTGTCGTTGTGTTTTTTTTTTTGCAGTGGAATCTCTAATAAAGTCTAGGCTGATATTAGTTTTTTGGGGCAGAACTTATGACATTTGACATGCTTTCTGCTCTTTTTATAGCCACGCAATGATTGAAGTCTGCTAGGCAAATTAATTTCTCTGCTTTGAAAAAATGCGTAAAACTGACATATTTAGCTCTTTGGCACATTCTTTCATGTATGTAGCTCTAATGATATTTTTCATTTGCAAAAGAATTATTAACTGCTTACAATAAAAATAAATTTGCCAACAAATTGTCAACTTACAAAGGAATCATCTGCAGATTTTTAATATAAATTAATTTTAACTGCACATTAAAAGTGTATTTAATATTCGTAGATATCTGTTTGGCATATTCGTGTTCTTATTTTTTGGTGAGCACAATTGAAAAGGCGCTGTGACAAAAGGAATGCCACAGGCATAACAAGCGCTCAATTAACTGGGCTACTAACTTGGCAGGTAAGAGTTGCCACTGACTGAAAACTCTGCCTAGAAGACATTAATCATTTTTAGCCTAGAATGGAAAACAGCTGCTGCAACTACAACTCCGAAGTACTAACGAGGCAGCTAAGCAACTTCTGACAACTTGAAGCCGCACTCCATTCCAAATGGGCAGCGATTATGCGAGTTTATAATAAAGTCAACAGCAAGTAGAAAAAAATATAGAAATTGAGGAGAAGAGGAGAAAAAAACAATGCAAAATTGCTTTAGCTTCTGTGCATCAGCTTTGGCTTTAGCTTTAGCTTCAATTCAAAGCCATTGTCTGGTTGCTGGCCTAGGGGGAGCCAGCCATTTGTCAAAAGTATTTCGCCGTCGGGTCGGCAGTTCCTTTATCACTATCTCTCATTCAGGCATACAAGTCATTTATCATTTATGCATTGCATCATACATGCGTCTCTACTACTATCGAGGGTGACACACACACATAGTCACTGGCACACACAATTATGGGATATGGAATCTCGGATGCGGATGCGGATGCGGATGCGTGCCAAACGACACTGACACTCCTTTGAGCAGCGAAGCGTGGCTAGTCTTCCACTAAGCCCGAGTTGATTTGCAAAGCTCAGCACAAGAGGGAGGGGAGGGTTAGGGTTAGGGGAGAACTCAAGCGTTTGTTCCAGTTATATGACATTTGAGATTTTGAAGGACATCCTGTGCATGGTGCCACTGTCACTGCATGGCTTAAGTTTTGACAGCAACTCCTCCTCATCCACCTTATCACCAGTCGCACGCGTGTCACACAAAATTTATCAATAGATCAGTGGAGCGTCTTGGCCGAAATGAAATATGGCTGGCAGTTAATAAGGACACTCGTAGGCAATGCTTAACATGCCTATTAAAGGCCCAAGAAAAACTGACCTTGCTCCAAGCTTCAGCATCTAAATGAGGACAACTTGATTGATAGGCGAGAAAATTAATTTTTCATATTAACTTCTTACCACACCATGTTGGCCATCTCATTCAATGTGGCTCGATTGATGTTTATTTTTGGCACAAGCATTTAGCTCGTGTGTAGACACACACGCCAACAGACACACACACACACACACACACCTATATACATATATACATAATTATGCCTTGTGTTTGCATAGTTATTGCTGCCAAGGA
Organism: Drosophila demipolita; assembly: GCA_035042405.1. Taxonomy (NCBI): domain Eukaryota; kingdom Metazoa; phylum Arthropoda; class Insecta; order Diptera; family Drosophilidae; genus Drosophila; species Drosophila demipolita. Next base: position 11,812 of record JAWNLI010000021.1, read on the forward strand.
TTGCTTCCTAATTAATTATGATATTGTTATACAAAATGAGTGGGTATAAAATTCAGTGTATGCCAAGTATTACAAATTTCTTATCTATGGGCAAAATTTGAGAATGTATGAATACATAATGGAGCAGTAATTGCAAGTATTACCAGGACTACTCCATACCCCTATGCCAAGGTGTATATGTGTGTGTGTGAGTGCTGACATATATTTGGTCGGAAGTCTGCTTGTGGTATTTGTATATGGCCAAGTTAGTGTTTTATGCCATTTAGTGTTTGCTTGTAAAATGTGCTAATAGAGCTCTGCCAAACTAATGCATCAGTGTCCTAGGTCTGTCAGATTCAGGACCAATCGATGAGTGTGTACACGTGTGTGTGTGTGTGTGCTGGACACGAAAACGAACTTAACAAATTATAAGGCATTATTTGCGTATGTGTTATGTGATATGTTGTATTTTATGGCTAACTGCAATGGCATTTCCTTTGAGCATCAAATGGGAATTATATTTGAACAGTGTTTAACTCGAGATATGTTTGCTAAATTGAGGATTGTCCGAATTGTGGTAAAACACTCTGTAAGCTGGCTAGATAAAATCACAATACTTAGAATAGAGCTGCAAATATTTAGCAAATACTGGCGTTTATAAATATCCGACTAAGTTAAACCAAAATATCACTTTGGCAATAATACTTAATTTGCATATTAGTAAAAAAAAAAAGTTATGTACGTGAAATACAAATTTTGGACTAATCACTTTGGCAATAATACTTAATTTGCATATTAGTAAAAGAAATTTACTCAAATTAAATTATTCCCTACGTGGTATTTAAATGAGTATATTAATATATAAGTACATGCATCAAATAAATTGTACAAATTGAACATTTAATCACTGACCGACTTGTCAATTATTAAATTTGAACAATTTTAATTAAATCATTTCTAAATTTAAATGATTTCATTTCTATTATTTGTGTGCTGTGTTTTCGTTGGAAGCTTGCTTTTAAATTTGTAGCGCTTCTCAAATAGAAATCGTCGAGCAAAAAACTTTGCCAACGGCGTAAATAAATTCAATTAAAATTGTCTGCAGGTGCAAACAATTCACATTCACGCGGTTAACTCAATTATCAATTTTAATTTAACTGTGGCTCTGGCTTTAGTGCGTTGACTTAAGCAATTACAGAAATTCAACAAATGAAGCAGGCAACTAAGTACACTAAAAAAAAATCGATAACAGTTCCCAAAGTTGAACAAGCATTCGCTTTCAACTGCATTGGCTTAAAATTACCTTTGGAATTGCACAAAAAAAGCGAAAAAAAAGCTGGAAAAGAAATGAGTTTATTTGCATTGTCGGCCCCGTTCCACCTCGGCTATTTGGAGACTCATTTTTTTCGTTGCCCGATGCTCATATTGTGCATAACGTATTATTGAATGCCAGCGCACAGGCTGCGCCGGCGAACGCTTGGCTTGGTTGGTTCCGTGACCAGTCCCCAGTCCCGACTGCCAACTGGTGACTGGTGATTGGGAACTGGGAACTGGGTAACTGGTAACTGGTAACCAGCAGCGCATTATTTATGCATGCAATGCTGTTTGAGTCTGCAGTTCGTAGTCCGCAGTCCGCAGTTATTGGCGTTCATCCGATAGGATTCTGCAGCGGGTTTGTGCCGCCAACTGCGGTGTACCTTCAGTTTTGGGGCCAGCACATTTTATTGAATTTCAATGGAGTCATTGATCTTTTGTGCCAGACTTTGTTTATTGCAAAGGCTGGCTGGCTAACTGGGTGGCTGGCTGGCTGGCTGGCTGGCAGTCGTCCTTCCATTCATACTACTCATGCAACACTCATGTTGTTGCCACAAACACAAACACACACGCTAAGTCGTTCGCTTTAAGGACAGTGAATTTTAGATACTTTGCCTGTGAATTTGCTGGTGGCTTTTTGCTTGACTTTCTGGTTCATTGTGCTCATAATTCATGTAGATTGTTTAATGTTGTCAGCAGCTGCCCGCTCGCACCGCTAACCACCAACAATAGCAATAATTTATAAGAATTGATTATGCTGACGGTGCAATCATAAATCGTCGCTTACTCAACCAGATAAGTCGAGAAGAACTCCTTCACCCCCCCTAAATAATAATACTATTCTACTTTTCCCACTATTCCTCTTATATTTAAGACCATTTTGTGGTTGGCAAAGTTTAAATTAATGTTATTATAAATATTTAGCTTTTCGTTCTGTTATTCTGCTGTTTCCTGCGCTTTATAGCTGTTCTCCTTTTTTATGGCATACAATAAAAGTTTTATAGTTCTGCAGATAGAATACGAGCCATCAATCAGTTTCAGCAGTCAGCAGCAAATAATCTCTGTAGCATCATTAAGAAATTCTCTCCCATATTTCCTAGTGCATTTTTACGATTGTTGGCGGTTATTTAAAATTAAAATTGTGTTAATGTTGGGTGTGTGCCTTGCTTATTACATAAGATGAAGACTATTTGCTATTTTTATTTGCACTTAAATAAACATTTAACCTACTCGAAGTAGTATCAAATTTACTTTCATTTTCAATATGCTCTACTTGAACTTATCCATATAATTCGCCGCCTAACTAAACTGATTTGACATAATTTAATGCACATGGCCAATATCTAAAAAGCACTCTAGCAGATACTTAACGGCTTATCATTCTTGAAAATTATTCCATCTCAACGAACATTAATTGGTGCGTTCTTTTGCCCAAGAAATACATCAAGCGATTTGCTCACTATTCGCACACTCGTAAATCAAAGTCAAAAGCATCGTCAAAGTGAACCTGTAAAATTTGATCACGTTTTTCGACCCGGTGCTAGAAAATCATAGTCATAAAACCGAATCATGTCCGGAGTCCGGAGCATGGAGCATGGAGCATGGAGCATGGAGCCTAAGTAAAGGGCAAGGCATTTTATTGATGTGCAAAATGCATGAAATTAGAATTTAAAGTGTGCAAAAGTTGGCAAACCAAACAAATTTCAACACATCTTTTAAGTTGTGTGCTAGATTTTTGTGCTTGCGATTTTTTGTCACAGTTGGTTTCCGAATGCATTGAAATGCAAATAATATAAAAAGGGAAGCTAACTTAATTACTAAGCCATGTGTGGAGCATAAAGAAATGTTAATTGAATGCCATTGCTGCAGCCGCAGCAAAACTCAATAAAAAAGCAATTTGTTGTGCATTGCGCATTTCAGTTAACATTTTCTCTATAAATAAAATGTAGAAATCATTTTAAAATAATTAAATTTAAATAAAAATAAAACCATCGAATAAAACTGCACACATATATATATATATATATATAAATATATATATGAATGCATGTATTATTGTATAGAGAAAGCGCCAAATAAAAACCATAATTCCTCCATAAAAATATCGAAAAAAGTCAGCGCAGAATCGAGAAAGAGGCGCACTGCAGTCCTGGGCACCAAATCCCATGTCCCTGTATATGTATGAATGTGTGTGTCCTGAACTGAGGCACAGCCCCGGGGCGGGCACTTCTGTTTTTCATGTTTGCGGCTGCTGTAAACCGAGCCACTTAATGACTTCCGCCATAAACTATTTTCGGTTCAGCTAAATTCCAACAACTTTATTGCCAGCGCGCAAAAAGGCAAAAAGAGAAACGACAAATATTGGCAAGGCTCGTGTGTATAAGTATATATTTGTTTATATATTTATATACATACATACATATGTTTGTATATACATCTATGTACTTGCTACGAAAGTCAGGCTGGCAAAATTACATTCTTACATATAGGTATGTGCCACATAAAAGGGGCGAAAACAGAGAAAATTTTATGTTTGCACAACATAAACAACATTATTTCTTATGGTCGAAACGAGGAGCGAATGAAGCCACCTTGGAATGTGGGTAGCAGAACAAGTGCCCGCACCTGCCGCCCCCCTCTCCAACATCATTCCCTACATTCTTACCTACACAAGCGTGAAACGGCACCGAAAAATTAATGACTCATAAGCATAAGAGAAATATAAATCGCATTTCTTCTCATCGCCAAGTTCGTTTGGAAAAATATTCAATGTTTTTTTTTAGATATATATTCCTTTGATTAGAATTTCAGTGCTAAAATATATTCTGGGAAATCTCTCAGCTTGTTTATCTATGGTGAACTTATTATCCTTAGCATATTCCTCAATTTATCTCGCACTCTTACTTTCTGGTTTCCAAATGAGGTACTTTCCTTAAATCTAAGTAAATAATGTTTAATATATTTTTCTCAATTGTGGCGAATTGAAAGAGTTATTAAATCTGGGAACACATGTCAATTCGGGCAACTTTTAATTGCGCATCTTATGCTAACGGCTGCTGCAGTGGCTGCTGCAGTTAATCAACTAGAAATGGCGCAACAACAGATACATATTTATCTACACACATACACATAGATATATATATATGTATATACACACATACACACACCTATACACATATATAGGTACACACAGTCACACACACGCTTGCACTCGCAGCAGGACATCCTCTCAGTGAGAGCTGCTGTTCTTTTAATTTGTGATTAAAAATTTAATTTGTAATTTCACAAGCACATAAACAGCTCTCAGGTAAATAAAATAAATTAAGCTGGCAAAGGCAACGCCCCCTTATGAAGCACATGTCCTTGGCCAGGACGACTTGCAAGGAGCGCAGTGCGTATCGCACTACGTCTCTCACATCCCTGATACTCTTCCTGCTGCTGCTGCTGTTGTTGTTGTTGTTGTTGTTGTTTTTTGTTGTTGTTTTTTGTTGTTTTGTAGTCGCTTTGCTTTGGCAACAGGAAGTTCCTCCTTAACTGTGTCGCCCAACTGTGTTTGCTTTTCCAGTTTGTTTAAGTTGCACGCGTTCTTCAGTGCAAGCGTTTTAACTTGAAATTGTTCGGATTTCGTGCTACCAACTGTCACTCATTGCTAAGAGCCCAGCCAAGACCCCCTCTCCCCCTCCCTACCTCTTTGTTTTTCCCTATTTTGTGCTGATTGAATTATTCCGCTTCACGCCATAAGGCAAGCTTTAAGATATATAAAAGAGAATGAACAAATGTTGTTGCCTGAAATTGTGCTTTATTTATATTATTACTACTTCAATTTCTGTGCACTTACGTGAGAGATTTTCATTTTTTTTTTATTTTTCTTGGTATTGCGTCATGACTGAAAACTCCTTTTTCCGAGACTGTCGTTCTGTCTTCCTGCCAGGACGTTAAATTCGTTAGCTCTGAATTGTGTTTTGTAATGTTATTGGACAAGCTGCTCAACTGACACCTGACACAATCTCAGTTGTTGCACTGCTTTCTTGAAGTGTATTTTTCTTTAAAATCTACTTTTACCTTTTCAATAAAATTCTTATATTCCCAACGATTGTGCCTTGAACGAGTAAGTAAAACGTTTTCATATACAATTAAATATTTATTTAGTTGGAGATTAAGTAGTATTTTTTGCTATGCATACAGGTTTTTTGTTATTGTTTTGGTTGTATTTAGTTTTGACATTAAATAATAATTTATTAATAAAAGCCGTTTTATACTAACCACAAACTTATTACCACATTTCGCTGTGACACTTAGCGGGTTTTCCTCTTCCTAGACATATATAGTTGGAGGTTTGTTAAAATTTATCTTTCAATAAAACAAAACAACCATAAAACTTATCAGTGTGTGTTTTTATTTTCAAATTAGTTGGATTTTCCGCTATGCAACATGCGCAATTTAATTGCAGTTAAGATAACTGCTAAGGATATGTAGAGCACACATTATAAATTTAACTGCAGCTCAAATCCACAATTACTCAATTACAGCAAACGGTAGCAAGTATGAGTTGCAAGTATCTGCAAAACCAACGGTTGTCTGGGGCAGTCAAGTAATGTATATGTATATGTATATTTTATATATTAAATAAACGCTGTCGACTCGGTTATCAATCAAAAAGCTTTTTCCATGTCAACTGGCAAGTATTCCTGAGACAGTGCACTCAGTTCGTACTCCCAACGGAGTCATATTTATGTGGATATATATATATTAGTGGGCTGATGTATGTATTGTAAATGATATGCTGGCCAAGTTTTGTTTTGAGTGTAAGAAACTAGGCCTGGGAAATGCAGCAGCTGTTTCGTTGCCTTAAGTGCTGCCAAACGAAACAAAACGTAACCGAGACAAATAAAATAAAACTGACAGAAGAAGAAGAAGAAGAAAAACCGTCTGCATTTTAATATATACATTTTATTATTGTAGGGGAAGGGGATACGTAGGGGAGTGAGTTGTGTCTGGGTCTCTGCCAGAAGTCAATTTGGAATAACTGAATTTACGCCAAAAGGCACAGAACACGGCGCTTTTGTAATGTTAATAAGTAACAGCTAGCATGTCACCAAAGAGGAAACAACAACAACAACAACAACAATAACAACATCAACAACAACAGCAACAATGTTAACAACTATAACAACAGCAACGGCAACATTGTCTATATATACAAACAAAATGCTTAAAGATAATTTTCTTAAATTTCAAATGACTCGTGGTAACTTTACCAACCAGCACAATACACACACACACACACAGAACAAAGGCACTCACACACACACACACCAGCACACACACACCCACATTGCCAGTAAAAGTAGCGCCAACTTTGATAAGATAACATAATTTCTGTCGTTTGTCACTTGCTGAAACTGACAATTAGAAAAGTTTATCATACTCCGGCAACTGGGGGTACACGCCAATGGCGCTGGGTTTGATGATTGGGGAACATGGGAGTTGGGAGTTGGGTGAGGGTGAGTGTGAGGGTGAGGACGAGGGCTAGGTTGAGGGCGTGTGGCCTACAATTGGAGGCGTGCCCGTCTGCCAACTCCCAAAGTATTATGTCTGTATGCCAACATACATATATATAGATAGAGACGATAGACATTTGGCTGGTGGCCCCTCAAACCAACTGTTTGCGCCTCAATAAGTTTCGAACCAGAGAAGTTTATCTTATGAAGGCAACGACAAGCGTCAGTCAAAGTTCTCGTTTCGTGTGCTTTGAAAAATTGGCCCCCTCGGCCCCGAGTTTTTGCTGCCTTTGCGTCTTTAATGATCCAACGATGCCTAACTTGTCAGCAATTTTTTTTTCTTATTTTCTTATTTCCCCCTTACATTTCAATGCTTAAGTGTCTGGCAAGTGCTCCCCTCCAGTTGCCCAGTTGGCAAGGCAAATGATTTGTTTGAAATAAATGACTTTAACCATTTGCAAATGCAAAAAGCCGCAGCGGCAGCCGCAGCACTTCAGCTAAAAAGTAGGCAATCCTTCCATTTCTATTTTTGCCTAGAACAGATCCCCCCCCCCAAAAAAAATCCAACCCCTCATAGCTCTGACTGGCAGTTGCATTTCCACTGCAGTCATTCACTCAAATTGGACTATGGCGGCTTTTTATTTGGCAGGCTAAAACAAATTTCGCGTACTGCCAAGCGCAAAACTATATACATTGAAATGTGCTCTGTATATAAGTGAAGTGAATACATAGAAAAAACCAAATAGATACAAAAAAACGCTAAAGCGAAAATTGTGCATATTCATTGAATGCACTAAAAAAATATAGCTAAAATGAATATCATGTTGATGCTGGCAACAAATTTACATAATTATCGTCTTTAGATTTTTATGATACTTGGTAAAGAAATATTTTGGTGTATAAGAAAATTAGTTAAAGAGTATTCTAAATATTTATTAGTTTCGCATTACAACTGTTGCATTCAGAGTCAAATTATTTTAGATACCCTATTTTTATGGCAGTTAAAAAAAATACAGCTAAGCACCGCAAATTCAACAGAGAAAACTGAAAAAAAATATGACCAAAATTCCTGAGTAGCTGGTGGTTTGAGTGTTCCGTTCATTGTTTGAGTGGCGCTTGGGTTTGGGTTTTATGTAAATAATGAATTTGTATTTCAATGGCGAGATTTGCTCCGCTCGGGTCTCAGGCACACATTTTATTAATTTTTTTTTTTTTGAGGGACTCGCTATGCACGGGAAGCAAACATGAAAGCGTTGTGGTCATAACAATTACATTAATTAAATTTCCCAGTGAAATATGACATGGGGTAGGTAAATAGGAGAGGGTGAGGGAGTGGGAGTGGGAGTGGGAGTTTGGAGTGGGGAAGAAAGTGAGATAAAAAGAATTACGTCAGATTAATAAGCGCTGTCAACGGTGTTTGCCGAAGAAACGGGTTTAATTGAATATTTTATTTTTATTCCGACTCGTCGCTTGTCGTTCCGCCTGTAATTTTACATCAAGTGCTTATTCCGGCGGAATATAAATGACGTCACTTAAATATGTACAGCAAGCACAAAACTCAAACACACACACACACACACAAACACACACAGCAAGAAAATGTTAAATTGGGTGAAATAATTGCGCACAATTATTTAAAAACTACAGCAACAGCAACGGCGACAGCAAATAAAATTAAATTAAGTACCAAGCAAACGGATTGCATTGCATTAATGAAACAATTAAGAAGTTTTGGCTGCTGCCTCTGCTGCTGCTGCTGCTGGTGCTGCTGCTGCTGCTGCTGGTGCTGCTGCTGCTGCTGCTGGTGCTGCTGCTGCTGCTGCTGGTGCTGCTGCTGGTGCTGCTGGTGCTGCCCGCGATTAATGAAGCCTTAGTGAACAACCAAGCGAATTGAAGGTTCACTCGGCAGCTATTTAACATTCATGACTTTCTCTCTCTCTCTCTCTCTCTTTCTCTCTATCCCATAACCCTCCCTCTCTCTCCCTCTACATACAAAACGACTGCAAGCAAATGCAATTAATATTTGCAGCATTGAGCTAATTAATGCTTACCAACGGATTGCGGTTGATTTACTGATTTTTCGAGCGCCACATTTAAATTTCGCTTTGGTTTATTCAGTTTATGCATAAACTGTGATTTTAGTTAATGGTAAAAATATACATGCCGCACTTATCTACAATCTGATTTTATGTATAATAAGAATTTACTGATATATCAAAATAATTGAAAGTTATAATTAAAATGAGCAAAACTTAACAAACATTTGAAATTGAAAGAATGCCACACACATATATCAATAAACTTTAACAATTAAAACCGACTGACATTTTCTTGCAATCCCCAGTTGGTCGTTTTTGGACAAACAAACTTTGATTTGGGTATTTAATGATGCCACAGCACAAACAACAATAACAACAGCTGCCTGGGCAACAACCACACATGATGTGGTTAGCCGAGTCCTGGACAGATACTTGGTCGCCGTGTTTCGACTGAGCCGAAAAACCCTAATCACGCCGTTTGCCCTATCTACGTGATCCGCCTGCCAGTGGTTGAATTATGCAAAATGGAGATGCGGCTCCATCGTTGCTGCGGCTCCCGATTACTATATGCGTCTGGCATGGGAATGGCTCGACTTAGGGCCGCAAATAATTAATTACGCAGCGCATGTCGAAAGCTAAGGTAAAACTTGACAAGCCAAATTTAAATTTCACAATTACTTTAATTCTATGCAATCACAAATTGCAATTTATTCAACTATAAATGAATTCATTGAAGCCTTACTTTAATGGGTTGTTGGCTGCCAGCAGATATTAATTAAAGAGCTTGAAAGTAAATTAAAATAATAAATAAATAATAAATTGCAGTATTTTTAATTTTTTACAATGCAGTTCATGTCAGTCAAATATTTTTTATACCTATACAAAACTAACTCTATTTTATTTTAATTTCTGAAAAGTTTGTTAACTAAATCCTTGGTTATTTTGTGTATACATTTTAAGGAAGAGATCGGCCACATAATAATATTATTTCTCTTTGTGGTGTTTACTTTTTGAATTTACTGGCTATAATTTGTCTACCTCTTGCTTATCCCATTTCGAAATCCTTATTCTCGTCTTTTATTTGCCACTCTTGTGCACTGTTAATTACGGGGATGCGCATCAAATTGTAGCAGGACTCGTCGTCCTTAAAGCCTTTAAGACAGCGCAATTTATGTTCACGCCGTTTGACATCCTTATGAACCACTCATTTTCTATTCTATGTGCAGTCTTGCAAGGGCTTCTGGTTTATACCAAACCTAATAACTGAAAGTTGTAAATAACATGGCGATTGCTGAAAACGTCAGTGAAAGAATCAGGGAGCTTAGTCGGACATGCCCAGCACTCGCCCTCAAGCGGCATACACAAACACACACACACACATGCATACACACAGAGATGCACACACACACGCTCACATCCAGCCATATCCAGTCATAAGTCTGTGGGCATACACACACACACACACACGTCAAAGGCAGTTGCCAAACAACACCTCAGCTCATGTAACGCCAACACTTAGAAGTTCAAGTAGAAGCTTAACCTGCTGCCACCGGCGACATTCCTGCCGACTGTGTGCAATCGGGGTGTGGTCGGGACGGTCGGAAAATAAGCACAAATATGGAAGGCGACAGGCATGATGGGGCAGCCACAGAGCCCGAGTCCTATGAAGCAAGAGTAAATTAAAACCGCAGACAAAAAAAAAGTAGAAAAAAAAAGAAAACACACTCACTGAAATGAGCGACAGCCTGAGTGCTTTGCCACAAAGACTTGGCGGTTTTCCACAGTACACTTAATGAGCACGTCCACAAAACTACAACCAGGATTTTCTGCGAAATGGGACAAAATCTGTGTGAAACCCATCTTTTGCTGCGAAATGTAATATTATTTTTATTCTGGTGTGTAAGTTGCGCATAACTAATGTGTTGACGACTCGACTAAAATTTCACTCAGCTGCTCATTTGGGGCAATGCGAATGATATACATATATATATAATATACATATATATATACATATATATTTGTGTATAAATTTATTTTATGGGTCAGTCTGGTTACGTATACGCACAGCTGGCCAACCGGCTTACTTTCTATTCCATCTTCTTTTTTTTGCATCTTCTCACATGCAACTCGGACTGTAAAATTCGCCTAATGTGCTGCACGTGCTGACCAAATACCAAAAAACCCCTAAAAAAGCAAAAAGTAGCAGATAAAAATAAAAATGGTAAGCAAACTATATATATATAAATGTATGGCACTATGGAAATGATAAACCCTATGTGTTGATTATGCGCTTGGCCTAGTCCACAAATACCCGCACCCCAGAGAAACCAGCCCCCGTCTTGGGGTCCGCATGATAAATGATGCCTCAGCCCAAGTTGGCTGGTAATCGGCCACCGCCCAAAAATGTAGCTTGCTCTGCAACTAGATTAGCATTGAATTTGAATGGAAAATGAAAATGTTTTACACGGACGCACCAGCTCAACAAAATGGCCACCTCATTGACTGGACGCCCAGCTCCCGCTGCCTGCCGATATTTCCAAGTTGTAACAATCAAATGAACTAGATTGTCATAAATCAAAGTCGGCTATTTGGGCTTGGGTTAAGGGCATAGATAAAAATGTCGGTATACAAAAACGTGTCGATTAAACAAACACACACACACACACACACACAAAAACACACACACTACATTTTGAGTGTGCTTTTCTTAATGTTCGGCTATTTGTCAAATGCTCGTCCAGAGATATGCCAAGCGATTTCCGAGTTTTGGAATGACAGCTGATCTAGATGGTACAGTGAAGCCATTGTCTGCATAAAGATCCATAGGCATTACTTCTACTCAGTTTTGGAAGATTAGAGTTGTGAAGTGTTCCTTTGTTGATATTTTATTAAGCAAGAATTTGAATCTGAATAGGAAGGAAAATTTATATGTATATGAGTGAAAATATATATTTTGAAGTAAAATGTTGTGCGACTTAGAGAAGAACTCAATTTACATTCGAAGATCGGTTCAGTTTTCGACCTATGCCAAGTCAATATATATGCAATAAATTTAGCTTAAAATGTAGAGTAATTCCAGAGGCCAAAACAGTTTCGATAAAGTGCTGTGCAATATCGAGTTAAAATATTCTGTATAATATCTGAATTCAGGGCAACATGTAGCGACTACAGAATTCTTACTTGTTAAAAATAATTGTTGTAGGTCAAAGCTTTTTTCATCAGCTGCTCTTATTTATTACAAATGACTTTTGTATTATGTATTTTAATAGGATTTTGCTTGACAGACGAGTCTTGTTATTTAGGCACATACAAAATAAGAAAGTCAATCTGTGAGCCTGAAACTCAATAGGAAAACGGCCCAACTTTAAGCACACAAATTACCCAAACACAACACGGCAATTGCAAAGGAAATACCTCGAACTGAGCCAACTCTCCGTTCACGTACTTAATTGAGCAATTTGGCCTGCAGGCGCTGAAGAGAGGGAAAGAGAGAGAGAGAGAGAGAGAGGGAGACGGAGTTAGAGAGAGTGAGTTGGTTAGGGTTAGGTTTAGGCACTTATACACAACTACCAAATTGTGTCTAAACACTTTACATTGCAATTAGTCAGGAGCCGTTGGCTTAAGGTGGGTGCAAGCTGGTGGCAAGAACAGGCGGCAGTCAGAGCTGCAAGTACATGCCACACAGCCGACAACACATGACGCTTGCCCCACTTGCAGACTGCATTTTTTGTTTTTTTTTTATTGTTGTTTTTTGGCTTATTTTTATTTTATTTGCATTGTTTTCTTGTTGGGTGTTGCTGCAACATATTTAAGTGCTTTATTTGTGCGCAATTTTTGGGCTCTGTGTCTGCGGGAGGCGTAACAGCCGTGTTTTTACTGTTTTTACTGAAAGTGCTGAATTTAAATTGCGACACGTGTCTAGCTGACTGCTGCGTTGCCCCACACAGTCCATTTGTCGGGCTCGAACAGCGTGAAGTGGATTTATGCATTACAATTGTAGGGCCAAGGTGGGGCACAGATCAGGACTCCTCGTTGACAGTTGCCCTTAAAGCCAAACCGTTGGCTTTATACAAATGCATTAAATAAGCAGAGTTCATTTGCTCGCATAAAAGTTTTAATTGCACAAGTGTGGGTGTGGGTGGCTGCGGGGGGCGCGAGGCAAGTCAATGACTTTTTATACCTTTTCTGGCCGCTGGCCATTCATAATTACCATAAGGAAGAAATAGTCAGATGCTGCTATATAAAAAGGACTGCAGGCAGCCCAAAAAAAATGAGCTACACAAATGCGCGCTCACACACACAAACACACACATATACACACACATACACACACACTTGCATAGATAACACAGACAAACAGAGAAGCATACAAACAACAACAAAGCAAAATTGGCGTAGAGCGCCTTTTCATGGCGTGTCTGCTGCGGGTGCACTGAACTTGCTTTGCGTTGCTGCGAGGGGGTGAGTTGTGGGGTGGGGGGGAGGAAGATGAGGTAGAAAATTGTTAAAATGATTTCCTGCATTGCACGCTACAGAAACTTTAAATGCACAACATGCAACAATAACAGCAACAACATGCAGTTCGTTATGGCTACAACATCCTGGATCGCCGTCAGGCAGAACCTGGAAGGCACTCCTCCTCTCTCCTCGGAGAGAGGCGGGTGTGGCACAAAGTTCGCGAAGCGCAACTTGTGAAACTTCTAAAGGCTGCAACTGCTTACAGTTGATTATGTACAGCAAGTCTAATTAAAAACAGTTAATGTTGCCTGTTTTCGCAGTCTGCTCGTCCTTTTATTTTTTATCGCATGATATTTTGGCCTGCACAATAGCCTAATTATTTACATTCATTCATATTTTATGGTAATATTGGTCCTAATTAAGTTTATTATAATAATAAAACGCAAAAGTTCGTGAAAGAAATTATGGCAAATGATTTTAAAATGTATTTTCAGTTGCCGTATTAAAGTGAAATACTGCAAAAAGTATGTAATAAAAGTAAACAAATTTTGATATAACTGTGAAAGCCGATATCTCCGACAATTTAAGAGTTACAATTACCAAACATAAATGGTAGATTTCTGAGATATTTAAAAATCAATTCCACTTTCTTCTTTAAAGCTCCCAGAAGCCTATAGCTCCAGAAAATTTAAAAGCTATAGTTACCAAATTTAAAAGACATTTTACCAGCTTATGTCAACCACAATTTGAAAACCAAACATGGATATTCATATATATATATACGAGTATATTTCTATATATATATATGGGCAATATTTCTTGACTAAACAGACAATTCACAAAGATAATTCACTTGCTATTGTGGACATATTAAGAGCTGTGTGATTGCAAGTACTTTTATGGAAATGTTATATTTAATCATAAGTGCGTTCAGTAATTGCGCAAGGCAATAAAATGAATCAAAATTGCTGCCATAGAAACAAAAAAAAAATTTTCGCTAAATTGAGCAGAATGGCAGATGCCGCCATTTCTCAATGGCAAGCGGAGAGCTGAAGTCTCTCACAAATACAAAACAAAATACAAATACATGTGCGAATTTTTGTGTGTATTCGATATACGTATGTATAAATCGAACAATAGGAAAAGTAATGCTTATCAATTATGAATCAATGAAAGCAAAAGGCAGAGAAAAAGTCAAACACGACACGGCTGCCAGAAATTGTACAATTGTGCGGAAAGAGGCTTTGAGATTGCAGATTGGCGAAGCCCCAAACCCAAACCAAAGCCCAATCCCAGCATCATGATACACAAGCGTTGTACATATGTCGTCATTACGGTCGCATTGTGTTTGTTTTAATCAGCGGCAGCGGCAGCGTCGGCAAATGTTTGCAGCGTAGCAAAATGTTGCAAAAGGGCGGCTGGGCCAGCATCAAGCAAATCAAACCGCATAAAAAAAACAACAGAAATGGCAAAAAAACGCAGCTCGTTTTGTGCTTTATGTGTGAGTGTGTGTGTGTGTGTGCTCGGTTTTTATCGTTTTATCGTTGTATCCTTCAGTCTTGCGCGCTGCTCGTTGCCTTTCACTTGAATAGCACGGGAACTGCGCTCCTGTCTGAGCCTTGTATGTGGTTGCCTGTTCTCCTGGCTGCTACTGCTAGCCGGGCTGTCTAGTTAGTTGGCTGACTGGTTTGCTGCTTGCCGCCATTTTTATTTCCAATTGGGAAGCAATAAATGTGCGCGTGCGTTGGCAACACTGCCACACAACCAGCAGCAGCAATAGCTGCAGGAGCAGTGGCATCCCTACCAAACAATGAAAAAGACAAACAATCAGCAATCATGCCAAAATTTGTTTTCATTTTTGTGGCACACACAAACCAACACACACACACACACACACACTCATACACACCCTACCCACACATAGAGACAGATGTACGCACTTGTCCTATGATTGCCGGCAGGGCCATTTGGCATTGATTGAAGTGTATTTGTTATGTAGCCAAAAAGTGTTGTTGCTGCTGCTTTCTGCAACTCCTTCTTGTCTTCTTGGCCTTAACAAATTACTGCAACTATTGGGCCGACAGGCAGTCAAATTCGACAATTGTCTACATTGCTCAACTATCGTCTAAAATCTATTGTTTGTCGTTATCGCTCTTGATAGCTGAACAGTTTTCTAAATGGCTGACATTTGAATATTAGCTCTTTTTTAAACATAAAGAACAGCTGAAGATATCTCGCTCATTGACTTTAATCCATTGTAGAGCTTAAAAAAAAATATTAAACTTCATCAACAAAATTAAGATTTCAAGTGGATTTTAATCGACTTTTGTGAGTATTATTATTTAACATAATTTCTGATGCTTCAAGTAAAAATATTATTTAGAATAGGTTAAATTTTTGAGACTCGTATTATGAAGTTAATTTGAATAGGCATCATAATTTCATTAGATTTTACATAGAAAGCTGTGCTTGTTGCGGTTCCTACTTCAATTGTGATTTCTTATTAAGCTAAATACACACACACACACACACACATAATTTGAGTACCGCATGGCATGACAACGACAGATTTTAAAATTATGACACAAACATGCAAGTTCCGAGTCCATTTCGCTGCACATGTTTTTATATTTTCTGTGACATTTTTGCACGAAAGCAGGAAAAATACATTTTCATATTTATATAGTAATTTATCATTTTAAATACAGAAAACACAGAAAGCATATTTACCTTAGCTAAGTTTAAATTATCTTTGCCATACAAATTTAAGAATAAAAAACCTATTCCAAAACATTAAGCAAAAACTGTTTAATAACAAAATAATAGAATATAAGATCAGAAAACCAATCTTGTCATATATAATTAATAACTCGATAAATCGATTTACTATCAAATATATTTCCATAACGACGATCTGAAACTCCATAAAAGAATACTTATAACTTTGAGCATGTCATCAGAAAAGTTTTCGTGTTAATAGCAAAGAGCACTCTTTTTATTTATAATAATAATAACTTTCTATTTGCATTTAATTTGGTACTTTTAATCACTTTTGCTACCCCAAAGTCGGAGAGCTGGCAGCTAACTGACTGCTAAAATATGCGTAGCAAGTGCCAAAAATCCTCAATAACTGGCAAACGGCACGATAAAATCCCATTAATGGCGCCAATGTAGGAAAATGAGAGAGCTGATATCAAATAATAACATTTAGATGGACACGCAAGGAAACGTTTTGCATTTGCCATTTCCCGCGGAAAACTGCACGCAATAAACACGCAAGACTTGACGGAAAAGTCAAGGAACGATCAAAACTGTTTTTGATGGTGTCTACCCAAAAAAAAAAAAAAATAACGAGCAATTCCACAGAAACTGGCAAATTATATTGAAATTATTATTTCCGTTTTATTTAGCCTAAAAGAGCGCCATTTAATTTTTCTAACAACTTAAAATTTCGATTTTATTGATTAATAAAAAAAAAATTAATTTTTATTTCTTTTATTTTTGCATAAAGTTTTTAATTGCGCTACAGGGTATTTAATAGTTTGTCAGGTTTAACTGAAATCATTTTATTTGTTTCTTTGTTCTCTTCTTTTTGGCTTTGCGTAGCTTTTGCCACTAAATTCCGTTTCAGTTGACTTTTAGTGGTGGCCGGGACGGATGAGGGGAGCAGGGAGCACGTGGCATGGCTGTGTATGTATGTGGCTTGGCTGGGCTAAAGTGAAAATCACACTATATTTCAATTTCATGCGGCGGTGCACAGTGTGGCGGCGCGTCTGCAGATTTATGACTAAATTCACATACAAGCAGCTAATAAAATGCCGAGCTAAGCATTTGCTTTGCTTTAAAAACCGAAAACTATTTTTGGCAAATGTTTACCAAAGTTGATTGCGTATACGCAGCGTGCGACACCAACCCAAAATATTTATGACAGCCTTTGTCGCTGACTTTTCTCTAAATTTGTTTTCTTCTGCTTTCTCTCGTTTTTCCTTTGAATCTGTTTGGTTAAAATATTTCTTGTGTCAGCGTTAAAAATTTCTCTGAAGTGCCTTTTGCCTTCGCAAAAATGCCAGCGTCTTTTTTGTTTTATTTCCCATTTTTGCACTATACTTACTCAAGGGTGTTGCAAAGAGCTTATGCTGCTCAGTGTGTATGTGTGTGTGTGTGGGGTGTGAGGGTGTGAGTCGCAAAACTTTGATCCCTTAATGCCAATAAAACGTTCGCATGTCTGCCAGGCGTGTTGCGTCAGTTCTTATGCGTCCCGAGTTTTGCATACTTCAATGCTTGTGATGAACTGGCTGCCTGATAAGAAGCAGGCGGCAATTTTAGCGCCTTACAGCCAAATTACCTGACTGCCAGTCTGCCAGTCTGCCAGTCAACCAGCCTGGCTGTATGAGTCCTGCAAGCCGCCGCTCGCGGCAAGTTTTTTCTGCACAACCTTGCTTGATATCGTGAAAGGCAGCAAATGAGCCCGCCCTCGGCGACGCCACAAAAGCTCACTAATTATGGCTCGTGCAAAGTTATGATGACGTCCTGTTAGTCCAGGCGAATGCTTACGCAGCCCTTTAGCGGACGTGATGCAGCAACAATGATGCGTTAATTGCAAAAATAATTAATAATATTGCCAAGCAGCAATTGCCATGGGCAGACCTCGCTCGCCCGCTCGCTGCACATGGAGCCCACAACTTGAACATAATGGCCAGGATTACATTTGCGAACTTTATCTTTGCAACAGTTATATAAAACAAACAAAACGTCGATTTTTTTTTGTTTAGTTTCAGTATTGAATTGCTTAAAGCAGGCAAAACACCCTTCTTAAATCATTTTCTAATATTAATTATATTAGTTTTACAGCTGCAAACATTTAAATTATTTATGAATTTCATTGCTGAAAGCACTGCATTGATTACGTTAATAATTTAAATTTCTGCTAGTCTAATAGAAAAAATATAAATAAATGATGCTAACCATTTTATTGGATAATTGCATTAGAGTAATTTCCTTTTCTTAAAAACAAAGTACAAGAAAATCGAACAAATAAGACATGCAAATCAAGTTGGATTAATTGCGATTGGTTGTGCCACATGCGGCACATGTGTGATGTGGGCAGCTGTCAAGTGCCTCTCATGTGTCTGTTATCGCAAAGCGCATCTTTTGGCGAGATGCTTTTGGCATTTTGACATGTCGCTTATGTTCGTTGAGCTTGCTTAGAATGCGTTCCTTGTCAAAGTGCTGTCGGCTTTGTGTCAGTCAGTATCCGATAGAGGCCAAGGCGGGCTGGCGCTGGCTCATTGCACATACGCCCTGTGAGCCCAACATGACCAAGCAATGAATCAGATAACCAGCCACAGGCTAAAGCGGGAGTAGAGGGAAGGGAGCATTGTTGGATGCTTGCTCTTTTAATTAATATTGATGCGGCATTAACAACGTGGATTTTTGGCCACTGATTAAATGTAGCTAATGATTTTTGATGGGCTAAAAACAATACGGCTTTGTTGCCAGTCTAATTAAGCCTGTTCGGATCTTGTGCAGCCGAAACAAATGCGTATTGTATTTAAGGCTTAATTACTGCGGCTTCGTTTTAGCCATGTTCAGGGCGGTTTTTGTTTAAAGTTTCACTCGCCTAACCAACGAATTGACTGCAATTGTTTTGCGGCTTTTTGTTCACGTTTTTGAACAGAATAAGTAACAGAAAGTAAAATCAAGGAAGAGGAAAACTCAGAGAGACCATTTCAGGTTTGGCAGAAAATATTGAAAGCGTTTTCTAATCAGCAGAAAGCGCTTGAACTTGTGTTTGTTATTCTACTTCTGTTCTCCCCCCGCCCATAAACTTGACTATTTCACTTGGGCAATGCATGGGCCAAAAAGGCACCACCACCGCAACCAACGGCTATGCATGCCGTTGATTCTGAGATTCAGCTTCCCAAGTAACCAACAAATAGGACTGACAACACTGTTGTCACAATGACATTGACATCATCAGCAAGTCGTCCTGGATATGAATTTGCTCTCTGCTATTTGCTCTTCAGTTGTTGCTTTCAGATAGAATAAGTTCAACTCCAACTCCAAGTGCGAATGCAAGTGCGGTTAACCCAAAACTCATTACACTGAAAGCATTTTTATTTGCAGCTTATGGTCAGACATTACAGCTGCGGCTGCTGCTGTTGCAGCTGCAGCTTGTTTGGCATTTGATATGTGGTCAGCAGAGTCTTGTTCGATTGCTTCTTCGGTACATAAGCATTTCAATCCTGCAGATGCGCTAAGAAATCGTGTTCATTAAGCTCGCATTCCCATGAGCGAGATTTCAATTAAAACCGCGTCAATCAACTTCTGCAACATCTGTTTTATATATATTTTTTTTTCTTAAGTCCCACGCAACTGCATTTTCTGTTTAACGTACATTTTACGAAATGAACTGGCTAAGAATTGAGTTGTTAACATTTAAACGACTAATTCCAACAATGACGTGAGAAATAAGGATTGCACACCAAACTAAACCAATTTTTAGGGAGATTATAAAACTAATAAATGGCTTAATTGAAGCTGGAAATTATTGTTTAATAATAATTTCAGGTTAAACCAATTTTTAGAGAGATTATAAAACTAATAAATGGTTTAATTGAAGCTGGAAATTATTGTTTAATAATAATTTCAAGTTAAATCAATTTTTAGAGAGATTATAAAACTAATAAATGGTTTAATTGAAGCTGGGAATTATTTGTTACTAAAATCACTCTCTTCACTGGACACTTACTTAACCAATGAGTTTGGGTTTTTCATTTTCAATTATCTTAAGGTGAGCCTGCAGGAAGGAAGACTAAACCCGAAAATGAAATGCTCATCCAAGTAGACACAGACGCAGACTCAACGCAAAGAACAACTAGTTGGAGATAATAAAACTTACCAGCTAAATGAAAAAATGAAAAATGCAAGCTGACGCTGCGTGGCAAGCATCGAAGGCACCGGCAAACAAAGGATAAGGATTGCGTCAAATGAAGCGTACGGTCTTCTTTCCTATGTGGGTCTACGGGTGCTGGCTTTGATTTTTGTGGGTCCATGCGGCAAACGAGCATTGTTCGAAGGTTGCACAAGCAGCTCAGCGCTCAGCGCTCAGCGACAACAATGCAACTTTGTGCTGAGCTACGTATACGCAATGCCTGCGGAACAAGTCGCTAATGCGCATTCCACACAAAGTGGCAACAAAGCAAATTATTGCTGCGCACTCAGCCAGCGAATTTCAATTAACGACAGCAGCCAAATGCCCCTGGCTAGACGACCAGCTACTCCACTAATTCGAAAGCCATAATTTATTACAGCAATCATGGTAAGAAGTCATCTAATAAAATTAGAATTAGTCGATTTAACAGTATTTATCTGCATTTCATTTGGCGAGTTAATCAAAGTATCTTAATTATTCAAATCAGTAGCATTTATTGCATCTTTTTTGATTTTTATTTTGCATTTATAAATAGCCATCATATACAAGATGCAAATAGTTCTGTATTTTTAAATGGAGTCTTTAAAGTGAAAATATAATTAATGACCAACTAAATTTAATTTTATTCTGATCATTTTTTACTTTTTGTTTTGATAAAAAGTGTCATGAGCGAGCTTAAATAGTTGTTGTATTAAATTAAAAAGTTTACTTTGGCATACATGTGTTTATTGTTTCCGACAAAATAATGAAAATAGTTTTCTATATTACTCATACGCCAAGTAAAACCAGCTAACAAGAAAGTTTTTGTGATACTAACAGCACGGCATTTAAAGTTACACATGCTGTACACATGAAATATCAACAACACCTACAACACACTCACCAACACACACATACACACATGCCCACACACACGCACACACGATGCGCACAACAATTATAGGCAGCATCACGTTTATAACAACAGCATTTTAATATATGAAAGGGGTAGCATGGAAGCGCCCCAAATGATGTACGTGTGAGCGCAATTTGTGCACCCAAACGTGCCACGTGTGTGTGACCCAAAATCATTAGCAATATGAGCAGCAGTTTGCATTAAAAACAATGCCAAACATATAACGCCATAAGATGAGATAGAAACACGAAAAAAAAAAAAACAAAACGCAAAAATACAAACAGCAAACAGAAAAAATAATGAGTGTAAAAAAAGTTGTGTGTGTTTGTGTGTGTGTGTGCTCATTTTGTGTGTGGAAATTCTGCCGGGCAGAAGGTTAAATTAAATGGCTAAATGATAAGCATTTGGGTTAAATTGCTGGCTGCCTTGCTGACACACCAACTCCCACTAAGCAGCCACCCACAAACACGTATACAGCCACACACACACACACACACACATACACACACATCCACACACAAGCATAGACTGACTCCTTTTTTTTTAGAATGCGTGTGCAGTCGCGTCTAATGTTTTTAATAGCAAAAGTTATAATGAATCGCTAAACAGCAACAACAGCTTTAGCAAAGAAACTCTTCAACAATAACAACAACAACAACAGCAACAACAGCAACAACAGCAACAACAGCAACAACAGCAACAACAACAACCACAACAACAACAATAAGAGCGACATTAGAAATAAGAGGATTCTGGGTACAGCTTTGATTGTTTGTGCGTCATTGGGTTGGCTTTTTTAGTGTTTGTGGACCCCGTATAAATTACGAATTTTGTCAGCGTTACCAACCAAAATTATGCTATGTTTTTTGGTTTGTTAGGCAATCAGCGAAGGCAGCGAGGCTTAATTTTATTTTTAGTGAGCTCTTTGTGGCCATCAAGCCTGTCAGCATTAAGTATCCCTTCATACCCTGTGCCCATAAAACATATCAAATGGGGTATCAACAAATTGTAATGAGAGGCACATCTCTCTGACAACTCTGTCATTTAAAGACGATATTAGAGCGATGTTTAAGATTATTTTTATCTTCAAATAAAAAATGAAATCTTTTAGAATCCATTTGAGTATTATAATTAATAATTTATTATTTATATTAAATTTATATTATACAAATCTTTTTTATAGAGTATCTTTTACATGATCCCAAACATTAACTTCGGTTTTACTTTATTTTTTGGTATGTGCTTTTCTCTCTGTGAGTATGTGCTGTGCATTTTAAGCAAATATTTTGTGTATGTTTTGGTTATTTTATTTTTCTCGTTGCCACAATGTTGGTGTTTGTGTTTTATTTTAATCACGAAAATATTGTGCATATACTTAATTAAGTGCTTGTTAACATTATTTGAATTAAGCATAAAGCGACCACCACTTTCACTGATGCAGATTAATGAGTAAAAAGCTGGGGGCCAGCCGACTACATTTTTTGGGCCACAGCACATTTTTCAATTGGCTTAAAGTGTGCATAAAAGTTAGACCATAATACCTATGTCCACTTAATTTGCATATAGTTTGATATTTGATTTTGGCATAAGGCAAAATTTAAAATGAATATGCAAAAAATGTCAGATAATATTGAAATTGCCGCCAGTTATAACACCTTAACTATATAGACTTGATTATTAATTATAATCTCGTTTGCTTTGAACAAAGATTAAATGGTTTGGCTCAAGTGGAGCAAGTTTGTTAAGCTGCTGCTGCTGCCCACAATTTTATTTTGTGATATGACAAGAGTTTTGCGGTCCTTTAGCAAACAACTCGTTAGGCTAATGAAATTTTTGCCACACCCGGTAGGCACCATCTCCCCCCCCCCACCCCCTCCGGAATCACCATAGCTTATCATAGCATCAGTCGCATCAACAAGCTGCATAGAAAATTCAATTTGGCTGCACTAATTGAATGGTTTATTTTGACAAGGTGGGGCAACAGTTAGTAGATAAGGCCAAAGGGCATACGCATACACATCCAATCATACACACACACAGATACACAGATAAAAAAAAAAAACTTTTACACAGCACAAGTATGCATCAATGAGATAAAATTTGTAACAAAACCAACAGAAATGCTAGTTTTGACGGCGATTTATTGCCAAGTTCATATTTCATTGCATTCTTTGCATGCCTCAAGTGCCACAAATTTGTAATTTGTAGCACAAATGTACTTCATCAATTATAATTCGTTTTAATTGTTTTCAGTGAAATAATTTGAACAAAATGTAAACAATATTTAATTTAATTAATAACAAATGCAATTAAAAATCGACTTTGAATTCCAACAATTCTAATGAGTAGCGCTAATAATTAATGATTGGAATTTTTTAAATAATCTGTGAAGTGTGAAGTTCCAGCATTGCCAAATATGCTATTTGGCACACACACACAATGAAAACTTTGCCCCACTGCTCCTTGCCCCAACTATGAATCCGTGGCAGCAACCAGAGCTGTTGCTATCTTTTATGCATGCCAAGGGCATCTTCGACTTGTTGGGGCATTAACAAAGTCGTTGATCAGAGTTTTGTTGTTGTTGTTTTTTGTTGTATGTGTTGGCAGCATTGCTCTAATTGAAATATTTGATTGCCAGTTGCAGCTGACTCCTCCCGTTGGGCGCATTAATATTCATTAGAGGGGCTGCAAATGCATTAGTAAATTCCTGCGGCGTCTGCTCATAAATATGAACTGAAATACAGACAGCAAAAATCTATTCTAATGCTTTAAATTTGCCTCGACAAAAACATTTTATTTGCGGAAGTCATTAAGTGGCTTGTCTGCCCTCAAGTGGAAATGTGCTCGGCACAAAATCTTGAAACCACGCAATTTTCCTCTATATTTAAGTTGCTTTCCCATTTTCTCACTCTAGTTTTTCACTTATTACAAGTGCTTGTCCAGCTAAATTAGAGTCGCTTATTGCGGTTTTGCAAATTTTTAGCTAAATTTTGTGATTTTGCTGAAAATATTAGGTTTCTGCCTACGCAGCAGAAATTCCAGCACACAAATGAAATTTGCTGCCCCCTTTCTTTTTTGGGGCACGTCGCCGCAGCAACAGGAAACGTAGTTAAAGTCACTGCATTACCGCAAAAGGCGATGTTGCAGCGCCTTCATCTTATTTCTATAAATCTGCAGTGCTGTGGCATTTTTGGTTTCATGTTGCAAACGTTTGCTGTTTTATTGTTTAGTGCCACAGCCATTAATCAGGCGCTGCGAATGCTGCATGCTAAATTTCTTGCAATCTGTGGACAATTTTTTGGCATTTAAAAGCTGGCAAATTTACTAGCACAAAAATGAAACATTTAAAATTGTAATTATTAAATCTTAACTCTTTTCTTTATTTTCCATTATATTAGTTGCGTACATATTTTCTCAAAGAAAATGATTAATTTTGATTGCTTAATTTCAGCATTGACATCAGCTCAAATAATAATTAACCGATTAATTTTAATTGTGCACCAAATCCAAGTTAGCTGCCGAATAGCACTAATTTTATGCGCTAAACATTCAATTATGTATGTTTAAGTATGAATGTTGAGGGGCAAGGGATATATTAGCCAACTCCAGGGGCTCCCACAGGGAGCTGGGAGAGCAATTAAACTATGCCAGTATGGCGGAGAATTAGCCATGTAAAAGTGGAGGGATCTTGTGTGCCTGGTTGTATCGTACATATTGGCAATGTGCAGTCGTTTGTTCATTAGAGCAGCGCATAAAACTCATCAAAGGCAATTAACATTAACGCAGGCAATCAGCGAGCTGGCCAGGACACGGGCTTAGTTTGTTGGCTGTTGTCGGTGTAGGTAGTAGTCCTTTTCAGCGCCTTGAGGGCTGTGCGCCCAGCGGGTGGGAGTGATAGGCATATCAGCATAGGCTTCAGCAGGAGTAACAATAACAGCGTTGATAGTATTTGCCAGGCGCACTCCCACGACATTAATTATCTGACTCTGGCGCTATCCTATATCCAGCAAAGTGGCAATATTTGAAAGTCTATTAGGCGCTGTGCCTCGCCTGATTTGATTCACCAGCACCAGATCCATCAACGATTCGAATCTATTTATGTGTGCGCATGTGTGTGTGTGTTTGTGTGTGTTTGTGTGTGTGTGTGCAAATATTGGTCGAGGCGAGGCCAAATTATTGAACATGAAATTGAATATGAAAGCGGGTCAAGCTGGACGACGGCCAGCCTGTAGGCAGCTGCTTGCCAGCCTGCCTGAAATCAAAGCCACAAAAGAAATCCCAGTTCGCATATTAACGGCATCTGCTGCCAGGAGAGAGTTGGCCTTAAATTGTAAGGCAGGTGGGGCGAATGTGTGTGTGGGGGGGGGGGGCAAGCATACGCGCATAGCACTATGCGCCGAGTCCTGCATATCCTTTGTCAAACTGAAAATGCAAATTGCCATGACATGCCTTTAACCATTTGCCGCACAGCACCGGGGTCGTTTTTTTTTTATATTTTTTTCCATTCCACTCCGTGTCCGAGCATAAGGCAAAACGCAGAAAGAAATCAGCAATGAACATGGCCAGCAAAAATATCTGATATTGGCCTATTCATACGACTTGGATATACTCTGTCTAATAAGTTGATTTATTTATTTATGTTTGGAGTGTGATATTTTTACTGGTTTTTTCTAGCTCTTAAAAAAGTATTGCTTTTAAGTTATTATTTTTAGAATTTATATTTTTATTTATTGCAACTTACTAACCTTTATATACCCTTTAATAATGCGAGCAAAAACGTTAGAAAAGAAATTGGTTTCTCTTCCTTTTTCTATTTCTGATTTTTTATTTTTTTTTTTTTGGTTTTGGTTTTGTTGCAAAAAACATGAGCCAATTCTCAAGAGCTTTCTGACCATATGTCTGCGGTTAAGTTTGCACTGTTCCGTTCATTCATCCCATTTGATCATCGGAGTCAAGGTGCTGGGCCTGGGGCCCATAAGCTTCAAGCTCAGGTCCAAGCCACACAAATTGTTTGGGGCGCTTAGTCGTTGTCCATGTCGTGGTCCTGTGTCCGCTGTGCTGCGTGAAGCAATGTAAATTTTTCCCTCAGGTAACCTTCGTGCTCTGATTGATTGATGGGCAGGCGGCGTCGCGCTTGTTTCCTGCTTGCCTTTTCTATATGTGGCCCTGGAACGAGGGGTAGGAAAATTGAATTTAATTTGTAGACACGCATACCCCGGGTCTTATGCAAATTCTACCTTTTCTTTCCTTTTTTTTTTTTTTTTTTGGCGAGGAAGGCATTGGACAGTGAAGCCTGGCGAAGGTGTCATATAAAGAGAACGTTGGGTTGTGATTCCGAATCTGATTCTGATTCTGATTGCTGGGCATTAAGCACTTTTGACATTGTTTTAGATTTCTAGGGAAATCAAAGGCAAGCCCAAAGCTCACAGTCGTCGCCGAATCCCAATTCAAGTGCCTTAATGCTCAGCAATCCCACTGCTTCGACCAAAGTCAAGGGTCGACAAAAAATCGGCCAAAATCTGTCCCAATGCGCATTCAATCAAACTGTCAAAGGCTCGACAATGTCGACTCTGCTGCTGCTGCTGGCCGTACAATGGGATTTGTTGTCAAAATTAATTAAAAATTTTAATGAGTTGCGTTCAGTTTGAGCCGTAAATACATTCAGATTGGCAGCGGCCTCAATTAATTTGTTTGGCATTTGGCAATTCTATTTAAAATTAAGCGGCACGTTAGCGTGAATTTCAATTAGGATTGCTGCGAGTCGTCGCTGCCAACCTGCCAGCCATTTTGCATGTTGCATGTTGCAGCGACCATTTTATGCCAATTTGATTGGCTTGTTCGCTTGTCAGTTGCCACTGCACACTGCCACACATAGCAACAGCAACTACGACCACAACAGCGGCGGCAACAATAACAATTTCCAATCGCTTTTTATCAGTGGCGAATTTTGGCCAATTGGCAATTTATTTGTACGAAATCAATTCGGGCTTAAATTTTTTAGTCACACGAAATAGAGCAAATCAACTAAAAACTAAATCGATAGCCTGAATTTGGATACAAATATTGGGTAAGTGTGTTGTGTGTAGTGTGTAGTGTGCTGTGTGTAGTGTGTAGTGTGCTGTGTGTGCTCTTCTCTATGTCCGATCACACTTGACTGTCACATAACCAGCATGAAAAGGCATTTACAGAGTTGCTGTTCATTTGTCTGCATGTTGTGCTGTTCACTTATTGCACTTCACTTGATATGCAATACATATTTGGCACAACGAAATGCATGACAAGTGCAAAAACGTGTTAACTTAGCAGTCCGATTGGCCAAGTAGAGCTGCTCCTCATCCGCATGGATGTGGGTGGTGGTGCACGTTGGACACTCTCATGTTGGTTGTTATATAAAAAAAAAAATAATACAGGCCTTGTGCACAAATATGAATTTGGACATGGAATACCAAAAGTTTTACATGCTGCGAAGGTTGTTTGACTGGAAATGCTTTGGATATATTTGAAAATGCTTAAAAAACTTTGTAAGACTGGCTTAAAAGCTTTACATAATTGAAAAACTTGTTGTCAACTTATTTATTTTAATTTTAAACAACATATTAAATAAATAATTACCAATACATAATTTTCCATATTTTTTTATATTAACTATAATTTTATTAACTGTATATTTTAACAGAATTGTGCTAAGCTTCCCTCGCACTTAATGATATCGGGACAGCTACAACAATTGTGGACAAGTTTACTCCTCCATTGGAAAACCTGCTGCTGGAAAAACTAAAATGTCAAATATTGTTGCATGGAGCAAAATGTGTGTCAATGAAATTTGTTACGTGCCTGCATGCAAAATATATACAACAATTGAAATGGTGTCCATTGACAAATTACAACTAGCTCAGCACTCGACGTCTTACCATTCTCTCAATTTATATATATATTCGATCAATGTTCAATTTGTGGTTTAAAAACCATTGTAAAAGCTTAAAAAAATATTCAATTGCCCTTGCATACGCAAACACTATTAACGATTGTGCTTTAATTAGCCGAATTAAGCCAGACAACTCTTGCCACACTCTGAATTTGTGCAAATTACTTCAAATATTTGTCGATTAGCTGAGAGTGTGGCAAAAGACTGACGGCTCTGAGCAAAAGTTTTTCAATTAATTTTTCACACAATCGGCGGCAGTAAATTCGCTTACCTTAATGTGCGCCCAATCAGAATCGAAGTGCTGCAATTGTGGTGGCGATTTGACAAATTGTCCATGTGAGAGCCACTCACTGCCTGACCAGAAATCAGCAGCCAAATCCTGTTGTGCCGGAGTCTTGCTCAACCCTAAGGCTAACGGCTATTTGTAATTCTGTTTACGTGGGTTGGCCAGGATGAGATGGCGAAATGAGCCGATTCTGGTCCGTTGGCTGCAGGTGATAAATGGCAAAAAGAGCTGGAAATAATGGAACAACATTCGCTGGTCAGAAGTCGGACGCTCAATTTAGCCAACTGATATATATATATATACATATATTTATATATAGATTTTCCAATTCGAAAGCCGCCTCCGCTGCTAATTTGATATGTAAGGCATTATTTAAATGAATGCTGATGAGGAGTGTGAGAAAATACATTTAATTTAATAAGCATTTGCTTTAATGCTTTATATCTCTATATAGTCTATATAGATGGCAGGAAGAGCAGATGTACAGCCCATATGTGCGCTGCCTTGTGAGCAATTACGCATATTCGCATATTCCTAATTAAGTAAATTAATGTGTTGAATTTACACATGCGCCAAACAAGAAAGTGAAACAGCCGCTGCGGCACTAATTGCAAACAAAGTGTGTCTATGTGTGTGTGTGTGTGTGTGTGTGTGTGTGTGAGTATGTGTATGTATGTGTGTTTGTGTGGGTGTGTGTAACAGTGTATCATACAAGAATCCTAAGAAACATAATGTGTGCCGTGCCTACAAAGTCCAATTTATGTGCGTGTAATTACAGTAGAAATCAAATAAACCAGAAATAAAAGAATTATATGATAAAATTGTTATTTAAATTATGAAAAATTCACATAAATTTAACAAAACGTATAAAGAAGGATCACAATTTCATATTATGCATCTTATTTCAACGGGTTTTTAATTAAAATCAAGCATTCAAATATATTGAATTTTCTTAATTCAATATTTCGTTAATATGCTTTTTGAATTCCACAATGTTGGCATATTATTATTTATTATGTCTGTCTTTTTGTTAATAATAATTTGCTTATATTAATTATTTCTGTGTATTTTCATATTGAAATCATTAAAAAAAATGTGTGTCGATAAAAAATGAAATCTGGCAAATAATTTGTATGCGTGCAACATTGGTTATTTGATTCCCAACCCTCTTAAGCAATTTCTACTGTGTTTTCGCTCTTGTGGACACGTCAACAAGCATTGCGATGGTTTTTTTTATTTTTATTTTTATTTTTTTTTATATTTTTATTTTTATTCTTTTTGTAGCCATTGCTCTCACCACTAATATATATTATTTTATTTGATGACGCCAGTTTTTATTCAGTCGGCCAAATGATGTTGACAGCGAAACAAATGCATGTATCAGGCCGACAAACAGGGACGTTGGGTGGAGTGAAGAGCTCGCTGGCCAGGAAAGAGACGTAATTAACATGAAAATATATATGTACAAAAAAAATATGCCTGACAGCGGAACGAATGGCAGTTATATATATATATATATATATATATATATATATATAAATATTTGGTTTATTTGTTGTAATTAAAATAAATTTCTGTGAAGTGTATTAATTAGGAGTTAAATGGGTTAAACATGAAAAGCAAAACACACACAAACACATACACAACTGCAAACAGTTGACGGCTTTGGCTGACAAACTCTTGACGGATGTGTCAGTCATTAATTACTTTGAGCCGACTACGGCTTATTGGACACACATAAACCTCGGACTTGCCACACCAAATTTGCCAGTTTCGTTTTGTTTTTGTTATTTTTTCTAATTGTATTTCTTTTGAGATTTTCGGATAATTGTCGAAGTGTGTTTAGTTGCCACGTTGTGAGCACGTACTTGTAGTTGTCACAGCAATTTATGAGTTCTGGCTAACATTTCAGCACTTCCAACTTAAATGTAGCAAACGATTTTTGCATAAACTTGTGCAGAGAGTACAAGTTTGGTTTTTTTTTTTGTTTTGTACAATTGTAAGTTGGTTTGGCAGCCATTGCGAGGGAAACTTTTAAATTGTTGAGAACTCTTGCTGGGGGCCAAAGTGTGCTCTGGCCAACATGACGCATGCTTATTATTGACTGCCACCAGCGCCATGTTGGCCCATTTGGGCCATCAACTAATGTTGTTTGCCAACTTCGTCTTGGCTCGCTTTGCATGCGCCTTGCTCTTTGTGTATCTCCCTCTCCCTCTCCCTCCACCACTCTCGTTCCTCCTGCTGGACAGCGGGGCAACTTTATCTGCGTATTTCTTTTAGGTGTTCCATGTTAAAACAAGTTTTTTGCCTGTTCCTTTTAGTTGTAGTTCTCGTTTTAGCCACTTGCTGACACTTTTCGTTTCTTTGGCTAGCTATTCGACCGTTTGTAACTAAATTTTATCTTCGCCTTTTTCTCTAGTTTCCTTTCTTTTTTTGTATCATTTCGTGTTCTTCCTAATCCTTGTTTCATTTTCCTCGGCATCAGTTTTTCTTTATCGCTTCACGAGTCGAGCCGAAACTTTTGCACCCACAACTAAAAAGCGCTTCAGTTATGTATGCGTGTGTGTGTGTGTGTGTGTTTGTGTGTGCGTGTGTGCGTGTTTGCGAGTGTATATCTGCTTAGCTGCTGGTTGGGTTTTAGTTCTGTCTAAGAGTTTAGCATAATTTGCCTCAGCATGTGCTCAGCATTTTAAATATGACATTTCGGGTGTTTTCAATTCCAACTTCTTTCTGCATGCCGGAATTTGGTTCATTGACAAATGGACAAAGCGTGTTTCCACATAGAATAAGCCTTATTAATTAGCGCTGTAGAAAATTATGAAGCCAAACAAATCAACCAAAATGGTGAAGAGGCACAACTTATTACAATTAGCTGCTAATTCACCTAATAATCTGGATTTGCTTAGAAAGTAAGAAATATGCATATGAAAAAAAGTTGAAGTTTTGCTTAACTAAACGGAATGAAATCAGAAAGATGTTAGCAAATAAAAAGTATAAGTTTGCACATTTTGTTAATCTTAATATTAAAATGTTATTAGATAATTTTTGGTTAACTAAACGGAATGAAATCAGAAAAATATTATCACATAAAATAAAATAAGTTTACATATTTTCTTAATCTTAATATTAAAATGTTGTAATATAATTTTATTAGAATTAAATTATATATCTTAAATGCCGGCAGGTCATTCCTAATGCAACTGCCCTTTTCCTCATCCTACAGGGTAGCTATGAACATATATACAAATGTTAAATGAAAGACGGAAAGACTGACTACACATAGAATACTGGATACTGCTACTCCCTGGCGATGCAGTAACAGAGGAAAGTGGCGAAATTAATTAGCCCCTGGTGCGGCAGCCCGTTTGCCAGCGAATACGCCGGAGAGCTGTGCCAAATCCCCGCTACGGGAAGCCAGCCTGTCACTGCTGCTGCTCGCTCTCTCGCTTGAAGGCATGCGTGAGCCAAGCGCGAATTATATTTATAACATTAATTTATCTTTCTCGCTCTGATTACGCGCGTAATTTTAATTGCATGCAACTTAATAACACGACTTAAACGGAGACGTCGTGCCGCACATTTTGTGGCCTTCTCATCCTCATTCTCCAGGGGCGACTCTTTGAAATATGGTGGCCACACCTTTCTCTCCTCGCAGAATGGCCATTGTCTGTGTGTGTGTGTGTATGTCTCTGTGTGTGTGTGATTGCGTTTGTTATTTGCCGGCTTGTTAGGACTGCATTGCCCAGACCGCTTTGCTTTGGTTGGCATTTTAATATTGCGTATACGCAGCGTTTGCACAATGCGAACACAATCCCGCATACAATTGAATTTGACTCACTTCATCTGCTCAATTACCAGACAATCGTTGGAATCGTTCCCTTTCTGCTGCAGCATTGATGAATATTGCAACTGCAACCTATAATCATGTGCCTCTAAGCTTCTAGCTAAAACTTGATTGATTCGTTGTGGCTCTGTTATTAGCCACAATAATGAAAAGCATTGCGTTTTCAGCCATTACATATAATTTCTGCAATCAAGATATAGCTGGAATTACTCGAATGTAGGTGAACTGAGTGATGGCTATAATATTCAGTGGGACAGAATGGATTTTAAAATACTTGCAGAATTGAGCTAACTTTGAAATAAGATCTGCCTAAAAACTGAGTTTGATTTATCAAGGAATTTTACTCCATTTCACTTAGTATTTGTTCGTTTAACTTTCTGCTAAATAGCCTAACAAATATTGCTCAATTCAAAGCAAATTCACGTGAATTTAATACTCGAGGGAAGTGGAGCTTTGCCTTAAGATATAACCAATTTAATCGGAACTCAAAGCATGAATGAGGAAATAAAACAAAAAAAAAAAAAAAGGAAATATACGCATAAAAAATCAGTCACTAAGAATGTGGGAAACTCATCGGTTCGGACATTTGATTTGATTTGGCCTAACTGGGTCTCATGTGTATTGGCCATCTAGAAATGACAGCTACGCAAATGGGAACGCACAAGGCAAGGCTCTAAAAAAAAAAAAAACAAATCACCTGGTATTGCGTTGAGATTTACGAGCTACCTGTCAGACGCTATCATAGCAGAAGATTGATGGCCACTGAGTGGCAGATACAGCCAGGTACACAGACAAGACACCAGCTGGTGGCTGTTGAAACAAAAGTGTCTGTTTATCCATAAAAAATGAACTGACTGAATGGCTGTGTGCTACTTATGGTCCGTATATTGATTTCATTTGCAGACCAACAACATTTATAAATTGGCAATTACAATACCAGTCGGCAGATGCCCAAATGTCCTCCAGATGTCAATGTCAGCAATGTGTCCAGTAAACAATTCACGCACAACAACAACAATAACATTTTTGTCTGAAATTTGATAAATTATAAAACTTTTAATAATGCTAAGCACTTGGGTGGGTCACTGGCGAAAACTTTTTAATTTGTCCTATGAGCGAAGAGAGCAAAGAGCATCCCACCAAAATGTTGCCAACCGTGAAATTGCCAGACTGTGCAAAAGCGAGGGGAACTCAAATTAGAAATGTAAAAAAAAAAAACGAAACTGTCAGCAGATTGGTGATTTTTTTTTTCTTTTAGCAGCGACTTATTTGCTGACATTTGATATACTGAAAGTAGACACAAATGAGTGCCATAAAAGGTGAATTTGCACTGGCCTGGAAAGGGTTTCCCAACATGACCTTGGAGCAAGATACAGTTCGAACCGGATACGTTTACGTATATAACTGCAAAATGTTATAAATTATTTCCAAGCTATTGGGCAAATCGAAGGCTGCTTTTAGCAGCGCTCTTTGTTTTAACATATAGATTGAATTCCAGCCAGGAGGGACCCAGCTGCAATGCGATGTCATTAAAATCGAACGATCGCTGAGTGCATTTGGCGGATAAATCAAAATGTTAACTGTGCCGGTGCGAGTGTAGTGGTGTGTGTGTGTGTGTGTGTATGTGTGTGTGTGCGTTGAAAAGAAAGATGCACAAAAATGTTGCAATTACGGTCTATAAATTGCAAGCAGCCGCACATTCGAAACGGTGGGTGAAGGACACTCGCATTCGCACATTGCTGGTGTTGTCGGCAACCGCAAGTGCGATGCATCATTAACTCTGACTCGCAGTTGTTGGCTGACAAAGTAAACATTTCAGCACCTTGGCTAACCGCACAACTTACACATACGTACCCCTCACCACCCCCCCAGCAACCACGTGTGCAGCTGGTCAATCTGCTGTGTGCTAAATAAATAATTATGATTGTCTGCTGGCCACTTGACCGGAAACTAATGACCGCACATCTTCAAACACCCAACACGCAAAACCATCCATTTATCGCAAGGGTGGCCGGCCAACGGCGCAACTTGGCAATTAATATCAAAAATATTTTTGGCTTTCAGTTCTCATTTGTGCACACACTTCAGTTATCTGCACAGTTGTCATTGACTTATTTATAGCTCTCCCTTCAACTAAATGCTTAGCCACGCCCACTTTTGAAATATTGTCTAACTGCGTTTTATCTCTTGTGCCAAGGGAGTCACTTTAATTCTCAGTTTACCCAATTTGAATATTCTGAAGTAGCCTTGGTTGTTAAGTATTCAACTTTAGATAAGATGACTTTCATTTGGTTATTTTAAATAAATATTTAATCAATTTTATGAAAAAGTTGAAACTTTTTCTGTGCATGAAGCAGACCCAAACTAAATTTGAATTTAATTAAAAAACTTTAAAAGTCAATGATCAAATATTGACTTGACAAAACATAGATTTAAATAATATTCGATCTGTTGCAAATATGTTAGCTATTTAAGAAAGTTTGAGTTTAAGTTTGAGCAAATGCACAACTCATAATTCACTTTTTGGATGGGTGTGCGATTTATGACATAATCCCGATTCGCTTTCATCAGCCACATAAAGCGCAAATAGCTAAACCCAAAAACAAAGCCGCCTCATTTATTTTACCAACAGAATTCACAAAGGTTCAGAAGTGTCACATTGTTCTTGGGCCACAACATTCACTCAACGTCAAACTCTCGCTCATAAATAATAAATATAAGCCAAAACAAGACTTGGCCAACAGTGCTCGATTAACTGGTACCCTTTAGCCAAGTCTAAAGTGTTTATATATATATTTGCTGACAGGCTGATATATATAATCAGATCAATTCGAAGTTATGAATCTGACAGTATCGCAGTATAAGATTTATATATATATAAATATAAATATAATATATATATATATATATATAAATATGGCATTCTGTCTTTTACTTGTTACTTAACCCTTTCTTTGATACAGGGTATCAAAACTGAGCCCTTGACACTTACTCACATGAACTTCATCAATTCTAATCATGTTTGCCGAGAAAATCTCCGCTGAAAATTAGCCACACTAAACTGCTAGCCAGGGAATTGCAATCAAGGGCCAAAACGGGCGAAAACCAAGGCCAAAGCTCACAATTACAATACCATTACCAACACACGCACATAGTCCAAAAGGGATGATGAAAGCTGACCGAAACCCAAGGAGCCGAGCTCAACACACACACACACAACACACACAAAAGATATATGTATAATTCATAATGAATCCTTTCTATTAGTCAAACGTAAAATGAAATGGTTTTTACGCATTAGTAACGCATATCGGCTATAAGGCCACACGGCAGAGGCACACCCACAAATCCCGTAGGCCAAAGCCAGAAACTCTTAAGCTCAACACTAAAGTTTGTGGCACTGTTGTGTGTCACGGGAGAATTATCCTGACAAGCAGCAGCAGCAGCAGCAGTGGCAGTGGCAGCAACAGAAGTGGCAGCAACAGAAGTGGCAGCAACTACAACTGCTGTATAAGTTTTTCCAGAGCCAAGTGAAAAGCCAAAACAGAAGCTGAAAATCAAAGATATGCAAATTGAAACAGATATATTTGCACATAGATATTCAAGTCTGTCTGTGTGTGTGTAAGTTTCATGTATCTTATATTGGAGCATCAGGCGCTATTAGGACATTTCCCAGGCGTGCTTAGGTTGATCACCAACCACAGCCTTGGTTTCGAGAGATGCGTTGCCAAATACTTGGCAAATACAATAAAACCATTTTTTTTTTTTCTAAATAACATAAAAGCTAAGGGGAAATGATTTATGGGTGGCAGAAACTTTTACTTTTTGCGTTTGCAAATAGTTAAAGTACTTCCGAGGGTTGCCTTTAAAACGCCAGCTTTACAAATTATGTTCGGGATCCGGGATTCGGGATTCGGTTTCGTTTTTGGGGTGCCTATAAATTCACACGCATGAGAAATGTCTTTGAATGAGCTTCCTCTGTGGCAAGTTACGCCATATTGTTATGAACGCAGCTGCCATTGCCAAATTGCCACGCATGACTTGTATTATATATATATATATATATATATATATATAATAAATAAATATATACGTACTCATTGTATATAGCCACTCGCCGTAGCATCAACACTTTCACATTCCTCACAATTCTCTGACCCTTACCAATTTGGGTTAATTATGCCAAGAAATCCATTAGGGAAGCCGCACTAAAAGTTGCCTATTGAATTTGCTATACACTTTTACCAAACATTGCTTAATTCATAACTGTTTTTATGAGCCATTCATTTGACTACAATATTTTAGTTTAATAAATATTTTAATATATTTTATATGTTACATTTTATATTTTATTTTCACATTAAATAAAACATATTTCACAATATTTAGCATTTACCAGTAGCACTTTTTTAAGAGCATTTAAGTTTTGATATTTATCAAAATACAATCTTTCTCAGAAATAGAAATAATTTTCTTCCTTTTTTTTACTGAACCCTCTCTTTACGCATGTGTGCATTTTGTCCATTTTATTTCTTCGGGTTTGTTTAAATTTTCCAAAATATTTTGATGTTGCTCTTTTGTGTGCGGCTTTGTTTTTGTATTTCGCATTTAATACTTAACATTTCTTTTTTATTTGTAGATATTTTCAAGTTATGCATTTCAATCACATTCGCTCTCTGGCATTACCTGACTCAGTTCAAGATTTACTAATCATACGAAATTAATTCGGATTCATAAATATATCTGCACATTGCCAGATAAAGTTTCTCACCGATTTTGTGCGAAGTGTTCGATTCGACGTGCACATTAATAACCATAAATCAGAACGGAGCACAAAATTAGTAATTCAATTACCCTAAACAGCAATGACTGCGAGTTCCCAGACGAATTAGCTGTGCCAGCAGGAGCAGCAGCAGCAACAGTAGCCTGCTAAAATTGCTGCTCAATTGGCCAATCAGCCATGTCAGACCAGACGCTGGGCTGAAGGCGCATGCATAATTCGCACTACCAATGAGCGTCAGCTGCTTATAATAACGCCAATGAACTGAGCACCATAACTAGATTGCCCTCAATAAGTCCTGGCTTACCTCAGCTCACCACCATCCCCCCCACCGACAGCTCTGTTGTCTGCTGGCTTGAGGCAAGCGTTATTGCATATTGAATGGACGGGCAAATAATTATGTCCAGAATCAAAATACGAAATTCAGATTAGACGCAAAGTGAAGCAAACCGTTATGGACCCCACCCTCCCTCGACCCATCACCATCATCGTCATTATTAAAGGCATAATGCTGCTGCAGCTGGTCAACTGTGATCAAAACAAAAATTATGCAAAAAAATTAAATATTAAGATAATTTCAATAAAAACTATTTTTGCTGTGCTCGCAAGTATTAGGGTAAATTATTAAACATTTACTATAACAGTTAAGAAAGTTCGGCTTAAACATATATATTTGCAATGATGATAAAGGCGAGTGTTTTGTTAATGAAGCGAGAAATCGCAAAATCCGAGTGCAATGCAAAAGCAATTGCAATTAAAAAATCATCATCTAGAACAAAGACAAGGCCGGACAAAGTTGTAAAACTTGCAAGCAGCCAGACAAAGTTGGTTGTCAACTCTTGTCAGACATCCGCAGAGGCAGCAGCAGCAGCAGCAGCAGCAGCAGCAGCAGCAGCAGCAGCAATCGCAGTCGTTGTAAATGTGGTGTTGGTGGTGTGGCTGGTGGCGTTGACGATGCCCAAAATGGAGAGATTCTGTATAGTTTGGCATTGCCAGAAAAGAAATTGCGAGTAACAAACGGAAACCACAAAACGGACCGCAATTGACGTACAGTTGCCACCACAAACCGGCAGCAGCAGCAGCAGCAGCAGCAAATCCTGTCTGCCCCTTGTTAGCTGGTTGAGGCGACCTCCAAGCAAAGTCATATGCACGAACAAAAGCAAAATCAGAAGCTAAACAAAACAATGCCAGGCGGACAAGGACAACAATTTTGCATAGTTATGCGAATGTCGGTGCCAGTCGTCCACGTCGTCCAAGTCGTCCGCATCATTGTCGGGGTGCCAAAATGAGCGCTGGCAAAAGGATGTGCGGCCATTTTGTTTTATATACCACAGACCAAATAGCAAGTAAAGCGCTGATGCCGCTGCTGGTGTTGCTCGTGTTGGTGTTGCTCGTGTTGGTGTTGCCAATGTGGTTGCTTGTTTTTGTTGCCTTTTAGTTTTCATAATAACAATAAAAACTTTTTTTTTTTACAATTTGCGGAAAACTTGAAATGATTGTTATGCAATTGTTGGTAACGCAATTTTGTCGTTTTTGTCAGCACAGCCACAACGAACGGCAGCCAACGTCCTTTCCAGCCGAGCAGAGCATCTCCCGGCCAAATTGTGGGTGCATGTGTGTGTGCGTGTGTGTGTGCATGTTTACACTATAAATTCGCATTAAGTAGCACAAAAGTTTTATTGACTTCGTGTTCAGTGCGCTTGATTTTCATGCCACTCTCTCTGTCTCTATTTCTCACTCTTTCCCTCAAACTCAGTCTGTCTCTCTCTCTCTTTCTGTCTCCCTCGCTGGGCTAGTGGCAAAACAGATAAACAAACAGCAAACTTTAATTGCAAAAATTTGTGGTAAAATTAATGAATGTACCAACATCGAGACATTCTGTGTGCAGTCTCTTACAATCTGCTTACCCTCACTTCCCCTCTCTCTACCCACCCCCCCCCCCCACCCACCATCTCTTTCTTTTCCTCCCTTTCATTGATTGCCAGTGCCAGTCCGTCTGTCCCCTCTGTCAGTGTTTTTGGTGTGTGTGTGTGTGTGTGTGTGTTTGTACTTGATGCTGTTGACACTGCTGACCAAAAGTCAAATTGCCAAAGTGTTTGCTTGCCAGCTGCAGTTGGAGCAGCTCCAGCTCCGATTGCCGACGACGGAGGGGGTGCATCCAATTGACAACTCAAGTGAGGGGCGTTCAGCTTCAAATGACTTGTTAAATGTGTTTGATTTTGGCATTGAAGCTTTTGCGTTCGCAATTTATCAACAAATGACCAGATGTAAGCTCAGCAACACCACAGAATACGATTCGCATTTTGGTTCTGAGTTCTGTGAGATCAATTTCATCAAAGCATGGTTTTTTCTGAAGAGATTGGGTTTTCTGTAGAGTAAATAAATGCTTTAATAATACTACGAAATCTGTGTCATTGGATTAAGTATGCAAATTTTCCCAACTCTTAAATATAAATCAAACACTTTCTTTAATTTATTTCATACATATATATTTTATATAATATTACAAAATATTACTTATCTACAAGAAAATGCCCAGCAGTGTCAGCGGGGACTTTCAGTTGCATACTTTCACAAGTAATTATAAGCAAACACATCCATTCAAGAAATATAACAGATTTTATGATTCCCTTAAGGAAGAAATAATTTGAGCATAATAAGCATTTCTTATGGGTTCTTAAGGGTTGCAGTACATTTGAAAATTGTAACTAATATTAATTAATTATTTGTTATATGCTTCGGAAAGCGCAGAAAATTGAATTCATTTATACGCGACAAATGCAGCGAAGTGAACTGGCGAGAATTGAACATTTTGTTAAGCTTCTGCTTTTTCGAAGGATTAATTTCGCAATGTTGTCAACTCTGCTGTGCTCCAATTAAACTTTCAGACATGTTCGACGCAGAACCGGCAAGCCGTATGCATCATGTGAGCATGCCCCAGTCTTAGCCTCAATTTTAACTAGCCTCAATTTTAATTAAACTGAACTGCAAACAAAGTCGTTCAGCAGTTACCAGACGCAGTTGCTCCGTAGACGCAGTTGCCTTGTAGACGCCTTAGCGCATTTAACTGAGAATTTGCCTGCCCCAAACCCAAACCCATTCCCTCAGAATCCCAACTACAATCCCAACCGAGACCTCAACAGATATTCTGCCTCAAAGTTGTTGGCACCTATGTGTGTGTGTGTGTGTGTGTGTGTGTGTGTGTGTGTGTGTGCACACCCATTCCGCCCATTTGCCCATCTGTCCTGTTATCCTGGCTGCGTCAGACTTGCGTTTGGTATTATGCCGAAATGCAATTTGCATTTGCAAGGCGTTTCCCACTCTTCCCAGGAGAACCACTGCGACATGCGCGTATTAATTTTAAATTGACTGTGAAATTACAATGATGGTTTTGTGTAAGCGGCTGAATAGAGTTGCCACGCCCTTGTCCTTGCTACCATATCCTTCCATAGCCCTATGAATTATTTACACAAGCCATTCTCTCTCCAATCCTCCCTGTAGTCATTTTGTTGACAATGGTTCTTATCCATCCATCTCTATGTTATTAAGTGCTTGATTTGCATAGGCAGGCAAGTCAGAATTTTTAGAAAAAAAGTACATTATTTTTTAACCATATACAGCTTGGAATAAATTTAATTTACAAAGAAAAGATTATCAATATGTACATTTAAATGTAAACTCAGCCACATTTCTAAGGTAAAAATAATAATTATTTTATTTGCTATTTGACAAAAGTTTTTTGTTTCTTTAAATCAGTAATTTTTAAATTTTCTGTACGCTTATTTTCTTATCAACTACACATGGAATTTTATATAAAGAACAAACTTGCAACGCACGCTTCGATTTCGGGCCAATGTGCGGCAAAGTGTTGCCAATTTGCTCCCCTTTTTGCAGGCTGCAACAAACTGGGCGACAGCTTCCTGCACTGTGCCAGTAAAATCTTGATTACGCCGGAGAGCCACAAGCATTTTGCTTGGCTTTAGATATTTTTATTGCATTCACTTGAGCAAGTTTCGCTACGCTGCGCATTTCAATTGCCGCTGGGTGTGGCAACAACAACAAGAGCAATAAGTATATACCGTATAAGAATGGGAATGGGATTGGGAATGGGAATGGGAACAACCCAATGACATACATTTTGGCCGCTAGTAACAATAATTTTTATTATTATGCGACCACCTTCAAACATTCTGTTGGCATTCCGGCTGTCTATGCTGATGCCACATCACTGATGACTCTCAGTTAGCAAATAACATGTTCACACAATGGCCGGACTCCGTCAGGATTGAAGAGTGCCAGGAGTGCCAGGAGTGGCGGCAGTGGCGGCAGTCAATAAAATCGAACAGCTGCCATTAAAATCATTTAAATGTTATTGTCTCTGTGCCATGCCGCAAGTTATTTCTACTTTGGTGCTTCTGCGGCATGCCCGATGGATGCTCTTTCTGCTGACTCAGTATCACCGAGCCTTAGGTTTAGCTCCACTTCTGGCTGCTGGCTGCTGGCTGCTGCCTCCTGACTGGTTGCCAAGTCCTGCAACTGGAGCTTGCCTCACTTTTGCTTTTTGCTGTCGCCGTAGCTAAATGTGTGTCTGTGTCAGCAAGTTGCAGCTGAATAATACCCCGGGGCGTAATTGCTTTAAATGTCTTTGCATGAATGCGAAATGTAAGGCATCCTGCGGAGTCATTGACAACTCTTTAAAGCGACCCGTTTCTGGGGTGCAATTCAACGCATTCATCGAAAATTGAAGCAAGTCACCCGAACAACTTGTAATTTTTGTCACTGGGATTGCACGTTGAGAATATTTTGCGCCTTCTCAGAAGGGGCCACAATAGATCGAATAGGTCGCCCCAATTTATATATATATCATCGAAAAACTATTGCTGTTAATAAGCGGAGCAGGTTTGGCATCGATATTTGCTAAGAAAATTTTAGACCCATCCTTAGACGATTAGAAGTAATCTTCCCTCGTTCATTTATATAGCAGCAATATGATACATTAAGTCCATCCATTCCACCTGATATTGCATCCCTTTTCGGATGCTTTAACATAAATATACGATTATCAAAAATTCAAATATATGTTTCGCTTGCCTTTTTAAGCTGTCTGGAGAATTTGAGATTTAGATAGCTTATTTTAAATAAATATTATATTTTTTAACGACAGAGCATCATGACAGCAGACAAGTCACATTACGGATTCAACAAGTTTGCAGAGGCAAACCGAGGCGCCGCGCGGGTGGGGCACCACAGACATGCAGATGTAAAATCGTGCTTAGGGCTAACACACACAAGAAAGATAATCCAGGACATGAGGCAGAGCTTTGCTTGTTAATTAAGAAAGTGAAACAAAGTCAAAGAAAAGCAGACAAAAACAGCAAAAGCAACAAAGACAACAACAGCAGGTACAAAATAACATAAAAGACACAACGTGCAGAGAGACACACACACACACACACACACACACACAACAAAATATACATTTCTAAGTACGCATATGATGTAAGAACACACACACGTATGTGCTTGTGGCTATTAATGTGTGTGTGTGCGTGTGTGGACTGGTTCGCTTATTAAAATATGTTCTTGCTTTACTTTGCCTGCAAAATCAATTATTCTTTTTCATTTCTCTGACTTTGCTGGTCGGCTCTGCTCGAAGGAGCAAATGCCTCATAGATTCCAGTGCCCTGCCAGGTGACAGTTAAGGATTGCAGACATCTTTGGCCACACTTCGGCGTCGCAACTGTCCCCATTTTAATGAGCAAATTCGATTTCATTGTCACGCATGCTGACGAATCGTCCGCATTTGCAAAAGGAGAAAAAAATTACGCATATGCACTGTGTGGCGGCGCGGACACAAACGTGTCTGGGAATCCGTTTGAGGCCGCTCCACTCACGCCACTTATCCTCATACTAAAAGCGCTGCTGTATTTATTAATATATGCGAGACGCGTTCTCCTCTCGCCACTGGGCCACGATCCGGCAGTGCCGCATGCCCAGGATCTGCCTACCGAATGCGGACAGTGTCACACACAGGCACACAGCCTGTAATTATTTACGTATATACGTATTTTATGTATGTCCGTATGTATGGTAATGTACATGCAGACACATTGTACATATTGACGTAAGTACCTAAATTAAATGGAATTTGAGTTGCTCTTAACCCGGGCACAAAGAGCCAACTTTAACAGCTGTGACAGCAGACGTGCTGAGGCGAGGCTGATGCCGATGCCGATGCCGAGGCAAGAAGAGTTCTCTAATTCTAGCGTGAAAGTGACAGGCTTCCAAAAATCGTGGTAAACAATGCAAGTTAAGGAATAAAGTTCACTTTTTGTACTCGCTTTTACTATGAACAAGAGATAATTCCAAACAGCAAGTGGGCTGTGGTCGAGGGAGCTCGTCTAGGAGATACAGCTGTTAAATATGTTTAAGTTGTGATTCCGAAATTCTGTTTAAATTTTTGAGGAAGGCAGAATTGGAGTGCTCTCATTTATTTTGTTTGCCGTTGCTGCTTGCGAATTTCATATCCGATCTTTGCATTTTAAATTGGGTTGCGATATTAGCGAATCGTTTATGTTTCTGCGAAAACATAAAATATACTTAATCTGCGCGAAGTATATATATATGTATTTAAAATAATTTTTCTAATAATTTTGTTTATTCCAAATTTGAGGTTGCTAGTACTAGTCCCTAAGATCCTCGCCTTCATACGGACATAAAAGAACGGCCAGAAGAAAGTGGTTAAATCAACTTTGCTATTTATTCTGTAAAAATGTAAACATAAAAATCTGCCTAATTTACATAAAAATAAAATAAATTTAAATCGATTAAGTGGTAAGAATATATGTTATATATGTGCATAAGGAAGGAAACTAATCAGCATATCTGGGCTGATATGATAATCTCGTTCAAGCACTTTTCCATAAGCTAAAGTGCAAGGCTCACGCTGACAATTACTCAGTGTCTAAAAATGGCTGACAAAGGACATGCAAAACATTCCACAGAATATGTCAGTGTGTGTGTGTGAGTGGGTGTTTGTGTGTGTGTGTGTTGCTGTGCAACATCCGCAGTCTTTCAAGCTCTATTGTTAGGCAGCCGCCTACACAAACAGGCAACAAGAAGACCAACAACAAATGCATATGCAAATTTAATTTTTTTTTGTACCCCCTTTCCCCCCGAGGGGAAAGGATTTGCATCCTTTTTTAATTTAGTCCTTCTCTCTTGCGATATACCCGCTATACCTTTAATGCCTCTCTCTCTTTGTAGTTCCCTTTATAGTTGCAATTTTCATGTTTAAGCAGAGCGGAAAATTAAAAACAAATTTGTCGCACATTTGGTGTATTTTCATTTTATTTGCAGTTTTCATCTTTGCAACGTTATTTCATCGTTTTATTTTGCAAATTGGCAACATTTTGTGTGCATTGCCAAAAAGTGTATAAGCAATAATTTTTGTGGTTTTGCGTAAATAGTTACTTTTGGTCTTGTCAATGTTGTTTTTGTATTCGAGCAAAATTTCACCAAAGTTAAATACAGTTTCTGTGCAACTAACACATGTTGATACCCCATGTGTGTGTGTGTGTGTGTCTGTCTGTGTGCGAGGCAAGCAGTCAGCAAATTGTTGGTTCTTTGTTGCCAATGACAGGTCAAAGGCATCTCAGATCAGATGCATATTTTGGCCATGTATGCAGCCAATTTGCCTGTGTGGCGTGTCTGTCTGGCCTGGATATCGAAATTTTTATTTGCCTCTCCTTGGCCAGGCCAACATACCTTAATTACAGGCAGTTATGAGCTTAAAAGCATAAATGATGTGGGCTGTTAACGGTGGGCGGCTGCCAAAATGGTTATGACTTTGAGTTCGAGCTAACCAAATTGCTTAGCACACTTTGGTATTGGTCGTTCTGTGTCCAACGGAGTGGAATAGAGAACTTTGGACGGCCTTGGCTCTGCAGTTTTGGGCAGAAACTATTATTTAATTTGCACTAC
Organism: Drosophila demipolita; assembly: GCA_035042405.1. Taxonomy (NCBI): domain Eukaryota; kingdom Metazoa; phylum Arthropoda; class Insecta; order Diptera; family Drosophilidae; genus Drosophila; species Drosophila demipolita. Next base: position 56,750 of record JAWNLI010000021.1, read on the forward strand.
GCTCGTAATTAAGTTAGGCAAGTGCAGATTTGCCGATGTCGTCAATTGTCTTCTGTGTACGTAACTTCGCCAGCAGCACCATTTACCTCTTTACGGAGACGGATACCGAGTTTTTGGCTGTGACTGCGTGTCCTGAGGCACACACTTAAGTCCTGCGCACAAGTAGTCCTTGTCTGTAATTTCTTTAAGCTGATTTACGCAAAATTGTCAAGCAAAGCGGATAAGTTATATACAAAACTTTACTGCCCACTTGAGTGTGTCTCGGTGAGTGTGTGTGAGTGTGTGTGTGTGTGTGTAGCATGCAAAAAGCAATATGCAAATAGAACGATTTCGGTGAACTGGGCGACTAAGCTGCAATCAATATTCAAATCCACTTAGCATTCGAATTTAACGTAATCAAATTTGCCGATTTTTGAGCTTCAGCAAATGGGCATTGAGCAAGTGCTTCAGCATCGTCAGCTGGTTAAGCAGCCATTTCCCGCTGCTGCCTTGTACTTCTCTATTTATTCTAATCTCACAGTTTTAATATGAAGCATCAGTCAAGCGACACAGTTGTCAAAGCCCTTGGCCAGCCAGGATGGCCAACCGGCCAACCGACCAGCGATTCAGATTCAGATTCATTCGTTCGTTCATCCACTTGAAATGAAATGCAAATCCTTTAGAAAAGCCGAGCCTGGCCTTACCTAAAGGTGTTTTGTTTTCCCCACCCACCCAACCGGGTCTCAGTTCATTATTATGCCAGGATATAACCTTTGTCTCGAATTAATTAAAATGGATTTACATGAGCTCAGAATGTCGCAAGCGCCATGTCCTCCAACAAAGGCACCTTTACACCACAACTTCCCAGCGGAAGTCCCTTTCCCAACCTCCTGCTCCGTGTCTTGTTTGACACTGTGTCCGGCTCCTGGCACTATTTTGCATGCATAACTCCAGTACTTGTTTTAGCCACACTCTGCCTGACCCACCTACCTGGATGACTGACTTGGCTTGACTCGACTTGACTTGGCTTGGCTTGACTTGACTGTCAACGGCAAGTCGACACCGCAGATAAATATTTATATTTCGCCTTTTAATCTTTTGTAATTTTAAGTCGCGTCATACCCTATGCGACGTGACTCCTCCCCCCCCCCTCCCCACTCTCCACCCACCCCTCACTCACTCTCAAGCTTAACTTTTGCTATTTGTTGTTTTTGCTATTTGGCTATGCTTTTTGTTGACTTTTCAATTTGAAAGTTGAAAGCACTTTGGGTTATTAGAATGAGAATCATGGAGTCAGTCTCAAGTGCCTGGCTTCTTCCTACAGCAATTGGGAATTTTGTTGTATATATTTATACATTTAACTGGATTTCGTAAAACGAGCCAAGTTTAAATTACACTCACACATATATGCATAAAAATACCTTTGCAAAGACTGAAGGAGTCTCGCAAATATTGTATTACTAATTATATAATTATATAATAATAAGAATAAGAATTTTGCACAAATACATTTTAAGACTTTAATTGGCTCAGTTAAGCTTTAAATTCTGACTTGAATCTGTTTATAATATTAGTTAATACCTGTGCCGGCGGTGACAGCGATGGTATTCAATCTTCGGCACACAATGCAATTTAATCAATAATAAAACGAAAGGTATTTCAGAGGCATTAATCTTCTGTATGACTGTCAGAGGGTGTGCGTGTGTGTGTGTTGAGTGGCTGTCAGATGTAAAATTCATCAATATTGCGAAATCCAGCAATTGCGATGGTTTCGTTTTGGGACCACTTCAAAGGCCGAACAATAACAGGACACATTACCCACATCAAAATGGCCGCCTTCTCACACATTTTGGCCATTTTGTGCCTTTTCTCAAGCGAAGTTAATTTCAATTTACATTTAAATGCAGTCAGTCAGTCGTCGACTGGCGACTGTCGACTGGCGACTGGCGACTGTCGACCGTCGACTGGGGACAGCCGGGCAGCGTTTGACCTGACCTTGTTGCGCCTCAAGTCGCCGCTGGTGCACATTTTGTGTGCCTCAAATTTACGTTTTTTTTTTAATACCGTAATTGGCTTACTGATGAAGGTTAGTGCGAGGAAGAAACGAAAAAAATATGGGAAGCAACAGAAAATAAAAATAAAAAAAAAAACGTTAATATAAAGGAAGAAAAAATTCGGTAAGGCAGAACACAAATTATTCAAGAAATATTTTTGACAGCACTCGCGCTTCGTTGGCACTTGAAAAGACAACCTTGAAATGAATGTGTTCCACTGCAAAAGGTTGGCATATTAAAGATTTATTAGCTGAGTGCACTCTCCGCAAGCCATGCCGGCTAAGGTAAGCCTCTGCGGCAACCAGCCACTTGGTCCAATCTCAAATAACACTCATAAAAGTGTCAACTATCAAATTACAATTTTCCTCATTTTTTGCTTATTTATTAAGTTGCTTTTCATTGAAATACGTTGAATTATATAACAGTTATTTGCTGCATAAAGTGTTGTCCATTTCCAAAATGGCAACATGGCGCATGCTTAATATTTATTTAATTTCCCATCGCCAGCTTTGCATTTTTTCGGCTCAGAGACAACTTCAGTCTTTAGTGCGCCGAATAAGTTTTTGGATTAGTGCGCTTTTCCACAGACAATTTCCATCATCTATTTCCATTTTGTCGTCAAGTTCATTTGCAGACCCGTTTCTTGTGTCCTGTCCCGCACCGCCCTGCCCGGCCAAGCCCCGTCTTGCCACGCCTTGCCTTTTGCATTTGCTGGCAAATGCTGCATGCCCCGCTGTTTGCTACATCAATTTTATTGACTTTTCCCATCGTTCCACTCGATTGAATGCACAATTTCATTAGCAGGCGTGCCACATGCAGCTGTCTTTTTACTACTATATCTGCTCAGTTCCGAATCCGGCTCAACTGCTGGGCTGTGGAATCTTTTGGGATGACGGCTTTGCATTGTGCTCCACCCAATGAACATTAAACTGCTGTGATCCACTGCCGACAACGACAAATGCATCTTGCATCTGTTTGAACTCAGCTCAGTTTGGCTTTTTGGCCATCAATTGTTTTCGTGCCGACGCAAATTGTTGTCATAATTCAACACTCGTCGACGTGGCACATAATCGCATTAGCAGCTTGCCTGACACCAGCAGAAGAAGAGTTGAAACTTTTAATTTAATAAAGCCAGTCAAGAATGGCAAGTATAAAACTGGAATTCAGCAACAACAATTATTACCCCAGAGTCTCTTTCCAAATAATGCTGAATTCCCAGCACAACAGTAGCCATCATTTCGATGGAGGGAGGGGATAGGGCCGGGTGGAGTGTTGATGTTGCTAAGCCAAAAACTTTTAATTAGTAAGTAGGCTGGCCAAAGTTTTTCAATTATTGGCACCTGCAGCAGCACAGTCTTCATACCCTTTAGGCCCTAATGGCCGCTCAAATAGTACAAGTACTGCGAGCATTGGGCCAAATTTGATTTTAAATCAACAGCCAATACACGAACAACCAAGGTTATGTATCGCCTGGGGGGCCAGTCCAAAGTACTTTAAGTCCTTTGGGTTAATTAGCCCAAATGGTAGCGGGTGCTAATAATGCCTGGGAATCGAGGCAGAGGTGATCCGCATAATAATAGACTACAAAGCTCGACTCGACTGCTCCCAGAGCCTTATAAATAATTATCGGGAGCATGTTGAAATCGGTTCCTCCCGCTGCATGATAAATGTCGTCTAGACGACGCCAGCAAAGCTTAACGGAACTCCGGACTTGGCTCCGGACTCATTTCTATTTGATAACTGCAGTCAGCATGCGGCTCCCTTATGCCCTCCAACCCCTTTGCCAGCTTGCTGGTGACATTCGATTTGGCCGTTTGGCAACTAAATCCGGTTCAGTTTTTGACTGCCACCGGCGAGCAACGACAACGACAATGGCATCCCGCTAGGTGGCCATTTTTTATGTGCCCAGTGTAATACCAAAAGCGGAGATCTCCCTGTCTCCCTGCCCGTCTGTCTCCCTGTCTGTCTGTCTCCCTGTCTGCCTGTCTGCGTTTCTAAACGCTTGAATGGTTAACTGTCAATAAATGGCTGCTGGTCGCAGACTTTTTTCAAATCGCAAAAAAAAACTGAATTTTACTCTTTACTCTTGTCCGAGTTGAGCTTTAAAAGTCTGTCTTAAAGAAATACTAAAATAAACTAGTTTAAAACTAAATCAACTTTGAAATTGGATTTATTGCTGTCCAAAGCCATTCACAAACTATCAATGCTATAAGCCAAACCAAAAAAGTGTTTGAGGTAAAATTTGTTTCAAAATGAAAGAAGAAAATGAATTAAAAGAAAAACCTATTTTATTTCGTTATTTCCACAATTTGAGCATATTTTATTTAGTACAAAAAAGATAATTTAATCCCTTCAGAGTGCGCTCAGTTGAAAAACTCGACTTTCTATTATGCTGCGATTACATTTAGCTTAAATATGCATTTTGTGTTCAACTAATGAATTCGTGCAAGATCTAAGTGAGATATATATTCATTTCATACTCATAAAATGACAGGAAAATATTATTTCCCTTTCGACGTAATCAGAACTTTAATTTAGTCTTGTTCAGATTTTGTTTCGTGCTACTTTCTTTTGCATTATTTAATTTTCTTGACATAGTCGCTGCTGTTAGTGCTTCCCAGTGCATTCTGGACTCTTCGCTTTGTATTCTCCTTTCAAACAGAGCGCGTTATATTTTTTATGAGAACACAGAAGCCGCCACATAATGAGCTGCCATGACAACAGAGAAAGCCATCAGGCAGCGATGTCAACGTCGATGGCGACTGCGACAGCAACTGCAGAACGTCTACTTTGCAAATTACTTTCACGCTTCCCACATGCACACACACACACACACCCACACACACACACACATACATACACACACTCATATGTAGGAGGAACAGCCCACACAAGCACAAGTTGAAGTCAGAGAAAACCTCAGTTTCGCTAGGTGCTAAATGTGAGTGGTTGGTTTGCGTGGGGTGGTTGGGGGATGGGTGGTGGGGTGGTGGAGTTGGTGTTGGTGTTGGACTGCATTCGAGAGACTGTCGCACTCGGGACTACTAAGCACTTGTGACATGTCGTGTCGCATGCATATGCAACATTTGTTTTCGCTGCGCCGACATAATTTGCGTCAAAGTGCTGTGTGTGTGTGTGTGTGTGGAAAGTGTGCATCGGGAAAAAAGGCAAAATAATAACGGAATTCCTTTAATTTTCGCGCCACTACAAGACTGGATAGCAACATGCAGCCCAACACAGCCCAACCGCCACCAAGTCCTGTTAGAGCGCCAGCGAGACATTGACAACAGTGGCCCAGAGGCAAACGGAGGTAAACTGCAGTTTCAGACTCCAGACCGGCAACTTGAACGGTTAAGTACTGCGCACTCGCCCACGGCAGTCAAGTCAACTGAAACGTGACAGGATATCCTGCTGCTGCTGAGGCTGCTCAGTCTGCTGCAGCTGCTCCTGCTCCTGCTCTGCTCCAGCTGTCACTTTGCTGATCATCCTGGTGCGCCTCTTCGTCTTCCCCCGCTACTATGTCATCACTGCTGATTATGTTGCCCACCACACGGCCAGCATGCAAATGGGGATGGGAATCAGAGCACAGCTCTCAATGTGCCTCACATTATAATTTGGCAGGTGAGTGAGTGACCCAAAGCTGTGTCATCATTATTTGAAATTATCCATTTTGGCACTCCAATACTATGCAACCAACTAATTGATAGATTTATTAACAAACGAATGGTTGTTGCTGCGTGCTGCTGCAACTGTGCAACTCATTAAAAGACTTGCCACAAAAAGGAACGGAATCTCTGGACTTTTTCTCTACTTTACGGCAAAATGTACAGACAAAGTTTTTTGCATGAGCAAATACATTTATATATGCAGTCAGCCTGGCATTCGCAAGTCAACATTTGCATAAAAGTTATGACAAGCTGAAATGGAAAATAATTTAAGTTAAATGACAATGCCACATAATTCAGGCAGCTGCATTTTTGTGCAGAAATTGTTATTTTCATTTTTATTGTGGAGACTCTTTTACTGCAAATTGGATGAATTATTATAAAAAAAATCATACACAGACTTAATGGAACTCGAAATCAAAGTAGAAAAACCAAAACTAAATGCGGCTTTGTAGCTTTTGTCTTGTGGTAAGGTGACTGGCAAAAGCTGTCCGACAAATGAGATTTATGTGCATCTGTGGTTCCTGCCACGCCGGAGGCAGCAATGTTATGGTAATAGTAGCATTTAACAAAAAAAAAAAACACACACACACACAATAACTGTTATGGTCAGCGAGGTCGAGGTGAAATCTATTGTGACTTGAATTGTTATTTAAATATTTATTCATTTATATGCAGATTAATATCGGCTGTTTTTCATTTTAATTTTTTCAAGCAGTCTCTCTTAAATTGCAAATTCGACCTGTGCGCATTTTAATATAAATCACAAAATATCGTCAGCAGCAAAGGAAAAGTTACTCAATTTATTTGTACCGACAATCAGAGAACCGCACATTGGGTAATTTGCCAGTTTCTGGAATTTTGATATTTTGTCTACTCGTAAAACTGAGTGATAAATCAATTTGTGCTTTTTGTCTAAAAATAAATAATAATAGTAATAAATACAAATATTTATTTGAATATTTTGTCATTTAAATAAATATTCTTTGATTCGGCTTTATTTCATGTTTGTCCTTCGAAATGCAATTGGGAAACTTGCCACCAACATCAACATAAACAGATCACATAATTGATTTTGAAAATTCAAAAATTGCTGAACAGCGTATAATACACAGAATGTATAATTAAAAACATTTATTGAACGCTGCAGGGTTTGAATGTATTTGCGAATGCCATTTAATAATTATTGCTGACTTATTTTCATTTTTACACCAAACAATCAGCTATGTTGCGGTGCACAAACAAAACCCAAATAAACAATAATCAAATTCAAAATTCAGATTATAAAATGTGGTTTTCGCTCATTAAAAATGTAATTTAAGTTAGACTTTGCTAAACATGCGTACAAAATTGGCAAACTCTCTGTTAAAATTTATTTTACCAGGCTGATGCATTTTTGGCAAATTGGTTGCCCTTGGTCCGTGGTGCATGAATTGAATTTAAAAACTAAATTATGAAAACAACAATATTATCCATATATTTTGTGTTTATTGGTGCATAAATTATGCGCTGCGTTAAATAATGTTTAGCCTGTACACAATTATTTAGTCTAGCTGCATATCAATTAAGCCGACTGCATTTAGCCAATAGAATAAATTTATTGGGCGAGTATTCTTTGGACTGGGCCCAGTCCATCCCGGCCTATGGGTCGAAGTAAACTAAAATGAATTTATAGCATATTTATAGCAAAATTTTTAGCTAAAATACAAAAGCGCTTTGGCCAATGTCCTTGACACACAATATTTATTGCGCTTTGTCCGTAAATGTCGTATTCGTAATATGGCATTTTTGCTTATAGTTGGTTTGGCCAAAGCCTGTAAGCCTGGCTGACTGGCTGACTGGCCGCGTCCTTAAGCAGACATTGTATTTGTTTTATGTGTGTTCCATTTGTTTTCATTTACAAGTATTTCACTTTGTAATTTATTTGCCCAACACACATTTTTATGGCCAAGCGACTGACTTGGTGTCGCCTGGTCTTTTAAATTATGTATATATATATATATATACATATGTCCTGTGTATATGCGGCAGCTAAAATTAAAATTTATCTACCAATGCCATTTGTAGCTGGATGCCTAATAGTTTTCCCATCAGTCGCGATAAAGCATAAGCTTTTTGCATGCCAATTTGAACTCATTGGATTTCTTCTTCGCGCAAATGGCACCTGGCGGAGCTCTTTCGTTTCCGGTGCATCGAAAGTACCGCTTTTAATTGACAATTCGCTTGAGTGACGGCTCAAAGAGTTAATAAAATGAATGCCAATTTCATTGTTTCCGTTCAGCGAGCAGCTACCTTTTTTTTTAATGTTCAAAGTTTTGGCGGCACGCTTTTAATTTCATTCGAGTTTTTGGGGGCAACAGTTTGGCGTGCAATGAAAACATCAATGACCCGGACAACAGCTGCAGCAACTGCGCATAAAACACAGTCTTAAGGCTGCCATTATGCCAAAGCACCCGCCATGTTGCACGCAATATATACTCTTTTTTTTAACAATTTTGGTACTTTTTTTTGTTTGTTTTTTTTTTGAAACTGTCTTCCGCTTTTAGTAAAATGGCATCGCCGACGAGAAAAACCTTTGCGAAGCGCAGCTTTTAAAATCCTTTTGCTTAAGCTTCTTTTTGCAACCGTTGTTGAATCGCTTTCGGCTTTCGCCTCGACTACTATAATAACGACTGTGTATATATATTTTATTGTGAAATTGTTTTTGGTACTCATGAGAAATTGTATGCGTGCAAAGACGCTTAAAACTTTTCCTTCACTTTATTTCTTGATAAGAGTTTTGCTGCACTTGAGCCTCAACTTGCGTGCCATTGTTTGTCTGCCTGAGCCCCGAATGCTGAATGCTGAATGCTGAATGCTGAATGCTGACTACTGGCTTAAATTTCTTTCGTGTCTTGTATTTCGATTTAAAATTTTAATGCTTTTTACAATGTTGCATCTTTATCAAGCTCATCCACATTGCGTGTGCAGCTCACGTCACATGAGTGTTTTTAAATTTGCCTGTTGATCAAAGCACAATCGATTTTAATAGCAAATTTTCAACATGTTCGTTGCACAAAGAAACACATTTAATCAAATAATAATACTTGATGAGAGTTTCTTTGAAACAAGTAAGACAACGTGTTGAAGGCTTCCATTTCAGGTGAGCGTATTTAATTTAATATTTTATAAGCATAAATAACTATACAAGCTAATGTGCATATTGCACATTTTTTATACGTATAAAAAAAGAATTTAATGCAATTTCACTCTCATACAATTCTCAGACAATAAGAGAACTCGATTTATAGCACAAGCATTTCAGAAATTGATATTACGTGCAGTGCAAGTAGTCAACAAGCATTTTTGTCTACATTTAAATGTCCATATTAATAAGCATCAACAGAAATTTGAAATTAGCGAGCATTCAATTTCTGGCAACAGAAGAGAAGAAAAAGCAGCTTAAAATTTATTTATTTTTATATTTTTTGGTTGGTATAATACTTTCCTTTTTCGAAGGGGGCAGACAGCAAGGGACTTGAGCACTTAATTTTTCAAACTGAATAATATTATTGGTGGCCCCAATGAACCGCAAATCAGTTCGGAGCGGGCATTTTTAACACCTCGCTGCAGTAGGAAATAATAAATAAAATGTCAGACTATACAGACTGACAGTGTTTCCTTTGTTCACTTGAGGTTAGCCAAATAAACAGCAATAGCGCAGACATCAACAACAACAACAACAATATTACAAAACATCGTTGACATTTGCCAGTAACCGAAACTATAAAAATGTCCAACATTTGCCTGTGAGTAGCAGCAAAACAACAAAAAAAAAAACAAAAAAACAACAAAACAACAAAACACGTCTGCCAGATATAAAAACAGCGAGCTATTTGCAGGGATTGTCGCTGTTGTGGTTTCTGTTGGCTTTGCCTTTGTCGCCGAAGTTGTTCTTGTCATTGTCGTTGTTGCGGCTGTTGTTGCTGTTGTTGCTGTTGTTGTTGCTTTGCACTTTTATTTCCGCTTTGCTGCCAGCAGCAGCAACCAAAAGACAAAAAACAAACCAGACTTGGCAGCGGCGACGCATCGTCTACTGTCAGTGTTAGCGGCAAAGGACCGCTTCATCAGTGCATTGTGTTAACATTAAATCAATAATTTTATCCGTATCATTTTCAGGCTAAGCGCAAGCTTAAGCCAAAGTTTAACCTTGGCAGCAGCCTTAAACTTTGCCACTTCATAAGCAGACCGCCAACATTAACTAAGCAGAAGTCAGCAACAGCCGTTGCATTAGAAGCTGCAACGTAAATTACTTGTACTTACCACCCAAGTGGCAAGCAGCAATGGATCCTTTCAACAGCAACTGCAGTCGCCAACTGCTGTTCGCTGAGTAGCCAAGTTTGCTTGCAACTAGCGCAAAAACTTCGCTCATTAATAGCTGTTGTCTTTAGTTTCTGCTCGCTAAAATTCAATTTTCTTTTGCCAAAGTTAATTTAGAGAATAGCTGAAACCTTTAGTTTTTGAGCACTTAACTAAATGGAAGATTCGATATAAAAGAATAGCATTTTATAAAAATAATTATAATAAATATAATAATAATAGTAATTATATATATTAAAATGTATCTTGAAGAAATTAAATACACAAATATATATTTAATATAACCTTGTGTTTTCCTAATTTTTATTTTAATATCAAGTTAAATGTATGCAATGAATATATTAGGTTTTATGCAACTGGGGTGAATCAAAAAATATACTAAATTTTATACCTTTCTTGATAAATCTAATACAATTAAATAAATTCTAGTTGAAGAACCTGTCTATTTTCGTGGTCGGTTTAAGAATCTTCATTTTAGTCCTTATGGATTTTAAGGTTTCATTATCAAGAAGCAACTGCAATTAGACTTATCGTATTATTTACGTATGTTTGAAGTATTTGAAGTATATTGGAAGTATTCGATATCTCCAACATCCTGCTTTGCAATTGACTTTACTGTTTATTTAAAAGCTAGTTTTGCTTAATAGTTGTTGCCCAAAACTCATATTTCAACCCAAAAAACGCTCTCAAAAAAAGGGAAAGAAAATTATAAGAAATGTTTTGCCCGTCTAAACTTGCTTTGCATTGGCAGTGTTTCAAGTGTAGAAAACTTTTAATGAAATGAACTGCACAAGTTGTGCGCCTGTCAGTGAAAAAAGCTAGTTTTTCCTCGAGTAAGAAAACGCGCCTTGAGTAGCTGTTGAAAGTAAGTAAGAATTAATGACTTCCGTTGCCAAATGTAATGAACATGAAAATGCTTTTGCAAAATGCAAATGTGTTTTAATATATTATTGATTGCATCTACTTGGCAACAGTCAGCAAAACAATACTAAGACATAACACAAATTTTATTGTAATAATAAATATACATATATATAACTCCTCAGCTTTTATAGTTTATTAATTTCTCTTTTGAAATTATGTATCTGGATATTTATGAGAGAATCTGTGTAGCGCATTTTATTCAAGACAAGAACAAATTCACAAGTAATTTAATATTTAGTAAATTAAAATGTAATTATGTTCAACACCTGCTTGCTTTTCAAATTGCTTGTATAAAATCAAATTGCAATTTTATGCTTTTAATGAAATGACATGTTTGCCCAAAGTTGAAATTGTATGCTTGCTGCAATGAAAATTCAAATACATAATTAACATTCAAACATGGACAGCGCCCTGGGGAATTGCTCTTATAAAAATTATATTTGGATATGATATTTCTTCATTTTCGTTGCCAATTATGAAAAAAGTGTATTTAACATTATACTTAGTGATGCAGATTTTTTCGTCGTTTCATTTTCCACTTCATTACATATCTCACGTTTCATTGTTTGCTGCACATAATAAGCAGAGGCGAAATTTTTAATTAACAAAGTAAGCAAAAAGCAGTCAGCTGCTGTTGGCCAATGTTTTCGATAAGTGGCCGGGCAAAAAACCTCAGTCCCCCTCAGACACCCCTTCACTACATAGTATATATATTTATAGACTCGTTTCTACTATGGCTCTTTAATATGGCACAAAACTTGAACGAACTCTGCACTCCCCCCCCCAGGCTCTTTCCCTTTCAATTTGCTTATTTTATGCAGCTTATGTATTTTGGTTGCCTGCCAGCATCGAAATGGGCTTTGGGAAAGAGAATTTTGTTTTTTTAAACTCATTAAGCGCATTTGCACGCTGCATCGATGCGATTAAAAGCGGGCGTGGCATTTAGCATCATTATATAAATTAATCGCTTAATGTATTTTCATTGAATTAATATTGGATTTAGCCAGTAAAGCGTTATTTTTTTCCCCTCTCTCTGTCTCACATATTACTTATTGTACTGCTGCATGCAATTATTATTTTTTGTGTGTTTTACTCACATTTGCGTCAAAATCAAACAACATTTCAGCACACAATAAATAAATGATTAATTTAATCAAGGGAGCAGCCGGGCTTACACTTCAACGCTTTCCTGGATTAACACATCAGGCTTATTGTTCGATAAATACCATAAATAATTATTAAAAGCAAAAAAATAAAAACAATAACTACTTTAAAATATATTATGAAATGTGTGCTGCACATACCAACGAGTACAGTTTTGTTGTTTTAATCAGATCTATTTGGTAGTAAAAATTATTTAATATAATTATATTATTATTATATTAAATAATATAATATTCAAATACTATTTGTTATGTCACATTTTCTATATGTTTTTTTATTTAATAATATAAATACTTATAATAAGACTTGAATATTCAACTTGAATGTGCACATTGTACGATAAACTTAAAGACATATTATGATATATGAATTGTTATTTTAAACAGATCTATTATGTAGTTAAAATTATTTAATATGAAAATATTCAAATACTATTTGATATGTTACACTTCCTTTATGTTTTTTATTTTAATAATATATACATAATATACATACTTATAATGCAATTTGAATGTTCAATTTGAACATGCACATTGTATGCATAAACTTATTTAATCAGATCTATTAGGTAGTTCAAATTATTTAATATTAAAAATAATCAAATACTATTTGCTATGTTTCATTTTCTTTATGTTTTTTATTTTATAACGACTTGAATGTGTAACTTGAATATGCACATTGTATTCTTAAACTTAAAGACATATTATGAAATATGAATTGTTATTTTAATCAGATTTATTAGATAGTAAAAATTATTTAATATAAAAATGTTCAAATACTATTTGATATACCTAATTTTCTTTGTTTTTTATTTTATAATATACAAACTTATAATACGACTTGAATGTGCAACTTGAATATGCACATTGTGTACATAGAATGGTATGTGACAAAATTTTCTATCCAGTTGAGCTTGATTTAACGATTGGGATTGCCGCGAGCTGCCTTTGGCACAATAGAGACGAAATTTAAATTGAGTAAATTGCAAATTGCACACAAAGGTAAATAGTGGCACATGATACAAAAAGAGCTCACGTGTCTGACGCTATTTGCAAATGCCATTCGGAACCCAATCCTCAACCCCATTTGCATTACTGCCAGCTGTCTGTGTAAGCCAGATCCCCTTTCCCGGTGCTGAATCAAATACACTAAGCTCGAGTTGGCATTGTCGTTGCTCAGCTATATACACACACACATACACACAGAGAGAGAAAAGTACACCTTTTGTGTACTCGTATTATTTTGTTGCCTTCCTCGCAGCGAGGAGCAACGTACGGCGGGCATAAATGAATGGATATCTGATATAGTCAACTGCATCCATCCACACAGCATTCGTTGCGAACTCATTCAAGTGGCATTATAATAAACTAAGTTAAGGCGGCAATTTCCACGTACCTTATTGCTTGTTTGTTTACATTACAGTCGTTCTTGCCGTTCAATTCGAGCCCAACTGCCACTCGACTGCCACACTTCTTGTGCAACATTCAGCTGCTTCTGTTCAAATAGTTCTTGATTTTTTCTACCTGCAACATCTGCTTTGCTTTAGTCGAGCTGCATCCTAGTTACTCATATCTTAGTTGTGATGTGCAACCACTTAATTAAGGCAATTAATCTGGTTACACAAGTATGAGACTTGTGACGATAATTTGAAAAAACTTTTACATTTTGTATGCAAGTGCATTTTGTGTTTAGTTTGTTTGACTCAGTTAATTAACTTATGATTTTTAAGTAGGGCCATTGTCACAACTTTTAATACTCACAAAGGGTTTCGCACGATTGAAAGTTCTAAATTATTAAGTGTAAAGTGTAAAGCCTATTGTAAAGTCATAAAGTAACAATTAATAATTTAAAAGACCAAGTTAATTAAATGCAGCTCATGGTCAAAGACAAAAGACAAAGGGAAATTAACGCAATTTTCAAGCTGAGTACTTGGCCATTGTCTGACAGGCGAAGAGGCAAAAAAAAAAAAAAACAACGACCAAAATGCATTAATAATACGCCGCGTTGCCAACGCGAAAACTGGCTGCAAGTCAACGACGTGTTTGCGGGTTGACGGGGAAGGATTGTGAGGCAGTCGACCTGTCAACGCTGGCTCAGCTGCTGTTCCCTGCTTTGTCGTAGCATTATCCTAATTATGATATGCTGGCGCTGTCGGCTCTGATTGCCACGTGCATGCAATATTTACACGAGTTGCCCCTGCTCTGGGAGGTTGCCGACGTGATTGATCGGGTTAACGTGTGAGGTGGTTTCTGCACAAATCACCTAATGGCTTACCATTCGCATTAAGTTGTGGTTGGGATTTAAACCACCCACCAACATGGCTCTTTGGGACAGTAAGATGAATAAATGGGAACCCCCAAATGGAAATGACAGGATTTCTATTAGTAAATCTTAAGTCGTCAAATTGTATTGTTCAAACTCAGCTGGTATTTATTCATCATTTTAATTTCATGTGTTATTTTGACATAATTTGTCAGAAGATATCATTTTTCGAGTTTCTAGTATTCATATATTTTTAAAGTTACCTGTTGAAAGTACTCTGTAATAAGCATAACAAAGGCTGATTAAAGCTTATATGTGACACTCAGACTGAATATAAATTGAATAATAATTGGCAAGATATGAATTAAAATGACTTATTAAGTTGTCAAAGCAAATCAAGTCTAAATAAAATCTGTAAACAAACAAAATGTTAGTTGAAAAATTGTTAAGCTGTTTTCAACGGCTGCTCAGTTGAGACGGATGCACGAATTATTAAGCAACTACAATTATGTAGAACAAAAGACAATAATGTGATTATACAATTATGAAGTGTTCAGATATCCAGAATGGGACAACAAGACCGAGGCGTTTGCATGTGGCATGCCACATGCCAGCTTCAACATTGACAATCGACAAGGAAATTTTCATATGCATGGCACATCCTGACATTGTCCAGAAGGCAAGTTAGTCTGCAACTGACGGACTGACGGACTGAGTGACTAAGTGACCGAATAACTGACTTACCGACTGACAGTCAATAAATGTCACTTTATCAACGTTTAAGTGTGAAGATAGGACTCCAGTCTATGTCTTAATCCCACCCCGTCCCGGGGGAGACGCAGCGTACGAGTGAGTTCTCTAAAGTGCCCGTTTATAAAGTCGAACTGGCATGTCACAAATAATTGACAACGATGAGCTGATGAAATCGAATCAGACAGTTATCCATATATATATCCTGTGATGCACACACAAACACACACACCCACACACACACACTCATTTGTATTTTATGTACTCAGCAGTTGTATTCTTGCGGATGTTTGCATGAGTGTAATTTAAATGCGAAAACTCAAACTAGAGGAAGTATTCGATTATTTACAGTGCGCTTAATGGGTCAGTGAAAGTTTCCACATGTGAAGGGATATAGCATTGATTTTTTTCATTTACAATTTTGCTGACTTGTTTCTCTCATATGTGGCAGAGAGTCAAGGACCTATTAAATGGGCAACATGTTCTTGAATTGAGCAGTGAATCCATTTGATACATTGCAATGCTCATTGGGAATAAGTGACTAAAATTTCACTGAGTTAATCTGTTGCAGATAGCATTCACGGGCAGTCAAGCGTTTAATTCTTTCGCATAAAGCCAAGTTCATTAAATGTCAAATGTCTAGACAAACGACTTGCCAAATGTTGCACGGATGTAGCCAAATGAGTCCATTAAGAGTGGTCACAGTTGCCATTTAAGAATGCGACACTAAAGTTGGTTTGATTTAAAATCAAGATTAGAGTCCAGAATCCAGCAATTTGGATGTAATTCATTAATCAATAAAAGATACGTCAGCAGTTCATTTGGAATGCAGCGTCTGACGCGTCAAAGTGTCGACATGGAATTGGTCGAGGGATGTGGAATGGATTTCGTGGCACGAATATGCTGAAAGCCAAATATTAGCACTGATGCCGGCAGCATTTTCAATTAATTTCGCCGAATGCATCTTCAATCGTGCATTAAAATGAAAATGTAATCAAGCCAAGCAGCGACAAGCGGCAACAGCAAAAACAACATCCAATTTGACCTGCCCAGCAAAAGCCAGCAAGAACAAGGCCAAGAAATATGTAATTAAATGCGTTCCGCGTTTGAGAAGAGGAACTATGGCGAGGGGAGGTGCAACAAGAGGGGGAATAAAGTTAAGCCTGGTTAAAGATTTTTCATTATTTTAAAATGTGCACCACAAGTGTTGGATTTATTTGCTTATAGACCATGCGCGTATATTTGAAATGACTGTGGCAAGCCTTTACCCACACACACACACACCCACAAACACATACACAGGCTCAGACAATCGCACAAATAAATACCCATGAAATGGCAAGCTGATAGAATAGCGGCAATGCCAAATGAATAAAAATAAATGAATGAAATATTCACTTATTCCTCAGGCCTTAGCAGAGAAGCCAGAGCAGCCAGAGCTGCCAGAGCAGCCAGAGCTGTTGGAGCAGCGGCTGCAATTGCTCAATGTCCTTTGTGTCCGACGCCTGATGATTCTTATATGTATGTTTGCTGCGCTGTCTGCATTTATATTTAAATGTATTTAAACGACCGACAATTTGAGAGCATCATCGTCGGGCATTGTCAGCGCCAGCACCAACCATGCACCACATTTATTGTCTGTCCGTCGTTGTGTCTTGGACCGACTTCCGTCACCCCTTTGTTATCCCATCCAGAGCAGCTGTACCCCGAAGACCGACAAAACCCATTTGTTTGTGCGTGTTTGGCTTTGGCTGCTTGCTCTGAGATAAAAGTAAATATGTGGCATTGGGTGAAGCTGGTGGTTTCATTTGCCCAGTTCTTCACTCCACTTCACTCGACTCCCCTCCTCCCGCACCCATTTCATTGTGTGGCTCTCTTTATACAAATTTTTTTTTTTGTTGCTCCGGCGCATTCTTGCATAATTTTAATTTATTTTCGCTGCCTTTGGTATTTTATTGAATTATGGAGCAATTGCCATGTCGCCATCCGCACAATTTCGCTATATATGTAGTTTTGGGCAACTTTTAAGCCATTTTTGCTAGCATCTGCTTAAAGTTCAAGTTGCGATAAAACAGTTAACACATCATTACCAAGAAAACATTCATATTATTATATATAGAACTCTCTATAAATATCAAATAATTGTGCGCCATTTATAATCATAAATAAAACGTATTTTTTATTTATTCGTATCAGATCAAAATGTATCTTAAAGCGAAGTACATTTTAATGGCAGCATAAAAAGCGAGCGAACAAAAAGCAAGAGCCCGGAGCACTGACCCTATTTGTGTGGCAGGGAGTTGCCGCATACAACATGACGGATGCCACATACAACATATTTTTGCTTCTCGCATTTGTTTGCATTTGCGTTAACACTTACTTCATTTGGCAATAACAGCAGTTACAAGAGGGGTGCCAAGGGAGGGTAGGGTGTTGCACATAAGAGTAAGTGCAGTTGCCGCTGGCAGCAGGTTAAGGACCTTCCTTTGAACTTTAAAATGTTTACTTATGGCCATTGTGGGTGACAACGCCAGCGCCCAGTCAGATTCATAACTGCAGCTGTTAGAAATGCTTTGTATACCCTATAATTCAACAGACTTCTGAGAGCAGCTCTCCCATTGAAAGTAAAATTTTTGAAGCATTTAATTAATAAATAATTAAAATGCAAACATGACTCATTAATATCCTTAAATATAATGTTATTAATATTGTAAATTAAATTATTAATATATATATCCTTAAATATAATGTTATTAATATTGTAAATTAAATTATTAATTTATATATATACCTAACAGGGTGTCTATTGGTCGACTCTTGATTATGGCAATGGTGTTGCCTATTTATTCCGTCGTTTCACGTTTCTGTTTATGTTTGCTTTGTGGGTTTAACATAGTCTTCAACTCATGCGCCGCATTTAATCTTAAGCGCATTTCATTTACCACAATGGCCATTAAAATTGTCTAGGCTGGCAGCATAGTCACAGTTCACACACACACACACACACAGAGACAGCAACACACACTACTTTTGACTGCATTTCTAGTATTGCCAGTTGTCCACTGTTTACTTAATATATATATATATATATTTTCTTTTCCCGGTCTACTTATGGCCGGCTTATGTGCTCGCAACAATTAAAATGGCCAATGGAAAGAACTATGTATTCTCAACAAATTAATTTTAAAGGATTCAGCTTAAACTCATGTGATAAAAGACTTTGTTCTACGCATAAATTGTTAAGTTTGTTTTAAAGGCTTACATGCATTACATATCATTATCTTTATTAATAAGGCCTAACGTTAAATGAGATTTAATATATAAGCTAGAATTAAATTTTGAAGCCATATTCTGTCTGTTTGTATTACAGAAATGCTAATCGATTTAATCGTCTTAATGGGCATTTTCAGTTGTTGCCAGCTTTTCGCAATGTGGCACTTGTGGCACTCATGTTTCGTTCTCGGAATTTAGATTAAATGAGGAGATATTGCTGCGTCCACTTCTAATTGTGCAGCAACAGTTTTAAAATGCTTGCCTCTTTTTGGCTCCAAACTTTGGATAGGATTTTGGCATCTGAATAATTGGTGTGGTTGCGGCTGCAAATCAGTTTATCTATTCCATGAGCTGTTCTCTCTGCTGCAATTGTTGGTTTTGATGTAGAAAGAAATTCTTCAGGATCTTTTCATGCTGTGTTTTGCGGGCACAATAAATGAATACCAATAGTGCAATTTACACTTTATTGGTGTCGAGATTCTTGTTTTCATTAATAAATACATTAATCTATCTTTAAGTAATATTTTTTATATTCAGATACCGAAGCTTGGGCGTACACCTTTCCATCCAATATTGCTTTAATTGCCCTTGAATTATTCTTAGATTTGTAATTCTTCTCAAGGGTTCAAGAAGTCTCTTGAATTGCTGCTTAAGATATATATACCTATGTTCTTATATATATTAAAAATGTGTAAAGCTTAACTCAGAATATGAGACACAAAAACACACACACACACACACTTGGAGAGACATATGAATAACACACACACGTACATAGATATATTAAGAAACGTGACTTGCCAGGCAGCTGCTAAGTGCACACACTTATATATATATACATATATATATATGTTTGTGTACACATATGTACATAAATATTTATATATCTATATATATACATATCTTTTAGAAAAAGGCTAGTGTGGGCGCTTATTCATATTTCTAATTTTATGAAAAATGTATGCACAGCCGGCTCTCCACTTTGGTCTCGTGTCTCAAATGCGGCGCCTTTGTTCGCCCAGCACGTCCCAGCAGAAGCAGGAGGAGCACCAAAAGCCGGAGCAGAAGCTGGAGCAAAAGCAGCGGGGGAAGCTGGTGCCATCTTCTAAAGGGGCGTCATAAGAACTGCCCAGCGACCATCTAATGACAAAAGTTATGGCGACAAATGACTCAGTTGACTTTCATTATGAAATCATGAAATCAGATCTGTGCCCCGCTGCACAATGGGACTATGAATCATTGCTGGCTGCTTTGCTTTGCGTTGATTTTCATTTCAATTTTGCCATTACGGCACAGCATTTACTATGTATTTAAAAGCTCATCCTCTTATCATTATGCAAATAGTTAATTAATTTTTATATAAATATAAATGAAAAAGATTTTACGCATAATGGTTTTATTGTTGCATTTGCTAAAATTGTATCCCGCTGGAGTTGCACCATGTAAATTGGCACTTGTTAATCAACTGCATTTAGAGAAAGTAAATTGAAAATGTTGCTCATTTTGTATTAAAATTTAATAACTTAAAATATGCAAATTATGCTGGGTCTTATCATAAAATAAATAAGCAGTTAATGCAAATGGCATATTTTTGTAATATTTTAAATCTATTTAATTTAATTTATTGTGTGTTTATAATGTTAAAATCAAAAACCAATTTAATAATTTAATTCTTGTATGACTATTCAACGATTTTAATCATCTCACAAAATTTCAATAATTTCCTGTTTATGCTTTAGGTAGAATTTTACCACATTTACAGATTATTTCTGAACTAATTTATTTGTAGTTAACTAAGTGTTCAATTAAAACTTGTATTTAATTTTCTTCAGCAGGAATCGATCACAATTGGAGTGTAGTTTTAAGAAGGGAGCCAAATAGGCTTGACTTAGTTCACTTGCACACACACACACACACACACGCACACACAGAACGGACATAAACTTGTTAGTTAGAAATTATGACAATATTACGCCACTTTCCGCTTTACAAACGCGTGTCAATATTTGTATTTTGAATTGCCTTCTGCTCGCTCGCATGCAAATCATATCAAACCAATAATAAATTGGCCTGAAACTCAAAATTTAACTAATAACCATTTCTAAAGTACAACAGCAGAAAACTTGACAACACTGCGGGGCACTTCTCAGTGTGTGTGTGTGTGTCTAGAGTTTGTCTTAAATTTATGATTTTATCAATTGCCAATAAAGGTACTCACACACACACACACACACACGCGTACTTGCACACTCGGTGTAAGCTGGGCGCATTATTTACTGGCACACAAGCTAAAGGCGAAAATGTGCAACAAAATGGCTGCTCAGCCCAGCGTTAATTCAATTTTATTACGTATACGCCACATGTGCGGCCCGCATTGACATGAAGTATGTAAGTAAATTTCAAGTGTTCTTTGAACTCCAGTCTCAATTGAGGGAGTGTGTGTGTGCGTGTGTAAATCTGCATTGCGGCAGCTTTAATTGTGCATGACCAGTAAGTGTACAATATATATATTGGTTTTGAGCACCTTACCAAATAAACACACACACACACACACACACATATACACCCACACATATTTGCACACTTGTCGTGCTGCAGCCATTAATTAGTGGACGCCTGATTGCCCACAATTGAATGGGCTCTTCAAATGCAGCCAAACTTTATGATATTTTAGGTGGTTTACTCAAATTATAGTTGTGGTTCCACACAATTGTGATCAAAGCAAGGAATTAACACAATCATCAGTCAATTTTACACATTATATAACTCAACTTGGTATTTTCTATATTCTTTTTAAAGTTATTTCAAAATATGGTTATTTGTCCTGTTTTTGGTCCTTTTTTTTTAATAAAATAAAAGACTTCATAGAATGCAAGCAATTTATTTAATTGTTTTATAGGCGAAACTGCAATTTTATGCCTAAACGTCGTATTGCAGCAGCTTTGACAATGCGCATGCATATTTTGAATTTTTTAATATTTTTTTTTTTGGTAGCCAAATGTTCTTATGGAGTAGTTGGGATGCTGCCACTTTGATTTTGTGCAATCGCTTTTGCCGGATATTGTTGTTAGTTTTTACTTTTGAGTTTGATTGTTGCTTGTGTTCTGTGGCTCTTTTGTTTCACACAGACTGCATTCAGATACTTTTGTTGTTGTTGCTATTGTTGTTGTTGTTGTTGTTGTTGTTGGTGCTTGGCTGCTGCCGTGTCCTATTTGTATCCTGTCGGCTGCGGCACCTCGCACACATTTATGTCTATTGGCGCGCGTCCATTTCCATTTCATTTCCGTTATTGCAAAACTTTTCGTATTAAATATATTTTTCTCTGTTTTGTTGCATGCCGCGCGCTGCGATTGTTTCATTTCGATGACTTTGTTGTTGTTGTTGTTGTTGCTGGATGTATTGTTGGTGGTTTTTGCACTTTTGCAAAGTTACTTTTATTTCTGGTACTTTATGCGCCCCTTGCCATTATTGCAGTTGTTTCTCTTATTGTACTACTAGCACTACTAGCACAAAAATGTTTGCATTTGCATATAAATATATATAAATATGAGATGTATATAAACTAACAACATCTGCATATATACATATGAACATACTTAGAGGCCTCCGCTCATTAAATGTGCCATACTTACCAGGGACTGTGGAGTGAATAGTGTTTCCGCAATGGCTTTCAAATTGACATGCAATTTGCTATAATTGCCACTCCCCAGCGCAATGTAGCGTTCTAATAACTCGCAAACTATCCAGTGAGGCGAGTTTCGCCAACCTAACCCTGATTAGCCAACCGGCAGCCAATTTGTTGTTGTTGCTGCAATTAGCATTTTGCGCTGCCATAAATAAAATTAACCACAATGTTCCAAACAACATGGTCAACAATGTTGCCCCGGATAGCTAAGGTTTTCCCCGTCAAAAGCTCTGCAATTATCAAACAAATACCCTCACTTCAAAAGAGTTACGAAAGTTTTCTAAAGCTACGGATTTTTTTTTTTTAAAAACCACAAACATATATAGTATAAAATATTTAAAGCTATTAAATAAATTTGTATATATACTACACTTTTAAACTACACTATTTCAAGATAAGAACCTGAATACTTCACAATATATAATTAAGAAGTGTTTTTGCATTCGATCCGTTTGCATGCCTGAAATTTGCTGACCGCACAAATGTCTTTTTGCTGATTTTTAGTGAGTTTCGGTACAAATTAAACAAATGTTTCTGCATATTTTATGAGCCAACGTGTTGTGCACAATGTGCTGGCCAATCCGCAGCCGACCGCAAAAATGTAGCGCATTTAAATTAATGATACAAAATGTCAGCAAAATGTTCAACCGCAAATCATGTTGAACATTTTTTGTATATATTCGAAAGAGTGGGCTAAATGTATTTGGTCATGGTAAATTGCATTTGTTTGTTTCTTAAATAAAGCTGAAATGATTCAAATGAAAAATTTAGTCAGTTCGTTTAGGAAAGAACTGCGTCTTTAAACCAAAAAGCCATACGATCCTGACGGCATCTCTTCAGAGGCTCAGCAGTTGTATACATGCCACGTTCCAGGGAATTGAAACGGTTATATTTGAATTCATTGCCAGCCTTGAGGCGATTACTTAGAGATGCCGCCTTCTCCGCCAGCGATTTGGTTGTCTGCATCGAAAGATTCAGTTCCTTTTTCACCAATTCGGCCAACTCCTTCAGCGATGCCTTTGCCATCGATTCTCCGGCATTGTTCTTCCTGATAGATGTGAAAGACATATTATCTCCACTTTGTGACTTTAACGAAACACGAGAAATTTTGTCTGCCTGACTTGCGCTGGCTGTGGACTTGATAGATATGCGAGAAGATTTATTTGCCAGCCGGTCACTTGCCCTGGACTTAATCGATACCTTATCGGCCTGATGAACACTCCCACGAGACCTTTGTGTGACACGCGATACGTTGTCCTTCTGTTGTGCCATCGATTGGGATTTCAATGAGGCCAGAGAGGATCTGCTCGGTTGATGGGTTCCTGCGCCTGCCCTTGGGATATGGTCGGCCTCTGTGTGCACACTTTTAGTTGTGTCTGTGGTTCCTTTGCTCTGCTTCAGTGTTATATTGGATTCCTTGTGCTGCGCCGTGGCATGTGAATGCACGCTCATCTTGGAGGACGTTTTAGAGCCAACAGCAGAGTGAACACTCTTCGTGGAACCGGCAGCTGAAACGTTATCCATTTGACACATTAGACTTGATTTCGAACACGATCGGTGAGCCCGGATGGGCATTAATGTTTTTATTGACTCGGTCGACTTGCTGTCCTTACTCCGAGCCTCTGACAAATGTGTTTTGGAATCGCGACCCGCATAAATCCGCCGCTCATCTGCTGCCTGTTGTTTTGAAGCGGCCATCTCTTCATTTATGGCTTTCGAGATGGCAACTCTGCCTCTTTGAGAACTGACAATCTTTGTCTCCTTCTCGGTCAATGTTTCTTGCGAAACCGATCTGTTGAAATGCTCCTTGGGTGGCGGCCAAGTAGCGAACACAGGTGGCGGATATGTTGGACTGGTTGGTATTTTGTATACATAGCTCTTGTTATTTAAGGACGGACCGATGCTAAACGGATTAAAGAGTTGACCTTCATCATCCATAAACATGGTTTTTTGTTTAAAAATTCACTGTTCTGCGACGGTGATTGTTTGGTTTTTATTTCACTTAATTATTTATCATTTACTTACAAACTGAGTCGGGATAGGTTGACCAAATAGTACCAGATTTTGAAGCAGTTGTTGTGCCGAAAATATTTTGTAATACAATAAGTCTTTTTTCTATGATTTACTAAAGTCTCCTGGAATTTGACAAAAAATGCCAACTTTGCTGGTTCAAATATTACAATAAACTAAAGGAGAAATTATTCAAATGATTTAAATAAAAATAAAAATACATATCTGCTGCTACATTATAGATGGGAAACTGAGGGAAAAATACGCAAATCATTTAAATAAAAACAAAAATACATATCTACTGCTAAATAATGAATGGGAAACTGATTTTAAAATGTTAAATTAATTTTTTCACACTACATATTTGAAATCCATAAATATATTTATACTCATGTTAAAATATTTGTACATTTATATTTATATATTTATATTTATAATTATATATTTATACACATATTGAAATTTTTGTACATTTATATTTATATTTTAATTGACCGATTTTAAACAATTAGTGAATATGTTGCAAAATGTTGAAATATCTCTGTTGGCACATTATCTATTGGACCAATGTAAAATGGACTTATCGGTTCAACTTTATAAACTAAATTATTTTTTTTTAAAATTTGCTGCTGTGGATGTCTCTTGTATAATATGCACATTATATATTGCACGTTATATATATGTAATACTTAAATTTGAAGTGCATTATTATTATTAATACATATTGGAGTGCCTGCACTGAGACCTAAAAGAATGTGTCACATTCTGCGATTAAAGCTCCTCCATTAAACCTAGCCTCTGCACAAATGATGGAATAAATTGAATGCTAATAAATAAAAATCAATATTGATTGAATTGGAAGACTATCACAACTAAATAAATAGCACAATAAAAACATATGAATTTTACAAAAAAATAATTTACATTTTAAAATTGCATGTGTTATATTTCTGAATTATTTTTTTTTCTTAGAGGCACTCGAAGTAATTCATTTATCTTTCTTTTAATTAATTTAGAAAGCTTAAGTTAATGTAATATAATACTCTTGCCTTCCCTAATGCAGTCACCCCTTTCGCTTATGAACTTAATTACTAATTTGATCCTACCAACTGAGCGTCATCGTCCATCTTCCATCTTCCATCTCTCACTTCACTTCAATCTGGAGCTGAGCAATATTTTAATTAAAAGGCCTAAGCGCTGAGCTGTTTGCTACACATATTGCAATCAATGTTTCAGGTGCTTCGAGTGTACGTGCTGATAAGGATTTTGTGGAACAAAGGAGTTGTCTGCGTCTGGCTGACAGAGCTCTTGACAATTTTACATGCTGCATGCTACAAATTAATTAGTACTTGCACTCTGTGTGTAAATTTCAGTATAAGTATGTTGTGTGTGGGTGGGTGGTGTGTATAATCATTTCTGTTTCTGTGTGGGTTTATTTTCCCCAAGTATTTGTCAACTGGCAATTTAATGGGCTTTGTCATATTATTTTCTTAATTTACTTTTACGTTTAAAAAATTACTCACAGCTGTAGAACATTTAAATGCGATATCAATTGGAAAACCTCTCATTCTGCGTTAAGCTAAAGTGTCATGTCTAAAAACCAGAGTTGTAGTCAAATGCAGTAAAAGAAAAACAGGTTCTTGTTGTTCACCTGCAGCTGACCAGCATCAATGCAAATCCTTGCCAGCCACATTCCAAAATTCCACTGAATGTTCGACTATGAAGCGGCTGCAGGCAAATCAATGCACTACGGAACAGCTGTCCCAGCCTCAGGAGAGGCCAAAGCCGTTGATAATGGAAGTGCAACTGCAACAGCAACTGCAACATTAAGTGCAAAAGCAACTGCAACACTTACTGCGACAGCTAATGCAACAGCAAGAATTGCAGACTCATCACTTGCTGCAGGTGCGGCAGTTGCACAGTTGCAACTGGCATTTCAAGGCTAATAACATGGGAAATTACAATGGGCAAGCGGCAATTGCAGATCGAAACCAGCAATCCTTGAATAATGGCTCATTAAGATACAGATACAGTGGCAATTCCTGGCCTGGATACACCTTGATTACATCCACAGACCCAGGCACACCTTATGCATTTCTCTCGCTTTCGCAAAGGCTAACCCTAAACTTGGTTATCCGATATAACTTCTTATTTTAATATTTTTAAAAATGTTACTCTTTCTGCTCTAACTTTTTATAATATATTTTAAATATTTATATTTAAATTAAGTCAATTTCTGATACGGGCAGAATGAATAACTTTTTCGATCTGTATCTTAAAAAAACTTCGCTAGCAGAGACAACATTTGTTCAAGGATATTTTTATAGGGTATTTTGGTATCCAAACTAACTCAACTGGCTTATGCACTCATTTGCACTTGATACCCTCTGTCTACAGATACACCTTTTTTTTGGTTCTGCTTAGAGCAAACTTCACCATAATTTGATGTAACCAGTCCGCCCTCCGCAGTACACACTTCACCATAGCCGGAGCGTCATTTAGTGGTAAATTTCAGTCTTAGTTGCCAACGAAAGTCATACGTGACATTTTGCAAATTCCGCTTTGGTATTCCACAATCGGGCTGTGTACGTGTTTGTACCTATCCCATGAGTGCAAGCAGGACGGGATGCTAACGTGTATATCTGTATCTATCTGCCACTGCCACTGCCACTGCCACTGATTCCTTTGCATGCTTTGTATCTGACTAGTGAAACTGAATGCGGTTCCTTGTCTACTGATTTTTCTAATTATTTCCCGTCTGCACAAAGCTCCGTTTCCATTTGTATATTTTTTTTTTAATAGACCCGTCTTAACGTTTTGACAAGATTATTGCCAGAGTGGTTTAATATGTCACTGTCCAATTTGCAAAAGTCTCGTTGTTTTGCTCTTTAGATTCCTCATTAATGCGAAAATATGAATCACAAATAAAGATAGTCAACAATTCACAAAAAAAAAACATTATAATATGAATAATAACAACAGATTACAAATATATATTTCTCTTGTGATTGCAACTTAGTTAAGTAAGACAAAAAGATAATTTAAAAATATAAATTTACTTAAAATTGTGATTTTTTTTATAGCATTGTAAATTCTGACATAGTCAAGTGTTTAACATAAGAGGCTGAGAGCCCCAAGGACAAAGGATGTGCTGCACATAATGATGATCCCTAAAGTCAACTTGCTAAAGTAACAAGAGCTCACACACACACACACACACACACACACATTGCTCCGCTGCGTTGTTCATAAGCACACAATGGTATTAACGCCATAATTCGTAAGTTACAATACACACACAAGCACACACACATACACACCACAGAAGGATTAAGTTATATTAAAGTTGTGAACGTTGCATTTTAAGTTAGTTTTGTGTGCTGCGTGTGGCTGTGTGGCAAATGGCAGATTTTGTGCCTTTGACACTTATGGCTTATGGTGAATGTAAAATAGCGCCAATAAATGCGTTGCATCTTACTTAAGGCAGCCAAAAACTTTCAATGCTGCTGCTGACCCACATAATAAAAATAATAATAATTTTAAACGAATTTTACAGAGAGAGAGAGAGAGAGAGGGAGAGCAGACTAAGGAGAGCGTTACACATAAATGCAATGTATGCCAAAAATAACACACTGCCACAGCACTTGCTCCTCCTGACCGGATGGCGCCGCAGCCGTGCCGCACTTTCATTTGCAGTCCTTTTACTATGCGGCATATAAATTTACAATATTTATACCTCGTTCCCCGAATGGCTAGGAGAGTATATTAGTTGCGCTGTATGTTTTGCTCGCAGTTATTATCTTGGTAATCTTCATCTTACTAATAGACAATATATAGCAATCGTTAAAAATGCTTTTGCTCAAACTATCTTCAACCAATTTCTGACTAAAAATAAAATCATATAAATAGATTTTATTTATACAACTAATTATAAATAAAGATAACTATATTATCAGCTGTTCTTATTTTGATAACAGGGTATAATACTTCAGTGATCATCCAATATGATCTTCCTTGTTTCATAAAGTCGTTCTGATGCAGCGGTCGATTTTACTGACTCCCCCACGGATGAAGTTTTGTGCATTTTGCGTGAACTTACAGGTCAAGTATTTATTTTATTATTTTCTTATATTTTTTTCTCGCTTTACTTCTGCACACTGCCGGTATTTTAACGTGGCCACATATTTATGGGCAAACTTTGTTCGAAGTTTAATTTTACAAAATGCATACTTTGGCCATCTCCAGCAACACGAAACGAACTGGGCAAAAATTAAATCGAATAAATTGAGTTTTCTCAGCCGTTAGTTTTCTGCCTTGGGGTATTTAAAAAGACGGCTGGATTTAATTACCAGCAGCAACCTTTTTTTTTTTTTGTTTTGATTTACTTTTTTTGCTTACACATCGCATGTAATTTGCATTTTGAGCACTTAAATTTAGCCGCAAATTCTGGAAGATTATTGCAGAAAGTTGACTTTCGTGAATCGACTTCGTTTTAAAGATTTCATCAAATATTTAAGACGGACATCTGTCTTAAATGTTAAGCACCCATTTGAATACTTTGCCAAAGTTTACTGCCTTGTCTTAAAAAAAAAACATATGCGAGTTTGTATGTCTGAAAAAACAAACTCAAACACAAGCACGCACATGCTAAGAAGGCAAACATGTTCGGTCTTCAAAACGACTTTGCTTACTCGGATGAGTCAAGTTGTTGAAGTGTTTACTGTGTTTGAAATCCCGCCGCGCTGCTTTCAAAATACATAAAACATTACCCAAATAACCCTTTCAGTGCATATACATATACACATCAGAGAAAACTCATCAACTACCTACCATATAAAAATCACACTCCCAAACATATAAGTTTATGTATATACTTTTGAATATATATTATAGAATGACTTGCGAGAAAAGAAAATCGTTAAGTCGAAAGAGTTATCTTAGCACCAGCATCGGCAGACTCATCCAATTTATAAAATGTTATATATATTTTTATAAGCTTGCTCTTTGATAACATTTATTCAGAATTCTTAAATTGGAACCACACAAAACTCACACGAATCTTAAAAATTTATATTTCGTCACTCATCTTCCACCAATAAACAAACTGTGGAATAATTGATCTTTTCAAGCTCAACATAAATGCGATTGTTAAGAGGTATTTCGGGATACTGCAAATGTTCATGGTATTATTGCTTATTTATAGTAAAATAATATTTGAAACACTTACCATTTTGGCTATTTTCCAACAGTTCAAAGCAGTCTTATTGCGACCCAATCTTAAATTAATTGTGGCTAAATAGCCCCAGGGATCGGGAAGAAAGGTATTCACTTTTGTGCTGCGAGCAAGATACTTAATGGCCTCCTCAAGTCTGTTCAGCTGTTACGCAGATAATGAAAATATTATTTAGAAAGTAAATTTAGTACTTACATAGTACAGTGCCAAACCCATGCCATAATTAGACGAAAAATTCACACCTCTCTTCGCAGAAGGCACACATAATTGAAAGGCCCGTTTGGACAACTCGTAATCCCCACTTTCGAAACTCAAACGACCCAGTCGCAATAGGCTTATGTGGAAGTGGGCTAGAGTTTCTGTATCTGTAATGTCTATGCTCAGCAGATCCTTGAAGTACCCGATTGCCTCATCGTAGCGACGACGAGAGTATTCCACGCTGCCATTGACATGAGCTTGATAATATTGCTGGCAGATTAATATTATTTAAAGAAAATATCAATCGAATTCCAAAATTATTGTTTTACTCACCAATATTTTTCCGCGATTGCTGTTGTCTGCTGGAAATTTGAGCACTTTGAAATTGTTATCAATTTCACCCAGCAACATCTTTAATGTGGTTCGAATCAAATATGTTTCAACTAAAGAGAATTCAGGGGATATTTCGTCAAATACTATCTCCGCAAATTTATAGGCGCCCAGCTGTGCAAATATCTTGAAGGAAGCATAAAACTTTACGATTTGAGTGCTTTTATCGATTAAATCAAAATCCTGCGGCAGAAAAGTTTCGAAAATTGAGCGGGGAATCTGTGGCATTGTTTTGCCCGGCACATCGTACAGATTCTCGTACCTCCAGCGTGTAAACTCCATGCCGGGCAAATAGTTATTATTCTTATACAAGCAATACAATAGAATCCATGTTTCCCGATCCAAATTGTTATTGCTGCTGAAAATACGCAGCTCTTCAATCATATTGCTAGAAGCGTCGCCTGGAAACTCCTCCGTTTTCAATTGCATCATGTAGTCAATATACAGTTTTAAAAGAGATCTGTGTGGAGATTACATATATATATATATATATAGATATATATTTCTATGGCATACTCACACAAAATATTCGCCCTGCCAATTTCTTTCACTCTGATTTACCAAATAATTGGAAGCCTGTTCAAATTTTAGACACTCGACGGCATTCAGAAAAGTATAGAAATTGAATAACATTTTGTTTGTGCAGTCAGCCTTAATATTGGCGAACAGATGCTTGGCCTGCACACAGTCGCCAGTGAGGCACATGTTGCGGTACTCCTCGAAGAGCAGTATGATGCGCCCCTGGTCATCGTCCTGGCGAAGAGCACACTGTCTGAGTCCATCCCAGCTACAATTTGTGAGCAAACCCTCAATACGCTCCATCAGCTCCTTGTGCATGTGCGTGAGCATCTCCTAGAATTAAAAAAAAAGCCTACATCATTGACTAGTCAAAGTCTCACCACATGGATACCCACCCGAAACTCAATGTTGGTCTTGGTCGGCATGCGTATATTGAAATCGCAGCCACAGATGTTAACCAGCAGATTCCGGAGATTGCCCAAATTGCAACAGAAGTAATTTCGCTGACTCTCAATGGTGCTTACATCATTCTTAATGATGAAACTAATTACGCCCTTAATGAACTCGTCAAAGTTACGATACAGTTCCCTTGAAATATCGCGTGGATTAACTTGATTGTTCAGAATATTCACCGATTTGCAGCGACGCAGAGTGAAGACTTTAAAGTGATTCTCGTTGTAGGCATCCAGCGGCTCGTTGCGTTTTGTCAGCGGTTGAAAGAAACAGAGATTCAAAATGGCAAACATTGGCTTATCTGGTGGAGGAGTCTGAGCCGACCATCTAACAGACTTCTTTGAATCTCTGCTAACCGATTGGAGCACACTGGCAAAGCGGCACGAATTTACTGAGAAGATTATGCAAATTTATGTGAAAATAATGGTTCAATGTGGAAATTGAATAAAATGTTGGTCAATTAGAAATATAATTAATAGCTTACCATCGGGATAGCCAAAGATGCTTAGATTTATAATGCCCTCATACAAAACATTAGTTGGAATTTCATCGTAGAGCTGAAGGAGCAGCTCATAATCATTGTGCACAACTGAAGCCTCGAGTATCCGACGCATCTCGTCGGTGAGAACGTATCGATGCAGCGAGTTATTAATCAGAGCACTATCCACCAAAGGATCGATCTCTTTTAGCTTGAAATCGACATCCTTAGTCTTCAGCAGGCGACGGAACAGATGGTTCGCCGAGATGCGCAAATTGGTTTCCATTTGAATGTTGGCCACGCCAAGTGGCTCACTTTCAAGCAAGTCTCGCTTTATACTCTCCCAGACAACGATGCGGTTCTGTTCGTTGATGACCTTGGAGCCAAAGCCGTAGAAAGTGCAAAGGGGCACCACTTGATACTCTAAATTTAGATTGGGTTTGGTGGCGCGTAGGGAAAGACTCATGCCCAAATGGTCAGCACGTTCGTGCAGCTCCTCAGTGGCATTGTAAATGGACTCGAGCGTGATAAAGACCAGATTGGTGAAGTGCATCTTCTTGAGCATGGGCAGTATGGAGTACATGTGCCACTCAGTGGTGGGCGAACGCTTCTGGCTGGTGGCCGTTTCCAGCGTGTGATCGTACTCCGGATGCAGCATAATCTGAATGCTGCTCATGAAGCGTTTCGTTTGGAAAAGCTGCAGCAAATCGCAATAGCCTCGAGATAGAAACTCCAGGCTTTCATCAAAAGATTCCCCATCGTCCTCATCCTCGCCCATGAAATCATCGGCATCTGAGATGCTTCGCCCACCCGGAATTGCATTAGCATTTTTCGCTGCATCCAATTGACAAATTGAGGCATCAGATTTTAGTTTGTCCACTTTAATGAGTTGACCCTTGCGATGGCGTGGGATGCGCTGATATAGTGAGACGACCAGTGGATTATCGCTGAACGTGTTAATTTCATCGATGTTGTCCTGAATGATGCCCAGCGCAAATGCCGGCATCCCCATTTCGAACTCATTCTGATAGATCACCGTCTCCGTGGTGTAGTGCTCCGACATCCTCTGCAGCGTGTTCTTCGCATGGTGCAGGTGCAGCTCCAGCGGATACGATACAACAGGCAGGTTAGAAATGGTCTTCAGCTGCATGTAAAGGAAAACCCGTTGTGTTAAATCCTTGGATTTCGCAGATTTCGGCTTTTTGATCAACATAACCGTGGAGCGTACCAACTTCACACTCTTTTTCTTCGTAGTACGCTTTTCGGCTCTTGGTATGCCATTTACTTATAGATTAAAGATATTAATTATTGGTCATAGATTATTACAGCACAATACTTACAGTCCCCCGGTGCGATTTTATTCGACAGCGACATTTTTAGTGTTATTACAATAAAATATAATTCTAGTATTAAATAATGATATTGAAATCACCGAGTGAATGAAACTTCAAATTCAAAATAGATTCAAGAACTGATTACTTTAATTTTTTATAATTTAGCTAGTGCATTTATTTTGACAGTAATCGGAAACTGTGGCGAATTTGAGATTGAAGTGGCTTTAATTTCACGTTTTACGTAATGCACATTTAATCTGAATAGTTGTTTTCAACTACATCCATTTACATGGCATATACTTGGGAAAAGAGTGGGTGTATGTGTGTGTGTGTGTGTGTGCAAGGTGTGTTTAAGTATATTACATAAGGTCGGCTCGTCCTCTCGCCGAGCACGCACTTGTCAAAAATGTAACCACAAAACAACAACATGAAGAGCAGGCACAACAGAAACAATAACAACAACAGCAACAACAACAACAACAACAACAGCAATGCAACAATGCATTTTGGCCAAGGCCAAACCAACAGCAGTGACACTAACAGCAACATCATCCACACCAGCAGCAGGCAAGACACGTACTTGAACCCTTTTGCCAAACACTCAACTCACGACAGGTGTTTGTCGTTGTAGTTGTCATCATTGCCACATGTTGCAAGCATCATTACTATTTAATAGAGTTTGTCACTTTATGCAAATTAAAAAAAAACACTTCAATTAATATTTTTTAGACTGAAATAAACCAAATTAAATAACTGTACAAAATTGCAGCAAATTGAGTTAATTGAATACTAATTAAAAGTTCATTTAAAATAAAGTGAACAAATCACAGCAGATTAAATGCTGAATTTCAATCAGATCTATTATGGAATTTTTTTTTTTGAATTGGCGAAAATATAATTTGATTAATAAGCAAAATTGGGGAAACTTTAATGTGCATGTAGGGTACGAAATAGTTGGCTATGCGGCATCAAATTTTGTGTCTTATGTCTGTTGGTTTTTGCATGTTTTGTTTGCCAGGCTGCGAGTGCTCTAAAGTCCGCTTTGACAGCTCGCCTGTCAGCTGAACCCAACCAAAACGGCCGCCTGTGGTGCGCTCTATATATATATATATATCTATTTATATATACACATACATGTGTGTGTGCCGTCTTCCTGTATTTCGGCTTGTTTACCATTTTGTTGGTACTCCAACAACATATGCTAATGACTAGAAAACTGGGTTTGGGTATGGATATGTGGGCGAAAGGCATGGCAGAGCTGGCCACTCAGTTGGTGGATTTTAGCCAGTTTAACGCTGGAATGTATACACAAACACACAGCCAGACACACACATAAATGGGCACCATCAAAATGAAATTTTCTGGCAAGCACAATATGTAAAACTGTCTGACAGGTAACTGAAAGGCTCAAAGGCTTTAAAATTCGCTTCAGTTGCAGCACTCGTTTAATGTGACTGACTCATTTGCAAATCAAACCCATTATGCCCCAGCTGCCCAGATGCCCCACTGGGCTGCCCAGTTGCCCGTTGCCACAACTGTAGGCTGTAGTACGTGTGCCCCATGTGCGCTGAGGAGAAGAGAATCAATTAGAATTCTGTTGCACAGTAAATGCAATGACGACCACAACAACAGAATGTTGAACAAACCAACAACAATTTGAATATAATGTGGTAACGTTGGCTGCTAATGATAATGTTGTTATGTGCCTATTATGTTTGTTGTCTCTCTGCTGCTGCTGTTTTGTAGTTGTAGTTGGAGTTGTAGTTTCAAATCATTTGCATTTCAATGCAAAGCTTCTGTTTTAGTTCTTAGTCCCATATGGCAAACAAAGCCGGCCAACTCAGGCGATTTCAATGGTGAATATATTCTTGAAATTGAAATTGTCTGAGGCAGCGTTTGCCTAAATTTGAGGTTTCCCATGCACACTTTGTAGTATCAGTTAAGCTAATTAATTTAAAGTAATTAATATATATTTATGATTAAAAATTTATTAGTTTTAATTGCTTAACATTTTTACATTTAAATATACCTATTTTCATGCCACATACTGTCTCAATTTCTAAGAAGGCGCAAAAGGTATCCATAAAGCTGATGATGCATACCATCAGCTTGGACACTACAAGAGCAAAACAGTGGACAGCCACAGGAAGCAGCCACTGGCAATTTCCAACGAAAATTTTGTACTAAACGCAAGCGGAAAAGCTCAAGGGAAAATGCCAGGAGAGCCAGGAGCACGAAGCAGCTCAATTTAATAGAAAAATAGCTGAGCTCAGTGAAAACAGAGGGCCACAAAAACCGCACATAACTCCACGCAGCAAGCTAATCACAACGCACACACACACACACACGCACACACACAGACCTGCGCAGGCACAGCAGTTGAGGTTATAAAAATTGAAAAAAGTATAATATCAGAAAAAACAAGCAGATGTTTCTGCAGCACAAAAGTATGCAAAAGATTTTGCATGCAAAACTGCGAATGAATTTAACAAAACCAGCGCAAAATTTTACGCTTTACACTTTACGCTTTTTCTCCGACTCAGACAAGATGTGAGGCACAAATATTTTTGTGTTATTTTGTATTTTGTGTTTTGAAGCGA
This sequence comes from Drosophila demipolita, assembly GCA_035042405.1. Taxonomy (NCBI): domain Eukaryota; kingdom Metazoa; phylum Arthropoda; class Insecta; order Diptera; family Drosophilidae; genus Drosophila; species Drosophila demipolita. The sequence continues at coordinate 92,080 of JAWNLI010000021.1, forward strand.
CGGCGACATGAAAATTTCATTTGAAATTGAATATGAAAAAAAGCGTGATGCGACTCTAGGCGACAGCTGCTGCAATTGACAATTATTATTATTGCTCAGTGCGAATGAAAAGCCCACGCAGCGTGCAACAGCAGCAGCAGGCATCATCCAGCTGCCAGATGGCAACCGAGTGGCAAACAGGTACAGGCAGCAGGCAGCAGGCAGCAGGCAACTGGCTTGATATTCATATGATTGCCATGTAGCTCATAACAAAACTCCACACGGCCTGGCTCGGGATTCAATAAAATCCAATGTACGCATTAAAATCATTTAAATTCTATTGTTTTTTTTTTCTCTTCTTTTTTTTTTGGCTTTTGCCTCGTTTCGCATATGCATTGTTTTTGTATGTATTTTGGTAACTTGCTGAGAATGCCACACGAACGCGCACATGAACACGCTTATGCACACACACACACACACATGGTATGGGCCGCAAATGCTACGTAAGCTGTTTTCGTTACGGCTTTGGTGATATCAGCAAATGCATATTTAATGGCTTAAGCGGCGTATGAGCAATGCGAGATGCGGATACAGGATTCGATATGCTTGCCAGCGAATTTAAAGCGCCATAACTCAGCGCAATTAAACTGAGCCACGCAAATCATGAGTATCTTTATAGTAAAATTTGATTCCTGTATGCAACAAAAATTTCATTCAAATTTTAAAGTCATTTGTAGTCTCTGATTAGACTTCATCGATTTGAGTTTAGCCACATTTATTTGTGAAACAGTTAAATTCGCCACAAAATGCATAACTTAACATTTGCATTTATAATTTTCAATCTTCGGTAAACCACTTTGAACAGAAACCTCAAAATTCCAATGCCTCTCACCTGTCCTGATGACGTCTGCTGCCAGAGCTTTGCAAATTCCTCAACGTCAACCTTATGACTGGGTGGGGAGGAAAGGGTGCAGCCTTGGGAAACGAGTCTGTCTTGTTTGCATAATGCCAAGTAGTCAACACCCAGCTCCATATGCACCATACGCACTTTAGCCAAGTTGGGATATAAAAATGCTGCGGTTTTTGCCTTTCCAATTCCGTCCGTTGGTTGTGCTTTGCTCCGTCGAAGAATTTTATGCTGACATCAGCCAAATCGTTTGGCAAGCAAAAAAACAAAAAAAAAAAAGAAGGAAAAAAAGAAGCGATTTTCACTCTTGTTGTGATGCTTTTTGCGTTGATTTGCTTGTTGATTTGCGTAAGGACTGCTGCAATGTGGCAATGTGCCGCCTGTGGTGCCCCAAAGGGGTGGCAGGTGGCAGGTGGCAGCTGGCACAGGTTAAACAAAAGTAATGCGCAAATCCATTTGAATGCCAGGTCGCAACTTTATCGCTAAGTTTTTCATTTGCTGCACTTATAAATTATTTAAAGTGTCACCGCTTGCTGCTGAGCCTCTGCCTCTGCCTCTGCCTCTGCTTGTGCCTCTGCTTGTGTGTGTGTGTGTGTGTGTTGAGGTGATGTATGAATGTGTATCATTGACCTCGTGACCTCAAAAGTGCTTTCACACACATTCAACATTTATAGTAGACAAGCTGGTCCAGTGACAGGACAAAACCATAAACAGTGGCTAAACAAGGTGCTTAAATTATGCCACAAGATCTCAAAACTGGCTGTAAATAACATGCCGGACCAAGAGGGGCTGTCAGGGAGGAGGGGTCGACTATATGTCCCCCCATTCATATTTATGGCTGTATATGAGTGTGTTGTCTACTCATTCACACACACACACACACAGAGATAGACACGATGGGCATCAAGCGACGCCTGCCACAAATTGTAGCCACTCTGGTGCCTCCTCCTCTCTTCCGCCACTCATCGCTGCAGCCTTCATGTCCTGGCTTGTTGCTAGTTGTTGGTCTCACGCTTGGCTGACTTGGGTTTTCAGCAATCAACGCTCTACTGCATGTTTGTGTGTGTGTGTGTTTGTGTGTGTGTTTGTGTGTGTGTTTGTGTGTGTGTTTGTGTGTGGTTAGGTCTATATGTATACTTAGCGCTATTCAACTGCCAACTGGTCATGCTCACATATGAATATCAATGGCTTACACGTGGCACAGCCACTGATGCAAATTTCACTCGAAATTGTTTAAGATAACTTTACTTTAAGATATTCAGTACATTAAACCACTTAATGATTAAATGATGAACTTTTAATTTCATAGATTTGCTATACGAATTATTTACACAATAAGAATAAAAATTGTTCGCCAGTTCAAGCTCTAAAGACTGCTTTCTTCTTTCAATATTTTTAAGTATCAATATTTTCAATATTTCAATCAATATGTTTGTATAAATCGATGCCTATCAAATGATGACAAATTATGGAAATTACAAAATTTTTTTAATAATTAAAGTTAACTGCATCAGTTTCTAATTCGTTACATAATATTTGTAATTCGCACTTTGTGTTTTTCTCAGCTGTGGAGATAAACTACCTTAAACATTGCTTGATGGAAGCATTGAATAAGTTTGAGGTGCTCGACAATCTGTGGCAGGACAGGGAAAGGCGGACAGGTGAAGCTCCGCCCATTTTCCGTTCTGATTTCCAGTCTGTGTTTGTTTTTCCTGGCTGCCCGAACTTGTTTCCTTCCTGTCAATGACATGCCACATAGACTCGATGAAAAACGGTTTTAATTAAAATCGGATTTGGCATCGACGATTTCCGGAAATTTAATTGCATGTGGTATGATGATATTTGTTTACACACTGATGTTGACAACCTGCACTTGTCTGTTGCCCAAGATGTCTTTGATCTTGAACCACAATTCAAATTCGAGCAATAGTTGTCAGTTGCTTTTCACACTACCCAAAAACAGGAAAAAAATAAAATAAAACAATGACAAAATAAGCGAAGAGCAAACGAATGCAAAGCAAGAGATAAACACTCGTTTCGCCAGAGACATGGATAAAGATGCCAGCAAAATAAATAAGATAATAAAAATTCATAAATGAATGCTTGAGTGCCTCTTGACACACGGATGTTAGCCACCGGATGTGAGTGTTGATGTATGCGTTGAATGTGTTTTGTGAATGCTTCTTTGTTCGCACTCGACCAGAATTGTTGCCTGTCACAGAAAATACCAAAAATGTGTATTTCTTTATTCCTTTACTTTTCCCCCCAGCAGATCGTATGTAAATTGTTTAATTTAATGCCATTATGCCATTATTTAAAATATATAAATTTACTTACCTGAATAGTTGACAAATTTACATTTATTTAAGATACAACTTCAACTTAAATTTAGCTAAGTAATGTCTTAAATTTGGTGTCAGTTGCTGTATTTGAGCAAAGCCCAATATAAATGTGTGGTAAATTTAAGCCGGACACCTTAAAGGCTTCCGCACCCGTACCTTGAATGCGTCTGTCCGTTTCACACATCCGTATCCTTTTCCGTTTGCAGCAATAATAAACAGCTTCCGTCAGTTGTTTGACATATCTGCGGACCGAAATCAGTTATTGTGAGCCAAATGATATGCAAAAGCCAATCGCAAACACGAACCCTTTTACAGATCTGCCTAACTCTTTCCGTTCCAGTTCCCCATTTAGTCTGTTCGCGTATATAGGGGTGTGCGTGTGTGTGTGTGTGTGCGTGTGCGTGTGTGTTGGTGGAAAAGACATCGGTCAACTGACTGGTCAAATATAAAACATTACCGCTTTTATTGCTTGATTAATTTCCGGTCAAATGGCCAGAGACACTAATGAGTATTTAATGTTACAATTTACACTTTATTGATTTGTATTACTGTGTGTGTGTGTGTGTGCGTGTGTGTGCGTGTGTATTTCTGCTTATCTGTCCATCATTGTAAACAGGGCATTATGTCAAGTTATCTGATATCAGCTTTAAATTGCCGAACCACTTACAAGAAAACCAGTTGAGTTGACAGCACAAAACTATCGCAATTTTCAACTTGGGAATACCTCAGGCTTCAACTTATGCAAAATTCTCTCTCTTTTTATACCACATTCACGAGCAATCAGAAAAAATAAACTTGTGCATATTTTGCTTAATATGACACTTCATGGAAATAACAAACTGAGGACCGAGCACAAAGAGTCTGCCAACATATAAAAAACATAGAATATAAAATGCTCTAACAAATTTTTCATTTATAAAAAACTATGATTTTTTTTGTTAAGAACATTGCAAACATAGCTTTCAAGTGTTGGGCACACTTTGAACATATTTATATTTTATTTTAATACGTATTGAAAATATAATAAAATGAAAATTGCTATTTTATTAGTAAAACACTTTTTGTGTACTCCATTTTGCAGTAACAAATTGCCGATGGTATCCAAAAGTCTCAGGCGAATACATATGCATACAAATTTAATGTTTTTGAATATATATTACGTATACGATACGATGTGAGTTGCAGAGGATTCTCCTGGCACTGGCTCGGGGTCTCGGACTAAACTGCTGCCTGTCACAAAATTACAGCCAGAAAACCGAGAAATCCAGAAGCAAAAGCCTGCAAAGTTTACATTCTCAGTTTGAGTTTTTTTTTTGTCCGCCATTGCCAGTTCCCCGGGCGGGCAGCTCTGGTCGGTGGTCTTTGGTCAGTGGTTTGTAGCCAGCCAGTGTAGTTGACAGTTGCCCGTAGTCAGGACTTTTATTTCGCAGTATTATCTCGTCATATTTGAGACTGCAATTACGAATGCGTATATGCGTTTGTGGCAGCAGTTTCCCAAACTCTGCTCTTTCTGCTATGAGAACACCACATGTGAATAAACGCAGAGTAAACCCAAATTTGAATGGGATTTTGTTGGAATTTTGTTTGGCTGCTAATTCGGAAGAAATGTTTTGGGTATTATGCGGGGCTCAGCACTTAGGGGCCCCCTAAAACTTATGTATCTGCGGGAGTAGATGGCACTCATAGTTCATCATGTCGAACAATTTGGTTTTCATATCACGTATTTTATTACATCGTTATTCATGACACTGGGCTCTCTACTGGCTCTATATGAATTTCAGTGAGTGGCAAGTTTTTCATCGCACACGCTACTTGGCATATTCAAAATGCATTTCAATAGATTTCGGTGCCATCAAATAAACATTATGTTGCTTAAGCAGTCATAAGGCACAAATCCCATCATCCCATCAGCCCTCTTTCGATACTGTTAGCTGGCTGGCACATAATTAAATTGATTTCTATGGGTTTATACTCAGGATTTATGGGTATATAACAGAAAGTGATTTTTGCAAATTGAAAAGGGCTCGCGGGTGATGCTATTGCTATTTCCAGCAATTTGAAATGTTGCACACAAATGGCTGTATAAATTGTCCATCCATAAATTATATGTGGAGAAACTGAAAGCAGTACGTAAATGCCTAAAGGCATCTCAAAAAAGTTATTGCTTTCAATGCTAAAGCATTTTAAGTATTCACAGTGAAGCACACACACACACACACACACAGGGACATACCCACACACACACACACTCAGATGATAAATCAACTATATCCGGCATAGTCGAGCGCAATCTTATGAACTATGCGATCTCATTGAGTGTGTGTGAGTGTGTGTTGGAGTGCCTTGGTGTGTGTTTGTATGTATATGCTAAAATTGGTAGCTGCAAAGTCCGCTGACAGCATGAAACTTCATACCAAAATACCAAAGCAAATATTTATATATAATCCATGTGTGCAAAAGGAAACTCAGCCGAACTCAACTCAACTCAAGTCAAGCCTCACCTCAAAAACAAAAGTAAAACACAGCACATGAGGAACACCATCAGCACAACAACAACAATAACTAAAACAACAATAAAAAGCGACAGAGAAATTCTAATAGAAATTATTTGTGGAATTTTAATAAGCAACATAAACGAGAACAAGTAAAAGTGGCTTAAAGTTGCTAGCCGAAGATGAAATACTCTTTTGAAGAGCAAAGTTATCCAGCCAACATTTTAGTTATTTGCAACTTAAACTATATATTAGTATAATTGAGCTATATATATCTATATATATATATTATTATCTAACAGCCGTTGTATGTCTAAGTCAATTTAGATCTCATCTGCCGACTGATAGTTCCAATGGAAACTATATTATTTATTTGATTTATTTATAATTCATAACTTTTGCAAAGTTTCATCTAATGCGTTGCGAATTTCGCAAACAAATTATAATACCACAATAAGAGTATTAAAATATGCTGCAGAATATTCAAATATGTTGTGCTTTTGCAGAAATGTTCCATGGGTTTCGCATGGTTTTTTGAGGTTGCGCCTACAGTTAAATGCCAAGTAGAAACTTTTCAAGTGAAAATAATAAATAATAAATAAAAATAATAATAAACTAACAATTAAATTAAAACGTATTAAATTTGTTCCAACTTAAATCAATTCTGTGTTTTGAAATACAAATTTAAAGCACAGAACTTGTTTCACATATCTAAGACTTCATTTTTTTGGTCAGTAAAGATTGCTGCAATTAAGTGAAAACTTAATGAATTAATGCAGCTTTTGCGCTATTAAAATTGAGCATGCAATTTCCAAGGCATTTGCAAAGTCACTTAAAATAAATAAAGAAAAAAAACAAACACAAACTGAAGAGCTTAAGTCGTAGCAACAGCGGCTAATTACAGCCCGACCTAATTTTATGGCAAAGTGAGGAGAGAAAAAAAAGCGGCAACGAAAATGTAGCCGGGTTGGATGGGGTGCCAATAAATGGCAACGAGGCCAAGCACCTCCAAAGCAAACAAACATGGAACCACAGGGAAATGAAACTCGCTCACACTCTCTTTCTGTCTCTTTTACACACACAGACACACACAGACACACACTCTGTCTGTCTCTGTCTGTGTGTGTGTGTGTGTGTGTATGTGTGCTTGTTTGTTGCTAATTAGCGAATAACCGTGTTTAGATTGCAAACACTCATGCCAGGGAAAGAAATTAATTGCCAAACAAGTGAGTGCAGAGTTGGCAACTGGAAATTGCTGTCCCAGCCATCACAGAGGCCTAATACTCACACGCACTCACACACACACACACACAAATGCTGCAACACGCATTTCTGCAGCAGCGCGTAAAAAATCCTGACCCTTAGTGGACAGGACGCGTCGTCGACATTGCCAGAGCTGCGCTTAGTTAATTAGTTTAGCATCATGTTGAGTGTGTGTGTGCGGTGACGTCCCTTCCGCCCTTTCTTTTGTCGCTGCCTCTGCCTCCGCATCTGCCACTGCCAGTGGGTCTACGTTTGCCTGTGGCTATGGTACTCATTTGACATCACGGTCGTGGGGCAGCCTTTGGTCCTGCCGCGTATCGTGTGTTTGCTGTCAGCAACGCATCAGTAGACGCCTCGCATTTTTGGAGACGACTTGTTAAATACCAGCTTCAATTACAGCTGAACAAATGCCAAAAGCAGCAGCGAATACCGATTCACTCGTCGGACTCTCAAATTTAAAGCCGCTTAGCAGGCGCCAGAATTGCGTTTCACCCACAAAACGCTAATTTGCAGACAGCAACAGCAACGGACTGAAAATATTTAATACTCAACTTCAAATAAAATTTCCTGCTCATTCTAAAGAAAAGAAGGATTATCAAGTAAGATATTTTGGCATAGCAATAAACAGAAAATTACTATTTTATAATCAAAAATGTTGCCACTTTATTTAAAGTCGGCTTAAATATTATTTTATTTATTTTGGTATAGATGGCTGAAATTCTGTTTGGATATTAACAAACAATTCTAAATTTAATTTTAAAGCATTTTGTAAAGGATATTCATATCTAAAACCGTTGGGTCCTGTTCGGGTGCCCACATCAAACACAACAAGAAGCGAAACAACAACAACAACAACAAAAACAACGAAAGTGTGAAACTTTCATGTTTTGTGAAAACATTACCTAAAGCCCCTTTGCAGGCGTCCTCCCTCCACCACGCCCACAAGGCGAATATCAGCAGCAGGAATAGCAGCAGGAGCAGCCGGGACTAAGCGATTCCCTGGGGTGTATTTTGAAGAGCAGCTAGCAGGGGGCAGATTCAATGGACAACAGACTAGAAGTAGATGCCAAGATGCCTAACCCCGTGCCCCAGCCCAGCCCAGCCTCCACTGAGTAAGCATTAAAAATTGATGAGTTCTTAATTTGTGTTGCGCTGCCGCTGCCATATTGAAAATAGATTAAGTTCTATTATTTGCAGTCATGATGTGGATTAGCACGGACACTTGAGGAAAAGGACGAAAGTTTCGTTGTTGCCTTTATAAACGTCATCATTAATCATGCTGACAAGGGCTGTATTTGGATTTTCATTTTATGTTGTTGCCCAAAGTTCCACAAAACAATATTGTTTGCTTTCTGCGTTCGAGTTTTGTTTGTATAATTTGTATGTCTAACTGACTCACACACACACACACACACATATTTAGCTGAAACTGGCTGAAAACTAGCCATGGAAATGGTCAGCACTGGCCGGTGTACAATTTACAAGTTATTTATGCGCTGCGCGAATCTAATTGCAATTTCCGCACTGTCGCAAAATGTTGTAAAATTTATGGCGCAACTCGTGCAACTCGTGCAACTCGCTCGGTTTTTACCCGTAACTCAATAAAATGTTCCGGTCCGTCCCCATACATAGACATGTACACACATTGACAAATTTGGCTAGAAGGCATCAGCAGAGTATGGATTGCCAGGCAACGGATTAAAAATGTATTTATGGTAATTTCGTCAACTGAATGCGCATCACATCCAATGCACATCCCAATCGAGTTTGTCAGATTGTTATGGCATTTTATCAAAATTTGCACATGGTAAATTTAACAGAATGTTCCTGATTCGGCATTTGTGTGTGTTGCGATTTGCCGCATAAGCCAGAATCCGAATCGATACGATTTGGAATCTGTTTCTGACAGCAAGCTTTTTTCTAAAATTTAATTACGAATTTTATTCGGATTTTATTGACTGCATCCTACGAAGCTAATTATTCAATTTCTTTTCATTAATTTTAATTTTTTTTTGCGCTTATTTCGTTTGTTTTCTATATTTTTTGTAATTAGCTTGGCACGCATATAATTTGGAAATTTAATTAGTGCAAACAAGATTGCGGTTTTGTTTATGTATTCATAATACAGCATTGTTAAATTTCCTTCTTTTTTTGTCATTTGCGTACATAGTATGTATGAAAGTGGTAAATACATATTTACATTATGTTATCTGCTGCTAATTATGAGCGACATAATGCGCTTGTCATGTCGCTTGTTATTAGTCTGTAAGTTTTTTAATGGCATTTATTGATTTTATATATATAAGTTGTTGAATTATTTATTGTACTCTTGCTAATAGTAAAGTGTGTCTATTTGTCAGCATTGACTATTCTCATTAATTATTGAACAGATCGACAAAACTCACGCACGTCCACAGAAATGGGACACAAATGTATGTTTAATAAAAACAAATGTTACAAATTAATACCAAATGTATATAATTTTATTTGTCATTGTTATGTTATTGTCAGTATATCAATATTGCAAAATTTTGTTATGTTGTTATTATTTTTTTTTTAATGCGCAAACTTGTTTTATCTATAATAATAAATATCAAGTTAAATTAAAATGTGACGCATCAGCTGCTACGCTTGTTCAGCAATTTAGCTTAAATATTTTGAATTTATTTTAAATATTGCTTAATTAGTCAATAAGATGACTTTCTGGCAGCAGGCAGACAATTGCTTGGCCTTTTGAGGCGGACTTTTCGCACACCGAATATATAATAAATGTCGAAAACTTTCAACGCCACAATGAGGCATTGCATGTGGTATAAGCCTTATTTATTTGCTGGCCATAAATAACGCTTAACGCATCTAAATCTTTAACTTTGTGCGAATGTGCTGGCTGACTGGCTGGCGTCTTTACAGTCGGTTTGAGCTGTTTACCCAGCTAAGGCTAACTCGACATGGCTTAAATTGTGGACATAAATGCCTTTCAGCTGCCGCGTGGACGGACGGGGCTCACTTCAATTCCTAAGTTAAAAGTTGGAAAACAATACAAAAACTGTACTGGTTAAATTTTATTTTTTTCCTTTTGTTTCTCGTGATGTTCATGATTTTTTTTTTGTTCTTCTTGAGCGAGATTTATGAGCAGCCTTTTTTTGCGCTTCCTTGAGCGATAACGTTTTAGAAAATGCTTTAAATTCAGGTGTTTTTTTTTTATTTTATTGCATTTTGTATTGTTTTTCAATTCACAGCCAAAAAGCTAACTGCAAAGGAGTGGTGAGAAGGTTGGGGATACTCGCCTCAACTCAGTTTGGAGTGCATAAAGTTATTTTGTATGAGAATGTTTTTTTGTGGGGGTCACAGTTTAAATATAAAGCCTGCCAAAACTTTTTGAGTAATTTTTTAACACTATGAATTGATATAACTCCGCATTTTATATAGACACTTAAACACTATTTAGTTGATTTACAGGATATTCTAAAAAGGGAGCAGTCTGCAGAGCTGCAGGCTGCCATTCGTCATATTGTTGAACATGGTTTTTGTAGTGTTTGCTGGAGTTTCCGATTGTTTTGGTAGTTGTGGTAGCCAGGGAGCGGTTGTTGTAAGAATGCACACACGCTCCACACACACACGCACACACACACTGGCAGACATCCTGTTTGCATGATTCAGATGCCTTTTATTGCTGTCATTTTGCTTTGCGAGTTTTGCGAGCTAAAAAGTTGTGTCCCCCACAAAGCGTTGTACAGAAAGATAGAAGAGCGCGAAACACACACATGACTGCACACACACAAATGAGTGTAAACACAACAACATATATATATAAGTATGTATATATATAGTATACATATTTATATAGCCTTAACCTTAACCAATGTCAGTTTTTGGCACCTATAACACTTTTGTTTTTTGGCCTTCGCATATTTTTGTTTGTTGGGTGATTCAGGCACCCTCCTCGCTCCTGGCGTTGGTACTTTGTTGGCAAATTAACATATAAATTGATTTTGCACAGCAAAGTGTTGAATTGTTGTGGTTTGTCAATGTGGTTGAAAAGGGATTATGGCAAAAGGGGCGGTGGTAGTGTGCATAAGGGTTATTTGCAGTTAAAAAGTATTTCACTCTTGGGTCAATTACAGAGAAGCCCATTAGGAAGTCTGATAGTAATAGAGAAGACAGTTAAGACAGTTTCAACTGAGAAATGTTTATTGCATTTTATTGCTCAGTTATTTAATTATTTTTTGGCAATGTTTAAGGCTTGTGCAATCTATTGCCCTTTCTACTTATAAGTTGCACTGCCATTCTTTTGAAGGCAATGCAAGGAATTTGGCAAATTGCTAAGCCTGTAAATCTTTTTAGCCAGCCTGTGTGCAACTAGGTCAAGTGGAAATTGTATCTGTGTGTAATACGTTTACTGGGAAAACAAGGAAGCCAGCAGCTTAGACTTATCATTTGGGATATAACGCCACAATAGTTATCTTTAAAGTAACCTTAAAATCCATATGAATTATACAAGAACAGCAGGAAGCATGGCAAATTCACAAGCCTTTGGGCCTACTGAGAAGTATTTACTATTTCGAAGCCGTAGCCAAGTTAATTACACTTAATACGCAATGTGAAGTGTGTGTGTGTGAGTGTATTTAGCTATACGTATTCGTTTACAAGTAAAAGGACATGTGAATGTAGGAGCCTTTGAAGGGAAAACGACTTTGATATTTGTGTGCAGATGCCGCAAGGAAATGACAGCTTGTTTATTTGTGGATCTCATGCAGCAGGTGTTGTTTCTGTGTGTATATGTGTGTGTGTGTTAAATACCTTGCCAAATATTTAAGAGTAATCATTGGTCAGTCGTACGTGAAAGTGTGTGACAACAGCATAGTATCTAAATCAGTAACAGCTGTAAATTATCATAATAGCCAATGGGAAACCTAGGAAAACAAACTTGAAAATTCTATCAATTTGCTGATGACAAACTAACGCTGAGCCGGACTATCCAAATCCAATCAAAATATTTGTATGTTTTATGTTCAAATACTTAATTCATTTTTCAATGGTCTCGTTTCAACTTGAAAGTTGTCAGTGGGCAGCAAATTGATTTAACGAGCAGCATTCTCCTCATTAAAAATTGACAACCCAAACAAATTGAAGCTGACACAACATGTGTATATCCATTGGGGATGTATTCTTTCCATTTTCCCTGAATGCTCACTGAATGAATGAGCATTCTGGCAAAGGCAGAACTTATTGTCAATATTTTATGAGTCGGAATTAATTTTAAAACATTTCGACAGCTGGTACGCCCTAATCTTACTTTTGTTTGCCATTTAACTTTTCTAGTTTGACATATTTTCGCATTCTTCTTGACTGCTCAAAAACTTTTTTGGCAACAACATCGTCTCTTGGCCATTTTATTAGTTATGCAAATTAATGTGCGTCCATGCGGAAATGTACGTGTATGCATATTTAACTTTTTAATATAGTTTTGTCATTTTACTAGCCTTCTACCTGAATTCTCTTCTTTTTACCAATTAACAATGTACGCACTGACACTGTGGTGTTAAAGTTTAAGGCAATGGTTTCTGGCTTAAATGGCCAAATAATTAAATTTTAATATCTAATGGCTTTTTAAAAATGTCTGTACACCTATCTTAAATATTTAAAAGTCGTAATAAATTGCTATATAAACTGAATAAATATATAATATTTGTAATAATTGATTAAGTTAGATTTTCTGCTCTAATTCTTATCTTAATTTAGTGATTCAAACTTAAAAAATATATAATATATGTAATAATTGTTTTAGATAGATTTTCTGCTCTAATTCCTAACTTAATATCGTGATTTAAGCCTAATAAATATATAATATTTGTAATAATTGTTTTAGTTAGATTTTCTGCTCTAATTCCTATCTTAATACAGTGATTCAAACACATGCTTAGCAAATTGTGCTTATGATAAATTAGTTCGTTTTTGCTGTAACAGAAACGGGGTCATAAATTAGTCTACTGACTTTGAGTCGTTGACTTGAAGGTTTCAGCTTATGCACACTCACTTCCTAAATACATACGAAAATTTTATAACAGGCATTAATTTTGGTTAATAACTTTATAAGGGAAACTAATGCACGACCTACGCCGGCTTACGCACATAAGAATATCAAACACTTATGCACGCATCCGCTTCTGACATCTTCCCAACCCAGGAACACACACGCAGACACATATGGACAAACTTGGGCTTACCATTTTTCACACAATGTTTGTGCCGACGCCTAAGACCAGCGACTAAAGTAAGACAGTGGGAAAACCAGAGCCGTTGGGCATAAAATAGAATTGAAATAACCATACGATAAGCTCAATTTGTGCGCAGCTTTAGGGGCGCATTAGCCATACATATAGCAAAGATAGCCAACATATAAACAGTCGCTGTATGCGTGTGTGTGTGTGAGTGTATGTTCGTTGATGTGTGCGTCACTTCCGCTTGTAATTGTAGTTACAATGTCACAATCACTAGACCATATAAACGCAGGCAAACAACACTGATGGAAGAGGGAGCAAGAAGACAGCAGACATACATACAAACATAGAGGCGTAAACAAGTCAGACACACATACACACACACACACACACACACACACACACATATACACACATGTATGTTGGTGCTGGTGCTGGCTGCTGGGCTTCTCTGTGCGCTTTTAAGTGGCACAACTCGCCCACTTAGGCGCTTTATTAGTAAAGTGAAACTTAGACAATGCCCTGACAGGCTCAGTGTCAGCCATTGCTTCACTCTCGTTCCTATTTCCATTCGATGCTCCTCACAGTTGCCACTTTTGCAAGTAGCCTTAGCTACACACACACACACACACGAAACCCTCAGCCACAGCATTGCCTTGGTAATATTTACAAGTCACTTGTTTTTATGCCTACATTAATTATGCGCGCTTTTGCCTTTTGCCGTTTGCCTTTGGTTTCTGGCAACTTTTGGTTTGTCTTTGATTTTGATGCCGTCGCCGCAATTCCTTGCAGGCTTTGGCTTTTGGTTACGCTCCGCTCGGCTCGGCTCGGCTCGGCTTAGCTCTCTGCGGTTCTTATTTCTTTGCTCTTCATTTCGTTTTGTATTTTGGTTTAATTTTTTTATTTTTGTTGTTTGTTTTTTTTTTTTTTTGGCTGTCATCGCAGCTCCACCCACTTCACTCACACACTTGATCTGGTCATATTTTTCTTGTTTTTACGGCCCTGGCTTGTGGACACTTCAATAAATTTTGGCACTCTTCGAGTAGAATGCGATGGTGTTTGGCGTTGCAAAGTTTGCAATTTAATTGGAATTTAATTCAAGATTTTCCTTTCTGCTGCTGCTGCTTCTATTACGCAGCTCTTTGCTCATAAATGTCGGCCAGGTCGAGCTGTATTAACTGACCCAGTTGAGCTCTGCCCATTGCATTCACACCCCACTCAACCCCCCGCACGAGTGCCTTTTAATGGGATTATTGCGCAGTGAAACGGATAATGCGTCAGCCTCGACACTCTCAGACTTTTGCTGCTTTGCTTTGAGGCAAGTAGTTCCAGCAGTTGCATCCTGTGCAAGAGGGCCTTGCTTGCATATGCACTTTTCGCATACGCTGCGTATGCGTAATGTGTAAACTTCATCTGTGCAAATGTCCGTCTAGAATACTTTCCCACTTGGTTTATTGGTACTAACGATGTACTCTGCTAGTCTCCATGAATTTATATGTCCAATCTTTATTCCTTAATTTCAATTTTTAAATTTGTCACACAATGCTTTATCGGAATTATTTCTTAGGTTTTACTGAAAATAAAAGTAGGTTAGCCAATCCGCCGATTCACTAGGCTGGTTAGCCTAGGCAAAATGCTTAACATATTCCATTAAATAGTTATAATACAAGAATAAAATTAAAAGCATTAAACAATGCGTTTTACATTTTAAGCATATTTTTTGTCTGGCTCTGCAAGATGACCCCATAATAATGCACCTCGATTCTGCTCTTCTTGTGAGTCAAATGCTTGGATGATCAGAAAAAAAAAAATTAATGAAAAAATTACAGTCAGGAAAAAATGGAAAAATTATGCACATTTTTCTTTTTTTCTCTGATGATTTCTATAAATTATTATTTGCGGCTTCGCCCCTTCAAGCAGTTCTATAATTCTTTTCATTTTCTGTTCACCAATTGCATCGCTATGCGCCATTGGAATATTGTTCTTAGTTTTACTCATTTGCATAAATCCCAGTTTTTAATTAAAAATGCATTTATTAATTTTTATTAAATTCTTCAGTTTAATGGGTTTTTTATTTGGTTTCATTTTATTTTATGCTTTTTACAGTATGCTTTGTTTTTAATTTAATTATTTAATTTTCTTAGAAATTAAATTATTAGCTTAATTTCATATAATTTTGTTTGTTTTTCTTTTTGTTGTGTTCTCTCTCTCAATTATTAATGCTCATTGTTACTTAAATGTTTTGTTGCCGTTAACGTTGCATATTTATTTATTCATAAACGCTTTTCATTACCTAATGCTAACTTAATGAGTAACTTTTATTTATACAGCTAAAATAGTTTTTTTTTATAAATTATGTGTGTGTATTTTTAAAATGTATTTTTGCATCTGCCTGGTAGCATATTCCTTGGTAAATATTTGTTTTTGCTTGTATATTAGATTCAGTTTCTCATTTGGTATGCTAAAAATGTTTTCATTATTTTTGTTTCTGCATTTCTGCTTTTTCGGTAATCGGTTTTCATTTTCATTTTCGGTGCAATAACTCACTTGGTGAAATTATAACTAAATAATTTGCTATATAAGCCAGGGTAAATGTGTATCTGTGTACAATTTTACTTCTAATGATTTACTATAATTATCCCATTTACAATATTCAGTAGTGTGCTTACATGATAGCATCCAAACCTATTGTATGCAGTTTTAAATTTTCTTTTATTTATATATTTAAATATTTACTTGTTTTAGTTTTTACAACAATTGAAATTTTACAAATCTTTCGCTCCGCCTATCACCTTCATCGTTTCAAGTTTCCTTCTCGAATTATGATATTTACACAGAAAATTTCTAAAACATTTTGTGAAAACCCATTTGTATACAATTTATTGTTTTAATTCTGTGAAAATAGCATACAAATAAATAATCTTTAAATAAATTTTGCATTTTTACTTAGTCTGAAACCTATCTTAAAAAGTATAAGTTATTGCAGTGGCTTGTAGAAAATTTCTACCATTGATATGAACACTTTGAAATAATTAGAATCGAACTAGTTTTTTTATTTTATAGTTTTAGTACTTTTAAGCTTAATAACTCAAACTAATTTTATGTTTAACGAAGGCAATTTAAATTTTAATTGAAATGACGAACATTTTGGTAATTTTTTTAAATGCATAATATTTGTAATATGAGTGGAACATTGATTTAAAGTTGTACCAAGTACTATTTTTTGAATCATTTCCTTTGCCATATTCAACTCATTGTTATAATTAAATTTATATGCTTAAACTTTATGTTATTTATTTAAAATTTAGCAGTTTTTTTCTTTCTTAAATTTGTAATTTTTGTTACGGCTACTTATTTACGATATCTAATGTTTTGTTACCCGGAAACACCTGTGCTATTTGTGTAAGATCTCCACGTCCAATTGATATAAGAGTTTGTCTTTACACAAGAAAATTTTTCTGTTTTTTTTTTACCTCAAAATTGTGTAAAAAATCACAAACCAAAAATTGTGTCAAAGTCTTCACTTTGGACGAAAACAAATACAATAAATTATTTAAATGCAAACTTGGTGCTGCGATGGCCCAAATTAAAATTTCATAAACTATAGTACAATACAAAAGGAAACCCTTAATGCCACTCGCAATTTGGCCGGAACACTCCAGTGCTCCTGTTTCGGCATGCGCCGCCTTTCACTAGCTAAGACTCAACAGCTCCGCGCGTAGGAGCCACTTGATCCCATTCCCACTGTTGGAACTGGTCGAAATCCTTTGTGTCAGCGAGCAGGTGTCGTCATGGCAACAACACATGGCACGGCACTTCAGACTGAAGAGCGACAAGGGTAGCATGTGGCATGTGGGCAGAGAGGAGTCAATTGTCAGCTAACAAACGCCACCAAAAGCAACTCAATCGGCAAGCAAACAAACCCACAACCAACAAGCACACACACAAAAAAAAGAAGAGGGACGAGAGACACACACACACATTCCCATATACGGAACAGAGCACTCCGAGAACAGTAGTCGTCGGTCTGTCATTTCTTTTCCTGTGCTGTGCTGCTTTCTTCTACAACATTTTTGTGTGGCCCTTTTTTTTATGGCTTGAGAGGCCGAGCAAGACGCTGAAAAGTTTATATTAAATGAAAAACTTTTTCAATTACATCAACGGAAATATAATGCTGCCAGCTTGCCACTCGAGGCACGCATAGGCCCGACTGCGCGGCCAGCCATGATGATGAAAAACAAGATGAAGGAGTCTCTCCTAACAACGGCAAAAAAAAAAAAAAACAAAAAAAAACATAAAAAAAAAATACAACACAATAACAACTGGCAAAGCTGAAGTCAGAGCCATGGCCAGAAGCCCTTTGTTTAGACTAGCGTCTTTGTTTTTCGGCTTTATTAGGTTTGCCTCTGCCCCTGCCTCTGCCCTTTTCTTTATTTTTTGTTTATACCCTTGCATTGAGTTCGGCAACTTTGTCAAAAAGTTTGCTGGCATTAATATTTTTCTTGTGTCAGAGGGGTTAAAATCATGCAACTCATTCGATATACATTTCGATTTGTAAGCCAAATTTGGTTTTTTTTTTGAGCCTGTCCTAATGTTTGATAAGCAACAGAAATAAATATATGAAAAAAATTGACGGAAAATGTGTTAATCTTAATATAAAAAATGTATAAAAAAAAAAAAAAATGTGTATAATTCGAAATCAAAACAAAATAAATAAAAATAATCAACTTTCGATAAACTTCAAGATTTGAGTATTTTTGTTGCAAGGGCATTCAAAATTCGGTACACATTTTGCGTGTCGAACTAAGTTTTGGGTTGGTTGTGTTTACTTTGGATTGTTTGTTGTTTGGGAACAGCAACAAAAGGATACGGATACGGATACGCCGACAAACTAAATCTATGTATGTTCGAGTACGTGTGTCATCAGTGGTCCTGTTTACAGGGCCACTGAATCATCTAAGGCAGCATCCTGGCCGTCGGCGCCACCGCGCTGTCAAATATCGCTCGTCTCCTGGCCATCGCCCACATAACCCTCATCCGGACTGTCCGCCAGTGGACCATTCAGCTGCTTCAGCTTGGCTGTATCCGCTGACTCCGTCTCTGCCTCTGCCGCCGCCGCCGCCGACGCCTGCTGCTCACCCTCCGCCATGGCGGCATTGGAGCCACTCGGCGATGCCTCGCTCTCATCCAGCTCGGGTATGGTGGCGTGGCTGCTGCTCTCGTCCAGCGTGGGTGCAGGTGTTGCTGTTGCTGCTGCTGCTGCTGCTGCTGTGGCTGCCATTGTTTGCGTTGGCGACTGACTGATTCCATAGCGCAGTGGCTGCGCATGATAGCCAGGCAGACAGCTGGGCCACTGCTGGAACGCTGGCAGTGCCAGATCACTGCTCTTGTAGCCCTCGGGAGGCGACGGAAATTGCTGTTGCAGCTGCAGCTGTTTCTGCTGCTGCTGTTGCTGTGGATAACCCTCGGCTGTGAAGCGTACATTCGGCAGCTGATACTTCTCATAGCCAACTGGTGGCGCCCGTTGCACAAACTCCGCCTCGAGGCTATAACGCAACTGCTGATGATGCTGCTGCTGTTGAAGATGATGTTGCTGCTGTTGCTGCTGCTGCTGTTGCTGCTGCAATTGCTGCTGTTGGTGTTGCTTGTGGGCGCGATTGTGCGGCAAGGTGCGATAAAAGTTCTGCTGCTGCTGCTGATGCTGCTGCTGCGGCGCAGCTGCTGCTGCCACCTGCTGCACCAGATGCGCACTGCTGTAGTCATAAGCGTAGCCATCCTGGCCCAAAAAGCAAACCGGATTCAAATGCACATCCACCTGATGCGGCGATGGTGCACCTGCCGCTGCCGCCGCTGCTGCTGCCGAGGTCAGCACCGACTTCAGATGCATGCCGCGCGGCAGTGTGGTCATCGCAGCCGCAAACCGCGATCCCATGCCCAGCATGCTGTGTGGCGAGGCCGCAGTCAGCTGATAGCAGCCCTCATATTGACCACAATCGCTGGCCGTCTCGTAATCCGCAGCGCCGTCCAGCGAGACGGCCGCCTTCAGTTTGTGTTTCACGCTTTCCGCATCGTTGACCAGATCCGGATTCTTTTCGGCGTAATTGCGTAGGGATGCTGGAGGGGAGCAGTAGGCAGCAGTCAATCCATTGCTCAGCAGCATTGGCGGCGAGCCGGCAGCAGCTGCTGCAGCAGCATTCATCATGTTCACATTTAGCTGCAACTGTTGCTGCTGCTGATGTTGCTGCTGTGGCGATGGCGTCGCGTGGTACAGCATCAGATTCTGTTTCATCTGGCCGCCGAGCAGGAGTCCGCCAGCGCTGCCGACGCCAACGCTGCCGCCCGCCGCTCCATTGCTGGCCTTGCTGGGCGTCAGATTGTCGCCGAGCAGCAATCCTGAGCCGCCATTGAGGCTGTCGTTGCCGTCGTTGAGTATCGAGGCGCACTTCATCATGCCGTTGTCCTGACTGCTGCCATTTGTTGAGTCACTGCCACCCGCAATGCTGGTGACTTGGTCGCATTTCTTGCGCTTCGCGGGCTCATTGTTATTGCTGGTCCTCTTGCACTTGACCACAATGGTGCAGAGGAGGACGGCAAAGATAATCCCGCCACCGGCGCTGCTGGCCACAATGTAGTTCATGTAGTCGCGCGGAAAGGACACCTCGTTCACCACCGGTGGCTCCTTGATAATCACACGCAGGGTGTAATTGCTAAATGTGGTGCCAGCAATGTTTTGGCCCACACACGAGAAGGTTCCATTGTCCTCGGCGCCCACATTGTAGATGAATATTTCACTGCGCTTCTCCTCCGCGCCACTGCCCCCGCTCTCGTCAATGTAGTAGTACATGTGGAGATTATCCATCAGGCTATCGTTGCTCATCACCTGGCCATTGAAGAGCCAGAGTACCTTCGGTTCGGGTATGGCACGAACCAGGCACGTGATGGACATATTGCGACCCTCGCTGACCTCCGTGTAGCTCGACTGTGGACTGACCTCGGGCAGACAGGCAAGCTGCTGCCGCTGCAGTCCCTTAATCACCTGACCCTTGAGCCGGGCCGGTTCCATGCACTTGGGCTCCTCGGCCAGCGGCGTATTGTGGCTGACCAGCCAGCTGTAGACATCCAGGAGGCGACAGTCACAGTTCCACCGATTGCTGTGCAAACTGATGCCATGCAAGGATTTTGGCAGGATGTGGGCTCCTTGGATGAAGGCGATGCGATTGCCATCGAGACGCAGCCACTCCAGATTGTCCATGCCGACGAATGCCTCATTCTCGATGCGCTCCACCTGGCAGTTGGACAGCTCCAAGGTGGTCAGAAATGATAAATGCCTGAAGGCGGATGTTTTCAGCTCACGTATGGGATTCCCGCTGAGGGTGAGGCGCATCAGTGAGCTGTAGTCCTGGAACGTCTCGCTGGGCACATGCTGCAGCGCATTCTCGCTGAGATCGAGCTCCACGAGATTGGTCAGTCCACGAAATGCCTTCTCGTGAATGCGTATCAGCTGATTGCGTGACAAGTAGATCTTCTGCAGATTGAGCAGATCCATGCGTAGGAATCGCTCGCTCTGCAGCACCTGCAGTCCGTTGCCGCTAAAGTTGAGCACCTGTGTGCCCGGATCCATGCCTTCCGGCAGACTGGAGAGCTGCTGGCCGCCGCACTCGACTGTCTGCTTGCCGCCCTTCCATTTGCACACGCACACCTCGGGTGGGCATGCGAGGATGCACTGCAGCAGCAGCAGCAGCAGCACAAGTGCCAACAGCAATTTTAATGGACGTGGCATTATGTTGCAATGTTTCCTGTTGTATCTCAATGTTGGGTGTCTCCCTCTCTCTCTGTCTTTCTGTCTCTGTCTGTCACTTGATTTTTGTGTTATTTTTAAAGGTTTTTGCGACACTTGGTCACGTTTGCATGTCAAATTAGTAAATGAAGGTGACGTTTTTAGAGCTCCACTTCCGCGTCACGCAAATATCATTAGCGACATCTAGCGGAGACTCCTGTAATATATATATAAAGCCTGATCTCGACCAGGCTACAGCTACAGCTACGGCGTCAGCTTCTCCTTCTCGACTTGGCAACGAATCACGTCGTCCCTTTGCCTACTCGAGTGTCAGGCAATAAAAGTGCTGCCACGCCCACTGCTGGGCGGCCATTATTATCCACAGTGCGGGAGCGTGTGCGAGTGCGAGTGCGAATGCGATAGCAAGTGCTCATCATTGTGTCCACGTCGTTGCTGTCATTGCAGATGCCACTCCTCCGCCTCTACGCCCCTCCGTCCTACGCTTCTGGCGTCGTCGTCGTCGTCGTCGTCGTCGTTGTCCTTTGTATTAATTTCATAAAAATGCCAGTCGCTTGATTTTTGCTTGCCAACGCTTGTAAGTAGGCAATGCTTTTGTTATTGTCGCCTCCTGGATCCTTGCGGCTTTTACTCAACTTTACTCAACTTGACTCGGCTCGATTCCACTTTCATTCTTTTGGCCAGCCCCCCTTCACGTTGTTCTTGTCGCTGGCTGAAAAGGTTTTGGTCCTTAATGATATTATAACGCAATTCATTTGTTGTTGTTGCTGTTGTTGTGGCTGCTTCTGCTGCTTGCCTCGCTCCCTTGCCACATATTTGGCATTGTGTTTGCGACACGTGTACAGATTTTTGTTGCTCACTGTTGATTTTAGTTTTCCTTGGTAAGCGCTTGGCTTAAGCGCTGAAAAATATTTAAGAAAATAAAATAATTGATTAGTCACGAATTGAAATTCTTTTAAATATTGCTTTAAAATTGATATTTTGCAGTATAAAAATTCATTTTAAAATAATTTATAGTTCTTGCTTTAAATTTGTTTATTGTATTTATTGCATTTTATATTTTATTATAAATGATTTATTATTCAAAATCGATTATAATCAAGCTATGGTATATAAATAATAAATTCAATTTTCAAACGTATATTTTCAATTTAATTTATGCCTCAACCAAATACGTAACGCTTTTTATCAATACATCAATATATATTTACATACAAATATCATTGTGAATCGAATAATCGATTTATTTTTAATAACAATTTTATTCAGTTTTATTCATATATTTCAAAGCCAACATTTTATTATTAATTTGCTTTCATTTCGCTTATTCTGGGCGATTTCGTTGTCAACTTAAAAATAAAATGGAAAACATGAAGAGTCTTATTTTCGTCATGTAAATAAAATCGCAGATCGAAAAAATAACCAATGGCATGTAATTTGCTTTATATAATTACACCTTGTGTTTTGCATAATGCTGAAGAGGATAAAAAAAACACACACACACATTTGTATTCACTGGGTTTATTATATTGCATTGTGCTCATTACTTGGCCATTTAAGTGGTTTGAAATAAGGTATTTGTTGTGTGTGAGCACAGCTGGGGACTGGCCATTAAATTATGTTGTCGTTCGCAGGACAACACTGGGCTGACATTTATATTTGTCCAAATTAATCAATTGGCATTAAAATATAACAAGACAAAGGACAAAGGAAATGACAGCCAAGCGGCAAAGTAAGCCAAAATGTAAATAAGCCAAAAGGAAGCACAGACAATCGACGGAAGATGGCAGGCTATAAATCATGCAACATATTGCACTGTATTTAAGCACTTTGGGTAAATAACATATAAATTACACGGAAATTTAGCCAACAGGAATTTGTCGAAAAACAAGTTTCTATAAATAAAGTCAGCAATTGTTTAATTCGATTATGTGGAAGAAAAAAACGAGACCATACAAAGATTTCCGCAAGCTGCGCGCTTCATTAGTCTCTTACCACCAAAATGACTAACTGGCTAACTGGCTAACTGACAAACTGACTGACAAACTGACTGACTGACTGGCAAACTCGCATTTCACTTGTGTGATGCGAGCTGGCTGGCCCCAATGCAAATGGATACTTTGCTTTGCCATCATTTTGTTGTTTAACAAATTGACTTGATTTACTTTTGCCATGGCAGCCACTGTTGCTCCGTGTTGTTCCCCAGAATGGCACCTGAATTTTTGGGCGTTATTAATAACCCGACATTAATCTTGGCCATCTTTTGTCTATGGCGCAGCTGGCATGGTCTTTTAGCCAAATGCTTAGCGCTCAGCCTGATTTTGTGGCCTGAGATTCTCATTCAGCTAAACAGGTAAACGTGGTTTGGTTTATTTATTGTTGCCATCCTTGTGAAATATCATGAACTGTATAATTAATGAGGTATTATTATTGTAACTCAGAGTTTTGGCCCGCTCGCTCGCTCGCGCCGCCACAGTAATTACAAGAAACCACTTAGAAACAATTGTAATCGGAGAAGTTTTGTACAATCAAAGCAGCTTGTTATTTAACTGGTGAAAAAAGAACATTAAATGCTTTACATTTTGACCAAATATTTAAATAACTTTACTGCCATAGACAATGAGATATTACTCGCATTTAGCATACGAAACTCTTGCTAAAACGATGTGGTTGGAATTTTTCAAATAAATGCAATTAAAAATGTTTATGGCAGAAACAATTTGCCAAGAAAATTAGTGTATTGATTGAAAAGCATTTCAATTAAATAAGAGACTACAGCAAACTAGTCAATTGACAACCAATATTTGATTCGTAATTACAGTGCACAAACGGACTCAAACTGGACGCTTTAAATTTGCAAAAATTCGTAAAGCACTTTACCACCAAAAAAGAAAATGTCAAATATACATATTTTCCTAAATAGATCAAAATATTGCTGGCCATTTTTGGTGAAAGCAAATTGGATACGCAAAACGTAAAAGGACATTTTAGAATTGCGCAAAGAAATTCTTATTTAATTTGAAGCTGATACAAAATACAAGACATTTCTCATTTGGTTGCCATGACAGAAGTTTACAAACATTTTTGACATTTTCATTTGTCAGTTATGAAGCAGACACATGCACACACAAACACATACACATATATATGGAATGGATATATGAGTGTGAACGTGTGTCCTTGTATGCTCATGTGTGTGTTTTATCCTTATCACAAAATGATTTGACAGTCAAGAGCAAACGGCAATTGAACTTGCCTCCATCTGTTTCCGTTTGTATATGTGTGAATCTATGTATGTATGTATCCTAGAGATGTCTTCTATGTTGTGTTATTTAATAGCAACTGAATGAGACGGATGTCGAGTAAAGCCATCGTCAAATCGTAGAGATTTGTACCTTTCCCTCAGCTAAGCAAAATGTCACACGAGGCAAGTGAAACTTTTCTCTCTAATAAATAAATACAAATTTATTTTATTTCATTTTATTTTATTTTGTATCTCTGTGTTTTTGCTCGCCACATTTGCACGTCTTCCACACGGCTGTCATTGAAAATAATTGCAATTTTATTTGTGCTCGACAAATCAATAGTCATTCGCACCAAATTGACATTTCACTCAGAAAGGCATAAGAATTTATTTTTTTACGTTTTTCTTTTTTATTTTGAGATAATAGTCTTTTTATAATGCATATTAAATGTGTGGCAAGAGGTTTGATAGCTCAACAGCGACACTTGCCACGATGGCTCCAATCTACACTGGAGGCGGCAACGACGGAAACCTTCAACGACTTTAATTTAAGCACTTCAATTTGCGCTCATTTCTCATTTCGGTGGAAGAGTGCTTAAGTAACGCTTAAATTCTGGTGGCTTTTTATAGATTTTCGAGTCGCACAGCCAGCTCAAGTACCTGCTAATACTCTTAAACTTAATTAAAAACTTATCAACAGCTGCGTCAGACAATATGGCTGGGCTTCCACAGCCGTTGCGAAAGGCAACCAAACTAAACCAAAGCAATCCAAAGACAACCAACGGCGACAACTGGAGACGACCACAGCTGGGAAACGGTAGAGGCTTATTGGCTCCAACGAAATCACCAGAGAAAACTACTACCAGTTTTAATACAACTTAAAAGCCAACAAAGCTGCGGCTAAGACCGAATTTCATTTTAAGTTATATGTAAATTGTACACAAAATGTGATATAATTTGCAAGCAAAAAATACATTTGCAAGCTTAGACTTTCCACAGACTCGAAGTTATGAATTTGACATATAGAGACCGTAGATAGTTTATTAAGTATATTTATATTAAATCAACTGATTATGCTCGTGTCGAATATGCATTTGCAAGAGACCGTAGTTAATTTATTATATAAATATTTATTTATAATAAATAAACTGATTATTCTCATGTCGAATTGAAAAATGCATTTCCAAGATTAGATAGTCCATAGACTCGAAGCTATGAATTAGACATATAGAGACCGTAGTTAATGTATTTATATATATTAAATCAACTGATTATTCCCATGTCGAATTGAGAATTTTGTTATTTGTTTTTGACCTTGGCCGGAATTAAAAAAAGCGTTTCACTTAAGTGCAAAGCAAAGGCGAAAAATGAATTTAGAATTGCGCAATTAAAGTAATTTTGTTGTTGTCATGTGGCAACTTCAAAGTGTCGTTGCAAGCATGTCATAACATGTGAAAATTTAAATGTACATGACAACTTAAACAGCGTTCTGGCGCCGGCATTCATAAGGCGCCGCCCAAATGACCTCCACTCCGCTCCTCACTGCAGCCACAACCAGGTAAACGTATTCTGGCAGGAGCTGAGAGCACTTAATTTGGCATGTTGCCTGCTGTGTTGGCCCTGGCCAAGGTAGCGTGACAACAAAACAGCAAACTACAAACGCACAAATAACCGCAGGTGCAGCCACAGTGGCGGCAGGACAACTAGCAGGACAACCACAACGAGTGCCACTTTGTAGCGTGCATAAATTTTTTACTACTTTAAAAAAAAAAGCACAGCAATGCCCATAAAACTTCTACTCATAGTACCTGCCACGAAATGTGAGCATGGCAACCGACTACTGCTGACAGCAGCAACAAAAAAACACTGAAAAAATAACGCGGCGGTGGCAAATAAAATTACGCATGCAATGGCAAAATAATAAAATATGCATAAAAAATAAGTTGCTGTAGAATCCGGCTCAAATGCAAAAACAAGTAACAAAAATTAACAGCGCATTTCAGCAAACTGCGCAATACTCTGCACACAATTTTCTAGAGTTAAAAAACAAATTGCAAACAGCATTGTAAATCCAATTATTTGCAAAAGGAAAATTTGTTGTGAAAATACACAAAATTGTCTTAATCCAGTTAACCTGACTGCTAATTTACTTACACCGGAATTAAGTTTTTCATCAAGGATTCATTTACACTCAGCATTTAAGTATTGACTTTATGGTTACATAATCATAATTTAGTCAAAGATAAACCATTTAATATGCACCTTTTAATGTATAAAGTACAGGGTATTAACACAAAACGACGACGCAAATAAAATGCCACGTTTCGCGTTCGTTTTATGTTAATTTCTGCACACTGCACACAAATATGAATTTGAATTTGAATTTGAATGCTTTACGCAACAAACAAACATTTCTACAAAGTGCAAATACGGCGCGAGTTTCACTTAAAAAGATGTTTACAACGCTCAACGGCAGCAGCTGTTTAGGAGCTTTAACAGACTAAAAGAAATCAGCTAATTTTCATTTTATGCTGTGCGAAAGTAAAAAACACTGATGAAAGAATGAAAATACAAGCAGAGTGCAGCTCAAAAGTATATATATTTATATATATATTTTACTGGGAAGTGTCAGGCAAGCAGACGAGCCGACAGGCAGTCGAGTCGGGAAGAGGCTCTAAAATTTTAATAGCTCACACATTATAAACGCAAATAAACGGCAAACGCCTCGACGAGGCAGCTGCCATTTTGTTTGCCACTCTCTCGAAGGCACTTTGGACTTGCTTTCAGTGCGCATTTGATGTGTGTGTATAAGTCTGTGTGTGTGTGTGTGTGTGTATGTGTGCGTCTCTTTTTTTATTTTATTTGGCTGGCAGCTTAAGCTGCTAGAGAAGGTACTACTTCAAGTAAGAGAAAGAAAAAAGTTCGCCTCCAAGTTTGTGTCCAATGTTGTGTCCCTGTTGCTGCCACTGCTGCCACTGCTGCTGCTGCTGCTGCTGTGTGCACCTTAAAGGCACTAAAGTTGCACAAAATTAAGCATACTTTTAGGCACTCACCGCCATAATGATTATCATTATACTGCAAGTACCCAGCACCATGATCTTGAGTATATGTTGCTCTAATGTTGTTATACATTCGTTTCGCACCTGCTACCAAGAACTCTGTGGTTGGCCAAGATGTGCCGCAACTTTTTCCATAGACCCAAGTAAAATTTTGTCATAATCACGACACTTTTGGAAAAAAAAAACTTTTTAATTGCTTTATAAGTTTGCCGACGCTTTAAACAGGGGTCATTCACATTTGGCTGTGAAAACTCAAAGTTTGTTTTGGATAAACAAGTTGATTTTAAACGTTTGACTGACTGCAAATAATAATAAAATGCTAAGTGTTATGTGAAATACAGATTATTTTCAAAGTTTGGCTACGGAAACTCACTAAAGCTGAAGATAAACAGCTTCTGCATTATCATGAAAATGCATGGCAATAATCTGCAATGGTTTCCAATTTTATTACAGCCATCTAATGTTTAATTATCCGCTGTCTGACGATGTCTGATGGGGTTTTTTTGCTTTGGCGCATAAACATAACGCAGTTTATATTTTATTTATTTTCTGTTGCTTTGGCTTTGCCTTTGCCCCTTTTTCGAGTTTGGCCCAAAACCAATCATAAAACGCTCTGCCAAACGTTTTTATTATATTATGACATATACACGCACACACACACACGCACACACACTCGCGCACATATGCGGCTGTGTAATTTGCCATAAAAAAAGTGGAGCAGAGGCCCGTAAGTATTTGCGCAATTTCAGAGAAATTGTCAATTTGCCCCCCAAGCTCGTAAGTCTATGCCAAACGACATTGGCCGTAGATAAGGATAGCGTTTGGCGGCAGGGGGCTGGGGGTGGTGGCAGTGGCGGTGTCACCAGGACTGGGGCACGCAAATACGCGTTGATATTTTTATGGATGTGTGTTTGAGTTGCAAAATCGACTGTTAACATTTAACGCTGCAAATTTAGCCACATTTATGTTTTTGGGGTCCAGGGCATTATTTGATTTCCATTTAATTTGGCAAGCAGACGGCACCGTTAAAAATTGGCATAACAATTACGTCGGAAACGGACAACGAGCATATGTCTATGGCAGAGACTGAGACGGATCCGGACGCATTCTCCATATGCAATCTAAAGGGCTGACAATGAAACTTCAATGGCACATAATTGCTGTGCACACACAGAGGCAATGAGGGCATCATGGTTAAGGGGCGTGAGGGGGGGGTAATGGTGAATTGTGTATGCTGTGAATGCAGTGAATGCAGCGAATGCTGAATGAATGAATGGAATGGGGTGGGCTATTGTGCACTAGTGTAACATATCCTTGCAACTAACGCTTCCGTTTCCGTGCCGTCAAGGCGACGACTCTTCGACTCTCTGGCTTACTGCTTACTGTCGTTGTTGTTGTTGTTGTTGTTGTTGTTGTTAGTGTTGTTGTTAGAGGCCACTTCGGATCGCCTTTGTTGTCGCTTGTTGTGTGAATGAGTGCAATTAGCAGTGGCAGTTGCACTCGTTTTGTTTGTTGCACATGGCTCCGTTCGTCGCTGATCTGCCGCAAGGGCGGTATTAAATATTAATTGCTTTGTGTCTGTGAACTTATCCCCAGTGTTGCAATTGTGATTGTGTACTGTCCGGTCTAACGGTTTCTTTATGAAAACATTCCCAGCTTTAAGGGTCATACAAATCATTTTTATAGCAACCCACTTTAAAGTTTGACGTTGAGATTGTCGTTTCTTTCTTTTTCATTATTTCATTTAATTTATATTATTTTTTCCATTCACATTCGTTCAAAACATTTTTTTTTTGTTTATTTTTGAACTGCACAAAATCAAAACGATTAATTTTACTTTTGAGTCAACAAATTTATTTGATCTACAAAATTCTAAGCGCAAATCCTTTTAAAATGTTATATTTTTATTGATGTTTGTATACTGTGTTTTACTCATGGGAAAAAATGTAATTATTTTTACTAAGTGCAACTAACTTATTAAAAATATTACTAATTATGTAATTAATATATATATTTTTTTTAAGTTTTGTATTTATATAATGATTTTCAATACACGTTTATATATTAAAATATGCATTCTGTTGCGGTATATCGAAATCTTTAATTGAATTATCATATGTTGCCCCAAAATGAATACCTTAGAAGTGCCGTAACGGCATTACTATCCTCAATTTTGTGTTTCCCAACTTAAGTCTGCCACGTAAACTGAGTATTGAACAGAAAAGATGAAAAACCTTTGGTAAAAATTCTGAATAGTCATTTGTGTCATGTCCTTGGAGGAATTTTTCATTGTGCTGCCTACGCTTTTTACCTAGTCATGATAAATACGAAATTTTGTGCCTGCTTTGCCGCTTTTTGCTCACCTTTTGAAGCCAGCTTGGTTTTGGACTTGGGCAGTCTGTTAACTAAATAAATTGAACCGTTCGACC
Organism: Drosophila demipolita; assembly: GCA_035042405.1. Lineage (NCBI taxonomy): Eukaryota > Metazoa > Arthropoda > Insecta > Diptera > Drosophilidae > Drosophila > Drosophila demipolita. The sequence goes on from JAWNLI010000021.1 coordinate 121,811, forward strand.
GTGTCGGGGATGGATTGATGGATTGTTCAACTAATTAATTGGGATAGGAATTATGAAATTCTCAACTGTGTCTTTGAGAGGTCGGCAAGCGTTCAAAGCATTTAAAGTGCTTTTAAAACGGATTTGCCTTGAAAGCTATTAGCTTCTTCTCTGCATCTCCATTGAGTTATATCAGTTCCACATCTACTTCACTTCATTTCTATGCAACATTCTCTAATTTGTATTGGTTTTTGTGCATGATGAGTGTGCACTCAATTATTTTGCCATTGATAAATACTGCCATCTCTGTTTTGTCATGCCTTCTAATGGATTCACACTCCTGTTCTGCAATTAAAGGCCATTTGGCCTCGTTGCCAACTATAATTGCCAATTCCTTGCCGATTTTGCTTCAAATCGATTTTCAAGTGCTGCGCTACGCTTTTTTTAATCTTTTTAGCCTTATTTCTTCTGTATTGAACAAGATCCATTTTATTTTGTTTTTTAGTTAAATCAATTTTAGCCCACAAAAGCCTTTAACCATTTTCTACCGAAGAATACAAGTCAAATGCTTTAGCCTACTAAAACATTTATTGAAAATGTGAAACTTTTAAATGTTACTTTCAGAAATTAGCACTAGTTCTATGATCTCTTTTTAAAATGGCAAATTGACGTTAACATTGAAGTTTTTGAAAAATTATATTATTTTAATGATTTTTTTTTTTCATTTAGAACATAGCATTACGGAAATACTGTCGTGTCGACAAGTTTTTTGACAGTTTGTAAGCTGTACAAATATCTATTTTTAAATTAAATGTTACACCTATTTAATTAGTTTTGCCTTACGTTACTTAGATTTTATATAATAGGTTTTCAGGAACTATTGAAACACTATTTATATCCAATAGGTAATTCAGTGCATTTGAAAACTAAATCTACAATGCAGCAGTTCGGTCTATTTTTCATCCTACTAATTTCAATAGTATCACGCAATTACACAATGCCCAGACTTCAAGGGAAATAAGAACAGTTGCCATCCTCCCCAAACTGCCTTATTTATGGTGTGTGCTGCCGGAGGGGACATAATAACAACTGAATATAATAAAAAAAATGTAAAGTCCGATAAATAAAATGGATTTTTAAAAGAACGCATCTGCAGTTATATGATTTCATTAATTTTAATGATTTTATTTTGACTCAATTAAACATGAAATATTATTTTACAATTAATTTATATCTTGATGGCAATAAGGGTTTAATTACATTGTGTAGCTAAAATTGTTCTACGATCTTTCTTATTTCTTTATAATAATTTAACTTCAAATATAATAAAAGTTTTTTAAGGGTTTTTTTTTTTTTTTTAAAAATATAATATTTTCAAAAATTGTATTACATTTGGTATATAGAATTTCAAGATAAAAGCATATTGCTCAATTATTAACGGAAAACTGTTATGTCAACAAGTTTGCTGACAGTTTGTATGCTGAACAAACCTCTATTATAAACGTAAATTTTACACCTATTTAATTAGTTTTGCTTTACGTTACTTAGATTTTATATAATTGCTTTTCAGGCACTATTGAAACACTATTTATATCCAATAGGTAATTCAGTGCATTTGTAAAATAAATCTACAATGAAGCAGTTCGGTCTATTTTTCATCCTACTAATGTCAATAATCGCAATATCACATTGCCAAGGCTTAAAGGGACGTAAGAACAATTGCCAACCTCGCCCAAACTGTCGTATTTTGGGTGTGTGCTGCCAGAGAGTAGATTATTAACAACTGAATATAATAAAATAAATTTAAAACCCGATAAATAAAATGGATTTTTAAAGAACGCATCTGCAGACAAATGATTTCATTAATTTTAATGGTTTTATTTTGACTCAATTAAACATGAAATATTATTTAACAATTAATACAAAAATTAATTTATATCTTGATGGCAAAATTGTTTTACGATCTTTCTTATTTTTTTACAATAATTAATCTTCAAATAAAATTAAGGCTTTCTAAAAATTACAATAGTTTAAAAAAGTGTAATACATTTAGTAAAAACTGTTATGTCAACAAGTTTGCTGACTGTTTGTGAGCTGTACAAACCACTATGTTAAACGTAAATTTTACACCTATTTAATTAGTTTTGTATCACGTTAATTATATTTTATATAAAAGTTTTTCAGGCACCATTTGAACACTATTTATATCCAATATGTAATTCAGTGCATTTGTAAAATAAACCTACAATGAAGCAGTTCGGCTTATTTTTCATCCTACTAATATCATTAATCGCAACATCACATTGCATTGACTCAAGGAAACCAAGGAGAAAATGCAAACAACGACCTAATTGTCAAATATTGGGTGTGTGCTGCCGGACGTGGACATAATAACAACTGAATATAATAAAAAAAAATGTTAAGCCGGATAAATAAAATGTATTTAAATCAACGCATCTGCAGTTAAATGATTTCATTAATGTTAATGGTTTTATTTTGACTCAATTAAACATGAAAAATTATGTTAAAATTAATTATTCAATTAATTTATATCTTGATGGCAATAAGGGTTTAATTACGTTGTGTAGCTAAAATTATTCTACGATCTTTCTTATTTCTTTATAATAATTAATCTTTAAATAGAATTAAAGTTTTTTTAAATACATTATATTATAAAAAATTGTATTACATTTGGTATGTAGAAGATCAAGATAAAAGCATATTGCTCAATTATTTACGGAAAAACTGTTATGTCAACAAGTTTGCTGACAGTTTGTATGCTGAACAAACCTCTATTATAAACGTAAATTTTACACCTATTTAATTAGTTTTGCTTCACATTTCTTATATTTTATATAATTGCTTTTCAGGCACTATTGAAACACTATTTATATCCAATAGGTAATTCAGTGCATTTGTAAAATAATTCTACAATGAAGCAGTTCAATATACTTTTCATCCTACTAATATCATTTGTCGCAATATCATATTGCAATGATTTTTATATACCTCCGAAAAGGTGCATACCATGTCCTAATTGTTTATGTAAAAATCGGTAAATAAAATGCGTTTAAAATAAAGCATCTGCAGTTAAGCAATTTAATTATTTTAATGGTTTTATTTTAACTCAATTAAACATGAAAAATTAAATTGAAATTTAATCTACAATTAATTTTTATATTGATTACAATAAGCGTAAAATTGTTCTAGGATCTTTCTTATTTCTTTACAATTATTAAGCTTCAAATAAAATTAAGGTCTTTTATAAATTTATGAATTTAATCTGAGTCACAATAGTTTTTGACTTGATTTGCAATTCAGACTAAAGTTAACTTCTTTACATTTCACAGAGGCTATATCCGCCATCTTGCCATAACCTAAGAGACTCAAAAACTGTTTTAGCTATCAGCCTTAACACGTAAGCAAATGTCAGAAACGCTTCTGGCTAGAACCAAACGCCCGAATGGAGATACCAACATACTCACGCATACTCACACAGAGGTACATACGTTAACGAATGTATCTAAGCATTTGGCCAACACATACAGATATACATACGTACGTAGCTGGCTATGTGTCTTGATATATGGCCAAGTCGCAATTAGAGCGGAGACCGCAGAATGAAACTTCTGGTGGCATGTAAACAAGCCAGGATGGCATCAAGGCAACGTTACCAAATAAAAACTCAAAAAAAAAATAGAAATGCTTTAAATTTGAGTGCAAACAGAATCAAGCTCAGCAATTTAGGGAATTTTTACCCGCGGAATTACAGGCGAGACATATGCGAAGGCGAATTAAATCCAATCAAATCGAATAAAATTAATCGCTTGCTTTTTATCCCTTCAGATTTTGTAATTTGTGCAATTCACATTTAGCTGTCATTTGCAATTCAGGCATGCCCCTGAGTTGGCTTCGTGGCCAACTAGTTCAACGCATGAAGGGAATTACCACCAACCCTGAAAGAGTCGTCCAATGTTTTTATGCATTCTGGAGCTAATTAGTCTCAGTGTGCCGCAGCCGAGTGAGATTTCAGGTCCGCCGACATGCCTCACAATCGCCTGGGGCCAGATCAAACGGTTAACTTTTTTTTAAAAGCGCTGTTGAATTTAATTTTCCTTTTTTACATTTTTACTGTTGCGTCAATAGGTTCTCCTGAGGGACGCTTTGGGCTGTCCCTCAATTTTTTTATCAAAGGCCTTTTGCATTCATTCATTTGAAATGATATCACATTTAGAACTTAGTATTTTGAGATCAAAGCTTTTTGCTAAGGTCTTTGGGGAGAAATTGTCATGTCAACAAGAATGTTGCAGTGGAAAAAAACCTTGTTTTCTTAACGGTTTAGCTCACTTTGTAACCAGTACAAGTCTCGTTGTTATTTAAAAGTAAATGTCACACACATTAAACTATGTAATTGCACTATTATATATAGTTAGATTTTATATTATAGATTTTCAAGCACTATTTAAGCAAAATCCAAGAAGGTAATGCAATAGTTATTTATAACAAAGCTAAAATGAAGCAGTGCAGTCTATTTTTTATCGTATTGATATTAACGATCGCATTATCAAATAGTCAGAGTTCACACAAAGGTGGTTTAGGTTGCCTAACAAAGCCTACTTGTATTTTTATGGGTGTGTGTTGCCACAAACCGATATTGAGCTGAATGTAATTGTTGAATGCAAATATAGACGAATGAATTCCAATATATCTGCTAATGAATTGTAATGTACAAACTAATCAAATAAATATAATGCTGTAAGAATTAAATGTAGTAAATAGTTTTTGGATCTAAACACGCTCGCTTTGCATAGATTTAAATAATGAGTGTCGGGCGAAGCAGTTTTACTTTGAGATCAAAGTATTTTGCGAGAAATAGTCATGTCAACCAGATTGTTGCAAATTTTTTAGAAGTTAAATAAACCTTGTACAAGTCTCGTGATTATATAAAAGTAAATGTCACACCTATTAAATTAGTTTTGCCTTAAATTAAAGTATGTAATTCTCATTTAAATTTTAGATTTTCAAGATCTATTTAAGCAAAGTTCAGGAAGGCAATGCAATAGTTATTAATAAAAAAAACTAAAATGAAGCATTGCAGTCTATTTTTTATCCTATTGATATTAATGATTGCATTACCAGATTGTAAGTCTAAAGGCGATGGTGATAGCAGTAGAGGATGCCTACCACCCCCCAATTGTTATCATTTGTCCGTATGCTGCCTACCGCCAGTATGGCCATATCCATTCAGGAAAAATATGGACGAGTGAATTGCATTGAATCTGTTAATAACTTGGGGAACTGTAATATACAAGCTGATAAAACGAATAAAATGCTGTACGAAATAAATGTGTTGCACAGTTTTGGGATCTAAACACACTCACTTTGCATAGACCACAACCCAGCACACATTTGAATAATGAGTGTCGGGCGAAGCAGTTTTATAGCTGCTTTTGTTGCAGCTGCGGCTGCGTCTGCTGTTGCCTCACTGTGTCCCTTGGCAAGCAGAATGCTGCTGCATGCTGCCACACACCCGAACACCTCCGTCGCCGGCAATGTGTTGCTTGTGTTTTTGGACACTGACATTTTGGGATTTTGTGTGCAAATTTGAGTTTTAGTTTATGCATGCAGTTGGCTAACAACAAAAGCACAATAATAGAAGTGAACGCAGATGCTGCTGTCGGAGTCAGCTAAGCTTGTGTTTTGTGCTACGGCCAAAGGCAAAAGTTTGCGACCCATGCTAATTATGCCTTCCGGACCTGAAGTCTAAACGAGACTCTATCTGTTAGTTGAGTTACAGATAATGGGGGGGAGGGGAAGAGTTTATCTTTGGCTCCACTGGCTGGCAACTAATTTTTGGCAGCTGTCAGCAGTGTGTACGTAAATCCCTCAAAGTCAACAGCACTCCACCCAAGTGGCACATCAATTCGCGTGCTTGTCAACCGCATCACAAACACCACGCCCCCCCCCCCCCCCCTTACCCATTTCCCATCACCATCCCCATCTCTATGGACTTCCCCAACCAGATTGAAAGATTTAAGCATACATCGCGCAGAGAAGTCATATTGCACTCAGTCAGTTGTGTCACCGCATGCAACGTCGCTTATCGCTCAGCTCTGTAATGATTGCAACAGCCACATCAATCCCATTTACAGTCTACCCCCTGCCCCCAAAAAACCCCCCGATGTCATGTCTCTTATGCATTTTTCATAACGCAATTCGTGTTATTCACGCGCTTGGGGCAACACAACATTCATATCACACCCTACACACAAAACACACCATGACTGCCTTGCACAGTGGACAGAATGTCAATAAAACTATATTTATTCATTTTATTTATAATCGAAAATATCATGAAAAGTGAATAAATTACTTTTAAAAAGTCTGCAAATTAGATTAGATTTCATTTTGAACGAAATGTTGAAATTTTTAAAAGTTTTAATAGTTTTGGGTGTTTGTAAGATAACAAAAAAAAAAAAAATCACACTGCTTACCCACTGTGCGACATCATAAAAATTGTCTCATTAATCATCACGCTACATGCTTTTTGTGTTATGTTATTTTCGTATTTGAATGTTTGCGCTGGAAACACGAACTTAGGGTGAAAAACTTTAAATCCAGCAGACAATTAAAATGGATGCGCACATCAATGCAAAAGCCGTTTCATCCGCACCAGAAACAGCAGCAGTGGCAACAGCTCCCCTTTCTAGAACAAGTGCAGCTCCCATAAATCAAAGAGTGAGCCGAATCCCAGAACGGGAGACAGCGATTAGGCAAATCCTCACGCGCCGATCCAAAGGGAAAAAATAAATGCAGAAAGGCTAATTTTAATCAGAGACAGACTGCGAGTGTCGTTGCTGGGAACCGTGATAAGTTTAATCGTCTGCGCCATATTTAAAACAGCAGCAAATTAATTTGCTTTTTTTTTATTCACGCCATTCTCTGGAAATACGCATTAATAAACAATTAAGAGTTTTTAATTGCAGTTACGGCAGATTTTATTTTTATAAGCAGCTCAAAGTGCATTTTACTGCGAAGAATGCAGACATTTGCCAGCTGATGTTCTAAGCCCTCTTAAAGGAGACAGCAAAGGAATTTCATTATTGATCGCATTCCATTTGGACATTTTTGGAGAAATTTGTCTTTTCAGCGTTGCTTTGAATCGCTTTTGGTGACGGTCATAATTGTTGTATCGTATTTATGAGTCACAGCTCGTTCGCACTTTAACTGAATAGCATAAGCCGCTTATTTCTATACTGATAGCGGACTGGGAGGGTCGCCAAGGGGGGCTGTGGGCGGTTAAAGCGGATTGGGAATTCCAAGAATCATACTTCGATTAGGCATACAAATTAGGTTTCAATTCGTAAAGAGTATAATAATTGTAGAGAATAAATTTGATTAAAATAAACAAACACACATAATACATTTAAGTCTAAATACATGAACATTATTGGGATTAAAAATAATTATATTTGTAGAACATCTGCAAAACTTAATAATATCAAATATATATATGTAAATAACTGGTTCACGAAACATACATTTTGAGAACAATAAGTATGCAATGTGCTATAATATTGATTTAAAATAGTATCCATACTGATTTGGCCTCAATTTAGGCTTTTATTTTTTTTTCAACCAAAATTAAACATAATTTTAATTATAAGTTATTTGCAATAATCTCACCTTTACAATGCGGACGTTTTCAAATTGATTAGAGCTGAAAATAAAAGCAAGAATATTAAATTAGGTATTAAATTTATGTTTAAATTAGTTTAAAAAAAAAACACCATTATTTCAATAACAATATATCATGTGAGTGGCCAAAAAAAAAGAAGAAAGTTGTTAAGAGAACGGCGCATTAAGATGGCTTTCAATGTATTTGCTGATGTGCATGATGAATGACACAAAACTCAACATAAGAAATTGTAAAAGCAACTAGGAGGAAATCGCAAAGAGTGGGTGAGCTGTGGGTGGGTGGGTGAGTGATGGCTGGGGGGAATGACAGGAGGCAGACATTGAACACGAAAAAGGAAACTGGAGCGAAGACATTAGCCTGAAATGACAGCAACAAGATGCAAGACAGATACTCGGCTTATGGGTAGCTCTATTTTCCAACTGTATCATTCGGTTAGATGAGTTTGAGGGATGGGATGAGGAAGGGGGGGGGGGGGGGGGGGTAGAGCAAAGAAATAAAACGGGATAAACAAGTAAACAACAAATGACTTGACTTTCGTCGAAGTATGCCACAGGCAGAAAATTGAAATGAGTGTGCGACGAAGAGGTGTATACGATGAGTGATGTGTGTGTGTGTGTGTGTGTATAAGCTGTATGTGCTCAATCTGAAGTTATAGCTGGCATTGTCGGTTTTTTTTTCTATACACACACATATATTGAAAAACGCTTTTCTGTCCCAAGGACAGCTGGCCCACATTCACATTCACATTCGCATTCATATCTCAGTCATCTGTCACTCACTCAGTCAATCATTCAGTCCGTCAGTCAGTCAGTCAGTTCAGTCATTCTCTCAGTCAGTCATTCGACATCTGGCATTTTCGCGAGCTACTCATTTATGCAATATGCAGCGAAGATGGCTTAAATGGAGACTTTCATCATGGCCCCTGGCAGCTGGCAGAGCTTTTATTTTCCATTCCCAACTACTATTAGAGAGAGAGTCTTGGCCAAATGCTTTTCGTGCCAATGCCTTAGTTAAAATATTTATATAAGCGCGCCATTTTATGGGAAATAGTTTGCAATTGCTGAGCGTATTTTGCTTTTATCATTATTGAAATAGGCCAAGCACACCAGTATGCTAAGCATTTACCCCCCCAATCCCCTTTTGTTTACTCCTCATCCTTGGTATTTGTTTTCCTCCAGCTGCACTTTGGCAATAAAATGGCAAAAATGGCCAAAATGGCTGTGCCAAGGAGTTGGCATTATTATTGTTCCTTTCGTCCTGGCTGTGAACAAGGCATTTACAAGTTTGCATTTATTAGTTTGCTTGTGTGTTGATAATGAAACTGTTATTGGCCTATAAAGCGGGCAAATGAATAAACAGCTCATTAACTATATTTATGTGTAGATGGAAAATATTCTCTTAAATTCGCTCAGGCAATGCTTAATAAAGATTATCTCATTTTCCATTGACTTAAGTGCATTCTTGGCTTGATAAAAATTCAGGTTTGTGTGAAACGGAAATTCAACATGTAATTTATTCCAGTGTACACATGTATGTGTTTGCCTTATTTATATAATTTATAATTTTAATCCAATCTTTCGGTCCACTTATTTATTTGGTTCGCTAAATCTGGAATGCGAAAGTGTTCAGGGCTATAAGTCAGGACAAATGTGGTCATAAGAAGGCATTACGAGGCACAACCGAAAAACTCAATTGCGCATGCAACGGCTCAAAAGGCTTAAGTGCGTATAACATTCAATTTGCGTTAATGGCATTAAATACAGTCACACGTACACACACACACACACACACATATACAGACACTGTGATAAGGGCCTGCTGAACATTATGTTACTCGATTTCACCTTTGCAAACATTTTCATTGGCCGGCCACTTAAAAAAAGGTTGCGCCTGCTGCCAGACTTAAGCCACTCGACAGGGCTCCAAAAATGCGAAAACAAAAAATATACATGTATAAAAAAAATATAAAAAAATAAAGAGAGAAAACCTACCTGAAATGGCTGTTTTTGCGATATTCTTAAATCGCATTAAAAATCAGTAGTGGGTGGGTTTTATTTTTTTGTTGCAGCAGGAAGCAAAAGAAACTACAACGTGGCCGTAATATAAACAACAACAGTTTCATTTTCACTTTAAATCGGGTAAAAACTTGCCAAAACAACACAAAAATTCACCGGTTGCAAAGCCGTGTACGCCCTCCCATGAGGCCATGTGGCAACAAATCAGACAAAAAACATGAAATCATGGAGGGGGGTGGATGAGTTGAAGTGGCAGCAAGAGAGTGGTAAAAAGTTGTACTTTAGATAAAGTTGCTGCTGTTGGCTGTTTCTGGCAAACATTCGACATGCAATGCACGTACGACGATAAACACACACACACGCAAACAGAGAGAGAGAGAGATCTACACACACTCGCACAACCATTCTACACCCGTTCAAAAGTTACCTGCGATAGAAAACGCATGCAATGCGCTTGTTTCTTGTTTTTATATACATAAGTTTCTTTAGATTTTATTTTTGGCCTGATTTCTTGAGCTTCTTCTTGAGCCAGCACTTTGAGCTATGTTTTGTTTGAGCAAGTTTTTAAAAAAGAAATATGCTTGTTGTGTGCTCAACCATTTGGCACAACAAGCCTCTGCCCCCCTCCCCCCAAAAAAAAGTGTCCCCAGAGCAGGCGTCGAAGTGTGGCATACTTTTGGGCAAGGCCGTCGCATTGAACAAGAGTTTTGTGTTTTACTTGCATTTTGTTGTGTAAATTATAAGCACACACACACACACACACACAAATACATATACATACAGACAAATACTTGCTGGCAAAAGCAGTGAAATAAAATAAAGCACAAAAACTTAGGCACTTGAAACCGTTTGGTTGCTCCTCGAGTCGAGTTTGTTCTGCTGTCTGTTTTCCAAGTCTCACTGCAGTAATAATAATAAAGGGAATTGTTATTGTTTTCTATTAATTTGCTTTTGTTATTTGTGTTGCTGTTGGTGTTGCTCTTGGTGTTGGAGTTGTTACTTATTGCTACTGCTGATGCTGTTGCTGTTGCTTCGTTGCTCTTGACTATGTCTGCATTTGATTTGATTTGTTTTCCTCTCATATTTGGCTTGACTGTGGAAAATGTTCTTCAGCCGCACATCGCACTGAGTGCCCAGCTATATCATTTCGTATTTTCCTTTCCTTACGAAATGTTGGAGATTATTTTACAAATTGGTTTTATCTATCAATAATTTCAATGTGGTTTGACGATTGATTCAATATAAACAGAACAGTTGCAATTGTAGTAGGTACTAAAGCGTTTTCGCTTTGATTAAATTATTTTATACATTATTCGAAAGTGAAAAATGAGACAGCTGCATTTAAAGTTTAAAAACTTGAAACTTCGCTATTCAACTGGCAAAACTAATTAAAGCGCTGACCAAACTTTTGATGCAGATTAATTTCGGTTTAATATCAACAAAAAGTTGGCGGTCATCAGGGCAACATCTGCTATTCTGTATATCTTAAATCATATTTTGCATAATAATGAACAAGTTTATGCTCAACAATTTGTACAAGCCGCATTAAATAGAAGCGGCGCCATATTGAAGTCAGCAAACTAAAAACCAACTAAACTTTTTGATGAGGACATTGACTTCCCGATATTTACAATTCAATGTGCCAAAGTTTTTCCGCTCCATTTTTTTTTTCTTTTGATAACTTTATTCATATTTTAGCTGAGCTTGGGTAAAAGCTGTAGAAAATAAGTCTAGACCTTATAAATATCACTGGAAAATAGATTAAGTTTTATGTATTCGATTCTTGTGATTAAAAATGCCTAATATAATTTTGTTAAACTCATTTCGACCCTTTAAAACGGTTGAAGTTGATCAAATTTTCCATAAGAAAACGATGTTTTTGGTTTCAATTATTTAATTTTTCACTTACATCAAAGCTCTTTAGACGCTCAGAAACAAGCCTTAACATACTCCATATAATTTATGTTAGGTCTTGTGTTTTCTACTTGTCCGAAGCATCTTGCAAATTTCACTCACAACCATATCATATGGACTAATAAAGCAAAGCCAAGCACGCATCTAAAAATAAGTAGTTCTCGGTGGGATCCGAGTAAGCCACGCATTAAATGCAAGCACATGCGATACCCCAAAAAGTAAGCCAAGACCAAATGTGGATATAATGAAAAGTAGCTCATCTCATTCAAATTTTCTATGGCCACTCGTGGCCATAGACAGCATAGACAACTCTCACATATTCGTCTTTCAGCCAAGGACGCTGCCAGCTACCAGCTGCCAGCAGCTTCATTGCCAACACTTTGTCGCGTTATGGCTCAGAGTATAAACACCAGTAGCCCATTACAACTACTTAAGGTATGTAAATAACGCAATGTACGCGCGGGTGCTCCAAATAAGCCAAGGCAAATCATAAGCAGGTAGTTGGTAGCTGGTAGCTGGTTTGCTTGAAGCATATCCCCGTCACCACCCCTTTTGGCAGAGCATTAGCATAATCGTTATGGTTATGCGCGACGTGTGCATAATGGCTAACAGGCTGTGGAATGCGGTGGGAGGGGTTAATGGGTTGAGGGGGGGAGTGGAAGCTGTGAACTCAAAAGCCAGCAGCGACACGTACATATAAACTATGTTAAGTGCGCTGACATTGTGATATATAGTTTTCTCTACCCTTCTACTCAATGAGTAGCAAAACTTGCCCAACAACTTTGAATGCAAAGTGGATCTCCTTAACATTGCTATGTTTGTTAACAAAAAAAAAAAACCTTCACATTTCTAAAAAGATTGTTGCAATTGTTGTTAGTCTAAATACTATTGTATACATACAATACTTTAAATAAGAACAATGTCAAGGAAATTGTGAATTAAAATCTTTCAACTTGAATTAATATTTTTTATTGCTGTATACAAATAAATTTATCCTTATCTTACTGATATTTCCGAGAAAATTTAGCTTTTGCTAAAATTATACCCAATAAAATAAGGGAATTTAGATTCATTAGAATTAGATATAAGATAAATAAATATATTTAACATTATTTCACAACTTTTCAAGAATATTTTATTATATTTATAAATATTGTTAGATTAAAGCCCTACTTTAAGTAAGAACAATGTCAGGTAAAATGTAAATCAAAATCTTTACACTTGAATAAATATGGTTTATTGATGTATAAAAATAAATTTATCCCTATCTTACTGACATTGCCGAAAAACTTGAGTTTCAGTCAAAATAATAGTTAATAAAATAACAGAATTTAAATATATAAATATATTTAGCATTTAATCCCAACTTTTCGATTATATTTTATTATTCTTACAAATATTTATTTTCTTTTGTATTTCAATAGAGTTGTAATTAGCAAGAAGTACAAATAATTAAAACTATAAGTAAAATAATATTTAAAACCAAAATATGAAATATTTTTCAAATTCAGTTAAGAATGATAGTGTATCCAGACCATGTTAAATTTGAGTTTTTTTTATATAAGCTGAATTTGTGTTTGGTTTCCCAACGCACCTGAAGTGCGTCTTAAAGTTTGGACTCGACGCTGTGTTTGTTCAGGTGCGCATATTAGATAGCCGACACATGTCTCTGCGAGTGTGTGTGTGTGTGTGTGTGTCTGTGTGTGTTGACTGTATTTTGGGGCATGATATTAGCAGCATCCAAAAAACCGAGCACATACACCAGCTAACACTCACACACACGTACAAGCATAATAAATAACCAGCCAAATAAAGAGCGGCAACAACATTTTCTACGACAGCTTAAGAAATCAAGCGCCTGGCAGACGAGGGACCAAGTCCTGTGTCCTGTGTGTGGATAGGACAGAGACTAGAGATCTCTATGCGGCATGTTTAAGATTCAGCACGCATAACTTATAAAATAAAAATTAAAATTCCAATTGCAAACCTCAATAATAAAGCACTTTTAAGTGCCGCAGACATTGCTCAAGCAGACAACAACAAAAAAGGTAGCCAACGCAATGTAGGCGCCAGGCTTTTTCCATTTTCTCACATTTCTTACATATAAGTATGTGTGTGTGTGTCTGTGTTTGTGTGTGTGTATGTGTTTGTGTGTCTCAAGAAGCCACACAAGTTTATTAAAAAATTTCGCCAAAAGGCATCTATCAGTTATGAGGCGAACCCGCGTCGACAGTGCGCGATTCATTTCAATGAGTTTCGTGTTGGTTTTTCTGCTCTTTCCGTCTCTTTCTGCAGCATCTCTTTCCATCTCTTTCTTTTTGTTTGTTTTTTTCTGCCTTTGTCCTATCTCTGTCTGGCTGTCTCGGTTTCTTCTCCAACTCTGCCTGTGGTCGCCGCATTTTGTAATTGGCATTCCGTACGCTGGCCAAAATGAAAATGCTACGTGCTTTCATTTCAAGTTACGGCATTGGCAAACGCCAGCCGGGATAAGTCAGCAGGGTCTGAACGGTCCATTGACCAGCGTTAGGCTCACGGCAGGCGAACGGTGCAACTGCCCAAAATGCTGGCCAAAATTATGCTTATTTACAGCGTTGGCCGTTTTTAATTTTGTACGTTTCGGGCATACAACTTGACTGGCCGTGTGGCGCCACCTCTTAAAGTCAGAGCTACACTGTAGGTCGTCGCACTGCTTACGGCCCGTGAAAAGAATCAGAGGACTCACATGTCCTCGATATATTCGTCGTGCTCTGCGTGCCGTCTTCGCCTTTCAGTTCACCCCCTCGCGATTGGCTGGTATGAAAAGGGTACAACTTTGCCACCCGTGGCGAAAATCGATAGTCGACGCATATTGAACCTGCTACTCGGTGTATCCCCTACCCCCCCCCCCCTCATCATTCTTCAGGTTTGCGTAATGCATATTCAACGGAATATATTTTTTTTTTTGGCATGCCTGAAATTGACAGCCATCAAATTTCGCTGTCAGCCTCATGCGTCTTTCGATTGTTTGCTTTGTATGGCGGCTTCTTTTACTTCTTTTTTTACTTTTTTTTTTGATGTGGCATAGGTGACAATATTCACATCTCCTCCCCTCTTGGAATGCGTGAAGAGCGCTACGGATGGGGGGGGGAGTCTATAAATTGTACGCTTTGTTGTTGCATTAAATTGAATTCACAGACAACCCTTTGAGTCTTCGTTTTAAATATGCGGCACAAACGTGCGTGCATAAATACATAAAAATATAAGAGTAATGCGCGAAATGAATGAAACAACGAACACAAACAGCTCTGAAAGAATTTCAATTACCCGTTTTTATCTAGAGGGCAAAGCATGTTCAAAATCGATTCAGTATTGAGCAGACTTAATACGATGAGTTACCAACTTTAATATTCCTCAATTTTGAACTTTAAAATTTAAAATTTAACTTTTACAGTCTCGAAATAATCAGTTTACCATAGATCTTCATTTCGATGATTATATCAATGGTTTCGAAAAATTACTTTAATATAAACAGCACAATGGATATGATTTATGCATCTATATTTAACAGCCTGGCCAAATGTTCACACATTTCGGAGGCAATTCATCAAAAAGCGGACTATCCTACACCATATTACACTGGAGAGTCTGTCTCATTCAGTTGGTGGTCCATCTATCATTCGGAAGTGTCACAAACCTTTCAAGCGCCCCCAAAAAATACTTGTAAATTGTTCAAGAATTTTTGCTGAAACATGTGGAGGGGCCACACTGTTGTCATCAAATTTATGAGGAGGACTCCGCGACGCACTAGCTTATAAAAATGATATTTATATGTATGTATAAACAAGCATTTTGGGAGCTGGAAAACACGAGACAACACTTTGCATGCGAAAAGGCGCTGAGAGAGCACGTTCAATGGGCGGAGCCGTATTGTAATGGTCGGAAAGCCTGGAACTCCTTAAGTTGACTGCCAAAGCCGGCTTGGCGGTTAGCAGCGGGCTGCTACCAAATCCGCCGACGCACTTAAGCACCATTCTTCCGGCCTATACAAACAGAAAAAGAATAGGCAGAATTGAGCAGTGGGAAAACAGAGTCTTTTGCTGGAGCAGCCATATAGTCGACTCGAAAAACGCAATAATATATCATCCACAGTTTATCATTGCTATGACGCCAGCTTGAAATTATTATCCAGCAAATTTATTGCCAAACAATAAACGAGAAGTGCATGTGAGTGCGAGTATCTCTGGCACTGTGACAATACTTGGCTGCCTACCAACAACCAGAAACAGCAACAACAGCAACAGCAACACAAACAACAATCAGTTACAACAATAATAACAACAACAACAGCTCAAAATATACATCAACTACAAACTCTACATTCAACAACAACATTTACAATGACAGCCATTTTGACGAGCCTCGGTGGAAATGAACAAAGACCAACAAAGAAAAACCAAAATGTAAAAGCGAAAAGCAATAAGTGGACATGCGAGAAAAATCGAAGAAGAAAACGAGAAAACTTATTTGTATTGAAATGGGTGAGTTGCTCATATGAAAATATAAAATTCATATCAGAATGTTAAACTGCTCAAAAGTTAATAACTTATTGAAATACTTAAATATTGTACTTTAATTTCTGATATATTAAAAATACAATTTCTTTTAAAATTTATTATAAATTATTATAAATAATACTTTTGGTATTTTTATATATTTATATTATCTAATTATAATTATCTAATATTATATAATAAATAATACTTTCTTTAATTTTATTTATTTTAAACTGCAAATTATCTTTGAAAGTTTAAACCAAAAATTAAAAAAATGTAATTATTTTATAATGTGTGAGTTAAAAACAACATGATTGCCACAATATAAATATAATGTCTTATTTTTATTGTGTAAACAAAATTAATGATGCATTATTAGAGGCACAAAAATATATTTATTTACAAGCTTCAATTGTCAATTTGTCCTGTTGCCAAAGAACAAATTACGACAAACGTAAATATATATATATATATATAGACACGTTGGCGATTTGATATATTCATGGCAATCTGGAAAACTGTCATTGACTGCGTCGAAGTTGACACTCGCATATTTTTTACTATTAGCCAAGGAAAAAGCGAAAATTTGTCAGCGCCAGACAGGGCAGGGAGTTAGGCAGTCAGTCAGTCAGTCAGTCAGTCAATCAGTCAGTCAGACGAGCAGTCAGGCAACTAATGCCAAAATCAAATTGCTCCTGTCCCGTCAACTTTTCTTTTTTGCGTTAGAATTTATTTGAATTTTTATTTTGCGTAGCCAGACAAAAAACGGAAGTTTGCTAAATTGTCAACTGCTGGCTGCGTTTCAACATTTATATTCACATGGCATGTATTTCATGAAGCATATTCCGTATTCGGCATTCCATATTCCGTATTCCGTATTCCATATTCCGTATGCAATATTCCATATTCTTCAACATTTTACGAGTATGTTTTACCCTTTGCCTATGTTTTATGACAGGCACTCACATCATGCTCCCAAACGTTCCTCACATAGTTTGTTGGCTTGAGTATGACCATTTGCTGAATATGTTTCAGACTGATGAGTGTGGTGGGGGGGGGGGGGGCGGTGAAGAATGGCTATGAAAATTGCCCAACATTTTGCGCATAAATGACAAATGCCTTTGATGGCATAAAATATGACTTTGAAAATTGTTTTGAAGCATATAAAAAGGCGTGGCGCTGTTGACATCAATATGTACATGTGGACACTTCTGGTTGCCCTGCACCCCTCCTACCACCTCCTTCTACTCCTTTAACTTATGGGGCATGTGACCGATAGCGGCCACTTTCCCAAATGTGTTGATGGATGCGAATTGTTGTGATTTCAGTACATACAAATGGAACACGATTTAGTTGGAATAAGTAACAAATTTAGTCATATTTTTAGTCCCATTTAATACGAGTCCAATGAATGTGCCACTAAAAACTAGAAAGAAGTTGAGTTTAATGTGAAAATTTATTGCTTAGCTTGTGACATATGTTTAACTTTATAGGATAAGTTTTCGCTCGTTTATCTGTGCCACTAAATATCGCAAATAAAATAAGAGGAAATAAAAGAATTGTTTAAGGGTAAAATGTTATTTTCGCCAACTATTTTTATTCTTGTCTTCCAATTTGTATAAAGTTTTATTATAAAAACAAACCATAATGAAAACTTCATGGACTGTAAAAATGAATAAAGTTTTTTGAAGCTTTAAGTTTTCTTAAATATTTGGCAGTGGAACCATGTCTAAATAGTATTGTTTTTGGGCTACTTATCCTAGCAGAAGATTGTCTATATATTTCAACCCTTAAAATGACATCAGGTGCGTAATAATCATATGTTAATAATTTATGTTTGAATCGGCAAATATTTAAAATTGCCTCATGCAAAGAAATTGATATTCGATGCGAATTGGCACTCTCTTTCACATGTTTCGCATTAATTTCCCCAGACCATGTATATATATAAAGAGACGTTGTTCCTCCAGCTGCCAATATGCCGCTAAATTGACTGACAATCGACTTGTCAAAGCATCAATTATAAATGACAGTAACGTGTACTCAGAACTCAATACAAAAACCACTCAAAACCGCGCAAAAGCAATTTGCATTTTCCAGAGCAAACATATAAGCTGAAATGTAAGTTACCTGTAACATTTAACAACCACACCAACATCAGTGCCAATCAGTCTATTTAAGCTCCAGTTTGATGTGGGGATGCTTTTCCATATTGAATTTTATAAGCATTGTCAATAAATGCGCTTTGTAAAATGGGCGCGTTAAATATTCAACGAGATAATGCTAATGACTTATTGGGCGCGATATTCATTAGCAGAGCCATTGCCAAGGCAACTGTCACAGGCTGTCGCTGTGAAAACCTCAAAACTGGAAACAACAACGTCAAACCGAAAAACCAGACGACAGCCCAGCGCAAAACTAAAGCGTCCACACACACAAAACACACACACACACTCACACTCACACAATCTGGCACACACACACCACCAAACAGATTGGCACGTGGCGTGTCTCTGAATACGGCAACGCTTACCGCATCCCGCCACCCCCGCCACCGCAAGCACACGACTGGTAAGCAAACATTACACAATTTTGATTGTATTTCCGTTTCGTATGCGAACAGCAGCAACAACAACAACAAAAACAAAAACAAAAAACAGCAGCGACAGCACAGGAAGTTGCGCTTATTTCCGTTTGTTTACCTTTACGCTGTACCTTGATTAAATGTCAGCCTGTGGCAGGGGCATTGGATTTGCGGTAATTTTGCCGCATCCCCAAACACCCAAAACGCCCAACTGCCAGTTGCCAACTCGCCTATGCCAGAGCTCAGCTGGCAGCAGTTTAATGCGGCAATTGCAAAGCGAGAAATATAAAAGAAAAATAAATAATTTATGCTTTTATTTTTATTTCTGGAGACAGTGTAAAATGTGCACAGATCAAGCTAATAATAAGCATTTTGCCGAGGTTTTTGGATTTTGCCTACTAGCAAAATTTCAAGCAATTGCCATGCGGAGGGGAAAGCGTATTTGTTCAGCAAATGTTAAACAATGATTCCGCATATCAAGATTATTATGCTTCTTGATTAATTGCAAATTAATTGCGACGATAATGTTTGTGCTTACATTTTAGTTCAAACAATGCCACAATTCAACGCATAAATTTTTGGTTCGATTTAAAAAAAAAAACAAATACAAAAAAGGTAATTTATATTTAGTTATTTATTATATATTTTTACATTAGGCTAACTTCTGTTGTCGTTTATAAAGCTATTTCATTCTTAAGCCTTTTGTACTTATTATAATTTACGATAATAGCTAAAACCAATTAATTGAATGGCGCCATTAATTCGACAATTAGCTTAATATTTAAATTGCTTAAATATTCAACGTAATTTTAAGTATCCCTTAATGGTTTCTACCTTTATATAGATGCTGCACAGCATATTATAAATTTTCAATCAATTTATATGTAGTTTACGCAAATTTAAATTTTCCCATTGCTACACATTAATCCCAAAATGATTATTTAATTTTCATTACTCTTAAATTTATTCAGTAAACAAAAGCAGTGCAAAAATGTCTTCAGAGCATCTGATCAATTAATCAGTAGAATTTATAAATTTGTTTGTTACAATAAATAAATGGCTTTATTGTCATTAAATTATTATTATGAATATTACAATGAATTCCATACAAGTAAATGACAAAAAGTGCCATTGGTAAATGTGAGAATGCTGTAATATTAACAAATAAACTAAGATTTACATATTTTTATTTTAATAAAACCTGATTAAGTTTTACATTCATTCCATATTGAAAATATTTTTTATATAATGAACCAATTAAAAATGGTAAAAGAGGGTATAATGGCTTATTGCAAAAGTGTGAAACAGGCAGAAGGAAATATTTCCGAGCCCATAAAGTAAATATATTCTTGATTATCATCGATATAAGACTAGAGAATTACACTTTGAAATAATGGTTCTGGAATAGTCTCCGTTAATTCAGTGAGGTGAATGCAATTTTCGCAAATAAACTAAAATATGTATTAAATGCTGAATTCGGGGTATTTCGTAGTCGAACACATTCGACAGTAGAAGCATTTATACATGTTTAAATTTTGCCCCATCAATGGCACAGAATTAAAGCTGTCAGATACTCAATTTACACATAAAGCAGAAAACCACAGCAACGGCAACGGCAACGCTGCATATGAAATATAAATACAACACTTTGTCATTTATGCACACATACATACATGAATTGCATACATGTGACAGTCGAATGTTATTGTAGTTTATACGTATTTATTTATTATTAACAGCGTTTTATCACTTTGGCAAGTATTGTGGAAATGCCGTTTGCACATTATTCTTAAAGTAGTGGTGGGCCCCAAATGACATTTCCGATACACGGCTGCAGGCGCGTACCACTAATTAATGGCCGGCAATTTGTGCGGACGCGCCCAGAAAAGTATGCTATGAAATTGTGAGCCAGACGTTTGTAGGTCACCAAGGATAAAATTCAGCAGCTGCTCGTTGTTGTTGCTGTTGTTGTTGCTGTGGCTGCTGGTTGCTTAATTTTTTTGTTCGTTTGCCGTTTGGATATTGTCGCCGCTTTACTGTGCCAAAAATGTGTTTGTTGATTGTGTCGGCGCATGCTTTGGCATAATTTATGTCGCCAAATTCTGTGAAATTTTTTATTTTGCCCCCAAGTTGTAATTCTTTTGTTTCTCAAAATTTCTGTTGGCTATGCATTAAAAGCGCCAATGTAAATGTTTTATTTGCCGTACAGTATTTACATTTACACCATTCACACACATTTGCATAATTGTTACACACACACTAATAGAAATATACATAAATGAACATTGTATTAGTCGCGCCATTTGCGTTCAATTTTTCACGATTTGTATGTATGACCATAATTTATTTATGCTTGACGCCTGCAGCCGATTGCAATTTCAGTGTTTGTAATTTATGGCTAAAATACATATGCCACTGCTCAATTTTATATATTATTATAGGTTTACAATTGCCAACCATTTTGTATACATCAAAATCGAAAAATTCGTTAGAGTTTTTTTGTCAATTACACTTGCAACATTTTCGGTACACTGGCAACTGAAATCATATTTCATTTATTAAAAGCTGAATCTAAATCTCTCACTTAAATCATTTTAATAGCTCAAAACCTTTTTGCAACTTTTGACGCCTGCTAATGACATGGCGCAAACTAAAAAATTTACCATTTGGCAGCAGTTTAATCGCTAAATCATACGAGTACACATTTACATGGGCATATTTAAGTTATGTATACATAGTATATATATATATAGATATTTATATATATATAGAGTTACATGGACATAAATGCTCATTCAAGCGCTTCATAATGGAAAAAATAGATGTATGTATCTGGGAAAGCGGCAACCAACACATTTGCCTCAGCCTCAACTCATTTTCACATTAAAGGACGCCAATGTGGCGCGTTGGCAAAATGCCAAAAATGAGCCACCAAAAATACATACACAGGGACATACACACACACACACACATACAGTCATACATATGTGCTTGAGAGCTATGCGTATTAAGCCATTCCTATATAGCACACAATAAATGTATGCTGCCAACACTGGAGACCAACTAAATTATCACTAATATGAAGCCACCGAGGAGGTCCAGGATAACAGAATGTCTGAATCTGTGTAAGTGTGCACTTTAGTGTGAGTAAGTGTGCATTGTGTGTGCGTGTTTTGGGCGTGGCAAATAAACACATCAGCTAAAATGCTTTTTACTTAAATTAACAACACTGAGCAGCTTGCTTCGATTTTGGGCTAAGCGGCCTCACAACTAACGCCAAGTCATTAACTTTAAGTATGTGTGTATGTGCTTATATATAGCAGTGTGTGTGTGTGAGTGTGTGTGTGTGTATGTGTGAGTGACTGTTTGAATGTGCAGCTTTATTTACTTGCAAGGCGCATTGAAAAACACGTATCGACTGACAAAACACCAAAGCGCAAAATCAATGAAATAAAAGTAAGTAAATAAACGAGATCCCCAAAAAGTCGAAATTGATATGCTCTGCCAGCTTAGCGGTAAGTCGCCCAAAGTCGACATATGAAGACAACAAACTCTGAAGCATCCTGACAAATGGGCGGGGCTCTCATCTCATCTAGCCGGAGCTGTACGTCTGGACAGACGCACACAAATTTAATCTCTTTAATTGGGTTTTCCTTCTTGGAAAATTCCTTAAAATTGGTTTAGTTCAAGTATTTTTTGCATGTTTCCAAATCATTTAATATTTTAAGAATAGTATCAAGAGTAAAGCGAAAATATATATATTATTAAGTAATATATTAAGTAAGATCATATATATAAATATATATATATATATATATATATATATATGCAAATACGCTTTATGTAATTTTTTATTTCCATGGGAGGAAATGTATGAAAATAAATAAAAAATTAATAGAAATTTATTTTTATAAACAACAAAAATATTTAGTGAATTCATATTCTGTAATATTATAATAAAATAATTAATAAATTAATTACTCTCTGATTCGATTAAGAAACATAATATAACATAAAATCGCATGACATTATTTTTATTTTAATTGATTTATTTCGTTTGTTAGTTTTAATAAATGTTAATTCTAGAGGAATTTATATTTCCAATGCCTATTTTTCAAAACAGTAACAATTACGATCGGAGATAGAAACTATTAGAAATCCACTTGAATAGTTAAATTTCGAACGTTTTGTCTTGATTTGTTTCATGTAAAGTACATGAATTGCCTAACAGCAGCTCAGATATGGTTTTTATTCAGCTCTTTATATAATAGAAAAACACAGGCTATAGAAATCGAGTACCCTTTGGCGTAATCAGGGTATAAAAATTCGAATTCTGCCTGCGTTCCTCATACTAAGTTGTATGGCATACTAAAGCAATCGGAGCAAATGTTTTATCGTCACTTTGCCATACACACACACACACACACACACAAATTCCCACATATACATATTTTTTGTATGTATGCTTGGCATACAAAATGGCGCCAGTTGCCGTTGTTGTTGGCTTTGTGTTTGCCGTTGCGTTTGCCTCAGCATCTTTTGCCTCAATCTCAATCGTCTCTAATGCCCATCAACGCAGCAAAATTAGGGGCTGGGATTGGGTGTGGAAGAGAAGAAAAGGGCGCTGAGAAAACGATGAAAACAGAAGCGTTTCATGCTCTTCAAGCACAGACTAAAAAAAAAAGACCATTCGTTGGGAAACGCGTTCTATTGTAAATTTGGCAAGAAGGATTGTTGAAAATCGAAAATTGTGATATTATATGGTTACATAATTACCGCAGCCTATCAAGTTCAATTCAATGGCCCCAACAAAAAATAATTCGCTCTCGGCTAGGAAAACAAACAAATAAATTCCGTGCAAAAAAGGAAAACTTTTCCACAAACAGAAACACAATCACAAATAGATACAGAAACAGAAACAGAAACACAAATGTCGAAAGTTTACAATAAACAACTGAAGCCGCCGGCTAAACGGGATTGAGGGCGTCTCCGGGTCCTGGGACTAGTACTGAAACAGTAACTGGGATGGGGACGGGAGTACGGGTACAGGGATACAAATTTGCGCTGCGAATAGTCAAAGTCAAAGCCTCAATGGCAACAAAAGGCTCAATGGCAGCGGCGTCAACGTCGACATCACAAAGCTGCCGTCGCCCAAATTGCCACAAAATTTATTATTATTGTTTTATATAAACAGCAAATGCGCGAAAATAAAACAGACTTCCAGTCAAGCCGCTGGTAAGGGGGGAAGGGGGTATATGGATAATGATGGGGCCCATCCCCTAGCAATTCAGAAAATGTTCAAGTTCTGCTCTTATTTCATCGAGCTCTGCTCAACCCAGAAATCAAATTACACAAAAAAGTTTAAAGAGTTTAAAATAAAGGCTAAATTTTTAATTTACAGCAGTATCAAATATGTTCTATGAGCTGGTTTTTTTTTTCAAATATTTGGCTGCTTTTATTTTCACAGCTTTGCTATGTATTTCAATTACGGCTTTTTTTAGGTTTTTAGATGGTAAATAAATGTTGTGCTGCAGGTAAAGCCTCTACAAAGTGAAATCTAGTGCAGCAAACAAAAATATGGAGCAGCAAAAACTATTTGAAAAACTAAAAAACAAAATGCAACCAAAGTTTAAATATAACTAAAAAATATATATATTTGTTATAAATTGCTTTTAAACCCTTTAGAAATATATACAAATATATATTTTTGTGTGGCCAGCTGCGAGATACAAATTTATTCATTGAAACGAAGATGATGGATGGGTGAAAAATTACTCGTAACTATATTTGTTAAGCTTAAACAATAAAATGCGTTTTTTATGTTATTCCTGGCTGGATATATTTGCATTCACCAGCAGCAGGCATTCATAAACACTCGAAGCGATTCATATTTATTGCTTCCGCTCGGCAACATCACAATGTGAACTGGGATGTGAATGAAATAAGCAAATTAATTGCAATTGATACATTAAATCCATTCACTTCAAACGAGACCTCAAAAAGTGATTTGATCAGAGTTCAACATAAATATATATATATATATATATATACATATATATATATTTTAATATATTTAATTAAGTTCACAGCAAATGTTCAATCAGCAGGCGCAGCATGCGATTGGTTTTTGGTTTGCCAGGAGTCGGCTTAGTGAACTTAAGTAAATTAAATATCAGAAGATATAGCCGAACTTGTGCTCTTAAGCGACTCAATGACTCCACATGGCCCAGAGAAGCCGCAGCGTTAAAAATGCTCTTTAAAACTGGCGACACACAGACAAAACGCACAGCAATAAAAGCTGTGGGGTTGTTAAACATAAAACTGTGTGTGTGTGTGGGTGTGTGTGGGTGTGTGTGGGTGTGTGTATGTGGTTGTAAGTGCTGTTAAAAAGATAGAGAAAGAGGGATGGTGGGAGGTAGACTGCTTGCTGACTATGAGCTACAAGAAATTTACATATTTTAAATAACTTGTGGGGCTTCCTCCACACAACCAAGTCTGAGGGTTGACAATGGAGACGCCAAGACAACTCCAATTTATTTGCAATTTGTTTGAAATTTATTTCAAAGGCACTCACAGACACGCCCACACGCCACCCACTCACACCTCTCACACCACACAGCTATCCCCCATCCAAAGTTGGCCAACATAATTGCAATCATAAAATTGCAAACAGCTCTGCGCCTCAGCGGAGCCAGTCGATATTTATGCACATCCAACTGCACAGAGACACACAAATAAATGATGTGCTCATTTGAATACACACATTCTAATTCGAATCACGTTGACGAAAAATTCATTGAAGCGTGCAGGATACCCAAAAAGTACCAACCAAAACCACACTCGCAATACACACACTCGCAACACACACACACACACACACACGCACACCTTGACTTTCGAACTGAGTTGCCCAGCCAGTCAGCCATCCAATCAAGCAGCAGAGATACGTGCGTATGCATGTGTGTGTGTGTGGAACAGGGGCTACATTTATTTTGGCACACACCAACACACACACTGTCAGAGGGGGGGGCAGGCAGCCATGCAGCCAGGCAACCGATACCCAGTTAATCTATCAGGACATAGCACAATATGTAGAAAATTAAATGTGCGCCCCTCCACAGGGGCTCATACAAGCAGTCATGTGTGTGTGTTTCTACATGTGTGTGTGTGTGTGTGTGTGTAATGTAAATGCAAACTAAATACACAACAGACTGAGCATTAAGTCGATTGCTTCAAGGACCTTTGCGCGCTCTAACAAAGATCATGCCAGGAACAGCAACAACTTCAGCTTCAGCTCCAATGCTGCCGCTTTGTCATTACCTCTAGCAGGTTACCCACCAACCCACCAACCCCTCTGCCTTTTTCCATTTTCCCATTTTCCCATTTTCCCATTTCCCATTCCCCATTCCCCCTTACCATAACCACACCCTCATGTGCTGTCTGCAGCTCCTACTCACTTAATTCTCGCTTTTGCTGCCACTTGAAGTGTAAATGAGTGGCTCACTCCCACTCTGGCTGTGTGTGTGTGAGTGTGTGTGTGCTTGTGTGTGTAAACGCTGAGGCTGCTTTTTAATAAGCAATTTACTTTTAGCTTAACAAAGCTCAAGTGCCGCCGCCTGTAATGAAATACGCGGCCGGCTTACACACAACATTCTACATAGAACAAAACCAGAGAATGTGGAATATTGCAACAGCAGCAGCGGCAATGATTTTTCTTCTTCTTCTTCTTCTGCTGTTTGCCAACGATAATTAATTTTTTGGCTCCGTCTGCAAGACAGTTAAGACCTTAAGTTTTTTCTTCATTCAAAATAATTTACAATGGTTCTATTCACTTACATGGAATACACACATGTTTTGCTTTTTTAACCTAAACAACCAGCTTAATTTGATGTTGTTTGTCGCACAACAATAAGGTAGCTGAAAATTGATATTTAACTTCGAAAAGTCAAAGGTGAATTTGCAGACTTGGAAAATTGAGGGAACAGATTCCCAGAAATGTATTTTGGTAAGTATTTTGTAAAGTATTCATGTGACATAAAATACGCAGAATAAATCCGCAGAGTAATACATAATTTATTCGAGAATAATAAATCGAAAAAAAAATGTATTAAAATAGACTTGCCTTAATTTGTATTTAGAATGAAAAAAATATATATTATAAATGTATTTATAAAATATTTATTATATTTTTAAAAAAGAGAGAAGATTGTAAATAGAATTCAACAGAAATAGAAATATTATTTTTATGCTTTTGTTTTTTACAAAGCAAATAAATCCGTAAAATAAAAGAAAATATCTGAACAAATAAATACTGAGAACGAGGCATAATTTTGAAGTAGCTTCTGACTTCCATCCATATTCGATTTCAAAAATTCATTAACTTTATTAAAGAAGAAATGAAAATTTGGCCATTTTGTCCCGTTATTCGAGATGTCGTCACATTTTGCTGGGTTGACCAGGTTAAGTGAATCAAAGTAAAAACAACTTTGCCGCAAATCATTTTAAGTTGGTTTTTATTGCCACTGTTGTGGCAAATGCTATCTGAATCAAATTGTGGCCACATTTAAGCACCTGCTGGCCGCCAGTACTCAACTGAATATTGGAGGTTTTTTTTTTTAAAGGGGGTAGATGGAGGGGAGGCGGGGGGCACAGCTTTGCCCAGTTGGTTGTCAGGAGCGTTGACAAAAAGTCTGCGTCATTTTATATGGCCACAATTGTGGCGTTAACATGGCAGCAATGTTTAAGCTGTTCATAAATCAAAATGGTTTTTATTGTGCCCGGCCATTTGTCAGTGCACCTTTTACATGGTCAACGCTTTTTCTCCCATCACAATTGCGCCAGCAATCGTTGCCATTGTTGTTGTTGTTGTTGTTGTTGTTGTTGTTGTTATCGTTGAGTTAATAAACCAAAATCGAAATTCTGTTTGGCAAGTGCATAAATATTATTTTAAAATCTCAATGAAATACGGCGGACAACATTGACGAACGATTATTGGAGCTCTGCACATATGCATGCATAAATAAGTGAATAACTGAATTGTTCGTGAACGTGACAGGCCAGGTCAAAAGCAAACAAGCCAGCATTTATAACAAGCCCAAATACAACAACAGACTGTGCCAGCAACAACAATGTAAATAGCCCAAAAATTAAAAGTATCTTCAAAGCTGCAATGCACCTTCTGATTTACATATTTAATGCTATTTGCATAAAAGATACACAATGAAAACGCTCTGCACAACATTTTGCATCGTTTCGACTGTCAATCATAGAAAGAATATGCATAAAATAAACATATATAATATTTTAAGAAAAAAAATCACACACACAGAACTGATTTTTTTTAATAAATTTTGGAGTCGTTTTTTGCCAATAATATTTCAGCATTTTACAGAGTATTTGTTTGTTTGTCATTTTTAAATAGCAAATTTAATTTTTTGCTGTGAAAACTTCAGACATACCTTTATCGTTTTAATCAGACTCGGCTTAGTCGTCCTCTGTAACCTAAAATGAAAAAATTAAAAAGAGAAAAAGGGGTTTTTTTATAAATTAGGAATGCTTATAACTTTTTGGTTTCCGAACTCATTTTATGCATGTAAATGTAAAATACAAAAAAGCAACAAAAATTTCGGTGAGATTAAATTTTTAAAAAGTTAAGTGAACAATATGCAAATATATATTCTCGGGCTGCTCACGGAATTTTAATTTGTAGCTAAGACTTAAAATATGCACGTCGCTTCCTCAGTATCCTTCGGGCCTGACCCTTTGTGTGACGTATTTTGGGCACAAGGACACGGCAGCGACAAAACAATAAAATTAACTATTCCATTTAATGGCAGGACGCAGGACGAGCGAAGTGGCTCTGCTGCGAAATTTAAATTGAAATATAGGTGTTTCTTTGTACAAAACATCGCAAGTTAAGAAAGTTCCTGAATTACCCATTCGAGTGTCCAAAACTAGGCTTGTACTTCTCAGAATAACTCGTATACAATGTATGTGAGCAAATGCCTAAGTCGTTAGATATTTGCCCTAAAAACACCCTCACATTGCTAACACATTATATCAATTTTATTACCGACCCTGATGCCGGGGGCAATTATTCTGAAATGTCCGTTGTGTCCTCGCCCAGAGCATGCAAATAAAATATAAAGAAAAAAGATTTTATTGACGGCCTCGACTTTGGGCTGACAGCGATTCCCTTTTATTCTAATTTCCATGTCTCGTTTCTATATTGTTACTCCGGTTTTGTTGTTGGGATTATCTTTTGCTTTTTTCCTACCAAAAAAAAAAGAAAGAAAAAATGCAAGGAAAACGGAATTTTTTGTTTCACATAAATTAAGCGTATTATTTGCGTTGGATAAGATTGGATGCGTATCTATGTATGTGTATATATATGTGCGTGTGTGTGTGTTGTATGTGAAGCCAGGAAAAAAAAGTGTATTCAGTTGGCCACTCGAGATATCTGCCAGATGAGCTGAAATACGCTTACCAATCGATGACACGAATAATACCTCAATTAAGTCCCCAAAAAACAAAAAAAAAAATGTATCGCTGGGGCAGCGATTTAAAAATGTGAAGCGCTCAAAGCATAATAAAGAAAAAGCAACATTTTCCGAGCAGTCAGCGTGCCTCAATTTCTGCCACAATATTTTACTCAATAGATATTTAATACTCAGCAATTTTCACAAAAAAAAAGAAGAAAACCACTGTAGGGAGAGGGAGGGGGAGTGACAACCGCAGCGCAAACAAAATATCGAACTTTTCCAGCTGCTTGGCGCGAAGCCGGATCGAAGGTCGTAATGAGTGGATGGATATATAGGGTTTTGGTGGGCTAAGGGGTAGGTTGGCGGGTATGGGTGTGCGTGGGGGGTACTGTATTTGTATACATAATATTTTCATGTATTTTTTTCAGCTTGTAAATATTTTTTAATGATTTTTTTGTCGGCCTGCTACTTGCAAACTTTTAAAGGCAACGCCGCGTATTACATCTCACTTTCCAGAGATTGCTGTGAAGTTCAGCGGGGTGCGGGAGTGTGGTGTTGAATGAGCTGTGGTGTGCGGCTTAAATGCCGCCTCGTCCTTTGGTCGCCTGGGTCTGGCCCCCACACTCGGGCAGCAGAAGCAGCAGCATAATTGCTACGCGAAGGCAAAATGAAAAACGCCTCACAATATTGAAGCGGCGAACTTTTCAAGTGTAAGAAATTTAATTTCGAAATGTAGGTTTAACGAACGGAAATTGCTTTCGCTGCCTGCCTCAGAATGGAGTAAGTAAGACCTTGTATATAGTTCTCAATACTCTTCTGGATCATGCGATTGTTGTTATTGTTCTTTCTGTTGCTGTTGTTGTTGTTGTACAGCGAAAGTCAAAACTCAGCTTTTTGCTGCTTGTTTTCATTTTGCAATTTGTTTGCTTAACTTTCTGATTGAGCTGGTGGCTCAATGCGGCGCATTACGCCAAAGAAAATGAAATTATTTAATGTTTTACATTTGTTCGATGGCCCCAACAGCAACAATCTACTTCGCCCTTGGCCAGTTGCCCTCGTTTTGTGTACTCTCAGTCTCATTCTCTATTTCTCTCTCTCTCTCTCTCTCTCTCTCTCTCTCTCTCTTCTCTCTTCTCTCTTTCTCTGATTTACTACTCAGTGCGACGCGTAATTGCGACTGATTTGTTTGGCATTTTGCACGGCCATTTATTTTCGTCATGGTAAGCTTGAGGCCGATGGCCAGGATGTGGGCAAGGATGTAGCAGCGTTGATTGAGCCCGTTGGGAGTCCGCTTTTGCCAGGCAAATGGCAAAGTTGAATATGCAAACGATTTGAGAGGCAAATGCAAATTCATTTGTATTATTATTATACTTCAAACGTTAACCACATTAGGCAAAAAAAAATAAAATAAATATAATTTAAGGTGCCCGGGAATAATGAACATGTATTTCAATAAAATTGTAAATTAAAATAAAAAATATATTAAATATGCATATATTTAAAATATATTTCACAAATAATGTACTTAAAACATTCAGTTATTTTGACACGCAATTATTAATTTGCAATTCTTAAATCAACATTATTTATTTGTTTGTATATTTAAATAGACCCCTTTTGAAATTTATAATATGTTTTCAATTGCTAATTAAATTGGCTTTTATATAAAACTGTAATTTATTTAATTACCAAATAAAAGTATTTTTCAATTCGAATAAAAACAAACATTCACATTTAAATATAATAAGTGAGCACTATTAACTTTACTCTTGCTCTATTTAGCCAAACTTTTGGAAAGCATTAAAAGCGCACAACTGCACACAACAATTAGCTGATGAGTTAACGCAGTCAAGGCCCACTATTAAAAGGTTGCATGCCACTTGGGCCACAGCGCCACATCACCGTTGTCACTCAGCGAAAATATATGGCACAAATCTGACTGATTTGCAGCGTATCTATTTGACAATTAGCAAAACCCAAATGCAAAATGAAAGCCACGCATCAGCTATTAACCTCCCCCCTCAACCCCTCAACCTGCCCCAAAGGGCAGCAGCTGCTGCATTGCTGAAAGGCCACAAATGCCAAAGAGCGTCATATTTATGGTTGCTCCATTAGCCGCCGCTGAATGCTGTGCAAGTAATGTGTGTAATGTGAATTGCACTCAATGTTACACACACACAGCCACACACACACACACACACACATGGATTATGCCTGGGCAAACTTTGTAAATGGCAGCCAAAAAGTTTAGGAAATATTTTGTTGAAGCTGAAAATGGGGCAGGCGCTGACAGAGCGAATGGTTGCTTCGATAAGCTCCGGACAAGCTTATATAAAAACATTAATAACATTAGATCCCCCCTACCCTCCCCTCACCAACACACACACACACAACTCGCGTTTACAGCACGCACACATGCAAAACAAACTAATCAAACTTTGCCCAACAGCAGCAAAACAGACAGCAACAAAATAAGACCAAAAACAGCTCAAAAATTCGCAAAAACAAATTGCTTCATTTTCTAATGTTGCTGCTGCTGTTGCTGCTACTTCTTCTACTTGTGATGCTGCTGCTTCTTCTCCTTATTTTAGAATATTAACCCAGAAAACGTACGGCGCCACAAACGCGCCAGAGCCCAGAGCCATGAACCAAGAGCGAGTGTCTAAAGGAGTAGCAGCAGACCAGGAACCCAACCGAGGGGGAGGGTAATAAATCGAAAATCAATTTTGGTTAATGTGCCCGGGGGCAAGTTGGCTGTCCGAGACTGCACAGTGTGCCACAGGCACGCACACACACATGTGGCACAGCACATTCCACGACTACTTGGTAAATCAGAATGCGTTGGCTGAGTCGGTCTGTCCCAAGCAATTTTTGCATAGTATAAGTTGTTTATGCAAACATTTTTGGCTGGCAGCAGGCAGTGGGCAGCGGGTAGCGGGTAGAAGACAGCAGGCAGCAAACTGCCCGAATAAATTATGGCGTTCAACATTTTGCAACACCGCCACTGGTACTGTCTCGGCCATAAAATTAGATAGGTTCGCAAAAAGGGTGTGGCCCAGCAAGTGGCCGGGCAATCTCTGTTCATCCTGCTTGTCACCAGACAAGAAGGTAATCCGCTGAAGACACTCCAATAAATGGACATGTCTGCATTTAAGCAGGGGTTTTTATTATATATATCCTATATGTCCACATTTTAAATGCCCTCCAAGACTAGCTGCGAATAATTGTTCATTAAAATGTACATTTAATTTAATACATAAAAAAAAAATAATGCAAGTTTTTAGTATTGCATATTTTACTTATGAATTCATATTTTTAACTTATTTTTATTTTACATATCTCATTTTATTATTTAAGATCACATCAACTAAATCTATTTTCGTTTCAGTAAATAATTCATAAACTTTTATTTGAGGCTTTTCCACTAAATTTGAATAAAGACTCTTTTTTTATAATTCAAGTATTATTTTATTCAAAACTTTTTCTGCACATATTGCAGAGTGCAAAGCAAATAATACACAAATAACTTTTAATAAATAAATTGTAATTTTTTATTTTTGTATTTTTCACAATTTGCATTTGTACTTTTGCAACATCTGTGTGAATTATGGAATCAATTATCCTATGGCAAAAGCATAGAATATTTTTCTATGATTTGCTTTTATTTATTCAGAAATTTCTCTTAAAGCTCCAAATAAAAACATTATTGTAGTTTTTTTTACTATTGTAAAAATGTAATAAATTTCCAAAAATATTACAGCGTAAATACAAAATCCCTGGCAAATAATAACAACGAAAAAGTATATAAATATTAGTTGGCAAATTGTCTATGAAATATATTTGATTTTCAAACGATTACGAGCTGCTGATAAAATTTAATCTTGTTTTGTTTTAATAGAAATGTATTTTTTATGTAATTGTTTATGCAACTGCACTAACTGAATATTTAATGGCCTTAACTAAATTAAGTTAATCTCATTTCAAATCAGCAATCTGGAATTAATTAAAATTAAATTATAGGTATTTTTGCATAGATTGTGAACCTATTCAATGGGCTAAAATACTAATTGCAAAATAAATCAGTTAAGGAAGTTATTGAATTTCTTGTGCAGCACTCATAGCCACAACGAGCTGATCGCATTACCAACAAACAAAAGTATTTTATTGTGGGTACAGTGAACATTCAGTTAACGTTTCTTGTAAGAAGACCCACAAGAAACCAACATTTCTTGCTATGTGAAAATGCCAGTTGGTTGCTGTTATTTTAAGCTTAGCATTGCTGGTAAAATGTTTACTTGGCTAACCGAGCATCGCTGGCAAAGTTTGAGTCTCAACTTTGATGGCTGCTTCCGTTTCCGGTATAGTTTTCACCATTTCCACCGAAAAATATGCACAGTTTCCGCAGCTGTCCCACGCACGTCAGCAATTCAGCTGTTTTCAGCAGGTTGGCCAACTACTCAGTCAGTTAGCACACACACACAAACACTCACACACACACACCTTTGGTGCTGGAAGGCGGACCACCCACTCCCCCGCCACATCCTCCTCCTCCTCCCTCGTAATCAGACACATTTTGTGTTGATTTTATTGTGTGCGAGTACATTTTACCAGCAACAACACCACTGAGCCATTATCTTCACCATCAACATCATCATCATCATCATCATCATCATCAGGGACGTCAACTGGCATCATCATAGCTGTCGGCCCATCATCATCACCTTGCTGCTTTTCCATATGAGAGCCAACGGTTTCTACGGCTGGCGACAACAAGGATGAGACATCATTTTGGCCATGTTTGCTGGCACTGTTATTGTTGGTTTTGGTTGCCTTTTTAACGTGCGCTTCTCGTGTTATTTACTTAACAATTTTCTGAATAATTTAAACAGCCTCCTTGTCCCGTCCCTCTCCCCCACCAACTTCCCTTGCCACTTCCTGGGATGCCATTTGCTGGCCTCCCCCAGGCTGAATTATGAGCATGTTCTTTTCTTTTTTTTATTTCCCCTTCCGTTTAGGTGTGTAAGTTTTCATTCTCAAAGTGAGGCTAATAGTTATTCCACCACCAACACACACCTCTCTCTCTCTCTCTCTCTGTGTGTGTGTGTGGTTGACTTTGTGATGTGCGGTTGTGTGTGTGCGTGTGTGAGTGCCGCTGTGTTAATAATGTGCATAATAAGCCTTAATTAATGTTAAATAATGAATTTTCTCATTTACACGTCGCCAGCCAATGCTAAAAAGCCAATGCTTCTGGGAACTGGGAAATGGGAACTCGAAGATTTGTTTGCCTCTCGCTTTGCTTTGCTTTCTTTCTTTGCTTTTCCTGTGGGCTTCCAAACATTTACAGGTGTTGGTTAATGGTTAACTGGCTGACTGGTTTACTGGCTAACTGGCTAACTGGTTTACTGGTTACCGGTTATCCTGCTCTCTAGCAATTTACCGTTTCGGGTGTAAGCAGCACTTCAGTTTCGCATCCCTTTCCGCTATTGTTGTGGTTCATCAATTGTCCAATCCACTTTTAAATTTAAATTTAAATACAAACATTTAAAACTGTGCAACTTATTTTCCATTCTTTCATTTATATTTCAGGTTGGTTTTTTTCTTAATTAAAATGGCTATGAAAAGGGTTTTGTGTTTGGTTTTGTGGGTTGGCGAATGAATTTAAACTTTCCCTGAAGGAGAGGGAGGGGGATTTAGAATTCAATCTCCTCTATTTGCCTCTGTTTGAGGCAGGTCGAAATATGTTTAGTATGCTTTGTGCTCAGACCCTAAAATGTGTTTTGTAAAACTAACAATTAGAGATAAACGCAATGCTAAATTTTCCATGCTGAAAACACAATGATGCGTCAAATGAATTTGTATAGTTGAAAATTGTATTGCCAAAGGATGTAGAAAATAATCAAATACTAAGCACAAATATTTTTCAACACTTAGCAAAACACACAGGACAAATCTGTTAATTTATTCAAGATAATTAAACATTGCTTCTACAATTCAATCATTTCATGGATATTAAAACATGAAAGCAATAATCTAATGCAATTTGATGAGTTCAAAGGGTTCATTTATTAAAAGTGAACAAAGCGTTGACAATATGAAAAGCTCTTTCACAATATTCATTAATTTTTATTTTAATACTTTAATCTTTCTGCACTGTTTGAGTCAGTTGCACTTAAGCCGCAGTTCAAAGTTTAATAAACTAAAATTGCTTCAATAAACCCAAAATCAAAAATTTACAAACATTTGCAGCAATTAGACATGTATATATATATATATATATATATATATGTATATATATATATATATACCAATATATCTACATATATATCGAACTTGAATCCATTATACAAAAGTTTGAACATAATAAAAGTTCGCAACTCTCATAGCGAATATTGTTCAGAGAGAAAGTGAAGGGGCAAAATGGAGAGAGAGAAAAGGAGTGAGTGAGGGGAACTATTAGAAGCCGTAATGTCCTGTAGAAATTAGAAATAACATACCCGTAGAGAGAGAGCAAATAAATGTGCAAAACTTTCGATGCGCTTAACTTTTAGTTGATGTAGTTGCTGTTATTGTTATTGTTGTTGTTGTTGTTGTTGTTTTTGATGTTGTCCATTTTTTGTTGATATTGTTGTTGTTATTGCTGTTGATCCACTTTGTTGTTGATGTCGCATTTGAACATTGTATGGAAAAAAAATAAATGCGGAAATATTTTATCCTCTTTATATGGTCGAGACACACACACAAGCAGACACACTGACAGGCACTGACTCACACACACACATACACACACAGAAACAGACAGACGCTGCACACAAGAGCAGCACATGTGAAATGATGGCAGCCAATGAAAACAACAACAACAAGAAAAACAAGTGTGCTAAAAGGAAAAGGGACAAAACAGAAAAATCACAAATATAAAAATTGCTTAGCTCAACGCTTTTATTTGTCGCTTTTGTTGTACGACGCAGTTGATTAGCCGGCGCCCATTTATATATATATATATATATATATATATATATAAATAGATGTGTATAATATTTAGTATATATCTTGATGTATATTTTTATTATTATTGCAATCTTGTTAGATAGGAGCATGTTTTATCGTTATAAGTTTTTATTGGTTTTCCTTTCTCGTATAGATTATTCATGGAGTTTTCTCTTTCGCTGACAGGCGAGATTTCATTTAAGTAAAAGTATTTCGATATTATTTTTGGTTTTGTTTTATTTTTTTCTTGGTTTGTCTGCTTATTGGTTTCTCGATATATTTTTGTATTTCTTGCTGCTGTTTTACTTTTCAATTTGTGTGTTTTTCTCGACTGATTTTCACTTGACTGCTTCTACTGGGTGGCCCCAGTTGAGTGCCGTGTCAATCAAAATCAATCAAATTTTGATACACATTTTACTCCCTCCCCATCCTCAACTTCTGCACTTACTCGCTCGTTAACAGTTACACGTGTTCCGCGTGTTTTTGGTGTTGTTGTTGTTGTTGGTGTGTTTGTTGTCACAATTCGGGGGCTCAATTTGTGCGAAATGCGGTCGCAAAACGCCAAGTTTCTCAACACGGTTTACGACATTTGTGCTCTCGCTGATTAATGCCCGGCACACGCGTACCGTTAGTCGTTTTCTTACGTCTCACGTTGCGTCGATTTAGTTAAGAACACTTTTGACGGCAGATTCTGCTGCTGCTTCACAACACTCTTTTCTTTTTGGTTTGCTTTGTTTAGCGTTTGCCCAATTTGCTGGCAATTTGTGTGCACAGTATAACCGTAAATGCATTGAGTATGGATGAATAACTGTATAACAAAAGGCGATAACAATTCACGAAGAAGAAGAAGAACAGAGCCACGCACGACGTCAAAAAACTCGCCGTCCGTCAACGTCAATTCGGATGGCGACCCGCTGTGTCTATCGTTAACGGCGTACGCTTTCAGACTGCTTGGCCGCAACGCTCCGACAACTTTTAGCTGGCAATCGCCTGCTAATCGTCGTCGTCGTCGCCGTCGTCATTGTCCTCTTCGGCATCGCTTGTTGGCGTCTTCGTGTTTGTCAGCTCGGAAACTGTTATACATTAACATGTGGCGGCTGCGTCGTACAGAGAGCGAGAGAAAGAGAGCACAGAGAGGCTCTCTTGAGTGCGTTTTTATTATTTTTATTATTTTTTTTTTTGTTTCCTTCTCCCTTTTGCAGCTGGTTTTATTTTGATTTTTATTTTTAGTGCTTTGCGGTATGTGATTTATATGTCGCCGTAAAAATGCATAATAAATGTGGGTTATCAAATTAAAATTAAGCAACTAAATAAAGCAACAGACACAGCCGCAAAAATAATTGCCGCCTAAATGCACCGCACAAATGCCATTCATTTGTTTTAATAAACTCGGCTTTGTGGCGATTAATACATATTTATTAATACGATAAAAGATATTACACTGGCATATTATAAATATTAATCATATACTGGGAGTGTCTTGGCAGAATTAAAGCCATTTTGCATGAGATATACATATATGAATTGAATTGCTTAAATAATTCCTAATTGTGTAAGTCAAATTAAAATTCATTCAAGTCAAATGTTAAATAAGTGTTGAACAACTAACCAAAACTGGCGATTCTTTGAAATTTGAGCGCTGTCTATAAATGATACAAATTGCGGCTCATTATGCTTAACTCTCAGAAATGCCGGCTCATTACTAAAGTGTCCATCCATCTTAGTCTTATAGGAGTGTTGGGCCAGCTAACACCCAGTTATCATCAACTTCTCAGTAGGTATGTTTTTATTCAGCTGCTGCTTGATAAGCACTATCAATGGCTATTTGTTTACATATTTTGTTTCCGCTTCCCAACACCAATACACGCGCACACCTAACTTTGCTGCTGGAGTATAAGAGTCGAAACTGTTCCCAGTATAAATGGTTAAGAAAGCTGTGTGTGTGGGGTTGTATAACAGTGATAGCAGTGCTCTCGTCCAGCGCGTCGGCGCTCTTCGAATTCAAACGATTCAAACTCAACACACAGCTGACGAAATTCACCTCAATGGACAGCGCCTGAACTTAGACTGCAGCCACAAATCGAAGAAATCAACTGCAGAAGCAATAAAACACTGCAGCCGAAACGAAAAAGGCCAAATGTATCGATTAGTTTCCGTTTCGATACGATTCGATTGCGTTTGCTTTTGCTTGGCTTTGCGTGGCCACCCAACCACCACCCCCCCTTCCAATCAACTCAGCCCAACCCATCATTTTTCAGTATTTATATATAAAATCTTTTCTTGGTTTCCTTTGCGGCTGCTTTTTATAATTTCTGTCCTTCAAATTCGTCGCTTTTGCTCTGCTGTTATTCTTGTTTGCCACCCCAGGGGCGGAGGGGGTGGTGGGGGTGGGTTGAGAGTGGTAAGCAAATAACCAATGAAGCAGATAGTAATGTTTATTGTTATTCTTGGCAGCCGCCCCTGCGGCCACTCAAATCAATTCGATGAAGCCACAACAAACAGCATCTTCTTTCTTACTGTGTAGTTTTATTTAAATTTCTGCGGCTCGCTGGACAAAAGCAATAACATCGAAGAACTCCTGATGCCCAGCTACCCTGTAATAACACACTTTACAAATCTCAAGGTCACGTCTCAGTCAAGAAAATAATAGGCAAAATATTTTGTAAACGTAAAGAAAACTGACAAAGCAAATAAAATATTGAAAAACGAACTTTGATTTTAGCCTCAAACACTTTTGCAAAAGCAGAAAAACACATAAATAAAAAATGAGTAATTTATAAATAAATAAATATAAATAAACAATAAAGAATGTTTTGGCTAACTCAGCTATTGGCAAATCGAATTAATTTTAATTAATTTTATTTGTAATCCATTTTTATTCTGAAAAGCTGCCGCATTTTAAAATACAAAAATAAGAATAATTGCTTAAACATTAAATGTAAAAATAATTAAATTAACAAGCATTAAAAATTCAATATTAAACAGAAGTGTGAATAATCAAGTTTTAATTTACTTTAATTGAATTTAAAAACCAATTGTAAACAGTAATTTTAATGTTGACATGTTGCTAATAAATTGAACTAAATTTATTTAATTTAGACTATTTTACATGCTGTCAATTAATTCAAATTAATTAATGCACTTAAATTTAATTTACAAAATATGTGTTATAAATTTGTTAACTTTTTAATTTAATTTTAATCTTTACATATTAACAAACTGTATATGAAAATTCTATTGTTCATTAATTGCGTAATTTTAAATAATTAAAAACATTTTAAAAACATATAATAAATAATTATAAATTGTAAGAAAAATAATTAGAATAAACCCGAAAACTGCCGCTCTAAAACAAATTTGGGAAAAGGGTATTTCAAAATAATAAATGTGAAGTATGCAAGGAGGGAAGGAGGGAGTATTGGTTTAGACCCACTCTGTTAATCACAGGAACTCACTTCTTTACTACTTCCCTCCGCTCCGCTCCGCTCCTCTCCTCACCACCTCCCTCTTGACACATTGTTGACAATCGTTGCGTTTTGCGGTTGGCATCGAGATAAATGCCGCATAAAGCTAAATGCCGCATTGTTGCCACGTTCAACACGCCTGCATATTTTGAGGCGAATTAAAACTATTTAAGTTTTTAATGCTCTAAGAGGAATGATCTTGTGCGTGGCATATAAATTACTCAGCTGCACTCTACTCTCTATTTGCCTTGTGATGCAGATTTGGAATGGTGGGGGGGGAGGGGAAGAATCACCCGCACGTCGTTGTCAACGAGGGCGCCAGCAACAAGGATGTGGATAAGAACGTGCACAGGACACGTGGGGGGAAGTGATGGTCGGCAGATAGGGAGGGGAGGTGAGGTATATCTGAGTACACTTTGGCAAAGTTTTTACTTGGCTCGTTGGCAATTTTTTACTTTGTTGCTTTATAGGGATTTATGTTTAATCGGCCAAAGGTTGCCGCGCACAAACGCAGCAACGTTAAAAGCTCTTTTGTTTCACACAGAAAGAGAGAGACAGAGAGACAGAGAGAGAGAGAGAGAGAGAGGGAGAGGGAGAGGGAGAGTGGGGAGTGGGTTGTGAGTGAGTGTTGCTTGCAATGCTAACGTGGCAGAGAAATGATTTTGGCCCTCTGCATATCTCTCGCAGCAAGTGTGAAATGTTGATAAACATTTACCAGACTTAAATGGATTGCCAGCTGCTTTCCAGGGGGTCCTTACGCATGTGTATGTGTGTGTGTGAAGGAATACCAGCTAAGTGATGCGTGGTAACCAGTTGGTATTCAGAATGCACAATGCTTACCCATCAACTGAACAACTGTTTGGAACACTTCAGCATTTTACTAAATTAAGAAGTCAAAACCAACTTTCTTAAAATTCGAAAATTCGTAGAAAAGAGTTTTGATTAAGTTTTATACGTCTAAAAATTTGCTTGAGCAAAACGTCTCAAAAAATATCAATTTAGATATTAGCAAAAATTAGATTTAAAAAATTAAGAAATTGTTAATTTCTGTTTTATAATCTGATAATGTGTATAGCTGATTATAGATTTTTTTTATTCTTGTTTTGTGTGTTTGAAAATCAAAAAAAAATACGCTGGTAATCTCTCGCTGAAGGCTTAATCAGAAAGCATATAAAATACATCAAAAAAATATAAAAAAAAAATATTAAAATACATAAAATAAATTAAATACTTTTAAAAATTAAAATGATCAGACTACAAATGTTTTGTGAGAAAAAAAACAGCGTCAAATCCAACTGACAGATTTACAAATATTACCAATCTAAATTTATATGCATCGAGCAAGAACTGCTATTTATTATATATATATTATATATTTATATTATTTATAAGTATATATTATTTAAAAAAGCAATTACATTCAGTCATTAAAATAGAAAGTTACCGCAACTAACTAAAAATAGTTTGTGCATTTGATTGTTATTTTTTGTTTTATTTGTGAAATAACTAAAGTAATTGCCTCAAAGCCACACAAAATGTAACTAAATGTTTGCAATATAAATGAAACATAACAAAAAACAAGTAACAAAAAAATTGTTAATTTATTTAGAAGCCGTTATTCATTGGCATCTCGACAAATTGAGCGAAAGTTTTCTTAGCTGTTTGTCGTTTCTTTTTGTTTCGACTCGGCTCGAGTTGGCCAGAAACACGAAGTTTTTGTGGACTTTAATTAACCGAGTCGGAAAGTCGGAAAATCGAGGTGAACGAGTGTATAACAACAACAACAACAACAACAGCAAATGCCACAATGAAATCAAAACTGGCGCCTGCAAGGCTCGTTTCCCATTTAATTGAAGCAGCCCCCAAGAAATGGATACGTGAATGGATACAGAGTGAGTTGTATCAAGGATCTGCTCCGGGCCAACTCTAGCATTGATTGCGCCCAATTCTATGTGAAGGCACACTTTATACCCACATGCAACAAACTGTGGCATAGAAACTGGCGCAGAGCTTTGACTTGACTATTGAGTCTAGACAAATGCAAAAAAAAAGGGAAGGAAAAATCGTCGCTGGCAAAGATAAACGACTTGCGTATTTTTGATAAAAACCAGAAACTGAAGTGGAAAAAGAGGAAAAAATAACTAGAAAAAAACATCTTCGATCCCTCAATATATATTCTTCATCAGCTCACATCAAAGTATAATTTTCATATTGTTAATCAACTAACAATAAAACTAAAATAAGTTTTACTGCTGATTGCAGGGCAACTCGCAGTCGAGCACACTCCACTACAGCATTCTTATTTTTTATTCTACTTTCTTTCCTTTGGCTCAGCAAGAATTTTAATTTCCGCACGCGGCCGACATTTGCCATGCCAGTTGGCTGGTATTTTGAATTAAATGCCAATTTCTCGAATCT
The DNA here is from genome assembly GCA_035042405.1 of Drosophila demipolita. Taxonomy (NCBI): domain Eukaryota; kingdom Metazoa; phylum Arthropoda; class Insecta; order Diptera; family Drosophilidae; genus Drosophila; species Drosophila demipolita. The sequence continues at coordinate 163,881 of JAWNLI010000021.1, forward strand.
GACACATATGTGAATATGAAAAGTGGTTGTAACAATAATTAATTGAGACCCACCTGGCCGAGCTGGCAGAACAAATGGAAATAGTTTGCGCTTTTCAAAAATCTGCTGAATGATTGTTAAATGCACTTCAAATATTTTCGATTACTTGTGCAAATATTTGGCCTGCATTCTTGCAACTACAACTCTTTTCGTGCAAAATACTTTACACACTTCCCAAATAAATGTGGATTTTATATTTTTCTTTTCTTTTTTTTAGGCACAGCCCGGTAAATGACTATTGGCTTGCAGCCATCGGTTGCAAGTCCTTTTTTGCGCCCATTTATTTGAGGCTTTTGTTTCGATTTGCAGGCAAGTTTCGGTTTTTTTTATTACCAAACTTTCTATGCACTGAATATGCATATGGGGATAACAAGTGGATAAGCGAACACTCATCAATAGCACAGTGTGAAACATGCAAATATCTAAAACAAAAAAAAAACACTCTATAAAAGTTACATTTTGTGTGTTAACAATTTATGGCTAAAACTTCAGCATGTTATGGGAATATTTTAAGCCACATTTTTATTGAATATTATTAATTGCAGCTGTCAAAGATTGATTAACTTTTATTGATAGGGTATCTTCAATTCATACTGTTAACAGTTTACAGTTTTATTCTTATTAATACCTCAACTGCGCTGCGTTGTCAGCACAAGATTTGTTTGGTTTTAGCCAAATGGGAAAACTATGCACATTTCTCCATTTTGGCATGGCTTACATAACAAATGGGCGTAGCTGTTGAATGGGCAGATTTTTTCCTTTTTCAACAAAATTTCGAAAATTTCGATTTAATATTGTACTTAAATTTAAATGCAGTAAGCAACAAGATTTTAAAAGAAAACAACCATTTGTAGTTAAGGCTATCCATTTTGGTTCTCCCTCAAATTTATTAGCTAGTAAATACAAATGTTGATAAATAATCTCCGGCAATAACTGAAATGATTGTCAACAATACACACACACAAAATGGGGAAAACTGTTTCGCGATTCGATATAATTGCAATATTCTCCTGATGATTGCCAGCATTTTGTTAGCTCGCAAATCGAAAGGATGATTTTCTCGATACTCATTACTGGTTACATCTAGGAAAAGCAGGATTAAGACATCCACTACAAAAATGCATATCTTAAACATATATCAAGAAAAGCACTTATTATATATACATGTGAAATAACTCTTATAAATCTGAGTTTGTTTCTGATCTCCCTGCGGGCCACTTGGAATGCCGCTTGAAGTGGGCAATTAGCAGACCTTTTTTGCTGCTAAAAACACAAAAAAAACACAACTGCAAAACGGTAAATGGATAAGCCATGAAATGAAAGTGCAGCTAATTGCAAGCAATTAAGAAACTGAAGTTTTTTGAAGGTGCTTTTCATGTGAGTGCGTTTCAACTTTATACTTTATACTTTATGCGGCTGCTTTAGTTGCAACAATAAATGCTGCAAGAACATTTCTATGACCTTACACACACACACATACATACACACATATGAACATTTACTTGTACTTGAGTGAAAATATAATTTGAAGAGTTCACAAGTGGTCTCCAAATGCCAAAAAGACATGAAGGTTAATTGCATTGCTCTATGGCCAGAAGCAAAAATTCGTTTTTGCATCTGCATTTAAGTATACATCTATGAGTGTGTGTGTGTGTGTGTGTGTGGGAGTGTGTGTGGGTGTATGTGTGTGTCTCGCAAAATAAATTACATTTGTGCTGGCTGCCAAGAAAATTGAAAAATTCTGCATTTGCTGGCAAGCAGTTGGCCTGCAGCCGCAGTCACTGTTGCAGTAACCGCATTTATGCAACAAGAAAATGCAAGCACTTAAACATCTAAGATACACACACACACACTCACACACACACACACACCGACACATAGACAGGTGAACTTGTACATATGCAGAGTAAGTCGGAACTGAAACAAACTCAGAAACTGCTCATCAACCACAAAATGCGGTAATTTATTCATTAGAACAATTCTCAAGTGCCGCTAATTAACAGTGTATACAATTTGTTAAACGCTTCTTCTTGCTTTACACTCAGAAAAACAAAGGATGCCCAATTTTGCAGAAAGTATCTGTATATCATTCTAATACTGATTTATTTATATATGTATTTAATTTCATCTGCTTTGTATATCTTATATAATTTGTAGACATTTTAGTGCAGACTAAAAACATATTAAAATAAAAGTCAATAAATTGAATAATAAAAATATGTAATAATAAATAATAACTTGTATTTTAATATTCGATTTATTGGTTAACTACTTGGCTTGATTGTTTTTAAAAACACTGATTGAATGGCATTATTTATTTTTCATCAAGGAAAATCACTCTTCGATCTTGTGGAAATCATTAGCTGAGTGGGTAACTAAATAGCAAATCAATACAGAAAATAATAACCAAAAAAAATAGGCTTTAATATCGATAATATTACTGAAATAAGTTCGCAGCGTCAATGTTTATATTTAATATTTATTTTTCTGATAAATTCGCATCCGCCAGCTTTGTATTCGGAATACTATTTACAACTTGCTGCTTCCTACTTGCCACTTCCTACTTGCTACGTTCTACTTGCTACGTTCTACTTGCCACTTCCTTCAGTGTTTTGGGGTTTTTTTTTTGTTTGACGACGAAACAGTTTCTTTATCCTTTGGGCATTAGTTCAATGACTTCATCGTCCTTTGCCGCAGCGAGCTGAGAAATCAACATTTTATTATTGATGTCTTTATGTGTCAACAAAAAGCGATTTCGCATAAGCAGAAATTTCATTAATAATATCATAAAAATTGCTAAGCAGTTTAATGGCCAACTTCTGAGCATTATTGTGCCGTCGATAAAATCTAATATTTACAAATGGTACTTTAACTTTAGCCAAAACTATTTCCTACCAGGACAAATGGCAAACATTAAAAGTTTTCTAAATATGTATTTTTTATGTCTTAAAGTTAAGCAAAAAAATGTACTGTTTAAGTATTCTACTTTAATAAAAATAAAGTTTTGTATATATTTAAAATTCTTATATTAATTATTATCAAAACTGTGCTTTGTTTTCAACAGTGTTTTCAATAATTCGTGTATCCTTTTTCATGTGGTCAAAATTCCAAACTTTCAGTTTTGATTAAGTTAAACTCAGTGGAAAGTTGAAATCCTAGCCGCAGAAAAGTTTCGGGAATAACTTAACTTATTGTTAAAAATAATCTTCGCTTTAAATTTCAAAAATATGAACAATGCTTTCTTAGAGTCTTATGTTTTTTTTTTTGTTGATTGGGCACATCGAAGTTGCAGCAAGCTTTGTGGCAATATTGTTAATGTTGGTGCAACAATATAGGTTTTGGCAAAGCAAAATGCGTTGTTTTTTAAGACCCCAACTGCCCCATCCACATGCCACACATAAATTATACTTAACAGATACTTTTTTTGGGAATGTTGCCACTCAAAGATACTCACGGCTTGGAATTGGTGGCTCTGAATGCAACGTTGCCAGTTGCCAGATGCCAAGTTGCCACGTTGCCCTGCTGGCCATTCGGGTTGCAACTATTCTGCACTTTGCAGTTTGCACTTTGTACTGGGCGCCAAAGTTGTATGCTACTTTTATCTGCCAACGCGTAAATATTCGTTAAAAGTTGAAATTTAATTTTATACCCCGGGGGCAAGTTGCTGCTGCGGCTATTCTTGCCGCACTTGCTGCAACGTGGTTGCCATTTCGTCAAGTGGAGCGTCGAAAAAAAAGCGAGAAGCAGCAGAAGATAAAGATGCTGCAGCCAAATAAATTTCACTCGCACCTTGGCGAGGCACCGAGTTAAAACGAGACGCATCTGTTTCTGCTTGCTTGTTAACATTAAATTTATGTCTTAACATAAATAAAGATTTTCTAAATAGTTTGCCTTTTACGTGCACCGTGCTACATATAAGTACCACAGCTATTTTTTTGCGGATTGGTTTTGTCTAAACGGCGCATCTTCATTCCCATGTCCAGCTCTTAATTATAAAAATACCCAAGGAGTTATTGAATCCCAGATTATGTCATCTACATAGATGTAATGGCATTCAATATGTAGTATTATTATTTTTATTATTATTATTAATCCGCATGAGGCAGCATTTTGCTTGGGCTTAGCTTTTTGCCTGTTTTTTGGCAAATACAAAGAAGACGCCAATCAATTCTTGGGGCAGTTTAATGGCCTTATGTGGCACAACAAATTTGACTCAGTGTGTGAGGGTACATTTTCACATTATTTGTCACATTCAATCTGATTATTTTAATGGTCACACTCCAAATGAGTAAAGTTAATGTTGATAATTATATGTCAATCACTTCTTCATTCATTATATATATATATATTCGAGGAATTGTTATTTGTATACACATTTTTGGTCAGGTTAATAATGTGAGTGGCCGGCCACAAGCGAAAAATTGTCACAGTTGATTGTCAGTTTTGGCGTTAATTGGTGGGGTTTTTGTGGCTGAAATGTGAACTGCTTTTCATACTCTGAAAATTGTGCATTTTCCATTTCAATTCTCGCTAGCCGCTTTACGGGCACTTGAAGTGTCTCTAATTTATATTGAAAATTACTGCCAACTGTTTTAGCTGTCAAAACTTATGCCATTTATATTAAATTACACTCAAAGTGGAAAAGTAATAATCAATTAGAAAACATTCCATAAAAGCGGCTGGCCGCAATTCCAGTGTTTCATATCGGTGAGCATTAATGAATGCCACTGGTCGACAGAGGGCGCTTGTAGTAAATTATTTTGTATTTTGTACTCTACTCCAGCAACAACAAGGCTGTAAAACATTTTTCAAAAATTCTCCAACAATAATAACAAAACAAGTATAAAAATATTTTTATAACTTACCGTTGACAGCTACAACAATAATAATAACAACAACAACAACAACGCTGCCTTAAAAATGTTTCGAAGAAGCTGGCAACGCCGCTCAGCTTCGCTCATGAGACGATGGCAGCGCTGCCAGCTAAATAAATAGTTGTGCAGGTGGTGTTAATTGAAAAACTTTTGCAACACTAATTAAAAGTTTCTAAACAAAATTCGCCATGACTATGGCAATTGCTCATGGCTTCGTCCCGCTCTCCCCAAACATACACACCTCTCGGCGACAGCCCCCCCAACTCCGACCAAACAGGGTGCATCATGTCGCGAATGCGGCGAACCAGATTGGAAACTGATCCAGTTGCAATTCCCCCCCCCCCCCCCAAACAACTAGCCAATTTGGGTAATGCCAAACGAGAAGGTGGCGAAGCTTGAAATGTCAACGTCGGCAATTGAATTCGATTGTCCAACACTAACACAAAGCGACAATGAACACAGAAAAGGGAAAGTTTTGTAAAAACTTTAATTTAATTGTAATTGGGGATAAGTGAAAGCAAACTTGTTATAGAAGCTCTTAAGCGACATTTGTCTTGAGCGAAAAGTCGAATAAAGCAGGTTATTTATCAATGAATATATATTTATATATATATATATATATATATATATATATATACATAAAAAGGAGTATATCTAACTTAATTATAAGTATAAATTAGAAAGAATTTAAGTACAAATTAATTAATTAACTTAGAAAGACTTTAAGTAAAAATGAAATTAAATTAAATAAGTTAAAGTCTTTCTAATTTATCACTTTTATCATTTTCTATATTAACATTAAGACATCAAATTCGCGATTTTTTTATATATCGTTTAACAATCTAAAATTCAACCAAACAAACAATATCATTTTAACAAGCACAAAAATGCTTTTGATTCCTTTGAGTTGTAATCAACTTATTAAAATAGCCATTGTTTCCTTTTAAAAGGCAAAAAAGTCTAAAAAAAAAAAAAAACAAAAAAAAAATAAATAACTAAACCGCTAACTGCGCAAATCTTCATCAACCGAAAATGCCATCAAGGCTAAAAAACTTAAACGGCTGTTTTCAATGCGTTTAATTTCCGTGACAACATCCTGCACCTTGCCGCGCACACATCCTTCCACAGAAAATACGCACCTGACTCTGCCCCTCCACCACCCCCTCTCTTTGGTCACTCTAGCTGAGCTGTCATATTTTGCATGCCAATGTTTCAGAATCCTCAGCTCAATTCTGACCCAGCATACAAAAATTGAAAGCAAAATAAAAATCTGAAAAAACGGCGAAAAAAATTATCGAAAAAGCAGAAAAAAAAAATTGAGAATAGTCAAATACTTTTATGGAATTGGCGGAGGAAGCGTGAGAACGTCGTTTTTTAAATTTAAAACAACTTAAAAGACTTGACGAAATGTTGTTGTTGTTGTTGTTGCCACGCTGACAGGCCGGAAATCTTTGGCAATAATAGAAAACACACCCAATTTAGATGGAAGCAGCAAAAAAAAAAAAATAATAATATTTCACCGGGCGCAGCTGCTTCTCAGCTCTGCTTGGTTTCCCCGTGTGGTAATTCACCTTTGGATGCCCCGCGTTGCGTTGTTTTGTCAACTTTTGTTGATGCCAGTCAAAATATGTAGAAAACGATGAGAAAACAAAAAGTGAAAGAAAATTCCAGAATATAAACTGGAAATTCACTTGCCGCGCAGCTAGGCCAACAAATTTCCATACCCAGCGTTATTTAGATGATAATCTGGGCAAAATGGACAAAGGCCGCTTTGCCCGGAAATGACTTAGTGTTTTCTTGTTGGAAATTAAACGGGACAGCTAAAGTGTCCAGGGAGAGGTCAGAGTGCGGCTTAGAGTAGCTGGGCACTCGGAAGAAGGTGTAATGAATTTAATTGGAAAGTGCGTGCCGCAATGTCAACAGGAAATGGGTGTCACAAGTTCCCCAAGGAATGCTGCCACGCGACACAAATTACAGCCACAAATAAAATACGAGAAAATGTTTTTTAACAGCTATTGGAAATACATACAAATATAAAAAAAATTAATAATAAATTAGATTGTTTTACCTAACTATTTGTTATGTGATTAACCAAAAAAAAGCCGATGACAGTTCCATTTTTACAGGACAATGTGTCCTTGAGTGCTCACATATACATGTTTACACTTATGTGTTTGTGTGTGTATTTACATGTGCATAAGTGTGTGTGTGTGTGTATTTGTGCTGCTGAAGCAAACACATTTTTCTATATAGATCCCCAGAGTGCCGTTTCGAGCATTTAACATGTGCGATAAATGGGACAGGCACCTAGCTAATACATTCCTATTAATAATAGACTGCGGCGAATGCCATTTGTCATGCAATCGGGCCGAGAAACAAACAGTGGCCAAGATAGGAACAAGAGATTGAGATTGGCATAGGGTGGCTGGGTGGCTGGGTGGCTGGGTGGCTGGGTGGGTGTGGCAAAGGAGAGAGAGCTGATTGCCTGAAGGTAAACAGCTTCATAATTCTCCATAGATTGTCGATTTTGTGAACGCTGTCTGTGACATTTCGATGAAAAATTGCCAACGAGTACACAAAATTATGGCTTGACATATTTATGAGAATTATACTCGAAATATTCAGCCTTAACCTTAAACGAAGAACATAAACTTTGGAATAAGAAAAACATAATGTGCTTTATCTGTTTTAAATGAATGATTTTTTTAAAAAAGATAAGTAGAAAAAGAAAAACCAATGTTATTAAAAGTAGTCTACTAATAATAAAAGTAATCAAATAAAAAATTAAGTTATTATTACAAGTTTAGTGGCTAATCGAATATTATTATTTAAGCTGGATTAAAATAGAAAATATTAAATAAAATAGAAAAAGAAAAACCAATGATATTAAAAGTAGTCTACTAATAATAAAAGTAATCAAATAAAAAATTAAGTTATTATTACAAGTTTAGTGGCTAATCGAATATTAACATTAAAGCTGAATTTACCTAGGTTAAATTATAGTAATTTATATATCAAAAGATTGCGTTCAATTGGCAGTCACAGGTGCCGTTGAAAGTAAGTTTAATATGCCATTTATTTTGGCAACAGTCGAGGCCAAAGAACACATGCGACACTCGCACTGAATATATAATGGTAAATCCAAATAAAATAACTACAGATACTATTGTAGTCGAAGGTATTTGTTTGCCATAGACTGCTGCAACTTTGCAGACTGGCAAGCGCCTTCCATTTGTTTGCCTCTTTTGTTGCCGTTGCCGTTGCCGTTGCCGTCTCCGGCTGCTGTTGCTGCTCCTGTTGAAATTCAATTTGGCAAAAGTCATTGCATTCAATTGTTACTTGACAAAGAACAAATGGTGTTGATGGAGACTCACACACACACACACAAACACACACATGCACACACAGAATGGAGCCAGCCGGTGATTATTTATATTGGACACATGTATTTTGAATTTCCCGTTTGAAGTTGCCGTAAATCTGTTGCCATTGCGTTTACCAGTGCGTTTAAAAAGTTATTCGCCAAGCGACTCTAGTTGGAAAAAAAATACTTTGCAATTGCTTGCCAAAAAAAAAAACAAACACACACACACAGACACATAAAGAGAGGAATCAAGGCTCTGACCAGACAGCTTGACTGGACTGCCGACGCAGCCAAATACAAATTTGCAAAGTGGCGGCATCGGTTAGTGCATAACTTTTGCGGCATGCCAAAAGCCGCAAAAAGCAAAAACATTGCCGTCATGAATAAGACACACATATAACACACACGCACACACATACGCACACACACACACACAAACACATGCTCAGTAACACTTCAAAGGCATTTTATAGCATTATGTGTGCCATACTTTTGTGCGCATTCGAAAATAAAATACACACATATACAAAGCAGCCCATTGGCGGCGCCACCAGACGGCTTTATAATTCTCGTATTAACACACACACACAAATTCGTATGTATGCATATATTTCTTTAAATGCTTTTGGGTCAACACGTGTTCATTGAACCCAGCACAAACTAATTAAAAAATAAATTCGGAAGAAACTTCCTTACAAGAACCACAAATTTGAAAAAATGTGTCACACATCAACTTGGTCATTAAGCGAATGGTAACATAAAAATAATACATATAAATATATAAATATAATATATATATATATATATATATATATATATAAATTGAGCACTGGGAATTAATATGTGTAAATATGTGTAAATAGGAGAGGAGCAGCTACCCTGTAAAAGCCTCTATTATAATTTTAAATAAATTATTATATTTTAAAAAATTACCAAGCGGCACCAGTAAAATTAAATTTTCTTTGCAAATTTGCGCGCATTTTCATTTGCCTTTCACAAATATAATAATTAAAAATATGAAATATGATTTCAGCTTATTTCGGCATTGAAGTTTAGAATTTGCAACAAGTTTCAATCATGTTATTACCATTAATTATTAATATCAACTAATTATTATTTAAATAATAAATAATAATAATAATAAATAATTAAAAGCCTATAGCATTGGTACATATAAATATCAATAAATATTATTAACATTAGAGCATAATTATACATTCTCATCTTGATTTTATATGGCACTCACATATTTCTTTAGAAATAAACTTAAAAATGTTAGAACTGGGAATAAAATTATTTGAATTATTTGAGAGCAGCAGCTACCCTGTAAACGCCTCTAATAAAATTTTAATAAATTAACAAACAGCAGATGTAAAATTGAGTTTCCTTTGCAAACTTGCCTTTTACAAATAAAAAATTAAAAAATAATTATAAATGAAGATCATCAATATTCAAAACTGAAGAGTAGAATTTGAATTTATTAATGGTTTCAACTGATTATTATCTAAATAAAAATCTAAATAAATTAAAATCTTATAGCATTGGTACATGTAAATATCAATATGTATTATTATGCAGAATATAATTAGACATTCTCTTCTTCATTTTATATTGCACTCACATATTTCCATAGAAATAAACTTAAAAATTTGAGTTGCATTTCCAAAGAAGTTAAATGATTTTAGTCACTCAAACAGAACTGGAATTGCGGCAGTTGGCTGCCAACTGCAACTGCAACTGATGGACCCAAAAATGCGCTATTTGATTATTTGTATTCGTTTTGTGTATTTGTATTCGTTTTGCGTATTCGTTTTGGCACGGATCCATGGAAGTCAGCGACGCCTAATGAAATTGTGCACTCAATGGAGTGTAACGATGAGAGAAGTCAACAGAAATTGAGGTTGCCGCTGATGTGGCAGCGCTCCGGCTCTGATGTTATGATGATGTTTGTGGCGCTCTTTCGCTTCAATGTTGTAGCAAGCATACCTTTTGCTGCCACCTGGTGGCACAAATTAACGGCAAACGACTTTAAACTGCTATCGCATAGAGCATAAAGTGCACACAGGTGTCTTTCTCACCTTCTCTCTCTCTCTCTCTCTCTCTCTCTCTCTCTCTCTCTCTCTCTCTCTCTCTGTGTTTGCAGTTGCTATTGGGGATTGTGGATTGAGAACTCAATGTTGAGAATGTAGAGCCAAAAGCGACGACTCCTTCTCCGGCTGATGCTGCTGCTGCTGCCAACATAAAACTTTGTTTAATGCCCTCATGTCGCTGTGCAGCATCTAGTGGCAATGTCTACCCCAATCACTCCCCTCTCCCCCTACGCCCTTATATACAAACATTGCGCTGCTTGGTGGCCAATGTGATTTTGAATATTTTGCGTATTAGCCAAATGGCGCACTTTTTACTTGGCGTATCCGTTGCAAACGGATTGAAGTGTCGCTTTCATGCAGTTTGCATGCGGGGTGGTTGCGGGGAGGATGCGTCGTGCTGTTTTTAAATGCCATTATGAATTTTAACGACCATAAATGCAAGCTTATCTTAAATGCTCTTTTACGGCTGAATTTATATTTTTGGCTCCTTGTTTTTTTTCCCCCTTTGTGACAGCTTTTGCTTTGCGTTTCAGGTTTTCTTTTTTTTTTTTGCTTTTTTTATTTTTAGTTGAGTTGCTTTGCCGGCAGATAAGATTATGAGTATCAATTACCTTTGTAGCATCATTTCACGTACAATATTAAAATGTGTCTGTGTGTATCCAATTTGCATACAATCTGGCTTAATTTACCAATTATTAATTTCATATTTCTGTAATCTGCGAATAGTTTGCTTTGTATAGAAAATAGAATTAGGAAGAATAGAGATTTTTTATATAATTCAGTGTTTAAAGTTAAGTTTTAAATTAAACAGCGGATAAAAAAATAAGAAAGTGGCAAGACCAATTTTGAAGCATATTTTCTAGTCGTATTAATGAAGAAAAAAATCACACTTACATTTTATTTGTTGAATAACAAGGAAATTAATTTTTTTTTTGTCACATCTTTCAGTCATTAATTTTCGCATGCCATCTGAACTATGCAAGAAGATATTTGCAACTACTTTTAAATGAATTTAGTAGTCGTAAAGTTTATTGCATACGTTACGAGGATTGGCAAACACACACACACAAACACACATACACACACACATGTGTGTGTGCACACACAAGGTGAGGTGACTTAAGTTTAAATGCAATTCGCAACGCTCCGTATAATTTCGACCTTCAAACAGCCTCTTGGCAGTTGGCAGTTAGCTGTTAGCTGTTAGCTGGTTTGCTGTTGGCTGTTTGTAGTTGGTAGTTGCTAGTTGTTAGGTGGTTAGCACCTGCTTGGAGTAGCGCCTTCTCGCCTCCTCATTAACGGCTGCATAAATATTTACAAGGCGCATAAAATACGTATATGTGTGTGTGTGCATGTGTGTGTATATGTGTGTGTGTGTGTATGCTGTGTGTATAACTACCTCTTCCACTGCAATACGTGCAACGTGTACCGCTGAGGGGCAAACACTTGCGCTTTTAAAATGAGCGATTGCCTCGGCAGGCAGCATAAGCATAAAGTGGCAGAGGGGAAGGAAGATGGTTACGCATGTATGCCTTTGAGATTTTAATTTCAACATGAGTTATCATCACGTCTAATCACGTTAATTAAACAGCAGCAGCAGCATCCAACTAGCAACTACACCTGGCGACTTTTGGCTTCTTTTCACAGCAGCCTAGCCAAGTTGGCAATTTGGTGTGAATTCGACTGTCAATTTTGAGTCGAGGCATCTTAAGATGTAATTAGGAAAGAACACACACACACACACCTAAACACACACACATACAGTTTCGAACAGGACAAGTGTTGGATGAGTGCAAGTTGACTTTGTTGTGGTTTTTAATTGCAATCGTCTGAAATTTGTACACAAAAAAAACTATGCATTAAATATGAATTCTTTTAACTAGAAATTGAATAAAATACATTTTAAACACGAATAAAAATAAATTAAACAATAAAACACTAACTTAATTGGCCTTAAAGACCCAATGAAAAAATTTTATTATGGCAACAATTAGTCTAACAATAATGAAGTTTTGAAAAGAGATCAAATTTTAGAGATTTGTATAAAAATATTTTAATAAATTAACCAATTTTTTGCAATCATTTGCATTAAATATGAATTATTTTAAAAAAATTAAATAAAATACATTTTAAACATGAATTAATATAAATAAATTATGATTAAATAAAAAAAAAATTGATTAATTTGGCTTAAATACAATGAAAATATTGTATTAAATATTGTGTAGCAAGTTTTGAAGTTTTGAAAAGAGAATAAATTTTAGAGATTTGTATAAAAATATTTGATAAATTAACCAATTTTTTTGAAGTGTATTTTTGCAGTTATTTATGCATATGAAAAGAGTAGTCGGTTCTGTTGATCCGGCTGCATTTATTAATTAATTTGCGGTTTGACTTAAAGCCCTCTGCGGCGTGTGAGCATATTTTACAGTTATTTATGCATCAATTATTTAATTAGTTTTTTGTTTGTTTTATTTACAGTACGTTGCACCCCTGCCGCTTTTTGCTTTGAATGCCCTTTCAAGTGGCTGTAAATGACTGACTGCAACGCAAATACTTTTAAGTGCCTTGTCAATGGCTCAGCACCAACCAGAGTTGACAAGCTGCAGCATTTCCGTTTCCCTAAACACGCCTCTTAACCTGGCCACCTTTCCCCCATTAACTCCACTTTGCCTGCAGCATAAGCCAAGCGTCCTTCCTTTGCTCCCCCCCTATTGTTAATCCTCAGCGGCCTAATGTTCAAATGTTGGAAAATTGAGATGACAGCATGGGTAATAAGGGTGGTAAAAAATGAAAAACGAAAATACAAAAAAAAAAATAAAAAAAAATGAGAATAAGAGAAAAGCCAAAGAAAACTTTTGAGTGATGCCTGCTGCGCGATAAGCAAAACCAGCTATGAAGCTCCAACTCCCAAAAGGGCCGCCTCAGCTTTTGCCTTTGACTTTGCCAACACTCTGCGACAAAGTTAAGCAACATAAAATATGGATTATTTCAGATTAAGATTGTAAGTAGTCAACTTTAATATAAAATGCATTTGCGAATACAAAAGATAATCTACTAATTTGCTACAGCTGTAAAAAAAATAAATAAAAAGTGCGAATAGAACTTTAAGTTTTCGTTTGATTTTGCTTGCAAAAAGTAAGATTAAACATTTTCACTCAAATTAAGGAGGAGCTGTTTTCCCAATGCTGTTGTTTAGTGTTATTAAAGAGTGAGTTTTTGGCAAAGCACTAAGCATTTTTCTCATTTTTTCTAATTTTTTTTTTTTTTGGTATTTAGCTGCTGTTGGGGGTCAGGTCAGCACTTTGCTAGTCCAGGACAAGCGGCACAAAAGTTTGTTTGTTCATTTGATGGTAATTATTGTAAATGGTGGGAGCGGCGCAGGTGGAGTCTTTACCGCTTTGATAAATATAAAGCAGCAGCAACAGCAAAAGCAGCAGCAAAAGCGAAAGCGCTTTGGGCGCTGATTGAGCAACCAAATAAATGCGCCAAACTTTGACAATAGCTGATGATGTTGATAATAGCAGCGATGCTCCCTGATGATGCGCCACAGCCGCCCCAACAGATTCAGTTGCTGCTCATCTACTGCTGCTGCTCATCTACTGCTGCTGCTCCTGCTGTTGATGCCCAGCTTGGTGTTTATTGTGTTGTGGCTGTCGCGTCGCTCGTTACGTCGCAGAGGTGTACTCGGTTTTCTGGACTCGCTCGTCTCGTCCTGTCTGTGCGCCTAGCGGCTACAATGTGAAAAGTTGCCGTTACCCCAACTAGTTAATGGCGTTTGTGTGTTGCCCAATACGGGATCCCAGTTCATTTTTCTTATTCGTTTTTGTTGTTTGCCCTCCCTCAAAGCTGGAAATGCCTGTGTTTGGGAAATTTCCTTCTAATCCTCAAGCTGTTAACCCACAAAGCTCCCCTGAACTGCTAATTGAGGCCATGTGACAGTCAGCTGCTCCAGGGTTACGGATCGAGCAGTCAAGGACGGAATTTATTACCAGCCTGCTAAGTTCCTAGCGATATTTTTTGTCGTGTTTTTTAGCAGTTACCTTTTCTTGTGAGTCATTGAGAAATTGGTAAAGTTAAAGTTTCATTGTAGCTGTGCAAATATTGTATAGAATTGCTGACCCAAGTGAACTTATTTCATCTTTAACTTTTTTAAAATAATAATCTAATTTGTAATTTTTAATTTACTTGTGTTGCGCATTTAATTACTTGATTTATTCAATATTAATATTACAATAAAATTAATTTAGCACAAAACAAATGTAATTATATTATTGAAAGTACTTGGAGCATGCTTTGACAAAGGCCACTTGTCTTCATCAATTTTCCATTAGATGCAATAAAAAGCCATAATTTAATAAGTAAACAAATTAAAAAGATGACCGGCAAACCAAACCCGATCAGAAGCCAATATGCCCGGGCAAATTGCCATTGATTGGCATGCATGGAAAAGTATGTGGCCAACAAGGAAAAAATGGGTATTTTAATTTTGCCAAGATGCCAGAGGCCAGCAAATGCATGTGCATGTGAAAGGAGAAGTTACTGTGTGTAGGGGAAGGGGAGGGGTCACCTATGTAAAGTAGAAAATAACGTTTACGTTTTACATTAGACCGACAGCTTAGGGGGATGATGACATTTTTACAACAGCAACAACTAAAACAAGAACAAAAAGAACAATAATAGCATTGACAACATCTGAGACTCATTCAGTTTTTGTTGCATAAAAAGCAAAAAAAAAATGGAAAAGAAATCTTTAGTGGACATTATAATTTTATAAGAAAATTGCAGTGCTTGCTGCTGGCAGGACGAGCAGTACAAAAAAAAATAAAAAATCAAAACAGCAACAACAACTCATTGAAAACCATTGAGGCAAACTACATAAAGGCAACAACTACAAAAAAGAAAATAAAAATAAAAATAATAGAAAAACCATTACGGCTGGTCATGTGTATATTTGTGGACTTGGTCTTTGTGCTTCTTCATTTTTTTTTTGCCTTTTTTATATATATATATATATTTGTACGGCAAGACTTGCCGTAGCTGTTCAAGTGCTACACAAATAAAAACGCTGTATAAACCATGGACAAGGTAAAAAAAAAGGATCAGTGGGCTGGAGCAAAAGTTGAAGCTGGACAACCTGGTTTAATATTTTCATTTCCGCTATTGTAACTCATACATGATATATACGACTTCCGAATTTCACATGTTTTCGTTTCGTTTTTATTTTCACTTTTTTTTTAGAATTTGAATTGACCAAAAAGTGCGAAAATGTTTCATTTTGAAGGTGAAATGAAAGTCCCGGAGTTTTCTAAGCGCTCTTTGCGATGCAATGCCAGCAAAAACCCCATTGCTAAAAGTCAGACACATCATTTTGGATTAGCCGTAAATACTCCACAAAATTCTTATGTGTGTGAGTCTGTGTGTGAATGTGTGTGTGTGTGCGAAGGTATTTGCAGAATAGTTATTACAGCTTGTGCATTGTCAACGTTCATTTTCCAAACGGTTGGCTTTTGTGAGTACTTTTCTTGCCGTCCAGTTAAAAGGTGGACTGTGCAACGCTTGTGGCATTAAGTGCATGGCGGCGACACCACAGAGTTGAATGGCATTCGCAGCTGACCCAAACTTGTCGGATGGTTTTTAGCCATATACACATACTCGTAATGAGATACGCATCACTAGCTCTTAATGCCAGTAATTTGCTTGATGGCACATTAAACTCTGAAAGCTAAAGTAAATGGTTATCTTATTTTTGGTATCAAATAAAATAGTTTGAGTTTGAGTTTATATGGCAAAACTTGAAGCAATGTTTGATGATAGTTTACGCTGCAGCTAAATTAACAATTACGACGCTTTTTACAGAGCTTTTAACATACTTTTTGTAACCTGAACACATTAAAAATGAGAAAAATTAAGATTATGATTTATGCAAACTGGAAGATGCTACTCAGATTTTATCAAGTATTTACAAGATCTCCATCAAAAGTTCAATTGATAAAGCTATGGCTGCCTGCCTCTTCATCTTGTCGCTGTCCTTAAGACTGTATGCAAATATCGATAAAAATCGATTGACGTTGAAAAGTAAGCCACAAATGACAAAATAAAAATAAAGGAATGTATCCAACCACAACATACATGAACTGTAAGAATTTCAATAATTTTTAATAAGAAAGCGAAAGCATTTTTCTCTTTTATTTTTAACGTCATGTTATAAATATTTTAGCTGTATTTTCTAACCGCTTTTATCGACTCAACTTTGTATAAGCAACTTTAAGTTTTTGGAATGCAATTTTCTAGCCGCAGTTTGCATTTATTTTCGACTTTTTCCGTACTCAGCATAAATCGTCGTGTATATAATTTTGGCAATGCGGAATGAGAGTGACTAGACAAGTGGCTATTGGGTTTTGGTAGAGCGTAAGGCAAGTTTGTTAAAGCGGCAACGTCCCAAAATTAAATTAAAACTTTTTTTGGCACAAACAAAATTCAAACAGATATCGAATTCACATAAGGCCAAGCGGGTCGTATCCAACTAAATGTATTAAATCAATAGAAGCTAAGCGGGATGGGATGGAATATTGGATGGGATGGGAGGAGTTCGAGAAGGTCGTCGACCGAAATCAAAAGTGATAAATCTAAACTCGACGTGTGTTTGCCGACGCTCAACACTTACAGAAATTGAAATGCGAAAACCGAAATGAAACTGAAAATGAAAATGAAAAGGACATTCGAGCAGCAGCAGCAGGAGCAGCAGTAAGACGCTGAAATAAACAGCTCGGCCAAAGCATTTGCCGAAACTATAAATTTTATTTCGTTTGAGAGGATGCCAATTTCAATGACACTTTAATTTAAATTCGCTCAATCGCAATTGTTGAGCAGGGCACGCATTTCTTCAACTCCAGCTCCAGCTCCAACTCAATCTCCATCTCCATTGCCATTGCCATTGCCTCGGTTGACAATCCGAGGAGCAGAGAACGAGCGCAACTGTTGACCCCCAAACTCTGAGACCCAACACACAATTTGGGATTCCATTGAGCAAGTTGTCAAATTGTTTGAATTTATTTATTGACTTGCCGGTTCGGCATTTGCATTCCAGCTGAGAGATTTTTGACTCACTGCCTTGCAGCAGCGGATGTGTAAGCTCTTCCTTCTGCTGCATAATGAAAGGCAAGTGCACCCAGCCCACTCCGACAGTTCACCCATTATCAGAGATAGCGTACAGTGGCGACAAATCACCGATTTCAATGACAGTAAAATTTCAATGGTGTCAATGCACAATCGATTGTCAATCGCTTGACAAGTTGAACACGTTGAAATTGTCTGAAAATTGCTGAACCTTCGAATACAAATAATACTATTAAAGTATATATATATAAATATATGAATATATATATATATTCATTCAAATACATATGTTTATAGCATATTAAATTAATTGCCAGTGGCATAAACAGCATAATATAGATGACCAAATTAGTTGCTCATAAATAATGAAATCAATTAAAATTCATTTTGGCAAAACATATATTTTGCTTGTTAAATTAATAACTAGTTTTGTCGATTTAAATATTTTAATTTAATTATTTTGATTTTGCCTTTAGATTTATATATATGAATAAAATATATAAATATAAATATATAAATATATATATATATATATATATATATAAGCAAATGGGTCTACCCAGAAATAATGAGTTCCAATATATGTTTACAGAAATCCATTTAAATTGATTACCACTGTTTGGATTTCACACTTGTCGTTGCGCAATTGAATGGCAAGCGAAGAAGTGAACACAGATATGGATGTGCCCCACACACCCCCTGTTGCAAATACGAAGTAAGTAACACACATACACACACACACACACACAGACACATACTGAACTAGTTTTGGGAGCATTGAAAAGGGTCAGGAGAGTCATAGAGTTGTAGGTGGCATTGTGTAAATGTGTGCGTGTTTTTAGTCCTTAACTTTTTCGCATGCTTAACACTGGTGTGTGTATGTGTGTGTGTGTGTGCGTCGATCTGTTCGCATTTGTGTGTGTGTCACGCACGTCCCACTTTGCCCCGACGCCCCGCGCTGTGACGCCCTTAGTTGGTGCGACTTTCAGTTGACTATTTAATAAATCCCAGTTTTGTGGTCAGCATACGAAATTAATGCGATTTACTGCACGCACATCGGCCAGCCAGGGGAAAAGCAGGGAAAGGGCAAACAAAAGTAAGCTTCTACTGCCAAAGAAAAATTCATTTCGTTTATTCTAAAGATTAGCCATTCATTTCGGCACAAAAGTGCGAATGTAGTTGGGATTGTTAAGGGAGAATATCTACGGCTACAACCATTGAAAGCTGTTACAAGCGCGCTCAATTCCAGTTGACCGGGCTAGTTAGCAGGTGCTCCAGGTCAGCAATAGCTTGGGGCAACTTCAAATGCCAAAAAAAATAAAAATGGTGGCACGTGGTTGACTTATGTGCAGGGGCCAAGAGCCAACTTTAAACATTGGCTGAAAAATACATACACAAAAGTACATATTAAAATAGATATATACACATATATATATATATATATATATATACATATATATATACATGCGTACTATGTGTTAAGTCGCACAATGTGCCCAAAAAGTTTGGACGCAATTCCAAAACACCGGACACTAAAGTCCCGGAAAGTACTTGGCATCAGGTTAGAAACTTGAACTCTGCTCGTTCCTGCCGTTTTGGGGCACGTGGCATTTGAGCGGGGAACGGGGAGCTAGTCGGTGGCAAGTTAGGAGCCACAGTCAGGCACAATATGCTAATTTCTTTGAATACTATACATATTTATTCTATTTATTGTTTGTTTTTGTTTATTTTATTTTTGTTTTATTTGGTTTTTTCTTCTATTCTTTTCTTTTCTTTTGTGTTTCTGTTTGTTTCTGTGGAAAATAATCACCCAAAAGTATTTAGATTCTGGACAGTTGCCGGCGAGTGGGGCAACTCAGACCTATGATATCTTTGTGACTTTCATTTATACTTTGCTTGCTCTTGGTTTTGGCCACTGTTGCCCAGCAGTTGCTGCAACTGTCAAATTAAATATTAAGGCAAAAGTTTTTAAATTATTGTTTCCTTTCCACCTCCATCCTGATAAACAAATCACATTATTAATTCAATCGTTTTGCGAAAACTCAAATATAAATGCAAAATAGATATAAGTATATATATATTATTTACATTTTGTTTTTTTTTATAGTCTTTTCTATGTAATATATATAAAATAATATTGAACTAGGGACTAACCGATCACTCTAATTTCGTGTAATTGGCGTAGTTCTACTGAGTTATACTTTGTCGTAATTCTATTAAAGTAAGCTGAAGTACGACTATTGGTCTTAAGTGGAGCAAAAGCGCTGTCAAATCGTATTCAACAACAATTTATTTTTGGCCCCAAATCACACAACTAAGCTGTCTGCATTTGGAGTGCCCAAACTGTCGTTGAACTTGCCCAATTGGAGCCAAGGCTAACGAGATGCTGGGCAAAACAAATCAATTAAAATGCGACACACTTAGCACACACACACACACACACACACACACATAGCAGGGAGAGGCAGCTTAATCTTAGGCCAAAGACCGCATTAAGACCACTTCAATCAAACTATTACATAATTAAATCAGAGGAACTCAGAAACACTCACACTCAGATATCATTAAATGCTATTGCGCAAAATGGTAAGCAGCGTGGAACTTGTAATAAATGGCAGATTATGTTAATCAAGCAGAAAAACTCAACTGAGAAAAGAAAGAGAAAGAGAGATGGAGATATATATATAAATATATATAAATACAATATAAACGAATGAAACACTTTATTAATGGTTTATTTTTTGTTTATTTTTTTTTCTTCTTCTTTTTCTGTCTTAACAGTTGGAACGCAAAAGTTTTGTCACAAAGTGAATAACAAAAAATGCCTAAAAAATGAGGCAAAACAAAATAAGTCAGGCAAGACAAAAGTTATAAGCATTCCGTGCTGCCTTAGCTTTGCTTAAATTATTCATTAAATTAAGTACACAAAACAATCAATCAAAGCGCATTTGGTTTGCGCCAATGAAATGTTAATGAAATTCTTAGATTTTCTGTGATTTTTCCCTCCAACTCATGTTATGCACAACCAACACACACATTTTTGTTAGCTTGCTGATCGTTTTTTTTTTTTTTTATTATTTTTGAAATAGTTCTCATTGACTTTTTTACGGGTTCTTTGCCACTTGCAAGCTAACCACTTTACTGCCAAAAATACATGGCAGTCCAAAACGAAATGTTTTGTGGCTGCAGGCAACTCAAGGGAATTTCCGACAACATCGTCCGATATACAAACAGCTGCAGGCAATTATGGCAAGAAGCTGCAACTTCCAAGGCGGCAAAAAAATAATAAAAAAAATTTAAAAATAAAATATGCAAAAATGAAACTGCAAACATATTTAAAGTAAGAGTTTGCACTTTTTTGGGCTCCCAGAATTGCCTTTTATTTGGGGTATGTACTTTAAATGTATAAATAATTCTAGAAATTGTTAACCACATGGAAAAATTGGTTTTGGCAACTTGAATTTCGATTACAAATATTTAACGAGTAGAACATAAAAAACTAAGTCTAAAAATCTAAAATTTTGTTAAAATTTCTGTATATAAAAATCTAAAAACTAACAAAAATTCATCATGTATGTGGTCTAAGCAAAATGTTACTAGAGCAAACCATAAAATATATACTAAAATTAATTAACTCTTGGGAAGAGTATTTTTATTGCGGCAGTTGCAAGTCAGCTTAGGCTAAGGTCAAACAGGCAGACAGACAGACATCTCAACAACAACATTTTGTCAATTGGCTGTCCGACTTATACTGGCCTGGTTTACAGGAGTATGGCTTATAAGTGGAGCGCAAGCAAACATGAGAATTCATAGAAGAACTTGCTCATTTTTGTAGCACTTTGCTGTGGCAACCATAACAACGCCCAGGACAATGTGCGAGACCTGCAAGTGGCTAAAAGTGGCTGTAATTTAAAAAAAATAAATAAAAAAATAGAAATAAAAAAAAGACGCCTAACTCAAACTCAGGTTCCTTCTCAATTTCTATAAAAGTTTCTGTTGTCGCGCCGTAGAATCAACCCGTTGCAACTCGTCCTACGTCTCATAAGCAGTTGCAAGTTATTGGCAACAGATTTCCCCTGACGTCTATTTTTATGCGCATTCTTTGGGCTGCTGCCGGAGAAAGCAGTACAATATTCAAGGGGAACACCCGCCGGCTGCAGCATAGTTTAGTCCTTTAACACACACACACACATATCACAAAAAACAAAAACAAAAAAATTGTAGAGAAGCCAACAAAAAATATGTGGTGTAAATGTTTGCCTTGTGTTGCATTTTTCAGCAACATTTTTATAAAAATAGTGTTTACAACTAAATTTTTGAGAGCGTTCTGCTTTGCTTTGCTTGGCTTGACTTTAGTTAAATATGAAGTTTACTTAACAAATTGTTGGCAGTGCCAAGGTCTGTGATATTTTGGCAAACTTATTTACTCAGCACATAGTTGTACAGTTATTTAGTTAGTTAGTCAGTAAGTGAGACGAGTGCGTCAGTGCGACTTGTCCAAATATTTAGTAAAAGTTGTGGCCTTTGACTTTGACTGTGGAAAGGTAAATCAGTTGCACAAAATTTATTTGTTTAATTATGTGCGCAATATTTACATTTTTCTGTAAAACAAACAATATGCAATTTTTTTTATATTTATATTTTAGTTTAAATGCTATATTCTATACACCCCCTTTCAAAAATTGCTTTTATTTTTGTTTACATAGAATGTACCGTTTTCCACTTAGATTTTTTCTAAAAATATAAAAAATACACTTCTGAAAAATAGAAAAAATGCAATTGTAATTTAACGAAATTTTTATTCGTGCAATTCAAAAAGATCTCTAAGAACCAAAACGTTTATTCAGTTTTCAGGGCGATTTCAATATTGCGTTTGATTTTTTTCTGAGTGTACCAAAGGATTTGTCCAAGTAGGTTATTTAATTGCCCGTGGTTATGTCCCTTTCATTTCATTATTAACAATTGTTGTTGATTTTTAAAACATTTTTAAAGCACCTCCAGGCATGTATTTTATATTTATATTTTTCTTTACTTTGCCTGCAGCACGTGCCACCAAACTGCCAGAGTTTTTAATTATGTATGGTCTTTATAATCGAATAATTAAAAATGAAAAATTAACGCATGAAAAATGCATTTTCAGCTCGAATTTACAACGGTAGGTGCAGTCGGTTTGCTAGCCGCTCCACTGCTTCACAGCAGCCACTCCGGAGTATGCATCCGGAGTATGCATTTACCCTGTGCCCAAGCAATTGCAGCAAAGGTTATATTTTGAAAAACCTTAAAGAATTTCAGTTTCGTCAGATGTGTAAAAGGTATATAGGAAAATAGATAACAAGTATGAAGAGAATTAATTGTCTCTCAAATGAGCAATCAATCATAAAGTGTAACCGACAATTCAATTTAATTAATGTATTTTTACAAGGTATTTGATATTTCAGCTTTGCTTCATTTTTAGTTATATTGTTATATTTGGCTTGGCCGCCTTTTTTCCCATTTACAAACACTTTCAGCTCAGATGCAAATATAATTGCAAGATATTTCGCTGGCATTATGGTTGGCAAGAACGAGCTGATTGCAAATAGCAAGCAGAAGCCAAACACGAAAAACTTTACAGCATTTAATGAAAACTGTCTGAGTAATTAAATACATGATGACAAAAGTAAGCAGAGACATTCGTGGAATCGTTGGAGTAAGGCGTGCAAAAGCCGAAATTTATTTATTTAAAGACCCCATACATATAGATACATATCTATACATATATATATATATAGATGGAGAACAGCGTAGTATTCGAATTATTTATGACATACATCGACAGGCACAACGAGAGCTGTGGAAAATGTATGCATTGACTTGGGCAATTTTGTTTCATTTTGGTGACCCACTCAGTTTGTGTGTGTGTGTTTCTGTGTGTGTGTGTCTGTGTGTAATATTGTTGGCTGCTTTGTGGCGCCTTTTGTAAGTTAAGCGCATTTCTGTGGTCCCGGGTGCAGCTAATGCGTTAAAGAGCTGAGCTCATTACGGCAGAGTATGGCGAGTGATATCGGGGGACCCAACTATTAACATCCTTTGTTTGTGCTGAGCCAACACATTTGGTGCAAATAATTTACAAGCATTCCGGAAAATGGCGGAAATGTAAAAAATACCAACCAAGTAGTGTCCGGTCTGGCACAAAAAGCATAAGAAAAATTTCAAACAAAACTTAATTACTTGCCCAAAGTTTGGTTGTAGAGAGTGAAAGGGGAGGCCAAAACAAATTGGCCAAATTTGCTTGACTTGCTGGTGGGTGTGCTTGTATTTTGTATTTGTTGGGCTTTGTTTATATTAACTGAGCAAGGGTGACACTTCTTCCGCTTTTTCAGTTACTTTAATGAGGGTTTAAGTATTATTTGCTCAAGGGTTGCCATTGCCCTTTTGTTTAACGACAATGGCCAATTGCAATACCTTGTCGACGTTATTTGAAAGGGGCCAGCAAACAAAGAACCAACACACAGAAAAACTAAATAAAAAGTGGACGCAAAAATGAAAAAAATTAAACTTTATACACGAATTGTGTGTAATAATTTTTAATTTTAATTTTTAGTCGCGTTGCGGCCAGAAATGTGAACATTTTAAGCCTTTCTGCTAACAAAAGACAATGGCCAATTGAGAATGTAAACGGTAATTTACAGATAAAAATTTCTACTGTTTCGTGGTTTTCAGATAAAAAAAACATTTTCATTTGTGGTCTATACGGAATTGGCTAGATTTGCTCAATTAGCTAGAGTGTTAAATTTGCATATGTGAAGATAAGCAGTCTATAAAAAAAAAAAACTTTAACCTATGACCTATTTATTCATTTATTTTCAGACGTATTGGATATCAGTTCAAGTTGATTGGCTCTTAAGTTGACACAGACTCTTTTCCAAAAATGATAAATTCAATAATAAAATTGAGAACATTCAAACCGCATAATTTGCCAACATGAACATGAGCCCTTTTCACATTGCAATCGAGCGACAGATGAAAATGAATTCCATATATAAATTCCTTTTTTTTTGTATTATTTTTTATTAATTGTGCACTTTTGCCTCGCAAACTGAACACTTCTCGCACAGCTCCCCACTCAACGCAATGGCACTTGACTGATGTCCATGCTGAAGGCGATGACTGGTGGCTGGGTAGGGCCAGGTTGGAGCAACGGTTGCGAATGCGGATGTGGATGCGGCCAGACCAACGAGGAGTGAAAGTACCATTGAATCAGTGTCGTTGCCCTGGTAGTGCGCAGGTTCCAACGCCAGCTGCAATTTGCTGGTCTTTCAATAATTTGTGTGCTTTAATGAGTCGTAGGTGGCCGGATCGGGGCACAGTTCAGGGTATAAAAATAAATTTAAATCAGCTGCATATTTGTACAAAGCTTTATTTGATTTTAATTGATTTTTTTGTATTTCTTTCACTTGCATATATATACATATATATATATATATATTTATATGTATGGCGGATATTTGCTTTTAATTTACCAACACACGATACGCCCATAAAATATGTCGATTGTGGGCACAATTCGTTTCGATTGGCGTCTCAGCTGGGGCTTCACTGTGCTTTATCCCATGTATTTGCACATAATTCGACTGTTTGATCTGTTAAAAAAATATGCGCGTATTTTAATTTTATTTGCTTTTTAAATGAAGCTTCAGCGGCCCCAAGCCACACAACTGATTGTGTCTGCGCCCCCGGCATACACAATCAGTTGGACCCTCCCCCCCAATTCCTACCCACCATTCATTTGGCATAAAGAAAATGTGCCACCCAGAAATTAACCTCAATGCAAGCAATGCGTGTGCTACCCAAAAGTATGCTACACAAAATACAGCACACAAAAATAAAATGAAATTTTATTTACGTTGTTTCTCTGCTTTTGCCCGCGGCTAGTTAAGTTTTTGGCTTGTCGTCTGTTCTCTGCCATTATGTGTCTGTGTGTGTGTGTGTTTGTGTATTTATGTATATGTTTCTGTGTATCGTAAAATATTTGCGTTATTATGCTAGTAATTTTTTGCAATGTTCTCTCGCTACTCGCAACTCGCTTCGGTGTAGTTTCTCTTCCTGTGCTTTGGGGTTGCGTTTACAGTTCGCTAGCTCATTTTTATTTCGGCGCCCCCGGGCAGGGGATGACAAAAATCATAGCTACATGTGAGTGGCTTGCATTCCCTTATTCTCGTAATAAAATGTCAAGCATTCTCTGGCAAAAGCAACCCACGACAACAGCAACAGCAACAACACACATAAACAGTGCCGCTAATAAAAGTAAAGTAAGTCAACGGAAGCTGGGTTTCTACTTGGAAATTATCAACTTGTAGTTTAAGCGCAAAAACACAAACCCTGCCAGGGTATATTTTAGTGGCTCTTGACTTGATGTGATGTGAGGTAGGAAGTCTGGTTGACTGCTGTTTGAGCCAATTAGCAGAGCATCGAAAATTTTGTATAAGCCAAAAACTCTATAAACCAGCAAAGCGAGTAGACATTTTAATGACCTTCGACCTTCGAACAATCTGTCGAAAATGGCAACAATCGGGGCGTTAACGGATATTGGCTTAAAATGCAATAAAAATGTATCAGCTCCTGCAGCGGACTGAAGCAATCAGAAGGACGGCAAGCACATTTATCGGTAAATAAAGTTCCGATTCCGTCCATGGCATAAAAGTTAATAATAAATTGAAACAATGAAGACGAATTGTTGATCTTTGCAACGAGAACGTAAAACCAAATTTCAACTTTATAGCCATTGTAATAAAATTTTTAATGGGCCCAGCCAAAGGCATATGAAATCCACTAGACAAAGTCAGCCGACAGTGGATTTAATTAATTTTACGACACAATTTGCAGCCGTATAAATATTTAGACAGACTTAAATATATAGAGTACGTGATATTTGTTGGATATTTCCGACTTACCTGAGACATCGTTTACGTTCCTCAAGTAAATAAATGTCCGAAGTGAAGATTATTTAAGCTCTTTGACTATTTATATATTATTTATTTATAGTTTTGTAGAACATAAAAATAATCAATCAAATTTTATATTTATAACACATGAATGATGAATAAATTTGATTTTACATTAGATAAGTTTGAAAAAAAAAACCAAACAAAAAATCTCAATACATTATTTTTATAAGAGTTTTTTTTAGAACTTACTTAATATAGAATCCAATTTATTCCTCATTCTTTGAGTGTTATTCATGTGGAATGAATATTTAATTTTATTGATTTTAGCATTAACGTAAAGATTCAGATACAACTTTTTATATTTATGTTCTACTTATGCCTGTCACTCCTAAGCTGTAAAAAAAAAATTATATTTAAACTGAAATCTTATCGCTATCAGAGCCACAGTTAATGAAAGATGGCACTGTAATGAAGGCTTACATGTGAAGCGCTTCCAAAAAATAATTTGGGAATATTCCGGGAAAAGCTAGTTAATTATTAATAAACAACGTCGATTAGAGGGTGGGCGCTTGGCATCTTTGACAACATTTTTTATGCGTGTCACAACATTTTATCATAAAGTGATAAAGGTTAAAAATCAAGACAAAAGCGAATGGAAATGGGCGAATACTCTGGGCCAGGCCAGACCATGCCACCAGATCTTTTGTTCTCCGCCTGAGAGCTGATGGCAAACCTGACGTTGTGTGTCGTGATTGTTATGCTTGGTCGCCAGCGAATACTCCAAGATGAAAATGAAGACGGCGCCGACGATGAAGAAGATGATGAAGATGCCGCACGCATGTGACATAATTGAAAGCGACATGGCTGCCACGTAGCAGCGTCGACAGGTGTATGAGGGGGCAGGGGGCAGCATAGCAGGCCGAGTCAGGTGCACGTTTAACTTTTGCTGTCTGCCCGCCCTCTTCAAATAGCAGATTATAATGTACGCATTGCCCTATTCAAATACAGTATGTGTGAGTGTGTTTGTGTGTGTGCATTCACGTATGCGTGTATAGACTTTTCTATGGGAAATTAAATTAACGGCAGCTGCTGCTCAGCGGGACGGCGATAACTGGCACTCGTGTTTTAAAAATTATACGAATATAACGAAATTAGCATAAATAAGCGTCGCTAATAGGATTTCGTTTGTAATTATCAAATTGGCAACAATAAAAAATGTACAACAAATAATTGAATACATTTAATGATAAGGACACAAAACCGATTTGCTTAAAGCACTGTAACAACTCAAACTTATCCCGATATTTATGATGTTATTTGCAGGTGCTTAAAAAATGAAAATAAAATAGAAGAAGCTGCTTAAAATATAGTAGCCAAGTTAATTTTACTTCGAGATACACAAAACTCAGATATTAAATATATTATTTAAATTTCAAAAATGTATACTCAAGTACAAATAGAAGTGCATTTCTATGGTTTTATGCTTCAGCCTACTAATGAGATTAACATGAAAATACATTTGCGACAATAACTTTGGTGTATCTTTTTCGAGGCTAATAAAATTCGAACTGCTCGTGGAAATGATGTCAATGTATATTTTAAATATATATTAGAAATATATTTAAAATTGTGTCATTCATTTTTAGACATGGATATATCGAATAGGTATTTGATTCTGTTAATTTGTAACTGATATATATACTTCAGCTATTGGACATTATACTCTTTTAAAAAAATAGTTGGCCGCATTTATTTCAAAAATTTTCACGCGATTTCGATGTCAACATTTGGATTTGCGCCAAATTTATCGGGTGGCTCAGCGAATCGATTTTTTTTTCTATGTGTGTATATACCTAATTGCTAATTTGCTTAAAAACATAATAAACACCACGCGTATAGTAACACGTATACACACACTTACACTGTTGCACCGGAAATTGCGCAATTTTATAGCTACACGTGAGTCATAAAAAAAAACAAGCATTTAAGGTGTAAAAATGAATGCAGAAAAACACATTGTAAATCAAAGCATTGAAAGAGCAGCATGAAAAACAAAGGCAGCACTACACAAATAACAGCAACAGCAGCAACAGCAGCAGCAGCAACAGCAACAACAGCAATAACAACATCAATGGCTGAAACACCAATCGAATCCGTACAAAAAGTGGCGCGTCAGATACGGCGTATACGCTATGTTTTTTTATTTTTATTTATTTTTTTCTTGAATGTTTTGCGGTTTTCGCGCAGCGTGTGAAAATTGCAAAACAAGATAAATTAAATTGCGTTTGGCATTTGCAGCATTTGAGGGTGGTAAATTATTTGGATAGCTGGATAATAATCATAATTAGTGTCAATTCCTTTTCCAAACTGTCACATTTCGTTTTAGTTGATAACAAAATTTGTACGAATGCCAATAACTTACTTATTTACAGCTTATAACGCCTAAGCTTAGTTATTATCTACTTTGAATTTTCAACACACAAATCAAAAACATTTATTGTTTTAGTTGATTTTGTTAAAGTAAATTATACCAGCTATTTTTGCGCTTTCTTTCATGTGATATAAATTGCATTATTAAAAAAAAAAACCATTCGCATTAAAGTTGGCCTATTTAATTATATTTTCATAAGATTTTGGTAAGAACATTTCGACGTTTATAAATTGAGCACTTAGCAAACTTCTTGGCGCCACTTTTACAACATAATTTTATATTTTAATAGCTGACATAACTTAAAAGTCGGCTGCGCTGAGTAAACAAACGAAAGAAAAAAATTACACAAAAAAAAGGTTTCCAAGTTGGTCGCTTTTTCATTTCCGGAGTTTTGCTTTGGGCACCAATTAAAAGTGATTAGTTTCATATTGCGCAATTTATATATTTCATATTTTTTTAATTGTGATTTTCGCAATTTGAATTTCCGTAACACGAAACCAAACTCCCACAATGGCAAGCCAAGCAAAACCTGCTAAATTCCGTTATTATTAATTGCCGGGACTATACAAATGTGGCCCAGATCCGAAGCCTCGATCTTTTCAAATACCTCCCTCCACCCACCCCCTATGCCACAATCTCAGGAATCGCGTGCCAATGCACGTAAACGTTTACCTATAATTTTATGACATTGCGAGCAGCGGCATTGGCGGTAAACAAAGTTTATTGTTGTTGTAGTTGTTGTTGTTTTGATGTTGTTTTGTTGTTTTGTTGCTTTACCGCCTCCCCACCTTTTGCCGCAACGAACTTTTCTAATTATAATCTACATAACTTAAAATGCGAAAAGGACGCGCGGGCAAAGTTTAAGGCAAGCAATACTGGAGAAATTAAATTATTACGATATACATATTTATAAATGAGTGTGTGCGTTTGTTTAAGAGCATTTGATAAGCAAAAAACAAGTGTTGAAATGAAAAACAAATACATACGTGCAATGGCAAATGCCTAGAAAATGCAATCGAAATGCAAAACTTCAACGGTTGCTTGGCGACAACCTAAATGAAATTTAAAATTTTTATTGATGGCTTCATTTGCATGGCAAAGGAAAATAAACAAAACACATACATACAGACAAATAAGTACATACACACTCACACACACACGTGACCATAAACGAAGTAAAGAACGTGCTCAGCTTGTTTCACATGTGTGTGTGTGTGTGTGTGTGTCTGCGGCAGTTTCTGTAGCAAAGGCAAAGTGCCTCACAACTTGCCGCGTTTATCCTGAAAAATCATCTAATCTGTGCTAGACTTCATATTTTTCTTCTTGCTAAGCCGCCTGTCATATGAATTTTTATTTTACCATAAATGTTCCCAACCTGAATATCTTTGACAATTCGCCAAATACAAATTTAAAAAAAAAAAAACAATACTGGAAACCAGCTCCTTTTAGATCTGAAATAAATTTCCAGCTTCTTTTTGGAATGAATTTCAGCGTTAAAAACACAAAACAAATCAAATAAATAAATATTTTAATATTGTTAACATTTAATTTTAAACCAATTAGAATTAGGCATTTAGCCAAATGTTGTGGTAACTATTTTAGTGTGTTCACTTTAATTTTTAGCTTAATTATGCTTCACGCTTTTGTGACTATATTAATAATTTATAGGCGTCAAACTGGAATCATAATAAATAAATAAACATAAAATGCAACATGTAACTCAATCTTAACTTTAAAGTTTCACCTTACAAAAATACTTTTAAATAAAATTATTTTCTTTTTTAAACTATGTTTACAAAGTCACATATGAATTTATATTTTAATTCAAATTTGATTCCGCAAAAGAAATTACTTTTTACTTTGATCAGAAACTCTCAAGTACCATTTTTTTAATTTTGGCGTCCCAAATGAGTTTGTCTGACCAAAAAAAAACCTTTTCACAAAAATTGTGTGGATTTAATTTCATATGCATCATATGTTAAAAAACTTGGTTATTTTTTTTGGCGTTTTCGAGTCGTAAGTTATTTGAGGAGCACATCCATTTTGGGCGCTGGTGTGTGCAGCTAATGCTTTTTCACTTTGGTCCGGGGGCTGTGTGTCAAATATTTTTGTTTTTTTGTTTTCGCCATTCACCCAGGGGCATATATTTTAGAGGCTCATGTGACAAATTGCCAAAGCACGTGTATTGCATGCTTATTTCGAGTATGCCGTTTTGGTTTTTCATGTTTCATGCACCAAACAGAGTACAACACAGTCCACGTTTGCCTGCCTGCCTGCCCGATGACAAATCCAATTCATTTTGGCCAGAGGGGGCTTATGTGGCGTATGCGTAATGTGTCTCAACTAAAGCTAATGGCATCGCTGCTACCTGCGCTGACTTCCACGCGAGTAATGAGTGTGAGCATGTCTAGAAATTGAAGCCCAATTCAATCATTTTTTATTGCCGCTTCCAAACCGTGAACTCATGTGAAAGCCAATCAAAAAGTTGCGCTTCACAACAAACTGTTCAATGAAAAGGTAACAGCAACAACAACAAGCAACAATCCAATTTCCAGCCGAACAACAACAACAAAAAAAGGAGTTCTGTGATGTGAAAACTGTTGTTGTCGTTGTTGTTATTGTATTGTGTTCTGCTCTGTTCTGTTGTGCATGTGAGGCAGCATCAATATCATCTGCAACTGGCAACAATTACGCGCTGCCTTAATTGCCGCACACACTCGTTAACATGCCGACGCAACAGCAACAGCAACAGCAACAGCAGCAGCAGCAACTGTAAAAATCAAAAACAACAATAAAAAACAGAGAAAAAAAAACTGGCCAGGCAACTCTGGCAGTCTGTGCTAGGGTCTGAAATCAAAATCATTGGTGTGAAAATAAACTAATTGAAGAAAAATTTCATTTTGCAAAAGGCGACAGCCGCCCCGAGAGCGACACGAACATGTGCCCCATCTTGTTGCATTTGACCTGAGGTCAAGTTGCAGCAGCCACAGCATCAGCTGCAGTAGCAACATTCACTCTGCCACCGGAGACATGCGCGCCTGGTTAGGAGATACTATGGTCGTTTCGTGCTTATTTATCCGTAAAGCCAATGCCGATGCCGGAGGATGACGGCATCGACGACGACGACGACGACGACGTCGACAGCAGCAACACCAACTGGAATAGTCGTTGCCGTTGCTGGCAATATATTCCGTGAACAGCCGTCGGGCTGGCTATCAAAATGAATGCATGAAAAACTACGAAATGGTAATGTGTCGTTGCCATGTAGCTCTAAAGCAGCAGCAATAACAACAGCAACAACAATAGCGACAACAATAGCAACAACAGGAGCAGCAGCAGGAGCAGCCACTGCAGCATCGACTGCAGCAACAACTCACTGAGCAGCACAGTTGTATTGGAAGGGTGCGAGGGGTGGGGGGTAGGATTTCCGTTCAACCCGCTGGGTTTATCCTTGTCTGTTTATCCACCGGTTGTTGCCAGCCTCGAGAGCCGCTTTTGCGTTTTCATTGCTGTTGCACTTCGACGTTGCCAGCGGCAACAGTTGCCTCAATCCTCAGTCCTCAGCGATGGTGTTCTTGTTTTTCTGGTTGCTGTTGCGTGTGAAAAATTGATGGACATGTGTAAGGACCCATGCGGAGTGCAGACATCGACAGCAGCCAGTGTGGTGTGGGGGGTGGGGAGCAAAAACGACCAATTTCCCACCTAATTGGCGGCAAGTCAATTGTATTTCAAGTGCATCAAACAACAACGCAACATATTGAATCCATTGCATTTTAAATTTTCAATTGAAAACTGCTTTTCATTTTATAGTAGTTCCTCAGCTCTTTAATTTGGACAGGGAATAAAGTTGGATATACAATACATTATTTGAAATTCGTTTAGTATTTTTAATACAAATTTGTTAGGAGCTGAAGAGCAAGTAATATCATTGGGTAGGAATAGGCTAAGGATACTTGTCGGTCTACTGACAGGACTAAAAAGCCATTTATCCAATATGGGTATTTATAGTAACAATCAGTGTAAGTTTTGTGAAGTCCTAATCAGGAAAATATGCAGCATCCTAGGGATGAATGTTATGAATGTCAATGACATAGAAGCCCTCGACCCATCAAAGATTCTGGCATTCGTGCAGGAACAGGGATTGATGGTATAAGCTCAGAAGGGGGCACAATAGTTCCAATAGGTCGCAGTGCAGAAGACCCCAATTTAAGTAATTATAATTAAAAATAATAATAGAAGTTGAAGAAATATATAATAAATACATCTCATATAAAAGTGTGTTTGAGAAATGTATATTATGGGATAAAAGACTTGCGTTGAAATAGTTTTAAGTTATTATTATATCTATTTTAAATGTTGTTATTTTTCTATGCAGTGCTCAAGCTTACTATTTATGAGCCACTTATAAATAACAACTTTTATAAAATATAAATAGATGATATATATATAAATTATAGGCACAAAATATTAACGATTAATATTTTCATTCGTTTGCCATTATTATACCTAATATTATATAAGTTAAGAACAATCATTACACATAATCCATACACTCAAACAGGCATTCGAATTATTAACAAACTATAATAAAAATCATACAAATCATGCGCCGCGTCAGCTTGTTGCATCTAAGCTGGAGTCAGTTGCAAGTACACAGAATCAATTATACTTTCACCAGCATATTTCAGCCAGAATCAAGTAACACGACTCGCGCTTCCGTCAGCGCATTCTACTAGAGAACCATCCTGATAGCCAAATGGGATAAACGACACCTTCACTAATAATTCACCAAAGCAACCACTTCAAGACACCTGCAAAATCAGCAAACCGATGATTAATTATAATAAGCAAAAATTTACAAAATCAATTTTAATAAAGCACTCGAATAAAGTTGTTCAGTTTTTTTTTTACTAAAAACTAAAAGAAATTATTTAAGTTAAATTTAAAAAATTATACATTTATTTGTTTGATTTCGTTAAATTGATTTTAATATTTTTTGTAATAATTTATATTTTTTGTAATAATAGATGTGCTTTCAATTTTTAATTGTATGCCAATTTTGATTTTATAAATATTGTTAATTTGTCTGGTACAAGATATTTTATGTTATTTGCCTTTTTTTTAATAATAATATGGTTTCTTTTATATGTGCTTTTATTTAAATTTTAAATTGTATCTCAATTTTGATATAGTAAAAACTTCTAATTTGTCTGGTACAATTTTGTTTTATATATTATGTTATTTGCCGGATAAATATTTGTATCTCAATTGGGACTGTCGATAATGTCAGTATTACTCTACGGCCACTCTCAGGCATAAAATAATTCCTTTTTCGTTTTGGCCTAAATTATGGCACTTTAATTGCCCAGCGAAATAAACCAGGCGCGGAATTTGCATACAGCTTCGCTGTTTGGGCGCACAACTGGGTCGTTATAAAATAGAATATTCAGCCCACAATGTGGCTTTTTTATTAAAATCTAAAAACATAAATCTCCGTGCTGAAAGTAGCTGACGCAGATGGGCGAATTCGTGTTACATTTTGCTGTGGGCCATTCCCAAGCTAATTGAATTTGGAAATTCAAGTCAAAATTAAAAAATTACGAGGAAAATGTGTAAACAGGAAATGTATTCGACAGGTGGAAATTGAAACTGATTGAATTGTAAAATAAAGCATAAAATGCTGTGTTGCTCTTATTAATGTTTGTGGGGAACAGCAGCCCAAAAAACAAAAACAAAAACAACACACACACACACACACAGCCAAACTCAAAAATTGTGGAGCCTGCGTATTCTGATAATTTATGTTTTTCGATTTTAATTGGCGAAATTTTATTGCGAATTTTATGTGCCACTTCTTTTATGCATATTCTCTGCCAGCATTTTGTCTGGATTAAATTATTACTGTCAACGAGGGCTGATCGTTAAGAATTAAAGTACTGTAGACTATTCTCTAGATCCCCGTTTGGTATATCCATATATTAAACAAATATACTCTTTATTTCCGCTTGGCTGCAAGTCTAGCAATACATTTGTGAATGTAAAATTTTTCATTTTGCATGCATTTTATTGTTTACTGTGTCCTTTTGTTGTGCTCAAAAAGAACACGTACGAAATTTAATTTATTAAGTGTGGCACGTCCAGTTGACTCGTGCTACTCGTCATGCAAAATAAGTTATTATATTTAACTTGTATTCGTAACTTTAAATGAGAGCTCTAGTTAAACATTTAATTTAAAGCAGATAAAACAATAAATTATATTCAGCTATATAAATTGCATATCTAAATAACAGAAAGGATTTTTTCTGAAGTAACAGTTTGCATTCATACTTTTCCGAAGTATTTCTAAAAGTCCGAAATAAATTTTCTGAAAACTAGAAAATGTTTTAGAAATTGCTTAACCTTTTTTTTTTGTATACTTAAATTAAAATAAAAGAAAATCTTTCTATTTTTCAACGAGATTTTCCAAAATTTAGCTTGGGTTTTATTTTTTGAGTGTAGCTGCGACTTGTGTTCAACCTATTGATTTATGGTCATAAGCCTCACATGCAACACATTACGAGAGGTCATATATATATAAGTATCAGTGTATATAACATATGGGTTTGGCCGAACTCTTGTTTTACACTTTTGGGCATGTTTTTTTATTAGAGCTGTAATTGAAGTTAAACTGCGCATGTAATAAAGGCAATTTTAGCTATTTTCAACGCATTAGCGGCATAAATAATACAAGTCGAAATGGCGACATAAAGACACGCGATATGCTTTTGGCCATATCTCAGTTCTCAGTTCTCAGCACTCGAGTCACAGCTCAGGAATTGCCAGCGAACGCATTTCTCAAGCGAGTCCAAATGAAAAGGAAAACGGCGAAGGTAAAATTGACGAAATCCGATATGGGCAAAAAAGGCGCAAAGCATAACAAACGCTCAGCATTATCAATTACGACGTGTTTATGCATGCATACACTTAAAAAAATTAAAGAACTAAAACGTTAATATAGTTTTTAAATAAACAAAAAACCGAATTTTTAAATAAGTATGGTCTTTTATTTAATTCTGAAATTTCTTTCTTAATAAATAAATTTAATTTTAAAAAGTTGAAATGCAAACGTTTGTTCTTAAAAAAAATCCTTGCTTAAGTTTTGAAAATTAGACTTATCGTATTGGCGTAGCTTATTAGGAATTGTATAGACAATGTAAAATATTGATAAATAATTATAATGTTTTAACAAAATTACAATTAAGTTAAATTTCATGAAAACTAAAGTTTTTATGGTATAGCTTAATTTTTTACCATACATTTTTGGTCATAATAATAATGTTTAATACACTATATTCAAGCTAATGAAAGAATTTCAAATGTACCCAAATAAAAACCCTGTAAATTATACATATTTTTACTTCAAAAATGTATCCTAAAACTAAGGAAAAACCATGGTTTTTAGTCAGACACTTTCTGAATAATAAGATATGCGCAAAAAATATGCGTAGCTCCTAAAATCCTTGTCCATTTTTTTTAAAGTTTATGTGTCTGTGTCTGTTTTTTTTTTTTTGTGTATGTGGGGTTGTGTGTGTGTGCCACACGCATAGTACATTACATTAAGAGTTGGTGGTCTACCGTGTATTGCCCGCAGCTCAAAGCCCACAAACAAACGATGGCGACTTATTCATTGCGTTTGCCATTAAGGTGGCTCGAAACGCTGCTGCTGCTGTTGCTGTTGCTGCTGCTGTGATATATAACACGCTCATAATTGGTCATAAATCTGACAAATGTAATTTGTCATCACTCAGGCAGGCAGGCAGGCAGGCAGGCAGGCAGGCAAACAGGCAGTCGGCAACCGGACCAAAATACCAGAATGCCACTCGTCCTGGTCCGCTCAACCCCTGGTTTGGACTTGGCCACGCTTTGCTGAGTGCCAAAATGAAAAAGGTGCTTGACACAAAATGTCAGCTGGATATTTTTTATTACACAATCACAACACACACACACACACTGCCAAATACACACGCACAAAGCAACGACTTACTATGAGCGCCTAAAAGTATGCTCATGCTCTTGAGATTCACACACACATACACATACACACGCATACAGACTTGGACACATTGAGAGAGAGGGAGAGAGACACACAGACAAACAGTTAAGGATAGCATCACACGTAAGCCGCAAAGTAGTTACTTTTTATGGTTTCCGCTTTTGGCCATTGTTTTTGGAATGGCTTTGGTCACTTGAGCTCGTAAATATTTTACAAGTTCTCCTTGACGCCCGTCGGCGCTGTCCACATCCCCCGTCACCATTCCCCCCCCCCATTATTGTCTCCAGCAACTAATTTTTCCTTTTATAGATGACGTACGATTTATTTGGGTCAAGTTCAAAATCTACATTTCATTATAAATGACTTTCAAAATGGCATAAACGTTCTAAATTAACTAACTTAACGTTCGCACTTCCTCTCTCTCTCTCTCTCTCTCTCTCTCACTCTCTCTCTCTCTTGCTCTCTCAGTTTAGCTTCAGTCTTCGGTTTAATTGATGCCACTTGGACGGCAATCAATAAAGCGTTGAAAATTGATGGGAATTAAGTTGCCGCATTATGATTAAATAGTTCTGGCGAGCAAAAACCAATATGGCTATATTTATAATAATAAATCAGCTTTAGCAGCAGCCAAAATATATGACAAATCTATTTATATGCAAATCTTGGACAAAAATAACAAATAAAACTCGTCAACGTTTTTGGCCAAGGTCAGCTGGCAAGAAGGTTACACGGGCTAGGATTACAAGTAGAATTTGTGTTTCTTTTGTTATTATTATTATATAAATAAATGGAAGTAGATTGGGGTAAAGCAATGGTGAAATATCGAAATATTGAATTATGTGCATGGGAGACATTAATTAAATTAGTCGGGTAATAAGTAATTTTCACTTCCTGTTTGCCTGCTGCTCAAAGACTTACCTAGAGTCTGCCAACTATTAGAAATTAGAAATAAAAAAATATATATAATAATAATAAAAAAATTAAATTTTCAAGCTTGAATAGATCGTATGAAGGCCAATAAATTATTTGTGTGCCCATTGAAGCATTTAGCATAATCGAAAAAAATTACACATTAAAATATACATTTACATATATATATTTTAATATTGTATTAAGCATAGTTCTCCCAGTTCTCATATTGATTAGTTGTAATAGAGCCAACGATTTGCCTCAGTTCGGGTTCCAAGGCAGCGATGGCAATGCATTTTCATTGTGAATGCTCGACCTCAGTTTTACACTGAGGCTGAGTGGCAATTGGGTCAGTATCTTTGCCTAATCCCCGACGATCAGAAGACGAGCAACGTGCTTCCAAATGAAAATCTAGAAGTAATTTTTTCGAGTATATTAAGAGAAAACAAGATATTGCACATATATATATATATATATATATATATATATATATAGTATATAGTTCTCGTTGTAGCTTGGGTAAATTTGAAATTTGATGCGACACATTTGGCAAATTGGCGTTGAGCATTAGCTACAGATGTCAACATGATAAAGTTATTGTTGCTGTTGTTGTTGTTGTTGTTGCTGTTGTTGCTGTTGTTGCTGATGTTGCTGTTGTGGTTGTTTGTGTTTATGCTGCATGGCTGGAAACATGGAGAAAATCCGAGCATTTGAGTGCGACTCAATTAGAGGCAATTGAATTATTACACGACGACACTCATTCAATTTTCACAGATATGAGCACGTATTCATATATATATATTTATATATATATCTATATGTATATATATATTTATATATATATTTATATATATATATATATATATTTATGTGCTTATATGTATATAAATTGCTGTCAAATCCAAATTGTGTGATATGTAAAATGCTTTGACATATCAAATGGGCCAAGAAATACACAAAGTACCCTACAACTCGTATTATTTATTTTAACATAATTATATAAAATAATTAATAATAATGATCATAATAATATTAATAGAAGGATCTATTGTATGTAATACTCATTCAAATAAATTCGTTAATTTTTCACTTTCAATTATCAATAATCAAATTAGTTTCATTTCTTTGCATTGTATTTGGATGTTTTCGACTTTCTTATTGAAGGATTCATTTAAATATGATTTTGTCTTTTTCCAAAGCGTACTTTATGAGATGGTATCTATAAATAAATAAAGTCATTTTAATTTCTTTCTTTGCATTGACCAAAAAAAATATTCGCAATGAATTCAAGTAATCATTAAACTTTCAAATTAGATTGAAGATAAATTGCATATTTATTAAACAATTCATTTCCATTTCGATTCTACTTGGAAAATACCCATTTCGACAAACTGCACGATTTCTTTTCAAATACAAAACAAATTGAAAAACTTTTACCCGAGAAAGTTTTCTACGGGCAAAATATTAAGAAAACTTTCCAGTTAAGTTCCCCGGAAATAACTAAACTCGATTCTCCCAAAAAGTTCATTAGTAAAACGAAAAACGAAGCGAGCTTAAAATAATAAATTTTTAATTGCACATTAAGGATAATAAAAAAAATTAATGAGTTGAAAAAATATGTTTAAATTTGAGATTTAGTGCAAAAAAATAGAGGTGTAATTGGAATGGGGGAAAATAAATAACAGTGAATTGGAAAAACATTTGCTTCGGGAAAAGGAAAGCAAAAATGTTTTGCCAAAGCTAAGAGAAAATAAATACGTAATTTTCTGTTGGGGTATTTATATGCCCCACAGCTGGGCGAGTAGGGTATCTGTGCACGCATTTGCCAGATGCCTGGGGATATAGGCACCACCTCGTCGCGAATGTGCCTCCAGTTTGGTCGTGCTTACTGTCAGTTGCAGTTGCGAATGATCCAGCATGAGACACTCTTATACACTGCTCTGTCTGCTGCTGATGGCCGCCTGTTTGGCGGTGCCCAGTGTGGCACGTGGCGGCCGTGGTCGTGGCGGTGGCTCATTCGGTGGCCTCTTTGGCGGCTGGCGCAGCAAATACGGCAGCAAATCATCCTCGTCCGGTGGCGGCAGACGTGTGGTCAGCGGTTCACCAGTCCACACAGCGATGACGGTGCCCAAATTGCCCCCACCACCACCACCACCACCGGGTAAGATGATGTCAAAGCCACAATTGGCCAGTTATCCGCGACAACAAATGCCACCAGGCTACAACTACAACAATGCAGCGGCAGCAGCTCCTCCGCCACAGGGCACATACTACGCCAATGCGCAGACCTTGCCACCCGGAGCCATCTACTATGCACAGCCACCCACATCTATGTCCATGGGATCAGGTGAGTGACTGGGCAGTGGTATCGAGATTGACAGTTGCCTAAACATTGTTTTGTTCAAGGCACAAGTGGTTTTCTAACTGGTATGCTGGCTGGTCGCCTAATGGACGGCATGCTCTTTGGTCATCATCGTCAGCATATGTCGCACCACTATCCACAGACGCAGCAGGTGGATGCAGCGATAGCAGCTGGCAGCACTGGTCGCGATATTATAATTATCAACAATGGACAAGCGCAAACGGATGGGGAGCAGGAAGTTGAAGGGGAGGGGCAACAGCAGCCACTAAATGAGGAGTTGACCTCGTCAGAGAGCCCACTGGCCGAGGGGCAGGAGGGGGAGTCAGAAGAGTTCGTTTCCAGTGAGGAGACTCCGGATGCC
Organism: Drosophila demipolita; assembly: GCA_035042405.1. NCBI lineage: Eukaryota > Metazoa > Arthropoda > Insecta > Diptera > Drosophilidae > Drosophila > Drosophila demipolita. The sequence goes on from JAWNLI010000021.1 coordinate 204,389, forward strand.
AGTGCAGCCGCAGCTGAACCACCTGTTGGTGGCATTGTCTGCTTTCCGATTATGCTAAACGAAACGGATCCACAGAACGCCGAGTTGCAACGTGAAGTGGAACGAGTGGTTTGTTTCCCAGTGCCCAAACACGATCCACAATTGGAGTCTGCCGACTGTCAATATAATCCACAGTGTCTGCTTGAGCTGAGCACCACCAGCACAGTGCCTCCGATTGTTGCTGGCGACATTGGTGGTGCTGCCGATGTGGATGCTTTAGAGGAAGTTAGCACTTCCGCTTCCGAAGTGGATGCAACGCATGATTAGTTATTTAATTAGGTTTTAAGCTAAGGCGCAAAATAAATATATCCACTTAGTTTCTGATTAACAGTAATTATGTAAAGCTTTTTAAAGCTTTTAACTCCTCTATTAGATTTATATTCTTCGTAAGCACGCAACGGTTACCCGTTTCAAAATTACTGACGCTGACGTTAGAAATGTTGACAGATTCTGCCAGACTGTAACAATAACAACAACAAGGTTGAGCTCCAGCAACAATAGCCAAATCATCAACAGCAAGCGCCCAACGCACAAACAAAAAGGCACCTCGACGGCGACTGCGACTGCGAAGCCGTCGTCAGCATTGACGTCGACGACCGCAGACATAAAGCGTACCAATACAAAAGCAATTCCAATGTTTGTGTGTGTGTGTGTGTGAGATGTTCCAAGAACACAAATGAAGCTCACTTACGTTCATTAATCCAGCAATAACAAGGGAGAACAATATCAAACAGACACATGAATCAGCGGCGGAATGTAACAGAGTAAATCATTCATAAAACTCAAATGAAAAGCGTAAAATTAAAATCGCTTGCTGCTCCAAAACAAGAATCTTCCAGTCCCAAGAGATAACAATATGTAAATATAAACGCACATATATTTGTATCGAATTTACTAAAATTTATTCACATCTTTTTATCTGAACACGTTTACAGCTTATTTGTATTCTTATTTTAGAACATATAAAACATTTGCATGTTATCTCATAATGCGCTTTTCGCCCAGCCTTACAACATATGTATATATGTGTAGATAATAAATATGGCAAATCCAAAACTAATGCAGTAGCGCAGAGCACAGTTTTGCCAAACCCTCTAAAACTAAAATTTAATAAAACACCGTTGGACTAAAACAACTCACTTGAGACACAAATAACGCTATGCATACACAAACTCATATACATACACAGAGAAAAACATTCGAGAGAGCAGTGCATACACCAATGAGTAGAGATGATAAATACAGTAAATGGAATAAAAATTAAAACAATAACAACAACAAGCCCTAAACGTAAACGAAAGTACAGCAACAACAAGTTGCGGTCGCTGCCGCAGTCGCTTTGCTTCGTTCGCTGCCCGCGCTGCGCTGCTTCGCCTCTCAACAACAAAACATGACAAATAAAAAATTTTCAACCGCATTTCAGTTGTTTGCGAATCATTGTACGAAACTAAGCTCGAACGCGGCGCATAAAGCGGAACAGCATTAAACAGTATATTCAAGTAAATACAAACATTAATATTATAATTTTTAAAAAATACAACAAAATAAAATAATACAAACAACCAGTATATAGATATATACATACATATTTACATAGGTACACAGCTTTGGCAATGCTTCAAACCGGTTTGAAAATAATGTTTTTTAACACGTTGGAAGTACATTGTACAGTAAATAAGTGTTTGCAATATAAAACTCTTTGTGCTGCGAATTTGCTTAAACAAATGTGTATCAATTCAAGGTCAAATAAATTTTTTCGAAATTTATCCAAAATGTATATATATATTTGTATACATCTGGTCTAGATAATAAACACACGCCTGACCAAAAGAAAATATACAAAAATATCAATTTAAGTTCTGCAACATTCAAATTACATACATACAAAGTAGAGTATGTGAAAGAGTGGGTAACTACAACAATAAAATGGATATGTATGTGTGTGTTTATGTAAGCTTTTACTCCGTTTGTCTTTTGTGCCGCTTAAAGTTTCATTTGAATTGTGAGTTGCTGTAAATCCGTAAAATTTTGATGTGAAACAGATTTAAACTTCTGCTGCTTCTATCCCTAAAAAACTGCAAAGCTTTAAAAAAGTCTAAATTTAAATCGAATCTTTATGAAAAAAAAACCAATATATCTGAACACCTAAGGGCACACAGTGAATAACATACAAATGTCAGCAACTGGAAAACATTTCTATTTTCAAACACATATTTGTATGCACTTTGACAAGCTTCATAAAAAGTAGAAAATATATTTCCCACTTTAGAACTTTTTTGTATTTCGTGGGCTCAACAGGTTCGTTTAAATTTAGATAGTCCATATTCATTTTTTATGCACCACTCCCATTGACGTCAACACATTGAAACCAAAGGGAGTTCCAGAAAGTAAAAATGTATACAAAATTTTACTCTTTTAAATATGTGTATAAAGCTATTTTTAGTGGATAAGTCATTAAAATAATCTAATGCGTAGTTTAATTAACTGATAGTTTGTTTCTCATAGAAGCATGTCTGCAACAAATGTGCTTTATTTACCGTACAACAGCTGTTCAATTTCGAGCTAAATTGAAATTGTCATACAATTTGGTTAGCAAATACGCCAACAAACTGTTTTCGGGACTCCTCCCGCAATGGCAACCGGTTAAAAGCCCACTCAGCTGCCCAATGCCCAATGCCCAATATCCATTTCTATGAGAAGCACCAATTTAGGTCGTTGTTTTTGTGAAATTTTATGTTTTGGCCAACTTTTACCTGTCAGATAAACAAACCAGTCTTGTGTATTAATCAACTTCCACTGAACGCCTTTCATAAATTTGTTTCAGATTAGTCGCAATACTGAATTAAATTATTTTAAACTCGAAATGTTATGCGCTTCGTCGATTTTAGCTTGATATAAACCTCAGATGCGAGTAGAGGGAATTCAAAATAAATAAACACATATTTCCATACAAATATATATATAAATGTGACATATTGAACCCAAGAAGCGATAAGGAAAGATTTACAGTAAATTCCATATGTTATTTGTGGTTTAATTCATCATTTAATTGTTCAATTTAAACTATGTAAAAATAACACGGAATATATGAAAGCATGGGATTTTTTTAAAAATAAGCTGATATCAACAACATTTTGTAGTTGCCAACTTTGCATGCGGTGACTCATGTATTAAATAACCACTTTTTTTACCGCAAGCAATGATCAATACACGAGCTGCAATAGACGAGTATATTTATTATAAACAATTACATGCTGCGGATTTGGTACAGGCAACAAAAACTAGTTACTTTATTTACATGTAAAAAGATAAACATTTTAGCTATAGTTATTTATATCAGTTTTTAAATGGACTACTAATTAGCAGCAAGAGCAGTAAAAATAATGCTATTACTAAGATATTAAACAGAGCATTTTCTAAGCATATGGCAGATAACACTGATTTATAGTTCTGCATTAATTTTATTCATATTTCAATTACTCATCATATGAATTTCAGTTTGCTAAAAAGATATTTGGTAAATGTAAAATAAAAATTATAATATAATATAACATAGTACTGAATAATAAATTATTATTGCCATTACTCTCACCATTCATTGAGCCGCTGAACACTCTTTATTCTCGGTTATATTAAATTCTAATGTTCCAACAGCTATGGTAAATTAATTCCAGATCACTTTTCTTGATCAAGGCAAATACTATGTAGAATAAATTTGTACGGATTAGAATTGATTTAGTTGATGTGGGAAATGGGGAAATCAATAACAAAAGCTTCGTTTTATGCACAAGCATTTGTAATTTTAACTATTGTCTTTGTGTATAAAAATACTAAATTGTTGCACCTGGATGGGTTCAGTTTACATAGCGTGCGTACAAGTTGACCTTTAGAGAATTGTTCCCCAATTAAAAATGAACATTTTTCCAATATTATTTTTAATATCAATAAGCTCCCAGTGCGAGTAGGCAAGCAAAGCAAAAGGAAATCGAGTGTGGCCAAGCGAAAAGCCGAGCAAATCGCCAAGTTAATTATCATCATGGATAACGCGCCCCAAATTGGGGCAATAGACACCAAAAGTGGCAGCCAGGGCGTGACATTACGTCAGCGTCTCAAAATGGGCAGGGCTGCACACCATGACGCAAATGAAAAAGTTCTCCTCCCCCAACTCGCCACAAACAATAATGCCACATTTTTCACGTACAATTGAATGCGAAAATTCTGAGGCACAAATGAGGCAAATGCCACAATGTGAGTTCTACTAGGTGTCACAAGCACAAATTGAATCAATTGTTTTTGCAAACAACAAATTAAAACGCTCTGCGGCAAATGAAGAATGACAGCAGGAGAAACTTAGAATGTGAGAAGCTACTTTGAATCGATAGAGATGCGCAGGAAAAATAAAAAATTAATAGTCAACAAGTGCCTGAAATCAAACTACACAAATATCTATATCTATATATAGATTTACTTTAAATATTTATATATATATATATATATATATTTATATTTAATCATTAAAAAAAATTATATATATATGCGCTGAACAGCACTTCTTCTACGAGACCAGGAAAACTTAAATGAGTTGAATAAATTTGTTTAAAAATATCAAGTTTTAAATTGAATATTAATGCATTTCAATTATTTTATTTTAAATATGTATAAAGCAAGCAATGAGTGTGTTTTTTATTTGATAAAAAATATCAGCAACTGACGATTCTTTTGAATATGCAATGATTTTGTTATTATAGTTGCAATGCAATGCAATGCAATGAGTCATGATCTTAAAATGGAGTATCTTGCTCATATCTGGTTTCGATATTCCGCTTAGTTCTGTTTACAAAATGGCTAATCGCAATCAGTGCTTCTGTTTGGCTATATTTTAATTGACGAGAGTCCGCAACAAATCTATTGATAAGATTTTCAACTATATAAACACTTCCGACTGACGAGAGCAGATTAGTTCAGGCTCAGCAGGCATAGCAAAATATGCAAATAACCAAATTTATTGGAGATTAGAGGAGCTCAACTCAAGTGATTATCTTTTTGGATTTGCATTTGCAGCATGTCGCGCATGTTGGCATTGGTAGTGGGACTCTTGTTCCTGCTGCTGGCCAGTCCGGATGTGGAGGCGAAGCGTTGGTCTGGCGGCAGCAGCAAGAGCAGCAGCTCCTCCAGCCACAGACGTCCCTCATCGTCGTCACACAGTTCGTCCTCCCATGCGTCCAACGCGGAACACACGCGGCTTAGCTATGGCGGCACTCATTCGCAGCCCAGCCACAGCGTCTCCCGGCCGGCAGCAGCGGCACCACCATCACCAATAGGATGGAATGTGCCGCCCAAGGCTCAGGGACCACCGCCAGCCTACTCGGCAACTAATCCGATTGGTGGAGCACACACCAACGTGCATGAGAAGCCACCGGCCTACAATCCATCGTACAAGGCCAATGCATCGCCTCCAAGCTACTCGGCGCCCAGCAGCAACGTGCGGCCCGCTGCAGGTGCTGCTGCCAGCAATCCTCACTATACACCAGCCACCGTTTATAAGCCACGCATGAATGCTACAGGTGGTGCTGGTGGCTTCCATCACACTCCAATTACGGCGACCAATACACGTGGTGTTCAGTCCAGTTATCCAGGTGCCACCTATCACAACCCCGGCCAGCTTCCCGCTGGTGCCACCTATCACCCGGCTGGTCAAGTTCCCGCTGGCGCCACCTATCATAGTCCTGGTCATTTACCTGCAGGCGCTACCTATCACAGTGCTCCACCAGCTGGCGCCACTTATCACAGTCCTGGTGCTCTACCGGCTGGCGCCACCTATCACAGCGCAGTACCAGCTGGGGCTACCTATCACAGTGCTCCGCCAGCTGGCGCTACTTATCACAGTCCTGGTGCTCTACCAGCTGGAGCCACATATCATCCTGGCGGCTATGCACCAGCTGGCGCTGGCTATCATCCAGTCAGTCACTATCCAACTCAGGGAGTACCTCCCGGTGCCAATTATTATCCTCAGGCTCCGGTTGCCGCAATGCCGGCGGGTGCAACCTTCCTACCAGCTGGTGCTGCAATTCCGGCTGGTGCCACCTATTATCCGCAAGCGCCCAAGTCATCATCCGGATTCGGATTAGGTGAGCAAAATTACAGAAATTCATAGCTAGAATTTTCTTCAATTCCCTTTAATTTTCAGGAACTGGTCTTATTGCTGGCGCTTTGGGTGGTGCTATTTTGGGACACGCTCTGACTCCCACTCAGACGCGTGTCGTGGAGCACGCTCCGTCCTACAGTGGAGGCGGTGGTGGTGGTGGTGCTGTTGCTGGTGGTGGTGGAGGTGAAGACCGGATTATCATCATTAACAACGGACCTCCCGGATCTGTGACAACGTCTGAAGTGGGCTCGGGCACAACGGTGATTAACACTCAACAGCCAGGAGCTCCCGCTGCACCTGCTGCACCAGCAGCAGCTTATCCAGCTCAAGTGCCTGCTCCTGCTGCTGCTCCACTGCCTGCAGCGCCTGGTGCACCTGATCCAAATGCCGGACAAACACAACTGGCACCACTTGCATCTGGTGCTGCACTTGCCGCTGCTGCAGCAGCTGCACCAACAGCTGCGGTTGCAGCTGCTGCACCAGGAGTACCTGCAGCACCTGGAGTACCAGATCCAAATGCTCCACCTGCTGGCGGCATCATTTGTGTGCCTGTGCGAGTGAACGAACCAGATCCGAACGATGCCACCAAGACAATCGAAGTGGAGAAGGTTGCTTGCTATCCGGCACCACCACCGGAAGCTGCAGCACCACCAGCAAATGGAACAGTTGCTGCTGCTGTTCCACCCGCCCCTGTTGCACCAGCTGCTGCACCAACTACGGTGAATGTGACGCCAACGCCGAATGGAGCTGAAGGTGCACACCTTGCACCCTTCTTGCCGACGCCATTGAGTGTGCCCGAAGGATCTGTGCCGTTGGCTCCCCTTCTGCCAGGCGGACAACCAGACGTGATGCGGATGCCAGGTTTGACATCGGCGCGTCTATCAGCAGACTCGGGATTGCATGATGCCCACAATGGCATCAAGTCCATCTCTCCATTGAGCACACTCTCTGTCCTGCTCACCTTTCTGGTAGCCTACTGTCTGCACTAAAAGGCAGCAGCAAACATAATCAAGTTGGGGGAATTCCCCTCAGTGACACGAAATCATTTGTCAAGCTATGAATTTCTTTTTTATTTGTAATCTAAACGAATTTCTATAAATGTGTGTACTCATAGCTTTGTTAGTTTTATAATTAAAATAAATCCATATTAATTTTTAACAGAATTTATAATATTGTTTAATTAATATGTGTACAAATTTTGTTCAAGTTTAGCAGACGCTTGTCGACACGCCATCTATCGGCTACAATCCTAACCTGAACCAGACTATGTTTTCTAGTTGGTTGTTGTCTCTGATAACTCTCTAAATCCGTTCGTTCAGTTTGTAATGCAAGAAAGTTGTGCAACCACCTTAGCAAAGTCACAAACAGCAACAGCTTTGTAAATAATATCACTAAGACAAAACCTTCTTATTCCTCTTCAACTTACTTAAAAATATTTATGGTACTCTTTTATTTAAGTTGGCTTAAGCTATTTTATATCATTTGTTTTATTTCAGTCAAAATTTGCTTCACAAATAACACCAGTTTAAATAATTAGTGGTCTTACTAAGACTTTCATAAATTATATTTATAAAATACTTTTTTATCTAATGCATTCTATTATTGGGTATAGTAAATTTTATTGATAGATATCGAATATTCAACGTATCCAATCTAATGTTCCGTTGAGTATTAATGAGTATTTTAAAGTATTTTTACTTATGAGCAGATGTTTATACCAATGTGTATAAATATGGATAAAGATTAGGGATAAAATTCAATAAATGTTCAGCTCAAAAATTACCATTATGACTTTTTGTGGTTAAATGTTGTTCTTAGAAGTGAGAATAACTTAAGAATATTACGATCATGAATTGGATTGTTGTAGATTAACTTCAAAACTGAAGTAAATTAAATACATTTAATACTTTAAATATTGCACATATTTACAATATAATTTAATGTATTCCATCAGCTCTAAACTTATGATTATGATTTTAATAACAAAGTGAAAAGATGGTGAAAATATTATAAGAAATATATATATGATTAACATTGAATATAAATATATTTATTATTATTCTCTAAATAAACCCACTGTGCTTAGAATTCAAAATCCTAAACTATGCAAAGGCAAATAGAGTCAGGTATTTCTTTACTTAAATAACGTCAATAAGAGTTGAGATGCTAGTAATGGAAAATCTAAACAGAAGTTTTAGTCCGGTTTTTTTTTTGGCAAATACTTGCCATGAATTTGCGATGCTGGCGTTTAATTCCTTCTTAGACAAACTTTTGAGATGTGGACGGATTTGTTTTTTTGTGCAACAATAAAACTTATGTCGAAAACAAACTTGACGGAAAACTTAGAAGTTCATTTATCTTTGCACATGACACTTGGGCTTTCTTATATGCAACAAAATACATCAAAAGTCGGTGAAGGATAAAAACAAGCAAGGTTATTCCATTTGGGGTATTTTCAAAAGGGTCTTGTACCAAGCTGCAATATTTAAAAACATATTTTTTTTTTAAATTTGAATAGCTATTTGTGGAACTCGAAATTACTCATCAACCCTTTCCTGTTGTAATGAATTTATTTTTATTATAAGTAAATTAAAGTCAATTATGCAAAAATACTGCCATAAATTTGCCAATAATTAGGCATTGAAATTTACGATTTGTAAATGCCGCTTTTATAAACGATAAACTGCATATGATATTTTCACAATTATTCCCCAAAAGGATGAATAAAACCTTTCAACCAATCATGCTGAGAAATTGTGTTTGTAGTACACGGCTTATAAATAATTGGCAACGATTGACTGACGATTGACTGCCGATTGACGGCCGATTGACTGACGATTAACTGCCGATTGACGTGGTCAGAGAGAGAGAGAGAACACAGTAGATTAAACTTAACTTAAGGCACACTATAAATGTTGCTAAACTTAGCTGACGAATTTATCAATTTCATATATATAACATGTAATTATGTTTATGAATATTGAAGTTTTCTAGATAATTGTATATATATTTTTATATATTATTATGTAAATGTTTACATATATAACCATCTTGTGTAAGCATGCCGCAATCTCTATCTTACTTTCAATCATAACTCTTTATTGAGAAATCAAAATAAATATTAAAGTATTTTCTATAACTTGTAAAAACAACAGTTCCCCAATCTGTAAATTAAATAATAACCCTGTGACAAGACACTTAAGGGCGATAAATAGAAGCAACAAAAATAGTCATATGTAGACAATAAATAGAAGCAACAAAAAGTATAGTTGCTACCAACGCAAATTGAGTGGAGCTGTGGCACAAAGTTTGTCTAGTAGATTTGTGCAGCAAAGGTCAGGCAACATAGCAAGGATGCCGCAACTGGCACAGTTGCCTCGAGTTGCAGCTAAAAAGTGCTAAAATTAGCATGCTAATTAATTGTGGAAAGCTCTTTGAACTGATCCGGGTGTGCGACATGTGTGTGTCTGGGACATATGCCCGGACAACGACGATGTTTCAACAAATTTTACCCAGAAAATTCAAGCAACACTTGGTGGTATCATGCATTAATTGCATGTCAAACTTTCTGTGGCTGACATCGAAAAAGTTGTACTAACAAGTATGTTTCAGTTAAGTCTGATGGACTAAGATATGTATACCCTGTACAAAGATAGGTTTTATTTGTTAAAATTTATAATATTAATTAATGTCTGAGAGAGAGAGAGAGGTCTGAGAGAAATTATTATATTTATTTATTATATATATTTTCTTTATCCATCATCGACTGTTGATGACTGTCTATTTGAATGAATGCTCCTTTATAAAATATGTGTTGCAAAAAGAGTAGCCAATTAGGAAAATTAAATTGTTTACAGTTGAGCCACACACTTCAGAGCCAGTATTTGGGTAAAAACTTTTTTTATTTTTGGTAATCTCTGTATGAAGCCTATGACAACTAATTATTAAGGCACCACTTTTTAATTATATTAGGAAATTTAAATAAATTCAATCAAAAAATCTCCAAAAACTTCAAGAGAAATATCAAAATAAGTCGCTTGGCAAGGACAACATTGAAATTGCATAGGCCAAGGACACGCTGAATGGCTAACAGCCTCCTGCAAAGACGAGAAGGTTTAGTGTTTTATGCACTTGTCCATCAAGCCAACCGTTCAACTCATTCATTCATTTTGGGGGCATGCCTCTCAGCGATTTCATTTCAAACTGCACTCGTATTTGCATTTCACTCGGAATGCATTGAGGCATTCTGTGAGGCAACTTTTAACCAAAGTCAATGCACACCAAGCCTAACCAAAAGTGGTCTGGCAGGTGCCACTTAATTGGGCGGTGGGTTTAGCCTGTAATCGGTTTATTACATAAGTGGCTGGCAGGGTGTAAAGGCCAATTACTTATATTCTTACGATAGTGCCTCACATTAGCAATAACAATTAGTTTATAAATAGTTAAAAACAATTCATAAGATATTTATTTGTGTAGCTATTAATTCACTTATTTAATTTAATATTTTTATTTATAGCAATTAGATTTACATGTATAATTTAAAAATACTTACTTTTTAAGCATAATTTAATTTAATATTTTTTTATAGCAATTAGATTTCTATATATAACTTAAAAATACTTCCTTTTTAAGCACAATGAAGGCCATTACCAAATAGGATTAAATTTTGAATAACATCTGCTTGTAGCCATTTCATCATTTTGAAATAAAATAAATTACTTTTTGGTAGCCTTGTGCGCAGAGTAATGTTACATTTAGAACGTATTATAAAACACCAAGCAAAGAAAAAATAAAAAAAATAAAATAAAAACTTCTTTACCATCTCTCAATAAATGGGTATTGAACCGAGATCTACCAGTCAAGAGTCGTAATCGCTACCAAAACGCCATTGCCTAAAAGTCCGTTGGCACAAAACAAGGTAATTTATTAACAACTGCGCATGTCCAATAATACAAAATCCAAACGGAGCCAATCGCATTGCTTTCATTAATGCAATAAATGACTTGGAAGCTCGCTGGCACTTTTAGTGCAAGTTTTCTTGAATTTCTGCTTCATTGAGTAGCAAAGTAGTGGAAATATGTTAATATTAGACAAAGAGAATTACCTGCCAGGCACAAGAATAATTAGCCAAACAGCAAATATCTGTATAATATTAATATAATATTCATAGCACAGAATTGATTCTTCGGTATGTGTAGAGCTGCTGCATATGGCTTAGGCTAGTTATGAAATGTATTCCAAAATTAATAACAGCATTAAAAGCACATACAATAGAAAATGTCGCTTTCTCTAATATTTGGCATTTGGCCAACGTAATTCAACATCCTCGATAGTATAGTGGTTAGTATCCCCGCCTGTCACGCGGGAGACCGGGGTTCAATTCCCCGTCGGGGAGATGTCAACACATTTTTTTTTTTAAATTTATTTTAGCAGACAGTTTTTTTTCTTCTACACTAAAGTCTTTGAAGCTAAATATAAGCAAACTTTGTTCTGTTTTTATTAGGCTCTTTCTAAAAGTGATCAAAAGTTAGCTAGTCAATAGTCAGTGAGCATAATTAAGTTATTCTATGCTAATTAGTACACACAACACGATTTAAACTGGTTATGCAAAAAGTCACGTTTTGAACAGAAAATTTGAAAACTTGTGTGCCAAACGTGTGGGAAATGCTGCCTAAAACTCAAATTTGTTTACTAAGTCGTATACATGAAGATGTCGCTAACAATAAGTGTGTGCCAAATGCACAACAAATTTGTAGTTTGTATTTGAATTGACAAAATTTACTAAAATCTATCGAAATTTGTATTTGTTAAAAGTCTCTGAGCTTCCAATACGTGATACAAATTGTAAACGTGTTGTTTAGAATTCGTACAGTAATAATTCAATCGGTGTAATTGTCAGTATTGAATAGCAAATACGAAAGTAATAATATTTTTTTTAAAATAAAGTAATGCTTTAATCAATCATTTAGATAACTTTGAGACTGGCAATGACATCACATACGACCATTTATATTGTGGCCTAGTTCAGATTTTAGACACCAATTCCAATTAGTTGGTCCAAAGTTTGCAGCTGATGGCAACCCTTTCAATGCGGTTTCATTAGTGGCTTAAGTAAATGGATCGACGACTACGTTTCCTAATTTTTTTTTTGTTTTTCCTTTTTTCTTTTAGCGGTTTTCTTTTACTGCGCTGAAAAACTTTCACATTGCCAATTTTCTTGTGCAAAACTTCTTTTTTTTGTCGCGTTTTGCTCTTTGTTACATATAAATTGCTATCAATTAGTTTAATTGTTTTTCTACGAATTTTCTTGTTTGCAATTTTTCTGCTTGATTTCTTTTGATGACCATTATTGATAAGTTGTGCAATTGTTTTGCAACGTTTGTAAATTGCAATCAAAAATCCAAAGCTCTTAAGAAATAAATGCGACTAATAAGAATTAAAATTGAAAAGGAATCAATCATTTCTTTCACAGCTCAAAGATTAAGTGTTTTTGTCGAGAGAGCTGGACTTGGGGGCTAAATTGAATTCGAATCTTTACTTTTGCCTATTTGTTGCTGTTTCTTAAATGCATTTTTTTGGTCACAGATTTTATACAAAATTATTGAGCGAAAATAGAAGTATTATTATTTTGCAGTTGAAGCCATGATTAAAACTCCCATGTAATTGAATATTTGGTCAGTTGGAATGAAGAAACTGCATTGGGAATTTATTTCAATGCTTAAAGTTAATAAATTTGTGTGTGTTTCATTAATTTATTTGTTCATGATTGTATTTATTTTTCTGCATAGAGAATTTTCTTGAAAACGTAGCTTTAGGCTCATCATAAAAATTGCTTTCATTCAGCTGTCTCTTAACACTAATTAGAAAAGTTTTATAAGTAACTCTTGCACCGCCGCTGACTAAGTTGATTGATGGAAAATACTAAGAACTTTATGGCAAAAAGTGAGCAAATGTGAAGTGGACGGGCAGCTGCAACGTTCGAAATTATTATAAAATTAACTGACAACTTTCAGTTGCAGTTGAGATATTATAATGAAGACGGCGGCTGTTTCGCTACTTCTCTTAACAGAATATTTAGGTACACAAGCTGAAAGTTAGGCTAGTTCCACAGAGCGACGTGGCACATTTCTGTTTCTTTAGGGTTTTTGGTAAATATCCTCTTAACGTGTTCACCGACTGCAATTACCACCAAGCAATTTTGCCATACGTGTGTGTGTGTGTGTGTGTGAGTTGTTTAGTCGGGTAAAACACACATTCAGCTTAGTCGTGCCCTGCAGACTTATTCTTATATTAACATAATTCGCCAACGAGAGCCTTCGGCGAGGGCACAATAAAAGTGTTGTGCAATGAAACTAAACAGTGTCCACGACGGGTCCTCGATAACTGTGTGATATTCCACAGCTTGTGTGTTCGTAAAACGTGGCATAAACGTTTTTATGGCTTCTGCATTTGCCCCTTTTATTTGGGTATATAATAAAAAAAATGCTTATCTGAATTTGAGCGTAGGGAAATGTGCTGAAATTATAGTCTATTAGACAAGATTAAAGCGGCGTTGTGGCAAAAAATATATATATTTTTGCATGGCGTGGACAAAATTAAATATATACATTTGTAAATGGCTAAAACTGTACTTATGCTTTGTATAGTTAAGTATTACATTTTTCACCCAGTGATTACAAGAATTTACATATTTTTTATTTGCAACAGAATATCAGTTGAGATTTCAGGTGTGTATTTGCAATTATTGCTATAAATCTGACACATTCATTAAGATATTCTTCTTTGACACTCGGTTTGTTTACTTCACTGCACATCCTTCGCATTGATTAAAAAACTCCGCCTGGGCAGAAAGATTCTTTCGTGGTGTTCAAATAATTACAGAACAAAATCTGACATCAGCATTAATTTGCACAGGTTTATTGATGCTGAAACTGAAGCAATGCCCAGTGTTGAATATCCTTGGAGAATTGTAATTTTCATTGCACACTTTAAAGTTTTCCATTTATTTGTTTTTATTCCTTAACTAAATTTAAGTACATCCGCCTTAACTCTGAGAATACGTGGAAGTCACAGCAGGGCGTCCAATAAATAAAGCAGAGGTGGAGCTGAAAATGAATTCGATTTATCTTTAACTGTTCCCGCGTCTAACATGTCGTATGTGTAACAAGTGTTGCCCATAAATTCACCAGTTGGTTGCAACACTCGCAAGACCACAAAATAAATAAACGATAGAAATTTCAGTGTAAAGTATTGTTTAGCTTCGTGCAGGAAAAGGATTGATTTTGTTGTTAGTTGCACAACGAATTTAAAACAATTTGTTAGCTCAAACAGAAACATTCAACTTGCATAATGCAATTAATTCGACACAATGCTAAACATTTATATGTCATAATTTATCAATTAACAAGCATTTGTCAAAAGTTATTTGAACACACAAAAGTTGATAAACACAATATGCCAAAATAGTAATATTTCAGTGCACATTTCTGCTGCAAGAAATGTTTACAAGGCAAAGAAATACGAGCAGCAATTGATTAAAAAAAAACATATTTAAGAGTGTTCAGGTATCTGGGCAAAACAATAAATATATCTTTGCTGTTTCCGCCAAAAGTCCGAACAAAAGTTTTTGTGGCTTCTTCCGATATTTTTTGGCCATTCCTTATCATTTAAACAAACTTTTTGGTAAGTGAACTTCTAAAGTTTTTCATCGGCCAGGTAACTAAAATAGCGATTTTAGTTAAGAGAATAAATAACGTAAATATATTTATATTGTTAAAAACACTATTTTACTAAGACAAACATTTCTGAGCTGCAAAGCGATGATAGAAATTAAATTAGATTTATTGCCAAATGAAATTAATATCAGACATTTTTAATTAAATTACAGACATGCCGAGTATTAATTTAGATTTAGCATTAATTTTGTAAACGGTTTCAGCTGCAACTATACAAATTCATGAATTTTGTAAACGGTTTCAACTGCCAAGGCAATTCCTCTTTACAAGTTCAGTGATGTGGCATGCAACTGTAAGTCTTTAGAACCATTTACATGGTATGCATTAGGCTGCATAAATATCTGCTGACTGCAACATAATTTAAAGCCTGGCAAAAGACATTAGTGGCACCCGCACCATCAAAGAAATCCGACACAGACACAAAACCATCCTTTGAATAATGTCTGCTTTTTGCGCATTTTGGCCCCTTCGACAGTTGGACTCTGTTGTGATATGTGCTTGGCTTTCAGTTTAAGCCAAAAATTCATACACACACGAAATTTACGTGCTTCCTGACACTGTTCAAAATTCAATATTTTCAGCTGCTTTCTGTTCTTTGCTGTTCAATTGCACAATTCCCTAAAGACTGCAATTTTTTTGGTAAAATATGAACAGATAAATAAATTTATATATTTGAATTGAACATTTGGTGTTGAGACAGATATTTAAGCTAAAAAACAACAACAAGAATCAAACACTTATTTTTTATATCAATTATGTACTCCAAATTTTATTTGAACTCTAAAAAACTGATTTGTGTGAAACATTAACATAAATGAATTCTATTTTTTTTTTCCCAGGACTGCAACACCAATATCTGTGGAGATGATCGCCGCTCACTTTGGCCGTTTTAGAGACGGATGCTTGCTAAACGTTACCGGAGGCCTCCACGGGGAGGAAGTGAGTCGACTTGAGACGTCTGGCCAAAATAAGGATTGCGCTGGGATTACCTTCTCAAAGCAGTCAGCAGCTGTCCCCTATGATGTGTACGCCTCCATGGCCTCCATGCGATGTTATTGCGTTTACACTTATATCCAAAATTTTATTTTTAATTTAAGTCATACATTAGTTTTTCGGCGTTGTTTGGACCCTCGCAGTCAAATGAAGCCATCATCAGTTCTGCAAGAAAAATAATGAAATTTGATATAGACATAAATAGAGATATAGATAAAGATATAGATGTAGATATTTATAAAAGAGTTTTCTATTTATATGTGTATAAAAATCGAGCATAACACACAAAATAAGTGTCCCATTTAGCCCTGTATCCTGCCCAGCAGCTCAAATAATCTTGTGCTTATCTAAGTAGTTGAGTAAACGGTTAACACGAGATGACCCAAGCTTATTGTGGACGCCTTGTTGACCTGCGGTCAAGTGTGGAGCAGATGACTGGCGAGAAGTGGAGAAGTGTTTCGTGGTGCAGGAACTGTTACATTTTAATAGAAAACTGAAGAAGCACAAAAAGAACATGGTTTAATATAGTTACAACAAACTGGCAACTGGCCAAAAAAAAAAATGAAAAAAAAAACATAATAAAATATAATATGTGTTTGTTTGTGTGTGTGTGTGTGTGTTGAGTGTTGTGTGGCAAAATGTGGCAGACATGTCCGATTCACACCATGAGACCATTAAAATTCTAGAATGATGCAAAGCGTCGCCTTGTTGGTGAGCTTTGGTCAACAGCTGTGTTCTTGACTTGCCACAGAATGCCACGAGTTGTCCCTCTTCGATCCTCTCCTCCCCTTCCAATGTGTTTATAGGATTTGTGCCCACATGCTCGACCAGAAAAACTGCAGAGAAACACACAGCACACACACACACACACACACACACTCACACGCACATGCAACGAACATTTTGAAGTCCCATAAAAAAATAGAAAAAAGGAAAAAAAGGTTGCCATTGTTTGTGAAAGGATTAAAGCCTTGGTTATGGTATCTACTTTTTCCTTGTCCAGTTTTAATAGAGTCGTGTGTGTAAATATTTGTACTGCACCTTCGGGAGGAGTTGAGGATTTTGTGGTGCGTTGCCTTTGTTGGTGCTCTGATTTTCAGCATTGCATATTCTACACCACATCCTGATAGCTCTCGACGAATATTTCAAGTGTTGAGCCTAACAAGCATTTCTACGGATGGTAAACATACACAAAAAATGTGAATATGGATTAAAATCTATCTCTCTCTGTTTTCCATTCTATTTTTGGCATATACTCGGCACATACTGACCGCAACTTGATTGCTATATAGATCCCATCAATAGCTGATTTGTATTCATTGAAAAAATTCTCTATTTTTATTGGCATTGGTAAGGTTTTCATTGCAAACTATTCTTCTTTACCTTGTCCAATTTTGATTGAAAAGGTATATATATGAAAAGACAGAGACTTACAGATTTTTTAATCCTATCGGGCTTAAAAGGGATCGGATAAGCTTCGAAGTACTTATGGAAATCTCACTAATATATTTCTGAATAGAAATATTAAATGAATTTCGACACAGAATCTCGTTGTAAAATTTAAGTGCAGTATTAATATAGATTTTAAATAATGAATAGATAGCTTCGGTCAAGTTGGAAATATTGTATCTATTTCTTGGTATATATTTTCATCATTTTGAATCACAATTACCTACTTAAGCTCAGCATTAAATTCATTTATTTATATACTATTTAATCAGATATTAATGCTTTAATAAAGGCTTGACAAATAAATTTACAAACACCTTGTTTGGCACCACATTGCATAATTGGCAAGAGCCCATACGAAATTCGCACTGAACATAAAATTAATTAAGACTTAAATTATAAATGCATATATAAAGTTGCTTGGCTTCTATTCCCAGTTAGATGGAAATGTTGCTAATGAGCACAATATAAATTACATACATTTCTACATATGTTTATGCAATGTACAAATTAGTTCAATTCAAGTTAGAATTTCCCTTTTCTTAGCCTGTTTGTGGTTGGCTTCCTTGGATTGTTTGTTATGTGGCATTCGAGTTGTGCAAGTTTTGGACATGAATAATGGCTTCCTTATTTGGATAACAAAAGTACAATTGATTGGATGATTTTAATGAAAACTTGAATTAGGCTTTGCCAGCATCCTTACCAATTCAACGTTAGTGTGACATTTCTCTATGTGAGTGTGGCATGCATAAAATTGTCACCCGAATTGACAATCAATGTGGAAAATTTGATAATAACCTTTTGCCACACACACTCGGAGAGGAAGTATGTAAATTGCAGTTGTGCAATTCATAAATGTAGATAGTCAAATTTGAAATTACTTACAATGGTTAAGCAAACACATATGTTTTATGCATTTTTCACACCATTTTGCATATTCATTTTGTTTCGACTTCAGCTTTTGCTCAACTCATTTTGTTTTCACAAAATTGTAGCCTGTCTCTGGGCAGATATGCAGGCTTTCCCCATATATATATATATAGGCAAATAGCGTTGACATTAAACATTTGCGGATGAATGTGTGCATTTGTAGGATGTGTGCCAACACGTCCGACTCTGGCACGTTTTCCGTCTGACAGTTGCTACAACATAGACAGGCACTCCCAGTTGGGAGTTGGGTTCCACCCGACGGAGGACTCAACATTGCTTTCAAGTGGCAGTTGATGGTTTCCTACGTCTTAAGGAAACTCAGCATTGTAGTCGGTTCTTAAAATGCATGTGAATGGAAAATCCTCTTGAGAATATGATTAAATTTATAAAAGAATATCACAAATAATGCATTTTGCAGCAGTCGACTTGTGTTTCAAACTTATTTAAATCCTTCAAGCCAACAATGATTAATGATTATGATAAGAACCCATTATATTTATGCCAAGTAATGATTTGCTCATTATAAACATGTATTTATCTAGAATTCATCTTTATCACTTTATTAGTTGTGTATAACTTAATATGACTAATTGGTTAATATCCCATTTGCATCATAAATTAAGCCTTTTCTTTCTAAAGAGCTTAAGTGAAAAATGATGAAAAAATTATACTAATTTAGTTTTCGCATAATTTTTTTGTGGCATAACCGCTTTAATAAGAATTTGTTGTGGAAAACGGTTGGCTTAGCACGAAAAGAGTAAGAATATAAAAAAATTAAATAAAACTGAAAATGCTGCTTATAAATTTCTGCTTAACTACTACTTTTTTTTATGATTTCGTGTTTATAATGCCAGATGAATTTCGCAAGAATGTAAATCCGCTTAAAATGGCGACTATTGCCAAAAGTAAAAGCTGCAAAGCCAAAAAAATCCAAATAAATGTTAATAGCATAAGGCAAGTGGAAATGCTCTTTAGGAGAATGTATTTCCATGAAATATCATGTAAATATTTTTGCCAAAAAAAAGCATTCAACTGTTAAAAAGCTCTTTCAAGGTAAAAATACAAATTTACTTTAAACCAATCTTATAATTCAAAAGTAAGTTTATTTTTTCCACTTCTTTGGTTGCTATGTGAATGCTGTTATAGCTGGTTGATTCTCTAAAATACAGTTACATTTTACAATTTTAAACATAAAATTATTCAAGCACTATTTATACAGAATTATGATAAGCTAACTTTGAAGTATTGTTTTGAGTGCTTTAAGCCACTTTCCGTTTTGTCAATTGGGCTCAGGTAAATCTATCAAGATAAAATGCATTTTCGAAATTCCAGAGCTGAGCAAATTACTTAGGTAACAACGAAAAATGATTTGACTAGAAAAATATTTATTTATATGCAGTGGGCAAGTCACGATGGCAAAAGCTGCATTCAAAAACCGACAGGAAACTTTCAGTGACTTCTTTTGCATTTCTCGCTGCTGACGTCAGTGTCAAGTTGGCTAAAACTTCTTAGCCAAGGGATACTTTTGAGTTTTGCGGTACGCAGCAAGTTCTTCTGAAAGCTAAACCAAAAACAAATAAAAAAAAGCAGACTACCGGAAAATAAGTGGTTTTGCGCCAGGCGAATTTAAAATAGTTTTCTCGCTGCTAAAATCATGTCGAAAATATGCACTTTGTTAGCTAAGTTAGTATATATTTATTGTATGTATTTTAAGCCATTAGAAACAGTTAATCGTTTTCAAAGCAACATTTATGTGCATTAGAATCGCACTTGAACAAAGTTCTTCAAAACTCATGGCTTATTTAAGATTTTATTCTGGTCTTATTGCTCGGCAAGATAAACTTTGCCATCATCTTTCATTTTCTTCGATTTCTTGTAGAACGTTGAAAATCCTTAAATTGCATTCACCTCACATTGAGGCACCCGTCGAGCGTTTAATAAACTTTTCGTAAGACTCCAATGCAACTGAGGCTTGATATTGGAAAGAATGAAAAAAAAAAAGGCACAAAATCCCGAACACAACCATAAGTTTTCATTCTTTTGGCCATGTTGTTGTCAGGATGCGCTTATGCACCAAAGATTTTTTTTTTCTTTTTTTTTGTTGTTGTTGAGTTTGACTTTGTTGTTTTGTCGCCTGTGGCAGAGCCTTCAAAGTATCTTACGCTTCCTGGGTTTATAATGAGTTCGGTCTATGTGGACCTTTCATTTCAGCACTATGGCTGCTTTTTTCCATCACTTTTGATGCTGCTGTCACTGGTGCTTTATAGCTTTGCCTCCGTCCTCCGTCCTACGCCTCCTCCTCCGCCACTGCCTTTGCCTTTGCATTTGCTGCAGTGCTGTTTGTGTGTGCACATTCCGTGAAAAATATCTCAACGTGCAGGTCGTGGCTGACAGTTCAAAGAAGGACTTAAAAACTTTGTTGTGCCCTGCCAGCACAACACGTGGTGTAACTCCATGTGGGTGTTGTTGTTGTCACCGTTGTATTCTGTATTTGTTGTTTTGTTGTGACGAAATCGCATTATAGCCATGTCTCCTTCGTTGCCTGTCGAAAGACTTGTTATTCTTTGCAGTATTTACTTTTGATTTCACAAGTATTTCCAAGACGTCACTGTGCATTTATTTGTGCATGTTCTTAACAAAAAAAAAAAAAAATTAAGCCGCTGCTCTTAAGATTATCATTACACACAACAACAAAAAAAAAGAAGAAACTTTGTTGGTATTGCAGCTTTTGTCATAGGTTTTGCCATGCATAAAAATAAATCCGCTTTAACGACGAATGTGAACATTAAACCAAACTTTTCAGCTTGGGGGAAACTGGGGCGGAAATGAATTGTTGCTTGAAAAGAACAACGTTCGCATTCAAATTGTGTATAAATTAATGAAACCCTTTTGTGGTCATAAAGTGTTTCTTCTGGCGTTTTATTGCGGTTATTCATTTAAATTAATTAGCAACAAATTGGCTCGCTGTGGTGCAAAGTGCAAAAGGGATTGAAAATTATTGCGAGCAATTCTTTAATGGCTCCCACAACTCGCAGCGTACTTAAAGAGATTGAAAATTGCATCTCACAAAAGTCTTGCATTAATCAAATATGCAACAATTGCAATTAGTAATGAGGAGAAAAACTAAAGTAGGCAGAGAAGAGAATTACAATCCAATGTTTAATTTATATATATATATATGTATTTTTTGTTAGATGTGTTGCGTTGTGCGTGTTCGATTCACGACACGCAGCCAACTCTACTTTTAAGTGCCATCGTGCCAAGTATTTTCAAGCTTAGAACTCTTGTTTTTATTTTAATTGCCGCACTTGTAGAATTACGCTCACTGTGTGCTGCTGTGCCAACTACACTGCATTTAATTTTCATTTTAGAAATGTAAGTAGCACAAATAAACACGCTCACACACACACTCGCTCACACGCACACACATGCTCATTTATACTGGCACTTGTCCGTGGCACTTGAAGTCATTGCCAGTTGGCCGAGGTGCACTTAAAGTTTCCACCAAACAAACTTACAAACACTAAAATGCCGACTTGACTTTTAAAAAAATGCGGTAAATGCGATAACGCATGTGGCAAGTCGTAGTAGTAGTGGAAAAAAAGATTATAGAAGTCAAAGTGTCTATGGCAAAGTTTAACTTGCAAAATTACTTACCAGCTTCGCCAAGTTTCGTTGTTCGCTGCATATGGTTGCAGAAGTGCGCGTACTCGCCGCTAGATGGCGCCTGCGTTGATTTCATTGCCTGCATGTGCTTGGTAAAGGCACCGACAATGGCCGCCATTCGATCAAACGCAATCACATTGATGTGGCCATTTGGTAAGCTGCAAGCGAGAAAGAGAGAGAGAGAGAGAGATAAATTGGCTGCATTTGCTGACATTATGCTAATTTTAATAGGGAAACCGTTAGCAGCATGTTCCCAGCTTAAATGTGTCCAGCTTTCTGTGCGATTCACTATTCAAATCATTAGTTTCATTGGCTGCCTGGTTTTTGTGGGTTTTGATGAGTGCTGCGGAAAAGCGTTTGAAGATTATGCAACATATGATTTTATGCCGGAATACGTCATTGAGAATCGTTCAGCAAATTACGTATTCGCTGCTATTTGTTGAACAATTTTATGTTTTATTCAATCTTTAATAGTATTTCAGTTTTATTTTTGCACAATTAATTTCATTCGCATTTCGTTTATATTTTATCAATTAAAATTCTATAGTGATAGTGATTTTACTGAGAGTTTATTTCAATTTAATTAAAATAAAATATATATATTTAATTATGCACAATAAACAATTTGTAAAATTTTTGATTGTATAAATAAATATGCAAAAATGAATTGTACTAAAATTCCAACAAATTTGAATGAATTGATTTATTATTCAATTGGGATTTTTTTATTAAATAATAGAGAGCAGCACAAATTGCCAATTAATTAGCAAAAAATTATTTGAAATGCCATCAATCATTTTATTCACTCTGTTGATGCTTAAATGAAAACCACACCAGATGCGCAATGTTATTCATAGGACTCATTGGAACTTTCATATAATTTGATCAAATTGTACAGGTAAAGTGAAATGCATTCACAAAAAAAAAAAAAAACTCACCGCTGCAAACAGTTTTCTCGCTGGGCAAGTGCCAATTTAACAATATCCGCAAACACTGGAATAACAACCCAATCATTGGGTTTGCCACAAATAGTTGTTGTTGTTGCTGCTGTTGCTGCTGCTGCTGATGTTGTTGTTGTTATTGCTGGTGCTGCTGTGCTTGTAGATGTGGCTACTTCTACATTGCCACAGCCGCTTGCCACTGGCACCTCTAGCGTTGACTGCTCCAGTGCATTCAGTCCGGAAGTGCCCGTTACGCCAACCGGCTGCCCTTTGGCACTTGCCGAGGACTTCGCATTCAAGTTCTCCAGGGATGATGTTGAGGATAAATTTGTTGTTGTTGTTGTTGTTGCTGCTGCTGCAGATGATGTTGATGGTGAGTTTTCCGTTATCGATAAAGCGGCTTTGGTCTGACAATCAGTCTTAAGACTTTGCTGCTGCTGCTGAAGCTGCTCATTTAGAACGATTGCCTGTTTCTGCCATAAATGACCATGCCCCTCCGCATGCCGTTGCATGCAATCCAATTGTTGACATGTCACTTGCAATTTGCTCCACTGTAATAAAATCGAAACACGCACATAAATGATGTGTGTTGTGTGTGTGTGGTGTGTATTCAATCCAAATGGAAAATATCTTCAATTCATTTTATTTGTGCCTTGTTTTTGGGCGCTGCTGTAAAAGTTTATGGTTTTGTTTGTGCCACAGTTTTATGTCTGCAATTTGCGCTTATCGAATTTTATGGTGCGACATTTGGCTTTGCCTCAGATTAGATTTTAATTTGGATATATCCTAATGCCCAAATAATTACAAAGAATGTAAAGTACAAAATGTGCTGGTATCTTTTCATTTATTTGCTTTATAACATTTAAATTGTTTAGTTAAAAACGGTTTATTGTTTATTTTATTAGAACAAGGAATGCTATTTTTTTATTTTCACTCACTTGGCATTTTTTAATTGTTCTTGACATATTTATGACTATAGTCATAAACTTTTCTGTGCAACCAAAAAAAGAAAAACGCAGACAAAGCATAAAAGCTGTGCGAATTTATGCAAGTCCCTTTAACTTTTTTGTGTGTCAAATTTATGCGTTAAAAAAGAAAAATGTAATAATAATAATATAAAAATGTGAATTCACAGCCAGCATTTCGTAATAAATAATATCTGAGCCAAAGGCATTTAAAGTAGCTAAAAGTTGTGCTCCAACGTGTCAATAGAAAAGTGTTAGCCATGTTAGCTGTGTTAGCTGTGTTTGCTGCATAGTAGAAAGGCATCCATTAACTAATTGCGAGGCTTGTTATGGAAAGCAGCTTCAGCTGCAGCTGCAGCTTCAGCTTGCCACGAAATGAGTGCACAACTAAAGCCGAACGCTCGATGTGCCCCATTGAAGCATTTTGTGGGCGACTTGCCAAGTAAATAGGTAAAAAGTAGCAAAATATATATAAATTTGATGAAAAATGTGCCAACGCAGCGTGGGCAAACTGAAACTGTGGTTCCTTGGCTTTGCTTATTTTTGCCATTTTATTTCATTTCTGCACATAAAAAAAGGCCAACTTAATAAGTTGCATTAAAGTCAAATTAAATTGCTTAACTATTTTTTGCAGTAAAATGTGTGAAAACTGCTTAATAAATTGAGCACATTTATTGTCTTAATTTAATGCCATATTACTAACAATGAGGCTTGCATATAATAACTGCCACATGCCACATGCCACATGCTGCCACTTCACACTTGAAATACTCACCGTAATTTTGAGCCGGGCTATGGCTGGCGACTCCAGGGATTCCAAAATGGCCGTTGCACTATTATAGTTGCCCACCAGAAGACAATACTGGGCAACGCCGCTCCACAGCTCCACAATCCGGCTGCGCTCCTCAATCCCAGTGCACTGGAAATCAAGATGAGTAGTTGTGAGTTGTTGTTTTCTTGACACAATAGAGTATGCGAGGCACGTCATTTCACTGGAACTTAAACGAGTCTCACTTATGCAGCCAAACTGCCGATGGGCAAGTTTCGAGTTACGAGCAGCATAAATTAGATGCAAACTTGTCCTGTTTGGCTATGCAAATGTTGCCAGCAAGTCGCTCAGTTGTTTCCAGTTCCCAGTGTCCCATCAACAGACACGTAGCTCTCCGTTTTTGGACAGGTATGGGATTCTAATTCAATCCAAGCTGACCTCTTTACAAAGATCAAGCCAATGCTTACCTGAAGTATCTCATTGCAGACAAACAGACGGAGACGTGCCGACCAGTCCAGATACGTTTCCAGATTGCAGGTCTTCTTTGCATCCTGGACACCCGGTGGTCCGCCCGATGAGATTGGTTGGTCCCATTTCTTCTGCGAGTGTGAGAAGATGGACAGAAAGCAATCAGCAATCAGTGCTAATCAAGCAGTTTGACATCATTTTATTTACATAGCAAATGAGTTTAAAATAGCCAAACTTAAACGAAATATTCTTGGAATTAATAAAATTATGAAATATTATTTATATTTGTACATCTTAATGGCTAATTAATAATTTATTTAATACCTATTTTAAACAATAAATTTTTAATAATACAACCAAGGGAAGCATCTCGATATCCCGGCAATTTTCTTTTATAATATTTCAATTTAAAATAATTATTTTTAAATTGGGAAAACCCACCTGCTTATCCAACATCACCATGCTGCTGCACTGCAGAAACTCCTCTGGGCCAATGTGCTTGGCCAGCTTCTTTTCCAGCCTGCACAAGATTTGTGCATATTGTGTGGCTGTTGAGCAGCTGATTGGTGCAACGAGCTGTGTAGCAGAGTCAAATGCAAATTGGTCAACACATGTTGCAGGCGAGGATGTGTTCAGAGATTACCTTTTCGTTGTTTGTTTGGCAGGCACGCAGATCGGCCTCGTGTTTCTCTAAATCAGTCAATCGTTTAAGTAAGGCACTTAGGATTTGGGAGACGACTGCTTCCAAATGTGAATCGGAACATCTGCAAATCGGAATGGGCAAATCGTTTAATTGCAAAAGCAATCAATTAATCAATTTGGACTCACCTGGCAACGATATGTTTGACATGATTCATCATGCGTTCATCACGATAATCATATGGAAATTGTTGCGTCCACTCGGCCAGCAGTGCCACAAATGACTCCAAGCATTTGCCATGTGCCACCGATGCCAACAGTTTGCCAAGCAATTCATGTGGTCGTAGGAACAAACGTGATGATAATAAAAATGAAAACAGAAATTCCTGCAAAAAAAAAAGAGAAAAAAAATTTAGAAAATTTATGCAGCTCAAAAAAAGGTTGATTTTTGGTTAGTTTAGTGGTAAGCAAAAATATTCACAGACATGGCTACAAGAGAATTCAATTAGCCCAATTTCTTTTTATTTTTTCATATCTGTTTTTCCACAAAATTTACCATTTACTAAATTTGCATTTTTATATTGTCGACCTGCTTGCTAATTGTTTTTTTTTTTCTTGTGGCACTTTTTTGATTTTTAGTGTGTTTTTAATTGTTGCATAAAAATATATATATTTAAATTTTTTTTTTTTTATATTACTTACCTTATCTAGATCAATGACATTTATGGGATTGAGCACCTCTGGGAATGCGTCCAGTGGGCCCGAAACTATTTTACCATTTATGTACATAATACCACCGGAACCCAAAACCGAACTCTGCAATAAACAAACAAAACAAATTTTCCAATAATGTGCAAAATTTGTAAATCAAAGTCGGTTTAAATACCTCAAAACTGATATCACATTGGCTGCGCTTGTGCGAATTTTTGGGCACATCATATTGGACAACATCATCCCTGGCAGTGAGTCCAGGCTGCTGTCCAGGCAAATAATAAATAATTGCATATGAAATTCGGGATTCGGGTTACGGATTGGAGCAATCAATATTTGGGGATAATCAATACCTTGAAATGCTGCTGGAATCCTAATTCCAAATCGTGTGCGCTCAATTGTTCAGCACTGTGGCGACGCCGCAATCGGAGGCGACCCTCGTTAATCCAACCCAGGTTCAGGCCATAGTTGCAAAGCTGAGCCGCTTCCGTTGTGGAATTGAGCAGAAAAATACCCACATCCGGTTGAGGTGTGCCACAGCAGGCGGCATCATTATCGTTGTGAACATCAACGTTATCATCAACATCATCATCATCGGCGCTCGATGAGGAGCTGTTCTCGTGGCATGCAGCTCGTCTTCTGGTTCTTTGGCGACATTTATCACGATCCCGTTGACCGCGCGACTTTTGCAGCACGGTTTGCTTGCAACGCGTGCCACAGACGATGGCTGATATCTTACTGGCATAAAAGTACATCGCCATGTGTCACGTTTGGGCAGCCGTTGCCCGTAGCACGCTCATGTGTGTGTCTGTGTGTGTGTGTTCTGGTTGCACAGGCACGCCCCAAACAATTGGCGAGCTGCCGGCTGCTCGACTCAGGAGCTGCAGCAACAAAGTTGCAAGCACGTCCCTAAAATTTGTCAGGTGCGTGTGCAGTCAAATGTCATTTGCAACGAGGATGATAAGTTGCAACAGCGATTTAAGCTTGTGGTTCGACATATTTGAGTGACATCATTTGTGGCACCGCTGCTGCTGTTCCTGCTGAAAAGATCAAAAATTCCAACAGTGAAAAATTGTTTGCAGTTAAGGACTCGCTGATGCGGAAACAAGTAACAAGTTGCGGTCAATCGCAGCACATTACTCATACGACGCGTTGCACATAAAACCATACACACACACACAAACACACACACACTGAGTAAATCACATCCGTTAGGCTAGGAACATTATCCCTTTGGGTACACTTGGGTCCCACCCATCAAGCCACAGATTTCTCTCTCTGTGTGTGCGTGTGCGTCATCAATAAAGGCGCAACTTTTGGGGGGTGGACAGATTTCCGATTCAATGTTTGCCATCAACTTTGCCATCTGCACTTGCCCGGAAATCTCTTATACGAAATACGCTGCTACATACATATTTATGAATATACATAGCCATCAGCTAAATGCCTACTCCATACATATCTATATCTATATATATATCTTTATATATTTATATATTTGTGTTTATTAAATGCATTTAATATGCAAACATTCGTAGCACATTTTGAGTTGCCATAATAAAATGCAAAAATAAATATTTAAATAAATAAAAGAGAATAATTATTTGCTTTAGTTTGAATTATTATTTTAATAAATATATAAAATTATGTATATTACTAAAGAGGCTATACAAATATTACAATTTTATAATTTACTCATAATAAGAAGCAAAATTAAATATTTAAATAAATAAAAGAGAATAATTATTTGCTTTAGTTTGGATTATTATTTTAATAAATTTATACATGAATTTATATTCCTAACGAGATTATACAAATATTACAATTTTATACTAATAAATATTTAAATAAATAAAAGAGAATAATTATTTGCTTCAGTTTGTATTATTATTTTAATAAATTTATACATTTATTTATATTTTACTCATGTTTTAAATTTTAAATTCACAAATATCAATTTTATTATGCGCGTAATCCTTGAAATACAAATTCTCGAGTCGAAGGCAGATGTCATTTGCAGCAGTTTTGTCGCAATAAAATCAAGAGAAATGCGCCAAAGTCAGCAATTCTGTGACATATTGCATAATATATTCATTAGGGATGGGATGTGCCTCGGATTGAGTGACTCCGGGATCAGACTCGTGCCTCTTATTTATGTATTTATGGAAATGTATTTATTTTTTTTTACTTGTGCACACTTCGCACACCTCTTCAGCTGCTGATTGAAATGAGAGTTTCGATTGCTGTTCAGTCAAATTCAACAAGGATTTATTTATTTTTTTACTTCCAAGTATTTCGGGCTGGCAGCTGATGCGAGAGTCTTATAAAAATATTTGTAAAGTTTTGAACATTAACATTGATTCGTTTTGACAGGTGAAGCATAGACTGAAATTGATGGTTTTATCGTTTGTTCAGGCAATGATTGCATTTCCCTTTTCTATTTGTAACTGAAGTGTGTAAGAAATATATTCAAAATAAAATAGCAGTAATTTAAATATTGTAATAAATATTCGTTCGTCAAAGAGTAATTTCTCTTTTCTCAAGATAAAAGGCGAGAAATGGATATATCTTTACTTTATATGAGCTCATCTATATATCTACATATTTATACAGATTTGTACATTTTGGATAGCATAGTTTTGGGGACTCAATTATGCACATAACTCATAATATGATGTGTGCCATCTTGGAGTAGTTGTGTTTTATTATGCTAAAACTTGCCCCTTTTTTGCTGCTAACAATAAGATTGGCTATCAAATAAATCAGTTGCCCGAAACTTATTAAAATTCCAATCATGCTTACGGCAACTGCGTGCTCAACATGTCATAGCAGATAAAAAATATATTTATATATATATATATGTAAATAAATATATATATATATAAATATTTATATCAGTGCTGTCACATGGAATCTTTTCAATTTGAATATTGACAGCGCAACTGGTCCAGCTAATCCCAACACAGCTCATTTCAATATTTTCATCTGGTTTTCGATTGGCTGCCCAATAATATTTGCCCCACATACGTAATACATATATATATATTTTTTATATGTATATATATATTTTAATTTTTTTTTGTCGCTTCATCGCCAACGGCTCCAGCATTGTCTACACTTTTGTGCTCGAGTGCACGGAAAATATCAATCAATTACATTTCGGCCAACTTGACCAGCCCCAAGCGTAACGGCGTACGTAATTGGGGCAATGTGGGCGTGTAGGCGTGGCAGTGACAATTGAGTGATAGCCGCATAACTATGTCCTGACCAAATGAATATTACATGAACTCACCGAGTTCAGTGACTTGTTTATTTATGAGCATTTCTAAGGAAATTTCTGTTTCACATTTTCTTCGCATTTTCTCACAATATTTCTTTCTTTGTGCGAAAATCATGTTTAATTTAATTATTTATGTTTTACTGCTTACTCATTATTTGTTCTGCGTATCAAAAAAAAAAAAAAATTTTATTATAATGTGATTTACTTGCATTGCTCTTTATTTTTTAATTGATGTTTCATATTTACAATTACAAAAAAACATAATTTAATTATTGAATGTACATCGATTATTGAGTTTTATTATATATTTAATGACATTTTAATTCGGCTTAACAAACAACTTGTTTACTTATTCAATGTTAATTAAATTTAAACTTTTTTCATGGAATTAAAATAATAAATAAATGCTGTACACGCCAATTCAAAGGAATGCTAATTAAATCTCAATTCTCAGCAACAAAAAATAATATTGAAAAAATATAAATAAATATAAAAAAAGTTTTAAACTTTATTTTATTTATATTTTCAACTTATGCACAACTTCAACTTAAAGAAATCATTATTGTGGTGGCCATGGAAAATAAGAGAATCTGCTAAAGAAAAAATTCTGAAATCTATTAGCATAAAACAGATTGAAGCAAACTTATGTTGACGATGTTGTCAACCAGGACAACAACAACAACAACGAAAACAACAACAAAAACAACAACAACTGATAATAATGACGATAAATTGTAAATTGTTGTGCGGTTTCCCTAATAGGAGGGAGCAGAAAACTTTGCTTAGATAAGTAAAAAAAAACACAGAAAATTATCTTCACTTTTTTTACAGCTTGCAGAATGCATTTGCTCTAATTTGAATACTTTGGGGGCAAGCTTTGGGGCAAGCTGACAAGTGACAAATACGACATCGCTTTTATTTTATTTATATATTTTCCACCCCACTTGTTATATTCTTGAACATAAATTCAAATAAATCAAACTACGAAGAATATTTTTTTATGTCAATAGAATAAGTCAAGTGTTACAGGGTATTTAATCATCGTATTTCTGTTCTTTCTATGATTTCCTTTTTTTAATTTATTGCAAGGATATTTTTTATTTTTTTACTGCTTACGTTGAGCGCCAGCTGTTGGCTCAAACTCTTGGCTTTAAGATGCTGTTTCCGATAGCCCAAATTGACAACCATGTGCAATCTATTTATATCCTTTTAGCCTGCATAAAACTGAGCAACACATTTTATTTATGCTCGTATTTGTTTTTTGGGATTTCGCATTGTTGATGTTGTTGTTGTTGTTGTGCTTTCCGCTCCGTCGATTATCTGCACTTGCCTCACTTGCCACACTTGAATTCAGTTGACTTCACTTGATGTTCACTTTAGTTTTATTTGCGCTTTTTATTTGTCCTCTTTGCCACACAAAATGTTGTCCATTGTGTTTTTAACTCGTTTGTTTTCACTTTATTTGTTTTTGCGCTTGAAACTTAAGTTTTACACGATTTCATATCAGCTGCCATATTAGCTTTACAATTTCCTTAATTATACACAATGAAAAATACAATAGGACGACTTTAATAATAAAAATAAATAAATAAAATAAAAATAAAATAAATTAAAATAAGTCATTTTGTCGCTTTTGTCTACATTTTTTAAAATTTGTTTTGTCTGCCTACAATTAACTTTTGCATTAGATTTAATTAGCATTTGGAGTGCCAATAAAAAAAAAAAGTCTCACAGTTTTAAAAGTTTCATCGACTTTGTCGCTGTTTAAACAGCTTAAAGCGCCTTTAATGATGTTGGCTCTAATAGAGTAAACTTAAATTGCGCCTTCAGCAACAATTTGTTTGCCACATTTTCGGATATGGCTTTCAACTTTTGGGCTTGGCTGACAATTTTCATTTGCACCCAAAGCTAAGAAAATGCGTCAAAGAAACTTGAACAAAACAAAAAAATTACTCAAAGTAAAAAGAAATCAAATTTGATGTTTAAATTTAGCATGTACTGCAAAAAAAAAATTTGATAAAATGTGTATTTAGGTCAGCATTAAATGTTTTACATAAAAGCGCAGTTAAAATTAATTAAAAATATTATCAGCTGATAAATCAGAGAGTCTTAAATGAGATGAATAATTAAAGAATTATTATATATATATTTGGTATTCGTATTATTTATGCATATATATATTTAATCAGAGATTAATGCACTGGACTAGTTATTAATATATATTTAATATTTTAATATATTTATTTATACTTTAATGTGTTTTATTCAGTTTATTCCAGTTGCCTAATCATTCGATTCTAAAGAAATACTTAAAGACAAACATACATATATATTTATATGTATATTTATATTATTTTTTGTTTCATTCAACTTTTCTATTTTGACTGATAATTCGATTTCCATAATTCTAAAGAAATACTTAAAGACAAACATACCAAAAAATTGTCTCATTTGCGCGTAGCTGCCTCGAGAACCATTAAATAGAATAAACATTAATGGATTAGAAATGGCTGTAATGCATTTTGTTTTTATCGATTAACAAGTCCCACTTTATAGTTTGTTTATTATTCAAATTTTGTTTATGTGAATAAATCTCTTTAATCGAAATAAATGTTGACAAATGTTGATTTAAGATTTGTCACACGCGGCGTATGATTATTATTGGAAGGTGAACAAATTAATCCGTATGTTGCATACTTACAGGGCAGTGATATTTATTTATTTCTATTATTTTTTTATATTTTATTTATATTTACACACATTTTTTTTTATTTATTTAATTTGAAACCCTTTTATGTAATTAAGAATAAATTTACTGCACTTTTTGATTATTTTTGCTGTGAACACATATTGAATACTTAGTTCGTTATTTGTATTATTTATTAATATATCTATTAATTTTTTTTAAGATTACTATTTTAGTCTGTGTGCCTGTTTTTTAAATATCGTTGTCTTTAAAAGACAACGAAAGGCTCTCAAGCAACCGCTAAGCGAACCGCACACTTTGAATATCCACAGTGAACTAAATTTGCAGCATCTGCTGTTTGCTGTTTATGTAGTTCGAGTCACCAAACATTAGCATTACAGAGGAGTTGCATGCGGCCATAATGGGAAATCATCTGAAGGAATTTTTTGAATCGCAACAAGTTGCTCTACAACAAGTGCTAAAGCGTGTTGAACATGCTGCAGCTTGAAACAGTTCGAGCAAATAGTTCGACCAACCAGTTCGAGCCATCAGCTACAAACTTGTGTGCATCAAATAGGCATAAAAACGAGAAGTTGCAACACAACTCACTGTTGGCTCTTACAACTTGCGCTGCAGGGATGAATAAATGGAGATGAATAAATTGTGTGCATGCCAAAAAAACACGTAACTGATATATTTGTTTACGTTGCTGCCTTGAAAAATGTCTGCGACTGATTTTTTTTTGCTCTCTTTTTTTCTTCTCTTGTTCTTTTTCTTGTTGTTGTTGTTGTCGTTGACTAACTGTTTTTGTAAAATTGATCCCGTTTACTCAAAAAGACTTCTCAGTTTTATAAATCTCTAAGTTATGTGATTTTTTATATTTATTGTTAATTTTTTTTATTAATTTTTGATTTCTTTATTGCCAAATTTTCTCAAGGGGCAAAACATTTAACTCACAGATACTAACACACACACACGCATAGAAAATTACACCGTTTTTGGTCATACATTTTGGGTGGTGCTGCGAGAATATTTATGGAGCAAAATTTTGACCAGGCAAAATGCCAAAGTTTTAAGTAGTAGCTTAAATTTAATGTATGTATTTTTATCTAATTTTTCATGTTCTTGCTGAAATTTAATTCAATTTTTAGTACAATTCTTTAAGAATTTAAAATTGCATAAATTTAAATGTTTTTTTTTAATTTACGTTTTTACTCAATAATAATTAAAGCTTAAAGCAACTATTTTTTTTAATTTAAGAATAACTCTGCTCAGACATACAGATATATATAAATATATATATTTAAATTTATTAATAATTAAAGCTTTAACTAAAAGCTACTTGTTAATTCAAAAAAACTCTCCTCAATATGCAAACCAACAGATATACATATATATATATATATTTTATTTAATTTTCTTTTCTTTTTTTTTTTGACTACTTGCAACTTTTATCTGTGCTTAGCTTAACTCTCAAATGCCGTCACTTGATGGAGTTGCATGCACATACATTCACACACACATACATATATACATTCACACACACACATACATAATTACACCTTTACATACATTTAATCCCTTGAGTATGTATATTTGTCACACTGCTCGGCTGCTGGGCGCTAAGATAGCGCCGGTGCCCGCAGCCAACGTAAATAAAGCAGATACATATAGATATAGATATATATGCATATGTAAGTGTGTGTGTGTGTGTGCAACGTGTCCTGGGGATGTCTGTCTAATCCAAATTCAATTGCTTAATCCAGCATGACTGGCAGACAGCGCGACGTTGAAAGATGCTTGATGGACTTGATGGACGGACTGATGGACTGATGGACAGTTGGACAGCTGGTAAAGTTGGTCAACAACTTAACGCATGGGAGAGCTTGCTTGAGTTGGCTATTAAATTACATAGCCAGTTCCCAGACACACACACACACACATACACATACACACACACACACACACACACACAAGGAAGCACTCACATATGTCAACATATCATGTTATAATTCAGTTAAGGGGCGCTAAGTAAATTGTTCTTCAAGTCGTTTTAGCCGTGCGATAAGCCTCTGCGACTTGTTGGCCAAAATGCTTAGAGCAATTCATAATTTTGATTCATTTATTTTGGCCACAGTTGCGCTTTGCTCAAGTATAATTTGTGTGTTTTTTTTTTTGTTTTCTTTAGATTATTTTTTCTTTAATTAACTCGACTCACTTATAGCCTGTTTTTAGCACTGATTTCCTAGTTGGCCACATTTTATTTGATAAAGATTCTGCAAATATTTATATAAATTCGAATTATGATTTAATAATATTTCTAATATTTCTATTAATTTAAAATATATAAAATACAAAAATAGAGTTTAAAATTTGAATATTTAGACTAACTTTTGAATTCAATTTAAAATTTCAATACCAAAATTTCGTCTAACCTTTAATTTTATTGATTTTTGTTTAGATTGTTTGGAAATATTATTTAAAAAACTAACCTTATATTTTATATTTTCTTTTAGTTATTTTAAGATTAGCACAGCTTGCTCTGATATTTGGCATTCCAGTTATAGCTGTGTTTTTCATTATTTAAAAAATTAACCTTATATTTTTTGTTAATTTTTTTATTTTTATTATTTATATTTGGCAATCCAGGTACACCGATGCTCTTAATTCGCAGCGACTGTAAAAAAAGTGATTTAATGAGTGCGGATAACACGGAACTGTTCCCGTAATTAACTCCGTTCTCTTTGTTTAATACTTAATACGCCGTACGGTTTTCCGGTCAGTGTGTTTTAAGTTTCAGTGTGTGGCCGGATTTTAAAACATATTTCCAATTAGTACAGCGACTACAAACAAAATAAACAAGCAGCTGGCAGCTAGTAATAAGTTGACAAATGGCAGAATTGAACAATGACAATGACAACTCAGCATGCTCAAAATAAATAGCAAGCAGCCAACAAATTCTTGCTTTTATATATGTATTTATATATATTTTATATATATTTATATGGACTTCCGATCGGAGAATCAAATTTCTTATAAAAGCACAAAAGCACTCCATAAATATTTACAAAAGTGCCATTTGGCATTGCCTCAAGCAAAGCAAGCAGCTTTATATTTGTTTAAAAATCTTGGAAAAATATGTTAATTACTTTAATATTATTTAAAGCTTTGTTTGGTAATATTGATATATGTTGATAATACAAAACTTTTTTATTTAATATGTATCCCTTATGGGACAATATTTTGACACTTTTGCAGAATTTGTAGAATTTACATTCACCTATCGACCTTATTTCACGCTAGTTGAATGTGGAAATTTCAAATTAAATTTTAAGACAATTTGGAATTTTACTTAGATATTTCTTAAGAGCAAGATGATGTCAGGCACTCAGTCTGAATATGTTTTGTGCAAGTCTCAAACTCTTGAAGAGATTTTCTTGTGGATGCACTTTAAAAGTTCCTTTTTTATTACGTTTTGCTTACGTGTTGGCAGCATCGAAGTGTGAAATGGAAAATGCGTGTGATACACACAATAAAATCCTTTAAAATATGTATCACTTCGAAACTGAGAAGATGCTCAAAATTAAAGCAGTTAGCAACAAGATTGCTAAAGAAATTGAGTATACGCCACGTGTAGACAAAAGTTATTTCAGCATTGCGCATAAATCTTACTACAACCCGTTTTTTTTTGGATTTACTAATGTTTTGTCCCTGGAGCAAATTCCATTTTTGTCATGGAAAGTAGCAGAGAGATGAAATGGTTAATGTCATTCTTCATTTGCCCACAGAAAATGGTGTGTAAATCAAGTTTTATGATGCACACAGAAGCACAAAGAATGTATGAACATAATTGGCCAAGCAACTGGAGAATACTAATCAAATGGGATCTGACCTGGTTACACACACCAAGTTGGCTTAGATGAAAATGCATAAACATGTTAAGACCGAGTGCTATACGAGTGGGGCAGCTGCAACAACAGACAGACGATTGTTGGTAGTAAAACACACATATTTCAATTGTAGCAGTTCGGGCAACAGTATTATAAATTAATAACAATTATTTATACAGTTGCTAACTACAGTCGTTCATAATAAATTCAGGCAAAAACTTTCAACATGCTACAGCAACTAGAACAGCAGCAATATGTTGCATGCGGATTCGACAATTCTCACCAGTTGTTGTGCCACCCACTAATTTTCCATGTAAATTTATAACCATCGCAGGCACAAAATGGGTGCTTCGAGATTGCTTCGGTGTATACAAATACATATATATATATATAGGAACATATTCCTTCTTTTCCTTTTTTTTTGTTCCTTTTTTTGTTTATTCCACGTAAATCTGGCAGCAGCTGACAAGTAGTGAATTTTCTCTTGTTAAGTCTCTCCACAGAATGGCAAAGCTTAAAAGTTGCACAACCAGTCGGAGCCGACCAGACGCAATCCAATCCAATGAATTATTAATGCTAATGGCTAAAAGGAAACATTTGCTGATTGTGTTCGAGTTTTTGCCAGCTATGACGAGTTCTTCCAATAAATTAATGATTCCTGCTGAAGCTGATAGCTGCCAGCTGTAAGCAATTTCCGGAAATCAGGCCAGGCATCAAAAAAAAAAAAGGATTTGCCTGGCAAAGTTGCGGCAAGTTGAAGGCTTATCGATCAATCATGATTTGCACATTAAAATGCAATAATTTAAAAATTTGCAGCACAAACTGATGGAAATAGTGCAAACGAAAAGAAATGTGCCAAATATCTTTTGTTTTGCTGCCACTTAAGATACGCTGACTGCCACGTGCCGTGGATTACGTGCCACGAATTAAAGTGTTTCAAAATTTGTGGCTTGCTAAACAGTGTCACAGAGACATGCAACATAGTGGCAAGCTTAAGAGATTTTAAAGAGGAGCTCAGTAAAACAAAAGAGAGGTAAAAGTCGTAAAATGGTCATCCCTTGACAGAGTCTCCTGTTGGTGCACTTAAACTATAATGTTGCATTCTCTTCTCTTCTCGGCGAGCGCATTAAGTAATTGAATTTTAATGAATTTTCTTCCTTTTTAAATTACATAGTTGTTGAGCATTCAAAAACTGTCTTCCGCTCTTTCGCGTGGCCTGTGGATTTGCACATCAAGCAACTGCCACACAGCTGTGGTGGCATGTGGCGGACATGAAACTGCAAAGTTTAGTTGTTGCACTGGCGACAGTCTTTCGTCTCTCGACGTGCACCACATCATGTGGCATTTGTCAGACAATCTGCAGGTGCAGGTGTAAAATTAGCTGGGCCAAGTCCAAGAATCTTGGCCACTTTTAATGAGCTATTTGCGCAGATTCAAATGCCAGCCAAAAGTTTTTATAATTAGCCGGAGGATTGAGAAAACTCCACTGAGTAAAAGATAGAAATGAATCGCATGAAGAAATACCTAATTTGAATTTACGCACATTAAGTTGAATTAAAGTTTTAAAAGTGTAGCTGAAACCTTTCAGGAACAATATTTGTGTAGCAGCAAAAGTTTATAAGTAAGCTATCTGACGACTCTCAAGTTAATTTGCTTTCAAAGTTTTCTAAAATTAAAAACAACAAAAATATATATAAATAATTTTTGACTAAGAGCATTTAAGACTGAATGGTTTTTCTTTGAGTGCTGTAAGTTTGTTTTGAACAAGGTCTTCATCAAGTTATTTTGCTAATTAGCTTAGATTAGTAGTAAATTATACAAAGCCAACTTATTCGAAAAAATACTACTTGAAAATTAATTTACTTTGAATCAAATGTAAAAGTAAAAATGGGTAAGTACAGGTAACTATTCATAAATAATATATAACAAATTATACAAAATTTGAACATCTTTTTAAATTGAAATTCCTTAATTCATTAACATTTGCTTTATTGATTGTTAAATTATTCAATCTATTGCCGCTTCGTTAGTTAATTGTTCTAAAGGCTTTCCGAGCAAATGAATGCCAATTGCAATTTTGAAAAAAGTTTTCGATTTTTTTGTAGCCAAGCAAATCCAATAAATTTGTGTGTAAACGACAGAAACGAGATAAAAGTACATTTAAAGTTTAATTAATTCAATTGCAGTGCAAGGATTCGACGTGGTTCTGGTTGCAGTCCAATTATAATTTGGCCTTATTTTATCAAGGGTTTCTATTCGTGTTAATTTGCATTTGTGCTCTGTGCTTGCCTTGACATGTATTTAAATTTGTTAAATTTTTAATGGCTTCTGTGAAATATTATATTTTTCTATGCACGTTTCACATTTCTAAAATAAATGCATGCAGCTATTTTAATTGGCAATTATCTATAGCAATTTTAGATGCGTTTTTATGCAAATTCCATTTATTTGCCAAAAATTTCTAATATTCAGTAGCATATTATTATTATTTTTATCGATTGCATTATTTGAGCAATTATTTTCCCTCAAAAGCCGTTTTGTAATGAGTACATTAAAAATAAATATTTATTTTACGCAGTAATAAATTCACTTAATTTCCTGTGCTGTAAATTATATTGACACTATAATTATAATTATGTATGTTTGGCTGGCTGGGAGATAATTATGTTCATCATTCAATAGTGAAAGTCAATTATAAATATGGCTTTATGCAATTTATTATACGAGTAAAATTAAATAATGCAACGCGAATGCTTTTACCAAATTACCACAGCAGGTCAATCAAAAGGTCATCAACTAAATTGCTAATAAATCAACTGATATTAAATTCGAGCTGTTCCTCACCAATCCCAGACATGGATGCTCCGATGCAATCACATAAGTATA
The DNA here is from genome assembly GCA_035042405.1 of Drosophila demipolita. Classification (NCBI taxonomy): domain Eukaryota; kingdom Metazoa; phylum Arthropoda; class Insecta; order Diptera; family Drosophilidae; genus Drosophila; species Drosophila demipolita. The sequence goes on from JAWNLI010000021.1 coordinate 243,581, forward strand.
TAGCATAATTAATACATATTCTTGATTAGTTATAGTCAGGCAATCAGCAAATGACAAGCTCTGCAAAATTAATTAGACAAATTTTAAGTCCGGCTTTGTTCAGTGACAAAATTTGATGCACTTTAGTTGACTCATGAAATGGTTTTAAATTATTGATTTTAAAGTGAATTATATTAAAATAATAATGTATATGAAAATCAGGTCTGTTTGTTTGGTCAGGTTTGTTTACTCCTGCCGACTATCTATTAAAAAACTTATTGTCTCTTATCGCAAATACATAAAATGCACATGCTGGTAACGCAAAAAAAAATAATAATAATACAATACAAACATTTATAGTAGCTTAAAAATAAATATAAAATATATTGAATAAAGAAAATGTCGGGTATTTTTTATCAAGTCATAATAAATTATAGCCTCTCATTGCCTTTTTTGGCGACTGAAATGGCATTATGAAAAATTTTAAATGTTTTAAATTCTCATATAACTATGTGGGTTCAGAAATAATCGAAATTTTTTTTATAAAATAAATTATATAATTTTATTCTTTTAGTTGATTGCTTTAAATAAGTTTTCCTTTTAAGTTTTCGTAATCTTTTCTTTTGAAATTAAATGAAGCGCCAGAAGTGCAAACACTAATTTGTGATTTTAAGAATTCGGTGACTCAGATTAAATCGAAAAAGTTTTCATATCTAATTAAAGTCATATAGAAGTAATTCCTAAGTAACAAATCGTTGGTCAAAGTGGTCAACAGTTCCAGTTCTAATTCAGTTTAACCGCTTACAATAAAAACAATGCTCTCGATTTGGGCTTAGCCATGTTTTGTGCTAGTTTTTGTTTGCTTACCACAAAACAAAATTGATTTTGAATCCTGCCTAAATTGGAAGATTGAAGGAACCTTTTCATATGCCACAATGTTAGCCACAGCAAAGTTACTTATTAACTGGCTTAGAGCAATTTGTGAGTATTTGATTTGGAACAATTTCACTTTAGCTGATTCCATTGCGATTTATTCGGTAAGCTTTGGATTTAGTTGGTACTGAAACTAATATCATATTATACGCAAAAATTGTACTGTGATTGTGTAATAATATAAATACATCTGCAGAATAGCTGTAGGCCTTTATCTGTCTATATTAATCTGTCTGATGAGCAAACTGTGCACCCGCATAAAAAGTCAACAGACAGAAAATATTTAAAAGAATTCCATTTCACAGCAAAACGCCCATTTAGCAACTAGACGCAGGCTGATAAATGGTCAAATAGACCAACAAACCAACAAAGTAAGATGGGGGGAAAGTAATTCACAGTTTTTTATGCATACTGCAACTGAATATTTGCTCAGTCCATGCCACATTGAAGTCAACGCGTTGCAACAATATCACCAGACAAAAGCAATAACAATGACAGTTATGAGTTTCTCGAAATGGTTATCGAACCAGAAACAGAACCCAAACCAGAACCCGAACCAGCCAGCAATTGAAATTAATTTGATGCTTAATATGGTCCCTTAAAAAGCGAACTGCCAATTCTATATGCACTCGTCTGTCCAAACGACTTTGGCATCACTGATTCTTGAGGTTCATTTATTTTCATGACCTACTGTCATTTCCTGGCTTGAAATGACAAAAATATTGAATGTTGGCTGAGCAGAGGGTGCGCCATTAACTTCGATCATAATATGGGCGAATATTGGCCAATAAACACGACCACAAAATTGCCTTGACTAACACACGTCTTTTAATATATGTTTATTGAGGTATATTAAATAGTCGTTGCTTTTAATATAATTTCGTGGTATAGTCATGTGTTATTATATATATATATATATATATATATATAAATCAGTTTTGAGCTCTTATATAGAAACCAATAAGAGCTTTTTAAATTTCAATGAATATTTTAAATCAAATACACATTTTATATTAATTCATATAATATATGATTATTGAGGACCATTAAATGGTTATTGTTTTAAATAGAATTTTGTGTAATATTCAAATGTTATTATAATAATAATATATATACATATATATATATATACTTTAAATAAAATGCACATTTTATATTAATTCATATTCTTTAACACAGTAGAAAATTACAAAAATTTAATCAAGTTTAATCGCAAGCAGATATTTAATTTTTTTAAGTCTTCAGCTTGAATTTCACATACACATTTTAAATTTATTTTATTTAGGACCATTTAATCAATTCGTGACACAAAAGAATGTGTTCCAAACCGTAACCAGGTTTCGCAAACTATGCCAGATTAATTTTAGTTGGGTTGAAGGGTTGCACACAATAGTAAAATGTCCACTTCAACTTCGAACCCAAATAACCTGTATTTGAGCCTGACTGTCATTTGTAATGGCCTAATTTGGCATGTTACCAAAGTCATTAGGCATTGACTTTGACTTTGACTTTGACTCTGACTGTGCCTTTGTTATTGCCACTGACACAGCCTTTAGCATTGGCATTAAATGGATAAATCCGTTTGGGAGCAATCGGATCAGCTGAGGGAGAATTCCGTGTGGCTCAGAAGCTCACGGCCCACAATCCAGAAAGCCTCAATGCGAAATGACCCAAAACGGCCTCACACATGTTTCCCTTTAATACACTTTTATTTCAGCTTTGGGGCAAACGACCCTCAGTTATTATGCTGATTGTGTTGACACTCTCCCAAACATACACACTCACACACACACATACTGAATCCCTGCGTTGTTGTGTATTGTTGTCGAGCAGGTTATTTAATATTTAAAGAGTTCCAAGTTAGATTCTACCTTGATAAAAACCTTAATTTACTACAAGCTAAGCAAAATATTTAAATAAAAAAAAATTAAAATTAATTTCATATGTAAACAAATCAATTTGGGGTCAGTCCAAGAAAGACGTGCTTTGAATATTGATATAAAGGCAACACTTGAATATATTGTAAAAATTTCGAAAGAGCAATAGAAAAGTTTGCTTTCATTGTATTATTCAATATTGATTACCTTGTGGCCGAAATAAAAGTTTTGTCAAAGTTTCAATTCTCTTGGGCAGCTGTTGAATTTTTCATATGCAGCTCAAAAATTGACTTGCAAATATTTAAATTTAATCACTGTATATGTATGTTACTGGCTGCATCAAACTTTGTCTTCAACTATTTAAAATAACAATTCTTTTGGTCAATATGAGGTCCCTTAAAAATATACAAATTTTACACATTTTTGCGTGTGAAACTTTTGAGCTTGACTTAAGTTAGATAATAATAATAATAATCGATTATTATTATGTTGACAATGGCTTCCTCAATTTAATCCTCATTTTACATTTGTGCTTAATAAAATTCTTGAAATCTAGTAGTCCTGTCGAAAGAAAATACAAAGAAATTTATAGGCCAGACTTAAAATTAATTTTTCAATATTATATGGAAACATTTTGATAATATTTAGTCATGAATTTCAGAGATGGTTCGGATAGAAAACTGCAAGGAAGCGATAATGTCAGAGGCGTTATAGGGCAAGTGCTATATGCCAAAATGGAAGCCCACCGCAATTACTTGGCCAGACAGAAAGGCGGCGAAACTCAGCGGATATATCAAATACTTGAACGACAGTTTCATCAGGATATTATACGCTTTGAAAATACGGTGAGCTATTTGGAGGAACCTGAAAAGTCTTTGGCTTTGAAATGGATATCCAAATTGAGAGCACATCAAGTCGATCTCAGTGAAGCTTATGCCCGAAACTATATCCTGTCATATCTATTGCAATCTAATCCGTTGAACATATTCGGAAAGAAACCGTTCAATAATCCTCCATCGCAGAATGACTTATCACAAATTAAAAATGAAATCGTAATTATTCTTTATTAACTTAAGATTTATTAACTATATTTGTTTTTTCTACAGTCTGTTTTGGCTAATAAGAATGCGATCCACGATTTGCTTTCCAATTCATATGATAATTGCGACTTTTTATTCAAATTACCTGTACCACGGGATGGGGCATTTTCTATAGTGCATCTGCAACCAAATTTAATATGATTTTTATAAAATACCAAATTCAAAGCATTAAAGAATAAATTTTATCTTTGCAAATTCTGTTGGGAATCCACTGCAGCAACTCTGCTGCTGAGGTATGTTCAGATATTCAAATATTTACATGATGGTTATGAAATCCTCAAATACATTTCCGCAACATCGATTTTCATATCGTTAATTTTATAAAGTAATCTGTTGCAGAACTTGTAACGGCTTTGAAACAAATATTCTCAGCTCTGGTTTGCTTTATATTTGTCTATTTATTGGCATCCGTTTCCGGTGTGTGTGTTGCAGGTCACGTTTAGATGCTTCCTAAAATTCAACACACTCAAACAAATGTTGTGCAGTCTAATTGAATATTCTATTAAATTGGCATTGTCCTTCAGTTTATATTAAATATGTGATTCTTGGTTTAAATATTTTTACATTGCACATTTCCATCCTACAGTAAATAAAAAAATAAATTTGTTGTTTTCCCTTTCTAGAGAATTTGATTTTTATCTACTTTCATTTAACTCTTGACTCACATTTAATTCCATTATTAAATAAATAAACACACAAAATTTTATGTATCTTTCTCGGATAAATTTTTTCAGATATGCATTCACAATAATTAAAATGTATTTGCTATTTGTGCATAAATATTTATTTGACTATTTTGGTTCCCAATTGTAACATTTAATTGAATATCGACATTTGGTATAACAATTCCATGGATAGATTCGCACTCAGGGCTATTTGGCCAAAGAGTAATGGCCAACTAGCTTTCCGTTTCAATTCTGCCAAACATTTCCTCTCTTGAAATATGGCTTTCATTTTTTCATTTGTCTGCACAAACCACACAGAGAAATCGTTTGCTGCTTCTGTGGCAACTGCTGCTGTTATTATTGCTATGAGTTGCACCCACTCTGAAACAGAAGGGCGAATAGATTGCAACGCCATTTTTTTTTTTTTGCTCAACAATTTAACTCATATTTTTCTATATAAGCTAAAAAGCTTATAGATAAAAAAAACAAATAAATTTAAAATAAAATATTTAATTAGTGACTTAAAGAATTATTTCAATAGGGATATAATAAAATTAAATATATTTCAAATTAAATAATTAAATGCATAATTTCAATTGTATTTATATATAATTTTTAATCCATTCTAAAAACCAGCTAACCCAACTATACATAAATCATATACATATAAGATTTTAAGCTCTCAGCGGTTTACATCAAATTCTATTGATAAGCCAAACTGCGCTGACTGAACCCTAATCAAATGTCAATAATGCTTTTGGATTCCAAACTGAATGTCAGCAGTTAGCAATGAGATTTGAACAAGTATTGAACACCGAACATGACTCACTGACAGTTTTCTAATTGACGAACTTTCCACTCGTGGATTTTCTGGTTTCTGTTCTTTTTTTTGTGTCGTGTGTGTGGTAAACACTTTTGGCGAGGCAATGACATCTTCTCCGTTGACTGGATTCATTTTGTCTCTTTGCTGCAACTGCTTCGACCTAGCCTAATCCAATTACTCTCCACGTTTCACTTTTGTTAACAATTCTCAAAGCTGAAACTTAAAATTTCAGGTGACGCTTCAAAATGGCGTTGTCTGCATTTTAAAATTGTGAACTTTGCTTTTTGGATTTTTCAGTAATATTCGGTAATTTCTTTAGTCAAAAATTAGTGCCTTGTAAAATATTGAACATAGCTCGGATTTTACTATAAAAATTAAAAAAAAAAATTTTTATCAAATCTTTTGGGAAATGTTTCAAATTGTTGTATTATTGCTTTTCATTTCACTTATTTATTACGCTGCCAATGTTGATGAGCCTTTCTCAGGATTTAGTTGCTTGGTGATGGGTTTATGTGCATTTGCAACAGGATTTTTATATCATTATGTGAGTCTCAATTTACAGATTAAAATTTTAAAATTAAACAAGTCGAATAAAAAGATGTACATTTTTATTTTAAAATCGAAATAAAAAAAAGTATTTTATAATGTAAAGAACATTTGCAGGTCAAATAAATAATTATGCAAAACAATGAAGATGAAGCTCAAATTCCTAGGCAGTTGGTGTATGAAAAAATGCGCAGATGAGCGATGTACGCGCTGTATGCGATGTACAAGGTGTACCTTGTGGGAACAAGTGATCCGTGAATGCAACTCAAATTACTGTACTAACTATGATGAATCCTTAACGACTTGATGACTACTTGGCTTGGCGCCGTCTTGTGGTTGGTGTAGTGGGTGTGCCAGTCGGCGGTTTTGGTATCTGCAAGTAAATAATTACAGATTTTTCAAATATATATTTATATCAGATTTAATTTCACTTTCAACGGCTTACCGAACGTATGGGCTTGGGTGTGAGTGCATTGGCTGGCGGTGGCTCGCGTGGCTGTGGTCCATCCGGATGCCCAACGACCGTAACGGCAACGGGTCTTTGCTCCGAGCTGGCTCGCTCTGTGCTCTCGCTGCGTGAAGTGGAGCCAGCTCGCTTAAACATGCCGGACAAACGACCTCGCAGATCCTTTTTACTTGATCGCATGTCGCTCGCTACGCTAATATCTGAATCTGATCCTTGAATCTAAAATACAGTGTGTATAAAAAAATATAGAGATAAGCATCTGAAGTCTTCCATTTGTGTGGACATATAAATTATATTTTTTTTCTGATAAATTATGTATTTTTAGCAGCATTTTATTCTGATTAAACAAAATTGTTTTTCAAGTAAATATTTTTAAATAGAATTTTTAAAACATTTTCGTTCATTTCTGATTTTTAATCAAATTCATTGCTGTTTTTCACAACTCCAAAATTTATTGATCAATAAAATATTCTCTGCAATCCAATCATATATATATATCATCATATATATATATACATAATTTTATGTGTACTCACCGATATTTCACTCTCGGAATTGCGACTACTTTTGGTCAGACTGCGTAGTTTGCCCATGATGCCCTTCTTCTTTTTGCGCGGTCCACGTGGCAGGTCACTTTGGGTGGAGCCACCGGACAGGCGGGAGTCGAGACGCGAGTCCAAGCTGGAGTCACGCACCATTCCGCCCAGCTCCGAGTCAATGGATTGAATGGACGAAACGCTGCCATCATCCTGTCGCCAAATATTCTGCCAAAAATACAAATTCCAATTAATCCGAGTTTCTGATAAAAAAAGAAAAGGAAGATCAATCGCTAACCTGCTCGCGTTGTATGGAGTGATCCAGTGAGAGACTCTTGCGAATCAGGCTGCCATTGTTGGTAGAATTGCGGGACAAGCGTCCGCCACGCTGGGAACCAGCCGCACTGGCCACAGAACTCTGGCTGCCGTGCGTATCGTTCTCCTGGGAGGTGGCTCGTCGCAGATTACTGCGGCGAATGCGATTGCGCTCCTGTTCGTCCTCGCTGACACGCTGGAACTTGCGCAGCTCCTCGGACGCTTCCGCCAAACGTGCCAGGACATTGGTGATTTGAGAGTTGCTCAACACTGGCGATGGACTTCGACTGCGTTGCACATTCGGCTGCTCCGGTCGCAGTTGATTCTCCCCATAGGACGAACTTCGCCCAGAGGAGCTACCCACGATTTTTAGGTCGGGCGCAATTTTGACCAGCTCGTCGACAGTCTGCAGCAGTGCACCCACTTTGCGCTCACCACCATCCTGTTCCATGCGTCGCTTGATGAGCTCCTTTTCATAACGTTCTCGCTGCAAAAATTCAGAGAGAAGAAGGGAATTTGAAAATGAACATGTGGATTAGAAGATCAGTGAACCCACCTCTCGCCGCAGCTTTTCGTTGGAGGTGCGCAGCTTGGCATGCACATCTCGCAGCTCCAGTAGATCGCACTGCAACTCGGCAATCTTTTTGCGTCCCTCCTCCATCTCCTCTTCCGTCGAACGCTTGGTTTGATCCAGTTTTCGCTTGGATTCGAGTCGTTCTTTGTCCCGTTCGCGTTCCACTTCGAACAGGGTTTGTCGGAGATCCCGAGCCAGGGTAGATGTCTCCTGCAGCAGACGTTGCTGATCCTCGCGCTCCTTTTGCCAGGACAACTCCAGTTTGGTCTTCATGCCGGGTAGCTTTGTGCTGCCTGATCCGATGACACGTTCCTCCTCGAATTCATTTAATTTTGACTGCATCTCGGATATTTTGATCTCATTCGCGCTGCGCTCGGAGACAAGCTCCGTTTTGGTTTTGCTAGACTCCAGGCGGGATTCAACCAGCTGATCCTCAAGATGACCAATCTGAAAAGTGAGCATAAATAAAATTATGATTATACAAATTTTTTAATATTTTTATTTATTAATTTTATGAATCGTTTCAAAGTTTTTTTTAGTAATATTAATTTAAGCTTGAATTTATTAAGTTAATTTCTTAATAAAATATGAATTTCTTAGCTGCTTACCTGCTGCTCGAGATAGGCAATCTTGCTCTTGTCATCATCATCGCTGCTGTGCATGGAACTGCGACTTTGACGTCCCGTATTGTTCGCCTTGAGATCACCGATCTTCTTCTGCGCCACCTCGAGCATCTGCTTGAAGGCATCTCTGTCTTTCTTGAAGCGTTCACATTGTCGCTGCAATATAAATATTTCGATTTATATATATATCTGACTTAAGTACATATGATTTTTCCGTTACCTGCATGGAAGTCAGTTCTCCACTGAGATTCTTCACCTGCTGCTCATAGCGCAGACGCGTGGAGGCCACTTCGGATTTTAGCTGCAGTTCGGAGGCTTGCAATCTTTAATGGGATATTAAAATTTGACAAAGTGAATTAAAAGTTAATCCTTTCTTATAATATATGTGACACTTAGGGATAAGCAATATACTTTTCATATCCTGAAAGTTTTGCCACAACTTGACTAAGCTTCACTACTCACTGTGTCTTCAGCTCCTTGATTTCAGCCTCGCGTCTGGCGCCGTGACCATTGAGGGATGTTTGGGCCTGTTCGATGCGATTGAAATCGCTCAGTTTGCTATTCAGATCATCGTTATCCTTGCGCAGCTGGAATACCAGATCGATATTCATTTCATTTTCCCGCCGCAGTCGCTCATATTCGTGCTCCTTCTCCGCAAGCTTGTTCTTCAGCATGTTGCGCTCGTGTTCGCTGCTGCCGCCCGTCTTCAGTGTCTTCACTTCCAGCTCCTTAATCTTCTTCTGCGCCTCGTTCAACCGGCGTGCTAAATCGGTGCGCTCAACCCGTATAGTGTCCATATCCGCAAGTTTATACATGCAGGCATTTAGCTCGGATTGCAAGCTTTGCTTCTCCGTTGTCAGCTGGGCACGCATAAGGATCGTCTCCTCGGAGAGCTTCTCCCAATGGGTGTTCAAATCCTCATAACGCGTCTGTTCACCGCTGAGCGTGGTTTGAGCATCCTCCAGTTGTTTTTTCAGCTCCTGCACCTGTTTGCTGTCCGATTTACTGGATTTTGCCTTCAGTTCCTTGATGTCCTTCTCCAGCGATGTTTTGGTTTTCTCAGCAGACTTTTTGGCACCTAGGAGTTCACCATCCAATTGACTGATCTTTGATTCTAGTTTTTCGCGCTCTTTGTTCTGCTTCTCAAGGTCCTTCTCCAAACTGGTGAATTTTTCCTTATCCCGTTTGGATTGCGTTTCCAGTGTTGATTTGCTCGATTCGGTCAGCTTCAGCTGGCCTTCCTGTTTCTTTAGCTTATCCTCCAGATCCTTAAGTTTTGTATTTAGCTTCTTGGCATCTTCATCACTAGTCTTGAGCTTCTGTTCCAGCTCCTTGGTCTTGATGCTGCTGCCATTGAGCAGCTTCAGGCGCTGCATGTCTCCCTCCGCCAGCGACAACTTTTGCTTACACTTCTGCAGCTCCTCTTCGAGGGAGTCCTTTGAGGACTGCAGCGCCTTCAGTTGATTTACACCACTGCTGCCTAGCTGCACACGCATTTCACTGATCTCATCCTCCAGCTCCTCGACCCACTTCTTTAGGTGACTCTTTGGCGTCAGATCGTTGACCCGTTTTGGTGTCCGAGCTGGCAACTTGCCCTCCGCCTCCACTTGCATTCGCTTCACCCGAGCCGTTAGTTCATCGCGTTCCTTTTGTGCCGTCGCCAGTGCCTCCTTCAGCTTCAGCTCCGAATCACCATTCTTTTCGGTGGAGTTCGCCCTGCGTAGCGTTTGCAGCTGCAGGCGTTTATTCTCCTTGGCCAGTTTGTCGTTTTCAGTCTCCAGCGTTGTCAGCTTGGCGATCTGCGACCGCATTGTGTCCAAGCCTTGCTCTTTATCCTGTAGGCTCTTGCGCATTTGCGTCAGCTCATCGTTGAGCGTCTTTAGTTTCTTCTCAGCGACGCTGGAGGAGCTGCCGAAACTTAGCAGTGAACTCTTGCTTCCATTGCTGTTATCCTGACGCAGTTTCGCTTGCAATTCGCGCACATATTTCTTGGACTCGGCATTCTCCTTCTCCAGCTCCTCAACTTTGAGGCGCATTATTGAGGCCTCCTGCTCATTGAGTTCGAGTAGAATGCGCAGCTCGGCGGGATCATCTTCGTCGGAGATGCCCTCATCGCGATCCGCATGCACCTCGGGCGCCAATCGATGTGGATGCGGCGCAGGACTAAGTTTGCGAGCTGCTGAAGATTCAAAAGATTAGCAACACATCGATTGATATTGGACATTAGTGTTACTCAATAGCATGCCAGGTCTTCAAGCATTTTTATTAGTTACAATATTTAGTGGCAAAGTTGGTTTGATCTGTCACAATTCATGAGCAGCCGCAAAAAATGGCAATTTATGTTTAAATTCCATTCATTTCATTAGTAAGCGCATGAGAAATACCGTTAGTTTGAAAGATAATATTTTTGATTCTTGCAGTGATCGCTCGCAAAATAAGACTGTGCTCTTCCAGATTTCTACGCGTCAATTTTAAACAAGAAAAATCAAATTTTTATGATAGTAAATACAGCTTTTTGTGATTTCTTCAATAAACTTTCAAAGTGCTTAAGCAAAAAAATATTTAAAAAAAAAAGAGTCTAATATAAAAATCAATTATTTTCTGGACAAGTCTAATCTCTGAAAGTGTTAATTTGCGGGCGATCACTGTAATACCATATGCAATATTAGATTTAAATGGGATTAAACGAGTATTCGATTAAAACCAATCTTTATGTGTAAGTTCTTTAAACATTTTTCTTTATTTAAATTTAGTCGTAATCCCATTTAAATCGCATCAATGCTTTATATATGTGATATTAGTAAATGTTAAAAAAAATTAGTGTATAAGTATTAATTATATGTCTCTCAAATCGAATAGTTTTTTTTATCATGGGTTTACTTTAAAAACGATTTTAATCGTACTTCTTGAGCGCGTTGCCATTTTTTTCAACTGCATCATCAAAGACTCATTTTCATCCTCGAATCGAGTCACCTTTTTCCTCAAATGTTCAGCCTGAAATGTAAAACATACATTTGCAAATATGTTAAATATGCAATTGTCAATACAATTAAATCCAGTTCTAAAATTCGTATTCGAGGATAAAAACTGGGCCCTGTGTTATGTGCCAAGTAAAGCTGCTGGACAATAACGCTAATCATCTACAGGGTTAGCATTGAATAACAACAAGAAATCAAGTAAAACATTTTTACAATTAGACACGAACAGAGTGAATTAATTATTTGAACTGCACTACATGTAAAAATAGACCCAAACCAGCAAAGACCTTAACAGAAGTACTACAAAGTACTATAAAACTGAAAATGTATTTTAGATTATTCTATATATCATTATAAAATATATTCAAATGATGTTGTCTTGAGTCTCTTTTCTTTTTGAAATACTCCTCATTCCCTGCTCGGACGCCAACCACAATTATAATACCAGAAACTGTATTACATATTTGAACAAGTTTTAAAGATTAAACATAACCAGAGAACTGTGATAAAGTAAAGTCTTTTTTTGAACCTATAAATTTATATATAAATTGATATTAAAAAAAAATAAGAATTTAAATATTATCAACTTCATTTTTATTATTTCAGCTAAACACTTCTGGGGCCATTGCTGGTATGATCTTTGGGAGATAGAGTTGTGCTGGGTACCTGCACTAGCTCCTGCCAAAAGCACATGAGACATGGCGCTTGGAAAAAGCAAAGAGGACGAATTCATAACCCTGGCTGCTGTTCTGGGTGCAAAGAGTGACACAAACGGTGAAGTTTCGCGATCAACGGAAAGATTTCTCGCGCTCAGCTCGAGGTTGGTCTGTGTGGCATTGTCACAGGACTCGACTTGTGTATGCCCAGGCAGAGTTTCGGGATTGGACGTTGTATTGTTGGCGGCATCAGTTTGAATTATTTGCGGCGTCTGTGTGGCACGCGGAAACGCTAAAGGAATCGCCAGCATATCACCGGTTTGGGTGCCACGATTCAGTTGAGCGGGATTTCTAGATGCCCTCAACGCCTTAAGCTGACGACACTTTCCGCAAAGGTTGGCAACTAATTAATATAATTTTAAGTTGTATTTATTTTCTCTTTAAACTTACTTCTTCCTCGGCGAATTTCAGTTGATCCTTCAGGTCAGTCTCGCGCTCAATGGAGTCCTGCAGCTCGCGCTGCAAGTGCTGAGGATCCTCTTGTGAGCCGCCACGCGTTAAGGACTCTCTCGTGATTTTTGCATCCGCTGATGTGGATTTGCCCAGTGTACCCAACATAGGTGCCTTCTTTTTGCCCGGATTACGTAGCTCATCAGCCTCAATCTGCAGGATAATTTTAATTTATTTATTATTAAATTATTTTAAATCTTAAATTAATAAGTGGACTCACCTGCAGCTTGCGTGTTAGCTCGCTGGAGAAGCGCAGCTCCTCCTCCAGTTTTTTGACCTTGGCACTTAGTTCGGCACTGTAGGTGCTTTGTCTTTCCAGCTCGAGCGTTTCAATTTTGCGATCGCTCTTCTTCAGCTTGAAGCTGAGGATGCGACAGTTTTTGGTTGACTTTTCGAGATCTTTTTGCAGATTCGTTTTGGCCTTGACCTCGTCATCGCGAAACGTGTCCTGCACCTCATCCATTTCCGCCTGCAAATTGAGTATCTCCTTTTTGGCCGTTTGATTCTCCTCCATCAGCTCCTCGCAGATTTGCTCGGCGGCCTGCAGCTTACGCTTCAGCTCGGACGAGCTGTCCTTGTGCTCCAGCTCCTTCATGCGCAGATTCAGTTTGCGCTTGTCTTCCGACACCCGATCCAGCTGATCCTTCATATCATTCAGTTTCTGCTGCAGATTCAGCGCCTCCGAGGCAGCCGTACGATTCGAGGAGGTGTCCATCGATGCCAATCTTCGCAACAGAATATCGCTCTTCTCACGCTCGGCCCGCTCAGCCCGCGTCTTCATTGCCTCCAGATCGGTGCGCAGTGTTGCCATTTGTTCTTTTAATGCACTTGCACCCACAGTAACTGTTGTTGTTGTTGCTGGAGCTGCTGCAGCTGCAGCTGGTACAGTTTGTCTTTTGATATCCTTGCCATTGCTGGTTTCCGATTCCTTGCGACGCGAACTGCTCGAGCTGTTACTGGATGATGAGGAGACTTTGATTTCTGTGGGAATTGGGGCAGTTGATTTAAGTGTTGTGCTTGCGGCTGCGGTCGTTGCGGTTGTTGTGGCATTGGCTATAGTTGTCACAGCCGCCACTTTCTTAGGTGGCAGCGAGGCGCGTTTGAGTTCCGCCTGCTGGTTCAGCGATGAGCCAGATTTGCTCCTTTCCGGTCGATCCGGTGGGGACAATGTGGCCTCGCTTTCCCTGCAAGACACTTGGCTTTAATACTGAGTCTTTAATCTTTGGCAACACTTACTCATCCTTGCGTGGCATGGAGCGTTCTCGGCTGTTTTCCCTTGAGTTAAGGCTGCGATGTTTCTTTAGCAGATTCATTTTGCGCACACGCTCGGCAAGACTGTCTGTCGATAGGATGACTAGTTCATCTGGAATACTTGAAGTTTTACTGGGGGAGGATGTGACTCGGTCCTGCGTGAGTGTTTGTTCCACCTGAAAGATTCATATAACACTTGAATATTTCTCCCAAAGTGTGATTTGTTTAATAAGTGCAATATTATTCTAGGAGTAAATCCCAAAAATCTGTTCAGTTTTGACAAAAAAAATTGTACCTCATTGATGTCTAAGGCGGTTGTGTGGCGTCGCGGCGGCACAGGTAGCTTCAGGGTGACCGCCACATTGTGATCATCTTGTGGACGTGAGGATGTTGCGGGCTTTGCTGCCGCTGAGGACGCGGCGGATGAGCGTCCCGCTGCAAGCGGTGACTCATCAACGTCCGGTGTTGAGGCCCAGGACTGCGGACGCTTCTTCAGCTCTACATTGAAGTGTACAACTGGGTTGAGTAAGTGCGTCAAGGGCAGCAAATGCAAATGTTAGCAGCGCATTGACCGTTAACAACAACAACAACAACAACATTGTGTTGGGTCACAATCACGATCACAATCACAGTTTTGGTGCGTTTATTCGGCGATTTTAGGCAGTGTCCACAAGCCCGTGTCAAATGAATGAGCGTTGACCAACCAAATGTGCCGTTAGATGTTTGTTACGAAACAGTGCGGTAAAAACAGATTACGTCAGCGAAACAGCAATAGCAACGGCATAGAAAACACCATGTTAACGGGTTATGCAGATTAGTGTTGACAGTGAGACAGAGCATGATAGAAAAAGACAGAGATAGATAGAGAGAAACAGAGAGAGAGAGAGAGAGAGAGAGAGAGTGATACCAGCACACGATACAGTAGAGTTGGTGCAAAATACCGTTACAAATCGTGAAAGATACATAAGGAAAAACGAGAAAGAACAACAGTTATGTATGTTTAACTCCGGCATGCCGAAGATTTAATACCCTTGCAGATATATTGATTAAAGGAATCAGAAAAAAGTATAAAAATTGCAGCTGTGCAAAATAATATATTTATAATTCATTTAAATATTATCTTATACATCCATTTGAATGAATATTCCCGAATTCTAACAAGAAGTAGCAGGCTGATATGTTATATGAAAATCTATTGTTCAAGCCATATAATTTTAATTTCCCCTTTAGCCAGTTTGCTGAAATAAGTCTCCGCTTACAGTAGACAATTACTTTGGTGTCAATTAAAATTTTTTCTACATGTTTATAATTTAATTAATTATTTCTCAGTTGTTGAGGCATCCTATAGGAATGCTAATCGTATATGATTACTTACTGAGTGATATATAAATTAATCAATCTTTGTAAGTTTGAATAACTTATTTGTATCAGAAGAATGACATCAAAAACATATTGAATTCATTTCTCACCGAAGTACTTATATGAATAAGGTTTGAGTTCACACAAAAATATGATAGAAAATCGTTCATCTTGTACCACATATAACTTTCAATTTGTTTAAAACAATGATTAATAAACTAAATAACATAAAACATTAAATTATTTTAGTGCAAAATACTATTATTTCTAAAACAAAAAGCGAAATAATGTTATCAAATAAATGCGAATAAATACAAAACACTATTAAATCGCAATCTTATTTAGCAAAACTACACTCTAGTCATAAATAAGAGCATTCCAAATGTGTAATACCCATTTCAGGTTATTATTAAGAACAATTTTTACCAAATAAAATAACTTTCCAAAATCTAACTGTAGCTTATTCAACTTCTACTCAACGAGAGTTATAAGTAAGTATATATAGCCAGTGGGTCATACCTATGTCATTACTGTTGTTTGTGTTTAAACTTGATAAATTCGTTGTGGATGTCCATGTACGCGATGTGGGCCTGTGGACCATTAAAATCAATTAAATACTGTTGTACATATATATCGATGTTTTTACTCACCGGGCATTTTGGGCATCGGAAAGATTTGGAGAGGAGGCGGCCACATCGTCGCCACCTCTTCGTGCTCCATGTTCCTTGTAATCACGAAAACAGCGCTTACATCTTGTGGGATAACGCGTCTGAGGATGAAACCCAAGTGGGCAGAGCTGATCGCCTTTCAGCGATGGGTACAGATGATGCATCTGACTTTATATAAATTGTCAGCTTTGCCTTTTCTGTAAATTATGCAAACATATTTCCTTACAGTATATTAGGAAGAGCCGGAAATTAATGTCTAAAAATGCATATATGCGGAATATAATTTATTGATTATCAAATTACTTAAAATTGTTATTTGATGTATTTTATATTAAAGTTGACTAAATGTCGAATATAAATTATCACGTTACTTAACATTTGAATTTTATGTGTATAAATTTCAAATAAATAAGGATTGCAGTACAGTAAATAATGCCCTTAACATATTTATCTCTCAGTATTTTTAAGATTTAGTTGTTTCCCAATTATATTCGCCCTTTGGCCAACATTCAACTTGCTTCTTAATCTAAGCATCGATGCACCTTCTGCTTGCAGTGAACACTTTAATATGCAGGCCACCAACTAAATTCGAACGTTTTCATTTTAAACAACTAAGTGGAATTTTGGCAGTGAGCCAATTAAGCTAAAGAATGTTGTACGTAAAATGTAGAACATTGACATCCTCTCATGTATTGGTTGTTCCTTAATTCTGTAAACTCATCAAAAATTCTTTGTTCACCATCGATCTTAAACGATTTATTCGATTTATTTCATTTTATTTTGACATGGATCAGTAACCCTGAAGAATTTTTATACTTTAATTGATCGTTAATTACAATTTATACGCTAATAAAAGAATCTTCCAGGAAGATGAAAAATATATTTAATATAAACAAATAATCAAAGACTAGAAAAGTAAATATTGTACACAAACTTGCACAAGAGCAATATATTTACTGAAATTTATTACAGAAAAGTTGGTTCGTTAGACAAAATTTGAAACATAACCTCCAAAGTCTTATAAAAAACTAATAATAAACAATTTATTAAAAAAAAAATATATATATACGTAAATATTATAAACAAAAATCTAAGCAAATTCTCATAAGCACAAAATCAGAAATTCATTAGCGATATTATTAACTTAAAAGTTCAGGAAAAATAAATTTTCAAATACATAATTGAAAAATTAATTTTAATTTATGAGCTACACAAAAGATATTTTGAAACGCCTTTCTTCTAAGCACACCTGATATAATCGAGATGGACTTGCTACACTGTTTATATAGATTAGCATGAGTTTGTTCGTAAATATAAACAATAACAAATGTTTACACTTTTCTATATTTTTAGATATCTGAGAAGGCGTGAGAGAGACGGGAGTGAGAGTAGCGAAGAGAAACCTTGCGCTCTTCACAGGTGGAAATCGCGCATGCAACAAACGTAAAGTTTGCGCATGTTTTCCGGCAATTCAAAGAATCAAGAAAAACGCTTGCGTTGACGAATTGAGTGATAAAATAAGATCACTCAAAAGAGAGCACTTCAGAGATATAACTTATTGAATTCTCTTCTATACAATACTGCGAGAGTGCGCCCTGGGATAAATCTCTTTTGTAAGGGGCGCCACATTGCAAATCCCTAGCACGTTAAAAATAATTACAAACGTTTTTAACCTAAGTATATACTATATACATATATATATTGTATATGTGTATATATGTATATATAAATTGGTTGTCGCGATCGGTTGCAAATTTAGAACATTTTACTTACAGCAAAAATATTCTGCATTTAAATGAATTTAAAGCTGGGCAACTGGGAATGGGGCCACGGCACAGCTGCTGCATCTGCTCCGGACCTGTGAGATGACCGCAAACTATGCGAAACTTTTCATTTACCAAACGGTTAATTGCGTAACCGTTTATCTATGCGCCCTGATCGGTTAGCAGTTTCAGCTTCTTAATTCCCTTTAATTTGCACATATGGTATTCAAAAAATGTATATTTATTTATTTATTTATTCACTTGCAATATAGATATTTTGTGTTTTTAAATTTTTTCGATTTTTAAATTTATTTTCTTTTTTTTTTGTAAAGATCTTTTTAATTTCACGTTTACGTGCTTGATTCCATTTTGGAATATTCACTTTATTTAAATTTTACGGCTGAAAAATTAGCTGTGTTTTAAAAATAGAATATATCTTTCGTATATGGCAGCACACTTTCAATATATCCCAATTATAGATTTCAAATGCAATCTTTTTAACTTATCTTTTAATGATTGCCAAAAAGATTATAATTTATTTGTTTACTTTTCTATTACAAATATGATGAATTCACAGCGAACAACTTTTCCAAAGATGAATTTTCACATATGCACTTATACATACATACATATATATGTATGGTATTTTCTTTTTCGTTTTTGATATAACATCGATCGCTTGAGCACTCGAAATATACTTATACAGATCGCTGCATCTCTTTCGCACCAATTGCACTGGCGAACCGTTTTCCGGGCTGTCGCGAATCCACGTATTTTACGTTGTGTTCTTTTTGAAAAACGACAAGAAACTAAATTTAAATAAATTCAAAAAGCTCAAGCTAGCCACAGTGAATACTAAATATTCTACCGTACACATTTACTCTCTGAAGAGATACTCTCTCTCGCTCTCTTTCTCTCTCTGCCTGCCTCTCTTTCGGAATTTTCTTGCAATTAACAGACTTCAAAAGAGATCAGTCTGTGAATGGTACCCTGTGTTGCACGGGAAGATTATTAGTATTTATAATTACTAATTTAATAATAATATATAAACAATTAGTTGAACAATTGAAGATTGCATATCTTAAACATTTTTCCATTGCCTTTTAACAATAGTATAAATATTTAAATCTTTTTGGATAAAAAATTGTATTTGCGAGAGACACTGCTATATAATTTAATTTGTTATTTTCAGTAACTACTACAATTGAACATACTTTTCCTGCTTAACAATCTTCACAATATTCGGTGACATTGTCGAATACCTTAGATGAATATAATGATTTCAAAAGTTTCTATTATGGTATTTATTAAGAAATCATAAGTCGACAGAGTACAACATGGATTACAAAGTGTGAGTGTGTTTTAGATTTTGATGAGCGCTCGTTCAGTTGCTCTACGTAGACATTATATTTGAATGTGGTATGTATAAATTACTTAGAGATTATTAGTCGCTATGAACTAATGCAGAGTAATCATATAATGTATATGTGTATATATGAATGTTAGTGGGTGGATGTATGTGTGTAGAAAAGGGTGTGTATGTTGTTAATATGATGAATGCATTGCGCCGGAAATCAAAGAGGTGCTCTTAAGCAAATACAAATTAACAATGATTGACTGGCGATGACGACAATGACAATGACAATGCAATCTAAACATTGCTCTATCAGCACCGATCATGTTGCATTGCCACCCACAATGGGAAGCGTATGCTCCTCATCCAAGTCGTTTGTTGCCGTCACAGCCGCCGACCCCGCTGACGTCACCGCCGTTACGGTCGCTTTGCCACTTTCAGGCGTGCTATGTGCAGCAGGACCATTGTTGTTTTCATTGGCGATTGTGTTTTCCACAGCGTCCACAGTAGCAGCGACGACTGCGGCAGCATCTCCAACTGTGTTGGCCAGCTGAGCAACGCTGAGCGCACTGTTAGCTGAATTATTGCTGGGCAGCTCAGGGCTGTTGTACATCTGAATGACTGAATTGTTGTTCATGTTCTCCACCGAAGCACCCGAGATGGACAGATCATCCGCTGAGTCATCAGCCTGATTGTCAGTCTGCACCGCCTTCTCCTCAAGCAAATGATCACCCTCGCGTATCGGTCGTTGCGCAGATCCAAACTGCTTAGAGATCTGCAGCAGTTCACGTAGCGTTTCATTCTCCATGCGGAGCTGTGTTATTGTCTGCAGTTCCCGCTGCACATTTTCATCGTCCGCAGTGGCCGCCCGATGCATAACTGCTGCCATTTCGTTGATTTTGTCGCGTTGCTCGCGTATCACCTGCCACAGGCGTTCGTTGTACAGCTCCTTAAAGTTAAATTTACTGTCCAGCACCTTGGTTACTGTGTGTTCGCGGTACTTCTGCATCATCAGTTCCATTGCGCGTTCATAGTCCTCTATACAGATTTTGAGCTCGCGATTCTCTTTTAGTATTTCGGAGCTGTTCACGTTCTGTTGTTGTATACGATTCACCATGTCCACATTTGTTTTGTTATTCGATATGCGATTCAGTGACTCAATATCGTCCTGGTATTGCCGCAAACTCTCCACCAGCCGATTATTGGTCTCCGCCTCCTCCAGAAGAGCGGTGCCCAGTGCATCCAAATCCTTGACGCGACTGGCCATCCGCTGTGCGTCCATTATCATTTGTCCCATTGATAGGTTCGACATGTTGCCGTTCCACCTGCCCGTCTCTCTCGCCTTAATACTCCAATTCCTTTTGTTTGCACCAGGCTGCGCTACCTGAAACAATAGACAAGTTTAGCTTGCATTCAACTCCTTAGTGTGCATAAATTTACGTGTATAGGTTGTGAATTATTAATTATTGTTGAGCCTTGAACCTTTATCCAATCATTTAAATCTTACAAACAACCAAAAACCACCAAATTAAGTTACTATTAGAAATTTTGGTGCGACCCAATTATTATAGGTGGTTTGACAGCTGACAAGGTTGCCAACGTTTTTCAAACAGACATGTATTTCATGCTATCGGCCGACCACCCAAAAATGGTTATCGATTTTTTTTATTTCATATGTTCCCAAAAACTGAATTTTGTTCATAAAAACAATTTAAAAGTAAATTTTTTTATATGTTCTTAAATTGAGAAATGTTAAATGGGTAAAAGGCTATGTGAAAATTTTGTATAGGCATCTCCAAGCAAATATACTCTTAAACAGTATTAATAGATGAGCCACGACCCTGTAACAACTAGATTTTTCCGAAAATTTAGCAAATTTTATTGTATATTTGTTTTTTACAAAACTATGAAGCTATCAGTACAAAATTTCAACTTATATCAGAATATGGAAGACTAACTATGTTAAGTGTTAACACTAATAAAATGCATTTAGTGTTAACTAAACTCCACATAAATATATGTAAAACATATAAACTAAGGAGTAGAAACCTTATTAAGTACTTAGAAACTAATATTTAAGTACATACGGTTTAAGTAATTGTCATTCGAGTTTTAAAAGTTAAATAACAGAGGTAGAGGAAAAGCATACATCAAGTTATAAATGAATCTATACATATGAACATAGACTAAAGATCACGAGTTTATACGCCAACGCTATTTAGGCTGCCCGAGGAAAGATTCTCCGAGCGGCTGGACAAACGGGCGCGTTTGAGTATTACGCGGCCAGGTTTATTCGAGGCCTGCAAACGAGGACTATCTGCGGTGGACCCATCTATTTGCTGATTTAAATTGTTATTGTTGGTACCGGAGCCGGCGCCACCGCCAGCAGCAGCGGCACGTTCCAGCGTGCGCTGTGAGCGTCGCAGCGAAGAGGATGACATGCGTGCGATTCCGTTAAAGCCCAACGCTTCGGCATCGTACACAACGGGCGGACGTTGAAAGAAGCTCATATCATTGTCTTGTGTGTCCTTCTCCTCGTGTTGCTGTTGCTGCTGCTGCTGTTGCTGCTGTTGTTGCTGCTGCTGCTGTTGCGCCAGTGGATTCAACGTAATATGCAGATGTCGCGTACGTGGCTTATTCGGGGAACAAGTGTTTAACGGCACAAAGTCCTCGCGAAGTTCGGCTAATCGTGGTTTGTTTTGTTGATTGCTGCCGCGAGAGCTGCGTCGGCGGCACAGACATAAACAGGCGCTGATCACGAGCAACACCAGCAACGCACCACCGCCAATTGTTCCGGTGAGCAGCGGATTCAAGTTAAAAGTTTCATTGTGGATTGGCGTCGTCGTGTCCATTGCATGCACCGCCGGCTCTGCAGTTGTGCTCGCTCTCGGACGCTGTGTCCGTCCCTGCTTGAGGGCACTAAATTCGGAGGCGGCAACGGCGCTAAATGATTGGAGCTTAAATTCGTAAATGGTGCCCGGCTCAAGGGCAGAGATTTGGAAGCTACGCGACTTTGCCCCATCTATAGTGGCCTTCAGATACTCCCCAGCCGATGCAGACGGACGATAATAAGCATAGTAGCCAGATATTAAATCCTCATCGGCATCGCTGGTCAGATCCCAGTGGAGGACGACAGCCGTCTGCGAGTACTCCTCAATGTCTACCAGCGACGGCACAGCCAAGGGTGCCAGCGTTGCGCCACGCTGCAAAAAGAACTTGCCGGATGTGTTGCTTTCCTTGTTATCGTTGTTCGAATAGACGGCCATGATACGAAAACGATATTTGCGATCCGGTCGCAGACCCGTCACCGATGACGTAAAGTTCCTAACTGCAAACAGGAATCGATAATTTCGAACAATGCAATATGCAAAAAGGTAGTTGAGGCGCATGCTTAGCTTACCCGCTCCGTAATCGTTACGCTGCTTGCCATATGGAATATTCTCGTTCGTTGTCTGCCAACTCTTGCCCGTATCTGTCAGCATTCTGTATTGCACCTTGAAGAACTTAATGGGTAAGCCCTCGTTGGGCACCACATGCCAACGCAGCATCACAGACTCATCGGAAAGACGGGTGACATTCGGAGCCGATGGTGGCACCATTTGTGTCTGTTGCTTCTGCTTGCGGCCGTGTTGGGGACGACCAAATGCCCGACTGCCCCCACCTCCACCCGTGGTGGCACCCTCACCAGTTTGTATTTGTGTGGGATTAACTTGGAGGATTGTGCCAGCACTGTCCTCGCCGAGACTATTCCGTGCAAAGCATTGCACATAGCCTGCGTGTCGCTTCTGGACACTGTGCAGGATTAATATACCATTTGATCGCTGATCCGCTCTGCTATCGTTGTCGCTTTTGTTACCATTGAGCAGCCAGTAAATTTCTGGCTCGGGTATACCAGTGGCAACACATTCCAATTGCATAGCTTCACCTTCATTGGTGAGATTGGCGCTGGGAGCTAGCACAATTCGAGGCGCCTGCTGCACTAGCAGCTGTATGGAGTGCTTTAATGCTGGCCGTATGCCATTGTCCAGATAACATATATAGGTGCCACCATCCAGCGGCTGCAGTTCATTTATTTGCAGACCATATGGCAGGATAAGTGTGCGATTATTTTTAATAGCGCCGGGCACATTGGGACTGCTCCAGATAGCTGTAGGCGATGGATTGCCCACACCGGGACACAACAACAGCACAGATTCACCAGCATTGGCGACTTTAGTGCGCACCTGTTGTCCACCGAGGAGATGCGGGGCTGTCGCTGCCATTCCATCCGCGGACACCTGCAATTCCAATCGGCTGGGTAACGCCAAATGATCTCCCGAAGCTGTATTGGTGGCCACACATCTATAACTTCCGCTGCTCGCCACGGAGACGTTGGACAGGAGCAACGTACCATTCGAGTCACTTAGCGTAGATGCTGCCGGCAACTCGATATCATTGTAATAAAAGCTCCAGCTTGGCGCTGGATTCGATTCGATGTGACCGCAATGCCACTGAACAGTATTGCCGGCTGCAACGCGCCAATGGGCTTGATTGCTTTTGAATCCTTCGTCGTCGCCACCGCTCAAGCTGGCCAACTCGAGGCGAGCCGTGGTCGAAGTGACAGCCAGTGGTCCAAACCAGGCGACACAACGATATTCGCCTAGTGTTTCAGGACACACAACGACGCGCAGCTTGGATATATCATTGTCGTGGCTGATCCTTATATTATGGCTGCCCGATTTTAGATATCTAAAGCGGTCACTACTCGAAGTGTAACCCCACTCGAAGTACTCCGGCGGCAAACTGGTCTCGCATACGAAAACCACCTCGTCGCCAGATGGCGCCACCGTCGACTCGGGCGATCGCAGTATTCGCACGCCTGGGTCTGGCGACGCCAAATAAACCGGAATTGCTGCAAGCAACAACGTCAGCAGCAAGCACATACTGAACCGCGTCAGAGACATTTTGTGGGACGCTGATGCTGTAAATTAAAAAAGGGTGCACGAATTAATGATTGCAACTCCAAACGTGTAAGCCTTTATAAATTAACACATACATATATATAAAGTTTGTTTTGACAAAGGGAAATATTAACTTCTCCATTTTTTATGCAAAGAATATTTTGTTAGTGTTATTTTCGATTATCTTTCTGGAATTTTGTGGGGTTCTTAGTAAATTGTTATTCAGTGGTTTGAATAATTTTGACATTCGCCTTTAATATAATAACAGTCAAAATTTCTAAATATTATTATAGTACTAAGCTGAATTTCACTTGGCAGTAGGCTTTTGTTGTATTTTTAACAGTCCTCGCTCTTGCATGCTTACCTGCTGTTTACCTGTTGCGTACTGTTTCGCTTCGTTTTTCTCTTCTTTAAAAGGCTCTTTGCATTTGCGCTTGCGCACAGGCTGACGCTGCTTTCCTTTGCTTTTCTTAGTTATTTAACATTCACTCATTATAAACTTGCCAATTGAATGAAAGGAATTGAGTTAGTTCACTTTTTTAATTCTTTTTGGTGCACATACACTTATCTTGTACAAATAAACATTTTATTATTTGTCATCGAAATTTGATGCTGCGACTGGGACGCCTGCTCAAGTGTACTGGTTCACGCTCATCTCAAAATCTTTCGACTGGTTCAATGGTTCGTTGAGCATGTGAATGTGTGTGCTACATACACTTGGTTTATATGTGCAAATTGCAGACCCAGGTGGAGTTATTTGCGTGCTGATTACTTTCTCTGCTGTAGGGAATTCATTCCATTTTACAAATTAAATAAACTTAAATTTATTATTTAAATCAAGAATTATAAATAAAAAATGGAATATATATTTTTACAACTGATTTATTTTTAATCAGACGAGATTTTTATATAACTTAATTTAGTAAAGTTAAATATATTATATTTTCTTAAAAAAAAAACGAATTTAAATGTTCAGCGCATTAGACTGGTGGCTTTTGTACTTTTGCCAGCTCTGCCTTAAATTTAACAATAGTTTCACGTGCGAGTTTCAGCTTATCCTTTAGGGTCACAATCTCTCCCTTGACCTTTTGCTTTACATTGACAATATTGTCCAGTGTTTTGCTCTTTTTCTCCTCAACTGCAAAATGTAAGAAAATTGTTAGATGTCGAAATATTATAATGTAATAATAAGTGGATTTACAATCGGTGTCATGATTAAGTAAGCCATTAGCACTTTGTTCCGAAAGCAGTAGATAATTCTGCATGATTTGAGTTGGCTCCTGGAAAACAATTTCTTCGTATGCTTCAGATACCAGGCCCTTCTTTGTGTCCATCGTCGAGGATGTCAGCTCCCCATCCACAACAGGCGATTGGAAAAGTTTCAAAATGTGATAGCAAGTTACTGGGCGTTCGGACGGATCATTAAAGTAGATCTTAATGACAACCTCAAATTCGCCCCAGCCAGTCTCTGTGACTTCGTAGGGGGGCTTAATCACAATGCGATTAGGATTCGCATAGCTCTCGTGCAGCTTAAAGTGTACCTTCTTCACGTAAATCGACATATCTTCATCATGGTAGGGCTTCACATAAACCTGCCATTGGTGCGTGTGGCCATCCTCTTCCCGCTTCTTGCCAAATGAGCGTGCCTTGTTTCCATAGACAATTGGCTTCACAATTGTCACGCCTTTTAGACGTCCGCCCGAGTCGCCACCAAAATCAGTCATGTTTATTAATTTTAATTATTATTTGTTTGTTCTTAATGTGCTCAAAACCAAAACAGACGCTGCTTCTGTTTCTTTAGCTATCGATAGAAAAATCTATGCGATAGTTTTTCGCGGTTACCCCAAGCTCGTTATTGTTTATTATACCCTTTAAAATTTTGTGGTGATGGTTGCAACATATTCTGAGCTGATGATAAAGTATATATTCTTGTTAGCATTAGTTAGCCGAGTCAATGTTGTATGTTTGTACTAAATTTACCAGCGTTCTGGAAGAGTATGAAATGAGTGCATAAACAATCTACTCATTTTTTTTTTGTCGCTATCGATATGATACCGTGGCGGCGAAACTGTTTTTTGCTCCCATCCTTAGATGTTGTTTTTCTTCGACGCTATTCCGCCTTTTTTCTTTTTATTGGAGAAGCATTTGTTTATTGATACAAAATAAACAAAGTAAATAATATAATTTTTCAAGAGACCACTTTGCTGATAAACACAATATGATGGCGAGGCGCGGTGGAAAGCGCATACGTATGGATGATCCGCCTCCGGCTCCAGAATACGACGAACTGCATAGGTAAATACACTGCAAGCAAACATTGAAAAACAACGTATTTAATAAATCTCCAACAATTGTCCCAGTGATGCTTTAAATGAAAGCGCATCTGATGCGGACAGTCCTACCAAACGAATGACGCGACTTCGTGCTCGCGGTGGCGTTCGTGACAAGCCGCCAATCATCGATGACGACGAGGATGAGTTTTTTGCGCCAGTTTCACGAAAACGAAAAACGCCGCAAACGCGCCGACCGCCAGCAGAACGCAAAGAACGCATTGAGCGGCCTCGCAAAGAGCCCGTGGAAAAGGCTAACCACGAGCGCATCGACAATGAACGCGAAATTACCACCGATGAGAACAGCTTATACTACATTGTCCGACACTCTAAGAATCCGATTGCTGTAAGCAAAATTATAAATTCCACATTCATTTAACGTGCTACAATTAAAATAGAAATACATAACTAACTAACCTCTATTTTAACGCAGAGCATTGTTGACCAATGGATCGAGCAATACAAATCAAATCGCGAAACTGCGCTCGTCGCATTAATGCAATTCTTTATAAACGCCAGCGGCTGCAAGGGAAAAATATCGGAGGATATAAAGTATCCTGTTGATCATACGGCAATCATTCGCCGGATGACAGAGGAATTCGATGAGGTAATCAAAAACAATTGTACAATACAAATAAATCATCCAATTTTTTGTTTTTTAGGAAAGTGGTGAATATCCATTAATTATGACCGGAACGCAATGGAAGAAATTCAAGAATAACTTTTGTGATTTTGTACAAACGCTTGTTAAACAATGCCAGTATTCCATTATATACGACCAGTTTCTAATGGATAACGTAATTTCATTGTTGACGGGCTTGTCCGACTCTCAAGTGCGAGCCTTTCGCCACACCGCAACACTGGCAGCCATGAAATTGATGACTGCATTGGTGGATGTCGCTCTCCTTGTGTCAAATAATTTTGAAAATGCAGCTAAACAATTTGAAGCTGAACGTGTCAAGGTAAGTTGATTTGACTTTAATTCATGAAATAAATAAAGCCATTATAATCTGTTTCTTCTTTGTTTACGATGTATAGTCCCGCGATCGCCGCGCTTCAGATCGGTTGGACTCATTGATGACAAAACGTTCTGAGCTGGAGGAGAATATGGATGAAATAAAGAGCATGTTAACATACATGTTCAAATCGGTATTTGTGCATCGCTACAGGGATACGCTGCCGGATATTAGAGCCATTTGCATGGCTGAAATTGGAATTTGGATGGAAAATTATCCACAAAATTTCCTAGATGACTCCTATCTAAAATATATTGGCTGGACGTTACACGATAAAATAGGTGAAGTGCGCCTACGTTGTCTGCAATCATTGCTGCCGCTCTATGATAAGGAGGAACTAAAGGGTAAACTGGAGCTTTTTACATCAAAATTCAAGGATAGAATTGTGGCCATGACACTGGACAAAGAATTTGAGGTGTCGGTTCACGCTGTCAAGCTCGTTATAAGTATATTAAAGTAAGTTTTAAAACATATGTATATATATAATTAACAACATATTTTCTAGAATCCATCCGGAGATTTTGGCGGATAAGGATTGCGAAATCGTGTATGAGCTGGTCTACTCGTCGCATCGAGGTGTTGCGCAGGCTGCTGCCGAGTTTCTCAATGTTCGATTGTTCCATTTAACCGCTGACATGGATGAAACAAAGACAAAACGTGGAAAATTGCGTCTGCCAAACACGCCGCTAATACGGGATTTGGTGCAATTCTTTATTGAATCGGAGTTGCACGAGCACGGCGCCTATTTGGTGGACTCGTTTATCGACAGCAATGATATGGTGCGCGACTGGGAATGTATGACGGATCTATTGCTGGAGGAGCCGGGTCCCAATGAGGAGCAGCTTGACAACAAGCAGGAATCTACGCTCATTGAAATCATGGTCAGCAGCGTCAAACAATCAGCATCCGGTGAGGTGCCTGTGGGCCGTGCCAGCAACCGCAAGTTCACACTTAGTGCTAAGGAGCTTAAGGCCATACAGGACGAAAAGGTCAAACTGACGGAGCATTTTATTGTATACATTCCCGCCTTGCTGGAAAAATACCAGGCTGATAGCGAGAAATTGGCCAATTTACTGGCCGTGCCGCAGTACTTTGATCTAAATCTGTATACGACCAACCGACAAGAGGGAAACCTGCAGGCGCTGCTCGACAAAATTAGCCAGGTGATGTGCATGCACACTGGTCGGGATGTGCTTGAAACCTGCGCCAAAACACTAGAATGTCTCTGTGCCGAAGGTAGCGCCACCTACACACGCTGCAACATTGCTCGTTCCAACATTATCGAGAATGCTGTTAACAAGTACAAGGATACCATCGTTGAGTGGCGCAATTTAATTTTGGGTAAGTTCACTGTTTTATATTGTTCAATTTGATGCCTTCAAAAAATTTATAATTATTTTTGCCCCAAATAGTATATGCATTGTTCGTTTTTTATTTAGTTTATAGTTTGTTGTCCAACAAGTTTACAGCCTTTTAAATTCACCTACAATTTCAAAGCAGATGCTTGTTGGTCGTGGGGCATTGTTTGAGTCAAATGCCTTACATTTTATCACAAACTTCTGTAGCCCATTCAAAGGTATTCCGGTTATATCAACGGTAATGTCCAGAATAAACGGCTTGTGAATCATTTTGGTCTGTAAGGAATAGATATATTAACCAAATATTGTAATAAGAACTATGTATGTATTTATTTTGAAAACATACTCCAGGATTAAAACATTTGTCCTTGATTTCATCGATATTAGTAACGTACTTTGTCCAGCATTGGTACCAGTATTGCGACTTATCATACAAAATATTACATAAATTGGGAAGATGCAGGTTTACTATTGTTGGTAGCCAGGAACCACGATCAAATCGAAGCAGTTCAATTTTAGTCTGAAATTAATTACGTAGATGATTGATATACAATTTATGAGAGATTGATTTATAAATATTGTTAAATCTAGTTATACTTTACACAAAATAAAATAAAAAATTACTTCAATGCGATCACCTGGCTGAATATCCCAGATGAAGGTAAAATTCCGGGATACTACTATCAATGCCGAATCATAGTTAAAGGTTGCCTCAGATAAATCGATAAGACTCAATACTTTTTACGGAACTTGGCTGTTGGTTACAATCGGAAAAGATGTCCTCATTTTGAGGATAAAATGTATCTTTAGTAGCTCCCGATTGATATACAATCAAAACCAAAAACAAGACTTAAAACAGGATATTTTGTTCGAACCACATCTTGCTCGCTTTCCACGCACCTTGTATGTCTTCCTCCTTTGTTGGTTGTAGTTTTTATAGAGAAGATTATGATTGAATGACAGCTGTCAATATAAAAAAAAACATAAATTATTGATTCCTTTGTTAGATTGCAGTTATAATTATATAATTATAGCTTTATGTTTCGTTCAGTGTGTGATTAAAGCCACGTACTTAATTTTATTTACATCTAATCTATTTACATCTTAATCTATAAGTAATTAATTCTGTTTTTAATTACAGGCGAGGAAACACCAAACGAGGATGATATCTATAACATAACCATAACGCTAAAAGTGTTGTCAATTTTGTATTCGTCGCACAATCTGAACCCGTGGGATCTCTTCAAATCTCTGTTCCGTGACGTTGAGGAGGCACAATGCAAAGATAATGTTGAACGTTGCCTGCCCAATGAGGCACTAGCCTATTGCATAGAGGCCTGCTACTTCTCCATTAGTTGGGGCCTCTACTATGTCGAGAATGATTGTGAGGCGTTGAATGTGGCCGCAGCTGTTGCCGAACTGCGCAGCTATTTGGATACCTTTATGTCCGCCTGCTTTGAGCTCACACGCGACGGACCCACTGTACAAATTCAAGAAGCTGTATGTATTGTGCATTCCATAGCATATTATTATTACAATAAAACTCTCTTAAAAAGGCCTACCAGTCCATCTGTGATCTGCTTATCATCTACTCGGATCAATTGGCACGCAGTGAGAGCGAACATATACGTAGCTTGGAATACAAATCGCGAATGGATGAGCATCTCATATTGGACAACTTTGTGCAGCATTACGTGTTCTCTCTAAAGCAGGTGGTAGCCCAGGACGAGACACGCATCGAGGAGTTGCACAAAAAGCGCAACTTTCTGGCCTGCTATTGTAAACTTATTGTCTACAACATAATACCCACCATGCGCGCGGCGAGCATATTTAAGTACTATGTTAAGGTGCGTTAAATAAATTTAATATCAAATGTACGCACTTGTAGGATAATAATTATAATAATTATTATTGTTTATTTGCAGTGCTATAACGAGTACGGTGACATTATCAAGGCAACGTTGGGCAAGGCTCGCGAAATTAACAAAGTCAACTTTGCCATGACGCTACTGCTAGGTCTCATCACCGTATTCAAGAGCCTGGTGGAGCAAAGCGACGACGGTGTCGTGTCAAAGAGTTCACAAGAGTTCATCGATCTGAAGGAGTTAGCAAAACGTTATGCCCTTACATTTGGCTTTGATGCGCTTAAGAATCGCGACTCTGTTGCAGCTATACATCGCGGCGGCATATACTTTGCTGCCAACAAGCAGCCACACGATCCAGTCCGAGCACCGACACGCCTGCTGTTCCTGGAGGTGCTCAATGAGTTCAATTACAAACTGCTGAAGCAGGATAAGAAGGTTATCATGGCCTTTCTTGACAAAGTCATACCACCAGGCATGCCATCGAGCCGTGCCGAGGAGTGGCAGCCGTTGGTCCTCTATCGCAACTCCCTGCTGCACGGTGAAACAGATCAGGCGCCATTGGCAACACGGCGCGCGTACACACGTAAGCGCATAAATCATGGTAAGAAGTTGGAAATATATGTTTTTCCTTTTAACTTTATCACACATCGGTTTCTTTTAAAGATGAAGATGACGAAGATGAGGATGACGAAGAAGAACACAATGATCCTGATTATAGAGGCTAATATCCTATTTGTATATTGGCAATAATTTAAGAATAAAGTTTATCTCTATTAATATTATCAATGTAGCAAAACTATTTGAATTTTGTCTTTTAAATTGAAATAAATTTATGATTTAACAAAATAAAAAATTAAAATTTAAGTATACTTCTCAAACACATAATATATATATATTCCTCATCAGGATCACTAGTTGAGTGTTTGTCGTGTGTGCAGAACTCCCACAGTTTAAGAGTTTCCTTGACGAAAACATATAAACATTTGGTCAAAAGATGTGTTTTAAATTAAGAAATTGTGAAAGTTGTAATCGAATTATATTTTGCATAAAATGTACAAAACATATTAATATTGCGAACTCCAGACTCAATGTAAAAATGGGCTGGTTACGTTCCGGTATTTAATTTAGATTCCAGTTCGAGCAAACGAGGAAGTGAGCTTTAATATAAAATACTGTTAAGGTTTTTTTAAAGTAATAAATATTAAAAGACGATTACAATTATCAATATGTAGTCATTCAACGGCATAAATTGTGAGAATACCCAATTCAAAATATTACGATTCATTTTAAGTGATTTCATGATGAGATGGAAAGCGTGTTATTCTACATGTCCATATTGGCATTTGGGCATCGCTATACAGCCACGTCAACGGAATAATTCACATGACTGAGATTGGCATCTGGATGAAATGAGGGTGAGATGCATTTGGGCCGTGTCAGCAGTCGCAAGTTCACACTTAGCGCTAAGGAGCATAAGGCCATACAGGACGAAAAGGTCAAACTGACGGAGCATTTTATTGTATACATTCCAGCCTTGCTGGAAAAATACCAGGCTGATAGCGAGAAATTGGCCAATTTACTGGCCGTGCCGCAGTACTTTGATCTAAATCTGTATACGACCAACCAACAAGAGGGAAACCTGCAGGCGCTGCTCGACAAAATTAGCCAGGTGATGTGCATGCACACTGGTCGGGATGTGCTTGAAACCTGCGCCAAAACACTAGAATGTCTCTGTGCCGAAGGTAGCGCCACCTACACACGCTGCAATATTGCTCGTTCCAACATTATCGAGAATGCTGTTAACAAGTACAAGGATACCATCGTTGAGTGGCGCAATTTATTTTTGGGTAAGTTCACTGTTTTATATTGTTCAATTTGATGCCTTCAAAAAATTAAAAAATTTATAATTATTTTTGCCCCAAATAGTATATGCATTGTTCGTTTTTTATTTAGTTTATAGTTTGTTGTCCAACAAGTTTACAGCCTTTTAAATTCACCTACAATTTCAAAGCAGATGCTTGTTGGTCGTGGGGCATTGTTTGAGTCAAATGCCTTACATTTTATCACAAACTTCTGTAGCCCATTCAAAGGTATTCCGGTTATATCAACGGTAATGTCCAGAATAAACGGCTTGTGAATCATTTTGGTCTGTAAGAAATAGATATATTAACCAAATATTGTAATAAGAACTATGTATGTATTTATTTTGAAAACATACTCCAGGATTAAAACATTTGTCCTTGATTTCATCGATATTAGTAACGTACTTTGTCCAGCATTGGTACCAGTATTGCGACTTATCATACAAAATATTACATAAATTGGGAAGATGCAGGTTTACTATTGTTGGTAGCCAGGAACCACGATCAAATCGAAGCAGTTCAATTTTAGTCTGAAATTAATTACGTAGATGATTGATATACAATTTATTAGAGATTGATTTATAAATATTGTTAAATCTAGTTATACTTTACACCAAATAAAATAATAAATTACTTCAATGCGGTCACCTGGCTGAATATCCCAGATGAAGGTAAAATTCCCGGATACTGCTATCAATGCCGAATCATAGTTAAAGGTTGCCTCAGCTATATCGATAAGACCGTCAATACTTTTTACGGAACTTGGCTGTTGGTTACAATCGGAAAAGAGGTCCTCATTTTGAGGATACAATGTATATTTAGTAGCGCTCGATTGATATACAAACAAAATCGAAAACAACACTTTAAACGCGATTTTTTGGTTGTACCACACTTTTCTCATGTTTCAAATTCTCACGTACCGTGTTCTGAATATGATTTGTATTTATCTTGGTTGACGTTTTTATAGGCAAAATTAAAATTAATATTACCAAAAAAAAGCAATAATTATTGGGTTATTTGATGCAACCTATCAACCTATCTGTTGTCGATAAGGTAAATCTGGCGATGCTAAGCAATTAATTATAGCATTCGCAATGCTTATATTTATCCCAGTAGGTAATTAAATTTATGCACACAAAATAAACCTTGTATTGTATTTATCATGTAATTGATTAATTGGCACGCGCAGTTTGGAATTCTAGTTAAGAATGGATGAGCAGGTGGTTGCCCCGGGGTAAAACGAGTTAAAGAGCTCACAAGAGTTTATAATTTTGATTTGATCTCATATAAAAAGATTTTTATTTATATACAAAGAAAGTCTAATTTTAAATGTATTATTTGTTATAGACAAGAATTTCTTACGAAATAAATGAAGAATGAAAGTTGTAGTCGGAAGTGCTCGACTAATAAATAACCTAAACGCTGATGAGAGTGTGGTAGGTTAACCACCTAGCTGGCAATTCAATGAACTCAGTGTGTAATTAGCACTCGGATCATTTCTATCAATCAACCTATTATTATACTACATATATATGCGACATGAGTTTCAGTTTCCATGCATATAAAATGTTGCTGTTATTCACAGGCGAGGCACACTAAACACAAACAATTCGAGCGATTACCTGTTGTATACTTACTAATCTTTTTGACAGTGATCCTGACTATTTAGGTTAAAAGTTTATTTGTGTAACTTAAGGAAGCAATATAAACTTTGTACTTTTTATATTTAATTCAAATTAATTTTTATTAGAATAACATTTTATCCTGTTTAAATATCGGTAAGCTAATAGCGCTTAAATAAAATCTTTTGAACAGTAAATAAAATTATAACTTAACAAAATATCACGTCAGTTAATGGATAATTCACAATTTTCGTAAACTTTTCAAGTATTTCAAAATATTAAAGACATATGAAAATCAAAAGAAAAATTAATATATGTTTATCGTAATGACAACATTTTTTTTTTAAATTTATTTATATAATCAAACTAGAAGTGATCTTGATGCAGAGCTTCTAGGTTGGCTTTGACCAACAAAATCTTCGATCCATTTTCTGGATACACATCTAATTTCATATCACTATAAAGTTTTTTAGATATACTGAACAAACGTCGACTGGCGACACTTGCAGCAGGAATCGATAGATAGCGTCTTACAATTGGAAAAATATCCCGATATTTGGGATGGCATTTCCACCAACCAATTGGATCGCTTTGGCGGTCTAATTTTGGCTCGGAATTGTACAAATATAACAAGTTTTTCAATTGAGATTGAGAATTCCACGATGAGGGTGCATCATTGCAGCTGTTCGATGTAAGCATATTATCCAGAAATGAATCAATCTTCGATTCACTTTTAACATTAGAAACAGCTTTTGTCATCACTTTTGGCACCGGCCATGGTTGAGGCAATCTGCATTCTGAATTCTGCATTGTGCATAGTTGCGCCAAGACTTCATCTGTTATCTGCTGCATCTCTTGCTGAGTAAAAAACGCCTGCTTATAGCGCGGATCCAAATATGTCGCCATTAGATATTTTATATCTGTGGTTATTGGGGCACATCTCGATTCGAGTTCCTCAAGCAGCTTTCGAGCAAACGAACAAATAGTCTATAATACAAAAAATGGTTATTTTACAAAAATAATATATATAGTGGTACGTCAGCATACTCAACATATTCAAATCTAATCAGTATATCCCACTTACTTTCAGAAAAAAAGAAATATTTAAAATAAACATACCACAGAGGAAACAAAGTTGTGCACATCTGTGCGAAGTGAATCTCGTAAAGCGGCAATTAGCGGTATAACAGTGGATGCTGTCGATGATGTTTTACACCAAATATTGATAATCTCTTCAATTGGCTGGACAACACGATTACATATTTCAATATCTAGCCACTCATCTGGATAAATGGTCACTAAATTATAATCTTCAGTATAAATTGAGAGTGCATCTTTCAATGTTAGTAATCGTCGAAATATTGCGATCCAGCTAAAGGGGCTCTCATCAATTACCATTAGGGGAGTGAGCTCGCGATTCAAACGGTTCTTATTAATGTGCCTTAAGTGATCATATGCCATTTGAGATTCTTGAAAGTGTTTGACAACCTGTTGACATTTTGCATGTAATTGTTTTATATTGTCATTCGATTCAAATGCATATCTCACGCATTCTTTTAACAGATGAACATTGCACTGAACAACGGCGCCTGGTGGACAAGTGAGCTCGTCTCTGATAACGCAATGGATCTTCTCTTTGGGCAATTGCATGTCTAGGCAGGCATTCGAAATAATATTACTAATGCGGCAAGCAATATCGTCTGCGTTTCGGTCAAATAGAACATCGCATTTTAAGTAAAATTGCCTTAACTGAAAGGCCGCGGAGATGCCGAAGCAAGTTAAGCTGAGCAATCCTTGATCGGTCGAATCCCAACAGATGCTTGTTGCCAGTGTCACCGATTCGAGAACATAAAGTTCTTGCTGCAATTGGGTTTGCATTCGCTGATAGATCTTTGCAGCTATTATATTCTCATAAAAGCTTATCGGCCTAATTGTATATCGCGGCTGCAGAGCATTGATGAAGTTCACGAAACCAGCATCTTCGATCATGTAAAATGAATAATCATGCTTGGCTATCATTAAAGCCAATTTCTCATCGCTTGCATTCATATCCAATTCACTGTTTCTTTGCATATCGTCTAATGGATCAGCATCCTGTAAAAAATTATAAATAAATAAATTAAACTATATGTATAATAAGTAAATCTTATGTTATATTTAAAAATGTTATTTTACTTGTATGCTTATTTGGGTGGCGGAGCTTTCATTCATTTCCGTTTTCACTGTGTATTTCATGTCGCTTTCGGAGAGTGTTAGATATTCAACAGGATGCTTGCTTTTGAGATGGTTTCGCAGGCAGGTTGTGCCGCGTCCTTTTCGGGAATAGTTGTTGTGGCATAGGCAACAAATTGCGACCGTATCGCTTTGTTTATAAAAAAAATTCCAAACTCGACTCTTTTTGCTCATTGTTTCTTTTGCGGATACTCCGCTTTACATCCGTTTCGTTGCAGCCCTAAATAAACTATTTTCGATAACAATCAAATGTTCGATTGTTGAAATACAGAGCTGCCACCCTCGACGCACACAGATTTCTATCGAGTTTCTCCCATCAATTGCTTGATAATTTGGCGCGCACGCGACTCAGTCAGCTTATAATAATATAATTTTTGTTTATGTGCGCGATGCCTTGCAACATGGGCTTACCCAGCACTCCCGAGGAGCTGGAATTGTTGGACTGTGCCAGCTTCAAAAATGTACTCAATGATGCAACAAAATGGCACTCGATCCCTCTGCTAAATCATACGCCTCTGCATCAATTAAAAGATCAGAGCCTGGTGCGTTTTCGCGGCATGGTGCAAGACATGATGGATCCCGAAATCTATTTGGAGCGCTATGAGGTAAAGTCCTCAGATGGTGGCACACGTCTACAGCCGGGCAAATTTCGTGATTGCTTGCGCCTGGGCAAGGATGAGAAGCTGGACTATCAAGCTGAGAGGAATGTGCATGGCGATCGGCGAACATTGTTTGTTGTCTCGCTGCCTGGCCTCAACGACTGGGCCAAGGAGCACGAAAAGCTATGCAATCCAATGCCAACAATTCCACCAACCACAACAATCAGCAATGGCATTAAACGTTCGTTGGACGAACCGGTTGACATGGAAGTGGACAAAGCAGATAATGAAACCAATGATACCAACGAAACCAACAGCAGTAGTAGCAATTCGGTTAAAAAACAATGCTGCTTGCCTGCTGCTGTGAATAAAGCTGAGGAAAGAAATGCCAGCAGCTGCACGATGCTCGGCTCGGATTATCTTCTTAACTCTCCGCTGCCGAGTCGTCCAAGCATGGCCTGCATGGTCAAAGTCTACGAGGATTTCGACAAGTACACCCTAAACTCTCTAATGGATTTTGTCGGTTTTCTGTCTGTGGATCCGGCGCTGGACTCGGCTACCTTGAATGCTGATGACTTAAAGGATGTGGACAGTCTGAGTGAGCTACATGCACAGAATCCTTCGCCATTTCTTATACCACGTTTACATGCCTTTGGCGTCAGGGCGTTGCCCCATGCCAATCCACTGCTTGATCAGAGTCTGCAGCAGCCAGCAGAACTAGCACCAGTGACGACACAATCCATGGAGACGGTGCACAAAGATTTGCGCATGTTGCTCAAACTATGTCTGTTTGAGGATGACCTGTGTGCGGAGTATCTGCTGTGCCATCTGATCTCCACAGTTTACAGTCGATCGGAGATGCAGTCCATCGGTAAATTCACATTGAACATATGCAATTTGCCCAAAGTTTGTCTGCAACAGTACACAATCAAGTTATACGAGATACTCGAGCTGCTGCTGCCTGCCAGTCACTATTTACCTATGACATTGGACAACATGAATACCGCCTGCTTTGCGCCAAAGTAAGTTAATTTAATTTCTTCTATCGCTAATAATAAATTTTAATTGCACATTTGTATTGGCAACAGAAAGGATTACGAGACAAATAAGCTGGTGTCTGGGATGCTGCAGTTGGCGCCGCACACACACTTGCTGTTGGACGAGACGCGCATGCAGCAGGGCAAACTGGAGGCAAATGGTGTGCATGCCATACAGCATCTGGCCAATGTGATTAACAATCAACAGCTTAAGTGCGACTTTCAGTATTATCACATTGATTACAATGTTGATATACCAATATTGGTGGTCAGCGAGGGTCGCAGCATGCTACCGGTGAGCAACTAGACGTCTCCATATGACATACGACACATACTCTATTCCCATTATTTCAGAGCGACTTTGTGCTGCCCATCAGAGCCGATGT
This sequence comes from Drosophila demipolita, assembly GCA_035042405.1. Taxonomy (NCBI): domain Eukaryota; kingdom Metazoa; phylum Arthropoda; class Insecta; order Diptera; family Drosophilidae; genus Drosophila; species Drosophila demipolita. The sequence continues at coordinate 281,804 of JAWNLI010000021.1, forward strand.
CAAAGCTGTTGAACTCTATGAGGAATCTCTGAAAGCAGCCCTCCACTATTTGTCGCCAACAAGATTGCAGCAATTCCGCAGCTATTTAACGCTGGCGCGCTCCAGTCAGTTTAGCGTTAGCGAGGATCTCACCGAAATGATACAAGTGGAGTTTGTTGATATGCGCAAGGCGAATGTGAACAGCAGTGCCAATGATTTGCATGGTCTCCTGGTCTTGTCGCGTCTGCTGGGCATTGCACGCGGAAAAGTGGCGCTAGATAAGGAAACATGGCATCTGGCCACCGAATTTGAGTCTAAACGTCGCGAGCGTCTACAAGCGTTGCCCAAGTCGAGCGTCCCAATGCGCAATTAGCTAATAGATAAAAATATTCCGAATTATAATTTTATACAAGTTCGAATTTTGTATGTTATTTGCTTGCCTAAGCTTGAACCTATCCAAACTGGGAAGTAACAATAAGTGTAGGTTTTGTGAAGGTGAGGAGTCCAGGAATCACGTTATGAGTTCAGGAATCATGTTATGCATCATGTTATGAGTGTCAATGACATAGTAGTCCTCAACCCATCAAAGATTCTTGTATTCGTGCAGGAACTGGGATGATGGAGGAGCTATAAGCTCAGAAGGGGGCACATTAGATCTAATAGGTCGCAGTGCAGAACACCCAATTTATTATTATTATTATTATTAAGCTTGTACAGGTAACATTTTTATTTATACTTTTCTCTATCTCAACGACGTAAGATTTGATGCGTTAATTGATGCACCACAACATCTGATAGGTTAATGGTGGCTCCACTTTAATGCGCAAGCTTTGGGTGATCAACTGTAAGACTTCAAAAATTTTTGAAGAGGCTCTTGAAATTTAAAAAGAAAAGCTAAAAGAAGTGTATGGTTTTTTCCAAGTGCACTTAGAATATAAAAATGGGTCTTCACATAAAATACTCCAAATTTTTGTAAATGTTGTGAAAAAGATTTTATGTATATTTTATTATGTTTGTAAATAAGCAAGTTTGACCGTTTGCAACAGTCTATAATATTTTGAGTAGAAAAATGCAGTTAATATTTAATTCAATTTTGTCTGGGCGAATTGATTGGCCAACTGGACTATTTCGTCGGCGCGCTCAAAATTGCTGCCAGAGGCCTGAGCAGACTCGGGTTTGCCACCGCCCTTGCCGCCCAGGACAGAGGAGACATGTTGCACCCATTCGTTGGCCTTCAGGCCCTTCTCAACGGCGCCCTTAGGCACCGAGCACAGGCAGAAAATCTTCTTACTGTCGGCATCAACGGATACGAACATGGCTGCAGCCTCGGGCAACTGCAGACGCACTTGTTTTAGCGCAGCATCCAGCGCCTTTGTATTGTTGTAGGCCTCCAGTTGGCGGACCAACACCTTGGCCTGTGGCTCAGCCTCACAGAGTGCCTTGGCGCGCTCCACAACGGTCACCGAAACGGCGGCACGAAGGGCACGCTCCTTGTCATCCAAATTCTTCTTGAGCAACTTGAGCAGATTGCGCATCTCATCCTTTTTGACATGCGGAATGGTTGCATGCGAGATTTGTTCGGTCAGTTCGACTATTTGCTTCACATACATCTTTGATTCTTTGCCGGATTGATCAGCCTCAATTGTCGCTTGGAGTTGGCTGATCTCCTGCTCAAATGCCTCCGACTTTTTGATAGCTTTCAATGCCTCAGGGCCAGTAAGGGCGACTATGCGGCGTATACCCTTGGCAATTGCCTCCTCGCTGCTGATGACAAAGTCCATGATGTGCCCCGAGTTGCGCAGATGAGTGCCGCCGCAGAACTCTACAGAGGTTTGCTCGCCAGCCTCGGCATCGGGCTGTGACTCCAGGCGATCCACTGGCACGCCAAAGGAGATCACACGCACTGGGTCGGGATACACCTCGTCGAAGACGGAGCGCAGGCCGCGAATACGCTTGGCCAAAGCCAACTGCGACTCCTTGGCATAGATGGGCATATTTTGATATACCATGTCGCGTGTTAGTTTTTCAGTTTTGGCCACCTGATCGATGGTCATGGCTGCCTTGGAGTTAAAGTCAAACCGCAGCTTCTCCGGCACCACCAGCGAACCCTTCTGCTCCGTATCCTTGCCCAACACCTGAAGCAGGCAATGATTGAGTGCGTGCGTGGCCGAATGATTCTTCATGGTTAGCCAACGTCGCTCCACATCGATATGCAGCTGCAGCTCATCGCCCACAGACAAATTGCCCTCGACGACTCCAATGTGAAGGATGTAACCGCCACGATTGTAAACACGATCCACCAGAAATTCATTGGCTTCATCATTAAGCTTGACAAGTACACCCTGATCATAGATCTGGCCACCGCTCTCCGCATAGAAGTTCGTCTTATCGAGCAGAATGCCCGCCTTTTGCCCGCTGCTAATCTCCTGAACAAACTTATTCTCAAAACGTAGAGCGACAATTTTACTGGTGCACTCACTGAAATTGTAGGCTGCATCCCGCTCAACGGAAGCAGCTTCGTACTTGTATTTAAATGAGTCATCTGTGGACGGTAAACCCTTCTGCTGCAACTCGGAGATGGCATGGACATCCAGAGTGATCTCATCGATTTTGCTGGCGCTCTTGCCCTGCGATAGTATATAGGAATTCTGTTTGGCTGCCTCATAGCCATCCATATCGATTTGCAGCGACTTCTCCTCGGCCATTAGCTGGGTCAGATCAACGGGGAAACCGTATGTATCATAGAGACGCCAGGCCACGTCGCCGGGTATTGTCGTCTGGCTGGTTCCCAGTTTTTCAATGGTGCGATTAAGTAAATTGCGGCCACGTGTTAGTGTCTTTAGGAACTGCAGCTCCTCCTCATTAATAATGTCCATTATGTGTTGCGGATCCTTCTTGACCTCAGGAAAGGCATCCCCCAGCAACTCAACAACGGTATTTACCAGCGAGGCAAAGAAACCAGGCTTGGCATTCAGCTTTTCCGTTGCGTAGCTGTGGGAAAATATAATAATTATAGTACCACATAAAATTTAACCTCAGAGATTACAACTGCTTACCGCACTGCTCGTCGCAGGATGCGACGAAGGACATAGCCGCGGCCTGTGTTATCGGGATTGCCGCCGTCGGCCAAGGCAATGGTTATGGTTCGGGCATGATCGGCGAGAACCCGATAGGCCATATCGATGCCGTCCACATCATCGACACCGACACGTCCCTGATAGGCCGGAGCACCAGTACCAGCCTGGATGGCATTAAAGAGCGGCACAAACAAGTCCGTATCGTAGTTGGAGCGTTTGTTTTGAATGACGGAAACGAGTCGTTCGAACCCCAAGCCGCAATCGATGTGCTTCTTGGGCAGCGGTTTTAGGCTGCCATCAGATTCGCGATTGAACTGAATGAAGACCAAATTCCAGATCTCCAGAACATCGGGATCATCCTGATTCACCAACTCCGGCACGCTCCGTCCACCAATGCGGTCAAAGTGCAATTCAGAGCAGGGGCCACACGGCCCCGTTTCACCCATCTCCCAGAAGTTGTCCTTCATGCTGCCGGGCAGAATGTGTTCCGGCTTCAAACCCAAGTCCATCCACAATTGCTTGCACTCCAAATCCGGTTGCAGGCCACTGGCTTCATCTCCACCAAAATAGGTTACATACAGTCGATCCTTGGGCAGCCGCAGGCGCTCGGTGAGGAATTCCCAGGCCCACGAGCAGATCTCTTTCTTGAAGTAATCCCCAAACGACCAATTGCCCAGCATCTCAAAGAACGTGTGATGGTACACATCCTTGCCCACATCATCCAAGTCGTTGTGCTTGCCGCCAGCGCGGATGCATTTCTGCGTGTTAACTGTACGCACCCATTTCGACATTTCGCTATTAGGATCAGCTGTGCCCAAGAAAATGGGCTTAAACTGATTCATGCCGGCGTTGGTGAAGAGCAGCGTGGGATCATCCAGCGGAATCGTGCTGGAGGAGTGAACATAAGTGTGCTTCTGCTCCTTAAAGAAATCCAGGTAGGCATTGCGCACCTCCTTCGCGGTCATTAACTTCATTTCCCTGCTTTGATTTTTAAACTGAACAAGAGAAAGGGTTAGTTGTTGTTAGTTGCCACGCAACATATATTTTGACTTATGTATAATTTTTTGTCGATTTGTATGCAATTTCGAAAGTGCACGAAAATTTCATTGGACGTGACATAATTACGTAAACTCTAACATAATGAAATTGTTGTTTTAGCTTATACTTTGTGTACATTTATTATTGTATACGTATTAGTTAAACTCACGTTTGGAAGAATTAATTGCGAATGCAGTAAAATTTCGTCAGCCGGCTGCAGCAACGTGGAACGTGAACCGATTTCACTGCGTTAAGTTCCTCTATGAATCAGTTAGATTAAATTGGTATGGTGATGTTAATTCAAATTATCGAACTAACAAATCAATCATCGTTTATCGAAAATGAGTAGCACACATCGTTAACTTAACAGGTTGGCGCCAAAAATTTCTTTAAGACATACATATTGGTTTAATATGTAAATATATAACAATTCATATAAACTTATTGTAATTGTACAGGTGTTGTCTTAAAAATCGATTCGTTGTGGCATATTTTGTTCTTCGAGTCTGTGCTCGATTTCCTTCATGCGCAGCATTAAATTAAAATTCTGTTTTTCCTCCTGACCCGTCAAATACATCGTAACAAACGCCTGTATGGCAATTAAAGTGCTCAGGGCGGGAATAATGGGACGCGTGAACTTCCGATATAGCATAAAAACTTCCCGAGGATTCTCCGTTATCGATGGCAGCCGATAAGTGTAGCATCTGGTGGCAAACATAAATGCGGCAAACGGTGCCAAAATTGTGGGATAAATCACGCCCATAGCCGATTGAAAGGCGGCGCTCCGCACCTGCGTACAAACAGGACACTCGCCCAGGGGATTAAGGAGTATTGGCCGCTGTATGAAGAACTTGTGGCTCAACATTGTGAATATCGCCGGCACAGCAACAATTGGCAAATAACTCGACAAACGTCCATTTGCTCCGAGACGTAGGCAAGTGCGATAATGGTTATTGATGTAGGCCCCCGTTGCAGCCGCCATGGCGCTGAGTATACCGGGAGCATAGCGCAGCGACCAACTAAAAGAGAGCACAGAAAACAGAAAAATTAATGGTTAGATAAGCAGCGGGAAATATGTAAAACATACACATCTCCAATTTTGTCCCAGGACGTAATTATCTTCCACTGGTACCGCAACGCTTGATCCTCTGTTATGACGACTGCATCCATAGGCAGTTGCTCTGGCTTGGCGCGCGATAATGCCATATTTTAATTAATAATGAATTAATAAGAAATTCTCATCAACTGCAACTAGTACAAAAACAAAATCACAATCAGCTGTTTACTACTGCCGATATGGTGTTGTAAAAAGTGCTGAACATCGATAATTTCAAATTTATTCCAAGCATCTGTATTCGATGTTTTCTGCGTTGTTAGGGCCCTTAAGTAATTGTCGATACATTTATAAAACATCACTAGTTGTAACTTGTCAGAAGCGGAATTCCTTTTAAAAAATTAGAAAATTTGTACAATGCCGAAAGTCAAAGGGGTTTTCCATGGTGGCAAAACCAATTTACCCAGACAAGTAGTACGCAGAAATGCAACAAATGTCGCACCTAATATTTGCGTTAAAGCTGACAATGGTTCGCAAATGGAGAACACGATGCACGAGCAACAGAATCCTTGTCAAATAAAAACGCCACAGCAGGCATTTGGAAATCAACTTGCAATTCCTCAGCTTAATACAATGATTCGCCAAATGGATGAGGTCATCTCAATACAGCAAATGGCCGTAGGAGCTAATACAAACCTTACGCCTCGCACCAAAGCTTCGATAGCCACGAAGGTAAGCAAAAAACAAAATATAAAAATTCAAGTCAAATCATAAAATGATATCAACCTTTAATATTAGATTACGCTGAAGATGAACTTTCCACCAAGTACGACAGTATTCAACGATTTGCCAACATTAAATGTAAATGACAGTTTGCTCGAATTGTCGCATCCAAAGGCATTTCCCATAAACAATACCAAGGAGTCCACTAAACAAAAAAACGTGCAGCCGCAATTGTCGGATTATTTGGAGGAAATCCCTCGAATGCTTCTTGTGTGTCCGGAACCAAAGCTCTCCCTATACTTTCCACTCGAAGATTTCGATTTTTTGGACGCCGTTAAGCAACACGATATGCTATAAAATAAACTCAAATATTTTTGTTTTTTACATTTTGTGTATTTTTAATTATATCAAATTAAATCAAGATTGGGTGTAGTAGCTAATACAAGTATAAGGTTAGCCTATAAAATTCATGACAATCAGAAAGAGAATGATGTGTGCAAATATGAAGTCGGCAAATCCACGTTCCGGCGAGATGCCCGCAAATACGGCCTTGTTCTGTGGATTGGCCTGCAGACGTAGACAAACGGCCAAAACAAAGCAGCTTACAGTGCTGATAAAGCCCGACAGAAAAGAGTTGAAGGGAAATGTGCCCACCATGCAGCAGTATGCAAATTGTATGATGCCGGTCAGTAGGATGTAGCCCAAGTAGATGTCAACCAGTTTTAGCTTCTTCGGTGTGTTCTGTACGTAGTCGTTGTGGAACTTAGAGATGACGCTACTTAACTCAATCATTTTCGTTCTTTTTTCTGTTTTTTACTTGGGTATTTTGGATTTAATTTATATTTTGTTATTAGTTTGCAGCACAGACACGTCACGCAATTCGGCCGGGGAACTAGTGTTGTAAATGGTCTCTTTTTGTTACTCGCAATGTAACACTGGTTTGGTAGTGAATGGCTAGACGAGAAGAAGAAGACCAATTATTTGGTTTTGTTTTGATTGTAGTCTCGTCATCATTGCCAAATATTAAAGGTATCGGTTAATAAATAATCTTTTCACATTCACACTTTAAATTGAATTGAAAGGCATTTAATATAAACAGTTTAAATATGTCGGATCGAAACGAGCGCTGTTGCTGCCTGTGTATTGTGCAATATACATATATAAAGAACAGTTGCAGTATATATCTAATAGAGATAAAAAAATGCTAACATATGTTAGGCGATAAGTGCATATGTAATTATTTTATTTTATTATTTTCGCTGTTCAACAGGAATATATATATCGTTCGTTTGCGTCCGACAACCGTGACCTTCGTTAGGCTTTGTGGGCCGCTTTCATTGCCATTGCCAGTGTCAGGAAGCGTGTGAAAAAAATCAATGGAAGACTTAACGCCGTTGACCAACCTTCAACAGGTATGCATAAAATGGCATTTGACATATTTTGATTTGATTTAATTTTCATTTTTAATTCTCTTACAGTTTTAGTTCCAAGTTTTATGTTTTCTTAACTGCCAACTGTATTCAACGCCCCATAACTGCCCGCATACTCAATTACAGCAATTTACCATACACTTTTCTTTTGTTTGTAAGTGTTTATTTTTATATATAAAATAATTTTGTTATTTAAAATATTTCTATATAATTCGCATATGTGGGTGAAGAGTTTGGAATGTTTAGGTTTCAATTATTTCGGTTTTGCCGATGCATTTAAAAATGTTTAATTAATGATTGCCTTTTATAATTTTATTCATCGATGTAAGGGAACAGTTCAAAAATCATTTGTCACTGTGAATTTTGAAATTAAAGCTGCTAAAGTATTACAATTACATTAATCATATTCAACAGAAAATATGTAAGCTGATTTATTATATTCGAAAACATCCTGTAGGTTATAAACTATATGATTAATGATTAATTCGTGAATTTGTAGGCGGATTTTATATCTGATAAATGTATATGTTTATTTAGCCTGATTTGGCGGCCCATATATTACATTCTTGTCACATATATATATAATTCTTATCGGCTCTGCGGAACTCTTGAACAACATACATTAATTTATTTATTTTAATTTAATTGAGTCATTCTTCGATTTAATATCGTAGCTACTTTCCAGACAGCCTGCATATCAGGTCCAAAGTTTCGACTTTTATACAAAGCAGCAAACAAAAATTTTCCACTACTCTGCTTATTATCGCACTATTCGAATCCGTTGTTCGTCTGCAAACGCGCTCAAACAGAAATACAAAAAACTGAGTCAGCGGAAAATTTGACAAACACATAAGAGACTTGGCACCGCTTGCATTTTCAGTGTGACTTCAGCTGGCAAAGTGAACAGATCGCTAACGAGTACTACTGCACTCTCGCACTCACACAAATTTTAAAACATTGTGTTTTTTCTCTTTGGCTCGCGTTCTTTGCTCAACACATAGATCGGAGAGAGCGCGAAAGGCAAGCCGAAGATGACAGAACGCCAACCGTTGCTACTGCAAAGCGACAACTCGGATTACGAAGGCAAAAGCAGTGGAAACGGCTTAATAAGGCCGCCGGTACGCAGCTCACCGCCGGACAGTACGCTGGTCAATGTGCACAGCGAGGATAGCATCGCAGGTAACTGAGATACAATTTCGTCTTTCATACAGTCTAGTTTTATAAGCAAGGTTGCTCTTATGAATCTGCTCCTGCTCGTAATGATATATATATATATATATATATATATATATGTATGTTGAATTTAGTTAGGTCAAGATCATAATATTCAATCAATATTTTCTAGTATATATAGTATTCCGTTGATAATAATTTTTAAATGAAGCACATTTTTATAATTTGTGCTTCCTTAAGTAACTAATTAATTTATCTAATATTAATGTTGCTCTATAAATTAGCCAAATATAATGTTTAAGCTAGTAATTGCGGAGCCTTGCCAAAGTTTAATTTTATAGTAATGTAATCTTTAATCTTAATAGAGAATTTATTACAATACTTTTTCCAGAACATAGTAATCCGTAATATGCGCTATATATTTAAATGCTATTTCATGTAATTTTGAATTAATTCCCTTTTTATTTTTACACAAACACAGTGCACGCCGCAGCCGCTGGTGGTGGTGATGATGACCAGAGCAGTCAGATGGGCGATGAAACTGCCCAATCAATATACAATCCCACACAACATCGTACCCTGGAGTATCCCACATCAAACTTTGACACGTTGGTGCATCTACTAAAGGGAAACATTGGCACTGGCATTTTGGCCATGCCGGAGGCGTTCAAAAATGCCGGCCTCTATGTTGGCCTCTTTGGCACGCTGATTATGGGTGCCATTTGTACACACTGCATGCACATGCTGGTCAACTGTTCGCATGAGCTGTGCCGGCGACTGCAGAAGCCAGCACTGGACTTCTCGGAAGTGGCCTTCTGCAGTGTGGACACGGGACCGTTGGGCTTGAGACGCTACTCGCATTTGGCCAGGCGAATTATTACCACATTCCTGTTTATTACACAGATTGGCTTCTGCTGTGTCTACTTTTTATTTGTGGCCCTCAATATTAAGAGTGTAGTGGATCAGTATTACAAAATGGATGTGCGCATATATTTGCTGATTTTACTGCTACCCATGGTGCTGCTGAATCTTGTGCGCAACTTAAAGTACCTGACGCCTGTTTCGCTATTTGCTTCTCTTCTTACCGCCGGAGGTTTAGCCATTAGCTTCTCCTATATACTGCACGATTTGCCCGACACTCACACGGTTAAACCCGTTGCCACCTGGGTTACTTTGCCCCTGTATTTTGGCACAGCCATCTATTCATTTGAGGGCATTGGTGTTGTACTGCCACTGGAGAACAATATGCGGACACCCGAGGATTTTGGCGGAAAAACGGGCGTGCTCAATACGGGCATGGTAATCGTAGCCACCCTCTACACCGCTATTGGTTTCTTCGGGTATCTCAAGTATGGCGAGGAAGTTCAAGCGAGCATTACACTAAATCTCCCCCAAGACGATATGTGAGTATTAAAAAATTATACTATACTAAAGAAATCGCTTTAAAACTAGTCCCACAAATTCTGTAAATAGAAATCAATTAATGCATTAAATATTTTATTTAAAAATATTTAAACAACAATTTAATAAGTGTTTACGTTATTTAAGAAATTACTTTTTATTTGTTTGAAATACTGCGAGTATAAAAAATTAAAATTTTCTGTGTTCTGTGTATTTATTAATACTGAATATCTTCTTACAGTCTATCGCAGCTAGTCCGAATTTCCATGGCCGTGGCCATATTTCTGTCGTACGCTCTGCAGTTTTATGTGCCCATCAACATGGTGGAGCCTTTTGTACGGAGCCAATTTCATACCACAAGAGGCAAGGATGTAGCTGCCACTGCTTTGCGTACCAGTTTGGTCACATTTACCTGTAAGTTTGCAAATCAATTTCAGCTTAATTTCAATTTAATCTTAAATTAATTTATATTTTTAGTTATATTGGCTGCCGTTATACCCAACCTGGGCATCATAATCTCGCTTGTGGGTGCCGTCAGCAGTTCCGCTTTGGCGCTAATTTCCCCACCTATTATTGAGATAATAACATTCTATCATATGGGCTATGGTCGCTATAATTGGATGCTGTGGAAGGATTTCCTGATAATGATCTTCGGTCTGTGTGGTTTCGTTTTTGGAACGTGGGCAAGCTTGGCACAGATCGTAAAATAGACAAAATTGCCCCAACACTTGAATACTTGAAGATCGTGTCGAATTTACGACGAAGGCTTTACTGTAGATTTTACTACAAATCTATGATAAGTTATAAATAGTACATTTATTTTTTACCTCTTGTTGGTGTACCCGAAGACGTTGACGTCTACAGGTGCTTATCGGACCAGCATTGCTTTGATTTTATTTGTTTTTAGAATTTCGATATATTGATTTAATTTATTTGAATCTAGCGCAATTAATCCATTCAATACCAGACAATAATTAGGCTAAATGGTTTTTTTTGTTAAATGATTTAATTTTTTATTCATGTTTCTATATCTAAGGTACAATGTTGTGTTTAGAATTTTGTGCTTAGTCATGAATCGCAAAATGCTAAAAAAAAAGTGATTTCATATAGTATTCCTAAACAACTAATGCTTAAATTTAACTGTTTAGAGTTTTAGTTTAAGGTCAGCGCAATTCTTTCCAATGCGAGTGGCCAGTTTGTTCTCAGATAATACACAAAGCAAATTATAGACAATGTTTACCTAGTTTTTGTGTGTGTTTCAGACAACATTATACTCTATACTGTAAAATTATATATACTACATAGCGAATATATACAAAAAGTACACGCACACGCATACACCAAAATATACTGTGAATACTGTGAATTTAACTTTATATTGCAAGAATTTCAATATAAAAATTCTGGCTATAACGCACATTTCACAATAAGTACATAAGCCAGAGATTTGCTTTTTCTATCTCTGTTAACATAAAAACATTCGTGTAATTTCATTACAAATTTTAAACAACTAAAGACAATAAATATTTGCGTTTAATGTTTGTAAAATCCATAAAAATTAGTCTCTGTTTTAAATGAGTGCATAAACTATAACATTTCTACTGAACTATTATCAAAAGTTGATAGTAAATGCCGAATATCTATATTTTGGACATTGCCAAACACCGATATACCAAAGCAAATATGGAACATATAGAATTGATAGCATTATCAGTAATCGGATATGGAATGAACGATCATATGCGTATAAGTTAAGTTATAAGTTATTTAATCATAACAGACAGGTCTTCGATGTCTTCTCATAAAGCTAATAATTTTCTATATACACACATATAAATACGAGCAGTGTGTGTTGAATGGAGTAAACAAGGCTAAAACATATGTTGGCAAAATCTCTGACTAATATGAACGGTTCTATTTGTTTTGATTTAATGAACCAATAACAATATAAAAAACTGTACAATATGTATTATAAGCTTAAGGTAAGTTTTTTTAGCTTTAGCACAAAAATTAATTTTCAATATTTTTCACATTTTTTTAAAAACCATTATTTGAACTTTTTGCTTATATATTATTCCTAATTAACATTTAAATACGTTAAAGTGAAAAAAAAAATATTTTAAAACGCCCGAAAACCGTTGGGTTTAGTTCTCTACTACTTTTCCCTTATAATTCCCAATTCATTTTTCTCTGACTTGTACGTATATAAAGATGACTAAGGCAGCAGAATGTTTGTGTTGTTTGGAAGGAGAGCAAGTTAGCACTCCCCTAGACAAGGATGGAACACACAAACGAACGACTAGGCACAAGACATGTCGTTCACCAGTTTTTTTTTCTTCCGTTCCCCTTTTTGTGATTTTTTTTATTTATATATTTTATTACTGAGTTTTTGCATAGTTTGCCTCTTTGTGGGTGTTTTCGATGCAACGCATTTGTTATAAGTAAAAAGAACACAGAAAAATTTAATTGCAAATATATTGTTTTTGTTTTTATGAAAGCAGCCGTGAAACATTTTAATACATTAAGATGTTATCAATTTGCGGAATCGGGGCATGGAGAAACCCAGGTCCAAACATTCCATGGGACACACGTAGATGTGGCCTGATCAAAGCCACCACTTGGACACGACGTGGAAACGGCAACTCCATTCTGGCATTCCCAGTAGCGAGTGGGATCCCAGAAGTTGCGATATTTTACGCTGCTTGTGCCAGTGCAATTTGGCATTCCATTACCATTTGGATCGCAGTCAGCGAAGACTGCAGCCACGAACAGAGCCAGGCAGAGTAGGATGAATGCTATGGTCAGGAGTTTGATTTGTTATGATTATAATCACACTTGTCGTATTCTATACTCACAGGTTTTCATATTGGTAAGAGAGGCAGTCGACAGAATGCTACTGAATGTGCCCAACTAGACCAATTGCAGAAACTTATATACACCAAAGTCGACGACTTTCCTATTTTGTTATCTGGCCTGGCAGAAATTATTAATACAACTTATCTAAACGGTGTTGTATTTGAATGGTTGTGCTTGTGAATTGATAATTTCTATTTTAGACAAAACATGAACAGCCGTTTAATTAATCTATACAAGAACTTCAAATCAATTGGACAATCTTAACATACGAATTGGTAACAACCCCTTAAACGATTGATTAGTAAATCCGTATTGCACCGAATTTAATTCATAATTTGCTGACAAGACCTAGTCGACAATTAAAAGAAAAAAATACGTTTTTTAATAAAAAAAAAACATTTTAAAAATAATCAAGAAAGATAGTTGCAATACCTAATACCATAAATTTTACTAGTTGATTATAGATGCCACTTAGTAGTGTGGCTATTTTAAAGGTTAAATTTTCCTTTAGAATTTCGGCTTATGTAAATTTTGGACGTATAAATAGTTGGAAGAGTTTTCTATTTAACTTCCTTTCCATTTTGGTAACTGTAGCTCCCAACTTTGCGATAGAAAAATATAGAGAAGATTTCTTGTAATCTTCTTTAAAAGTATTGGAAATGTAGCTCCTATATTGTGGGAGAAAAAGGGGGCGATGTTGTTGGAGGACTATCTTGGTAATCTAACTTTTAAGTTTTCAAACAATAGCTTTAATTGATATATATGATTTTATCGATGTACATAAACAGGTGTATCAGTTTGGAGAGCTGGAGTGGGCGTGGCCATCCCAATTTGTATCGATCTCTGAGTTGCGGATCATAAATTCAATTTAAAAATTTGGTGACTTAGAAATTGTGAAAGATATGGTCGAAAAATGTATATAACGATCTTTGTAGGAGGCTATCAGCAAGTTACCTCCCACAACTGGGTGATATGCATTCTTATCGATTAACACTTTCAAACAATATCTCTTGATGAATGTGATTAAATATATATATATAAATGTATAATAAAAATAAGTGTAATTATCATATATAAATATAAATATAATAAATAATTACGCAGATTTGTTTTAAAGTCATTATCCTTCTAATAAACAAGATACTTTCATCTTTATAAATTATCTAAAGCTAAATTCAAATTTTTTTGTGTAACCTTTTGTTTCAGCCTTTATACCAAAAATTTAGAGTAATTCTTAAGGTACAACTAAAATTGATATTTTTGTAACTGCAAAGCGTATTAATAAATCAAAGTAGGTTCCAAAATTCTCTGTAAGCATATCAAAATAATTACAAAAAATTATTTGAAAATATTAAGATAAAGCGATTTAATAAAAATGATCCAAGTCGAAATGAGAAAATTTCGAGAGCTAGAAAAATCTGTACGTTGGTACCGCGGCATTTCCTCCCAACAGATACTGGCATGCAACAAATTGTTGCACGCGTTGCGCGACGACTTCGAACAGGAGTCGACGTACAGGGTGCGCGAATGCCTCTCGCTGCTGGGACTACAACCAATAGCAAATGCCAAGCAGTTAAAGACTATAATTGGTATTAGTTACAGCAACGATTTGGCGTTTCTCTGGCCTACTACAAGAAGCCGCACAGCTCTGGGGATGAATACAATGATTTCACGATGAATGAGCAGTTGATATTGACAGCAATTGCTCATCTGGATATGGCGTCGACTATGCGGGGACTTGATAAAATATTGCCAAAGCCAGAGCACTCCAAGAAGTACCAGGAATTGCGCCGTACCCGTGAACAAAAGTTACCCGAACAGCAGAGATCAGAGTTGAAAATCCCGAGAGAAAAAGAAAATATTACACCATATTCAGTTAGACAAGTGCGACCCAAGTATTTTGCACCCGTTTCGTCCTCTGCTAAGCCTAGGGATCGGAGGGTAGTGTTTCCCTACTACGGCAGCTACAGGGATCCAACGTATATTATACCCAATGAGAGTTCCCGTTGGTTTGCCACCTATCAAATGTCACCAGCGAAACGGGTGGTCAAGGAATGTATATCCGATGCGCTTGGTCATCTCTTTGCAGATGGTAGTGAGCAGCTTCCGAAACCCCTGTGCACTTTGCATCGCCATGTGGAATGTTCGGCGGCCAGGAAGCAGGAGCAGCTCAAAGTGGAGACAATTCAGCGTTGCATGTATATGCTGGATGTGCAGGCAACTCAGAGGAAAGATCGCAGCGAACGCATTGTGGAACAACTGCAGCGACAGGTGGAATCCGCTGCACATAAGTTGAAACTGTACGAGAGAAGCCAGCTGACAATGTTGCGGAAGATTTCTGGAAGTGAAACCCATTGTCATGGTTGTCAGATGTGCAAACAGCTGGTTGCAACGCCAGGCTTTGAGCCAGGGCCAAAAGATGATTTCACCTTTCTTATCTCATCCGATTTTGAAAAGCCTGGTCATCCCATTAGCAACCAGGAGGGGCAGTTGGATGACGATCAGGGTATCCAAGTACTGCAATGGGGTACACAGAAGCTTTATAAAAAAATATATCTGGAGCCCAATAAAAAGTATTCACTTCACCCACAAATCAATTTCACTGGCAGCAAATCCCACTGTCCCAGTAATGCCAAAATGCCAAGATTCTGTAAAGAAGAAGACACTAAAATTCTGCTACTCAATCAAGAAGGTAAAATTTTGCGTAAATTGAAATCAACAGGAGTCTGCAAGTCTGCCAAAGATAAGAGCTCATCCGAAGCTGAGGAGTCAAAATATTGTTCCAGGAGAACCATGAAGAATGGTTTGTTGCAGTGGGACTTCTTCAAGATATTTGACGCATATTTAAATAAGACAACCACCGATGCAACTCCATTGATCAGAAGCTATTGCATACAAGCACTGAATGGGGCAATGGAGGATCACCAAGCAGCGCATCTGCATCCTCCACAAACCTCTTCCGGGGCTGCAGACGATTGTGCAATGCAAATATTTCGAGAAGCTAGCAAAAACTTGGATGCGTGTCTGAAGCAGCGGGAAGTCGCTCAAACTGATAGACTTCAAATCACAAATATAGATCCGGAAAATAAACCAAAATTGACGGAGCTGCTGAAAATAGCAATGAATAAGCTAAGAGATAATCCCAACTATGTTTTAGTTACCCTGCCGAACGCACACAAATTACCGATTTTACTCGATTGGATTGCCGATAGATATGGCAAAACCTACAGCCATCTGCAAATGAAAAAGTTGGCCAAATCAAGTCGCATTGTCTACGAGCAGCTGAGGAAACAAGCTGCCCAGAAGGGTTTACCAAGTCCAGAACATGTTGGTTCTCACAAGAATTTCTTGTGTCGCCTCAAGCAAATCAATTTGGAATATTATGGAAGACTCAATAAAATAGCGCTGGAGAACTCGCGTCTTATCTGGCTGGCATTGCGAGGCTTCTCCCATTTGACCGAGTCCAAACAGGAGACCTTCTGTGCGTACATGCCCACCAAGCCGCAGGATTTTTTACGCCATAATCTCTGGCAATCGAGCGACTATCGCAACATCTATAGAATGCGCAAGGCCTTGAAGAAGAGATTAAATTGATCTGAAGTTGTCGTATTGCATAAAATGAATTTAAAAAATATCTTCAATATATGTGATACTGCATCAGCAGATCGCTTTAAGTAATTAATATATTGTTTATTTTGCAAATCAAAAAATCCTTTATAAAATACTTTAATTTTCTTTAATAGCAACTACATTAATGAATGGGATTAATATTAAATTAGTTTATAAAAGTTTGTTCATAAAGCCATAAATGGCATCTTACTACATATTCTATGTTGGCCTAGAATCGAAGTTATTGTTATAAAAAACACTTAAAAAAACATTTTTTATGTAAACGAAAACCAATTCGTATAAGCCAACTGTATCAACACTACTTTTGTTGATAGTTTTGAAGTGCCTAGCTTGGGCTCTGCCTGCAAACTCGTTTAAGGTAGTTGTTTAATTTTTATCTTTGGCATTTATAAACTATTCATTTTTATCAAATGTTTCTTACCCTAATGATTTGAGCCCATTAAACTGACTTGTTTATTTTTCGTGTGAGGTTTAGTTTGCACTCGTTAATAGGTCATTATGATAAATTTAATTCATATTTATTTTTATTGACTTACTTTTATCTTACAATATATTTCATCATTGAAACAATGTTTAAAATAAAATATTGCTTTATTTTTATAATAAAGAGCATTTGGAAAATTCATTTCATTTAGCAACAGTAGCCGAGTAGCTGCCCTTGGTCAATAAAACAGCATTGAACAAATTTGTGTGTACTTATTATGAGCATAAAAAAAACCATGACGTAAATAGTAATTATTTATATATATTTATAGGCAAAGACATTGTTTATAAATGTTGATGCGTAGATAATAATATGAATTCACTACACACGCGTTGCTCAAAATAGTTAACACGACATCTGTGATAAGAGCTACCGAAACTTGTTCAATTTCCATAAAACTCTTGCCATATATCTCAATCAGATAGCAAACGACGAATTTCCGTCACCATTTCTAATAAGTAGTCTGCAGCGCATTTTTGCGATAACAAAAAAGAAAAAAGAGTGTTGCACAAAATTCGCAAGTTCAATCGAAATTCTTCATTCTCATTTTTGCAGTTATCGAGTTATATGAACAAGTGTTTTTGCCTGTGTCGTCAACCTTTTGCAAAAACTTCTAATAAGTTGGGTACGCCCTTCAAGAACGGCCCACTCGAATTCAGCGAAGATGAACGGCGATAATTTTCTTAAAGTCTACCAAAGAGTTAATTCAGAAGCAAAATACATTGTATAAATTACAAGCTATTTTTTACAATTTTGGTTCGATAACTGAAATTTTTACCTGAAGATATGGATTTAAGAAACATTTTTGAGCATTTTTGAATGTACACCTTTTTTTGAATACCATTCAAAAAATTATCTATAATTATATAAATATTTAATACTATATGAGGGTTCACTGTATTTCTGCCACTATGTATTTGTTATAATAAACTTTATTTCATTAACCAGTTGCTGGCAAATTGACAACTACACGCTTGCTGGCCAAGTTGATGGAATCTGTATGGAAAAGTGAAACCCACTAAAGTCTATGCCACAAATTCACATATGTATATATATACATATCTAATATGAATGCTTATGTGTAATAATGTTTTCGAATGCTGGCGAAAGAACTCGCCCATTTGGCGACACTAATTGTAAATGATTGCGCGGTGTTTGTCTCCCGCTTGAAAGGTGGCATGCAGCCATGCGTCCAAGACGCTTACAATTTCTGCCTCAAATTGCCAAAGCGCAATTTGTCGCCAGTTGTCGTGTGTCCCCTCTTCAAAAATAAGCAATAGCATGTGGAATTGCCACATATGTTTTGTGGGCAAAATGTTTTATAAAGTCGTTGACATCACTTGAAGCGAACTTAGTTGCAATGTTCGAATTCAAACGGAAACTACACGCGAAGCTGAGCCTTTGGTTGTTCGTCTTGATTCTGTGCCTGCAGCACAGCTGTGCTCAAAATGCCAGCATCGTGGTCTGGGAGCCAAGCAATGGCACCAACAGCAATGACAATAACAATGTGAATACCAACAATAAACGTGACGTTGGCAGCAATAATAGGTTGGATTATGGCAGCACCTCGATTGCCAAAAGCTATGATCCGCCACCGGAATTTTATCGAGGACCCGGTTCCACTTCAAATGGCGGCTCCACTCCCATTTCACATCCCGTTTCCAGCAACTATCTTGGGTCCGTAGCCGGCGGAGGTGCACAGCTTGGCAATGTGGGTGAAAGTCTCAGCGAGGCATACAATAAGTGGCGTCATGGAGTTGGCCAACATGATCGCATCAGTGTGGGTAAGAAAACACATATCGCAAGAAGAATTTTACAGTGAAGGAATACAGTGCGTAAATCCTAAAGAAGATTTTACAGTAAGAGAACAATATTGAGAATTTTAGAAAATGTTCTGAAATTATTTAATATATTAAAATTCTTATAAGTACATTTTTTTTTTTAAATTTATATCGATTGGAGCCACATTTTGAATATGTAAAGTTTCGATGTAGAAGGGGGCTGCCCCATTCCTCACGCCCACAAATTAAAAAGATAATTAAAATAATATTATAAATATATTTAAAAGCAATGATTTGACAAAGTTTTGCTTTAAAAATGAACATAGGAATTATATAAAAACCAAAATGCAAACAATATTAATTATTATTTATAGGACATTATGGCGGTGGTGCAGGTGGTGGTGTCGCCACACATATACAGAGTCCACATGGAGGACAGGCTAACTATGCCTACGAGGGACATCCATATGAGTATTCCTCGGGTGGCGGCGCTGGACACGGCAGCTACTACGGCGGTGGCAGCAGCGCTGAAGCCGGTGTACCCTTCGATGTGTATGGCGCCCGTCCGGGTCATGGATCCCATCATGTACATTATGGACACAACAGCGGCGAATATGCGTATTTGGAGGGACACGATGTTGCCGCACACAAGGGACCGCCGGAGGTGTCACAGAAAGCGCTGCTAGCCAAGAGTTTTCTCATTCCATTGGCTAGTGCGGCCGTGCTGGGCATAGCAGCTGCTTTAGTCAGCAATCCCCTGCTGCTTCAGCTGGGCACAGTCTCCGGAATTGGCAGTGGTTTTGCTCCCGTTGTCGGCAAACGCAAGAGACGCGCACTGCGACGAGCTTATCCTGCACATAAGTAGCATTTATTTTCATGCTCTAAGTATGAATGCAATTTTTAAAATGCTTGCCAAATGGATTTGACGCCGGCTTTGCTGTAAGAAATATCTAAGAAGTAGGCATTCATTAGGGAAGTTGTTCTTAAATTTATAATTCTTTTACAGTTGACAACTTATTTCAAAATCAATGTTATTAACATGACAATAAGCAGACAGTTAACAGCAGTTATCGTTTATCGTGAAAGCTGTTAATATAATACTGGAGCCAACAGACTATGTACAAAATCAAGGAAAAGCTTCAAAGCCGCTGCCAAAACTGTTAAATTTAAATTTACAATTCTATTTCAATCAATTTGTAATATTTAATTACATCAAAACAAACTGAAGACAAACTGAACAACTGTAATGCTACGTAATTTAATGATTCTCACCAAAGTATATAAAAAAAGCGAAAAGGAAATCAATACAAGGTTAAGAAACATATTAAATGCTTCACGAAGCAAAAAAACGGTTGCTTATTTGTAAAAAATCGAGCCTATTCTCCTAAAGATCTTTAAGTTAAGATGAGTGGGTATCACGTTTCTTGGCCACAACTCATTTAGCGCTCAGACAGATACTACTCCACACGACAGTCCACACACACCCACACACACACACACAAACTCTTACCCACATACAAATAAAAGCAATGTAGTTGGCGAAAACGCGAAAAGAAACCATAAGTACAATAATTGAAGAAAATGTCAGCTACACAAACATGATGCTACGTGACTTAATAATGTCCCCTTGTGCGCCACATATATAATAACGGCCACAACGTGTTGCTCTCATCTGCAGCTTTGGGTAAGTTTTCTTGTCGTTGACCATTTGATATCATTAAGTTTATGACTTGGCTCAGTGCAGGCACAAAACTTCAACGCCACTTTTTTTTTACTCTCGCAATAATCATAAGCAACTAAGCAGTTTTAATTGGTTAGTTGTAAATGATTGTCACAGTTACAGAACTATTTTTGAAATGGTAAAAAGTTGAATTAAAATTATTTTGTAACCAGTAATGAACAGCAGCCGGCTTATTATTATATCGCTAATTTCAATCACATTTATTGCTTAATTCTATTAAATTTAATAAAGAATATTGTGCACAATTACTGTTAACTTTATTCCGCAAAAATATTAATTACTATTCAGACCAGATGTTTTAATAAATAACAAATGATGATCAAAAAAAGTACAAATCTACATATTTGAACAAAACACCATTGATTTTGGGTTGAGCGGAAAAAATCGGCAATTTGTTTAACTGGAAACTAATTTGCATGCATTTTAATAATTTAGAGCAACGAGAATTGCCACAAAATGTCACGCCCCCAGCAGGGGAGCATAGAACTAACCGCAATTTTAGCTGTCCATGAGATTTTAAGCGTTCATATTTATTTTATATATATATATATATATAACTTAAATGGGTTCAACATCGCAAAATATATATGGAATATATTCAACAAATTAAAATCTATAAATACTGCATTTAATTTGTATGCTAAAATAATAAACATTGGTTGCTGCGGTTAGTTTGGCAGTTACGCTTGTTTGTCAGTTGGCTTGAATGATTCAATTGCGGTTAGCTGGTCAAGTGGTCAAAAGATTCGCTGCAACTCAACAAACAGCGTCAAATGACGATAATCAGCCTTTGTTGTTTGTGTGCAGCTTGTCAATGAGCTGTGCGCTTTAATATCATAATTAGGCTGCTATAAATGACTTATTAATATTAATATATTACTGTAAAATAAATTTGATTTTAATTGCAGATACAACCAGTTTTGGATTTTAAAGCTTAATAGATACAATTTGTATTTATATTTTATTCATTGACTCTTTGACATCGCTTTTTAAAAACATATGTTTTCTTTTTATTAAGAGCGTAAATGCGATACTTTTTTCAGATTTACTATAATTTGAATAGTTAATATAAAATGATTCATAAATGTGCTACTGTGAACTTTAAGTTATCTCAACATTGCACCAACTTACAGAATGTTTAACTGAACAATATGTGAGCTTCCTCAACCGCATTTCCGCATTCATTCTCTTGTAGAATGGTATAATCGCCACAAAGCGCCATCACAGCCAATCACATTGACACCAACAAAATTGGCACTGGCATGCCCACATTGTTGTGGGTGGTAGCTGCCCCATCATTTTGGCTATAGAAGAATCAAAGACAAAAAACATATAAAGAAAAGAAAAACAAATTACAGCTGTTGTAAAGTGTAATTTTTCAAAGTGCACAGCAATAGAGTGGGAGGGATGATACAGAGGAGTAAACTGGAGTGGGGCGGGATATTGGTTGGGCAGCTGGGGTAAAACGGAATGTAGAAATAATCATAATGGCGCAGCGCATATTTGAGACGAAATCTTGCGTAGAAATGTTGCAGAAACAACAGCAGCAAAAAAGTGGCAAAAACCAACAATAAGAAAAATGTTAGCAAATTTCGCTGGCAGCGCAAAAGAAATGGGAGACAAAAAGCACAACAAGAACACAGAAAGGAGGGTTTGGAGAACAGCAACTGAAACAAAAAAAAAAAACTAAACCAAATTCCAATTTGTCAGGAATTTGTTCAATTTCAGTTTTGCTTTGTTTGGTGGTCCGTTCGGCCACTCATCTGCTCCCCCACCCACCGTCCCTACGTACGACAACATCTGCATGCTCCACACGTGCCGCCATGCAAAACCATAAGCATAACGGCACTAGCGACCTCTACTGGCCATTATAGAGCTGCCACGACAAATCGCACACATTTAACACTCGCCCACACACATACACCCATCTATGAGCATTCGAAAAAAAATGCATACTTAACAACCACACAAAAAAGAGCAGCAGGCGAAACAGCTGTTCTAAATTGCTCAAACAACGTGGCAGCCTGTCGTCCCATTCACTTCGATAGAGATGAGCGCGTGAGAGGTGCTCACCGATTTTAGCTCGCTCACTTGTGCCTTTGATTATTCCATTCGATTATTAAATTGTATCGAAATCTCAACGTTCATTATAAATTCTTTAATTTTTGTTTATCGCAACTACTCTAATTTATCTATAAATTAATATATTTTTCTTATTTTAAAACGTACACAGGCTCATACAGTACAGAAGGTTTTTTAACGCTCAAATAATCAAATTGGATGAGTAACTTTTAACCACATTGAATAACTTTTAATTGTGTACTAAAACTATTATGCGCTACACTGTCTTTTCATGTAGCCCTTAACTTCATTACAAAGTGAGTAAATAATTATTATTTATAACAATGTTTGATGTGTAATAAAAAACATGTTAACCTTAAGCCAATTTTATTGCTCCGTACTGCATAGATTACTACAAAAAACAAAATGTTTTTCCATTAGAGTTTGGGAATTATTTCGATTTAAGGAGAAAAATGCATGTTATGTTAAGTTAGTTAATGTTTGAAAGTTGTGTTAGTATCACGACTCACGCACTCATCACCAATTTATGCTTGAAGTAGGCAACATATAATTTTGGCTTCTACTTGTGGCTGGCCCTAATGACACTCGTATGCAGCTTTGCCATTTAAACTTTTGTTTCCCGGGTTCTTCACTCATAAACACTGCAGCCAGCAGTAAGCACGCCTGCAGCTTGATTTCAAAGATTAAAATGCAATTCTTTTCTTGGTTATTGACGATTTTGGCTGGCGAAATGTATCGAATGTGCCAAATGATAACGGATATTCTATATCAATGCAATTGCCAAAAAACAAATATATTGCATAATTATTGATATATATATTTACATTGAAGACCAGCTTCGATTTACCTCTGATATACAAATATTTGAAAATACAGTTGAAAGCACTCCATTGTTGGCATACCAAATACCAGCATTTATATCCAACATGCCCGCATTTTAGCCAACTTTTAGCTATGGATTTGTGAGTGTGTCTCTCTCTCTCTCTTTGTGCGTGTGTCTCTCTGTGTGTGTATTTGCGGGGGCTTTGTAAATCTGTCGGCACTTGTGCGTCGAGAGTTTTAATTGAATTTTGAGTGGCGTATTTAGGGATTTGTTATTTTTAATAGAAAGCCCACAGAACAATGAAATGCAATGATACAATTCCAATGCGAACAGCAAATATAACAAACGCTCAAAGTTTTTTCTTTTTACGCTGGGTTAAATAATCGAAAGCGAAAATGTTTTGGCTTGACTGACTTTATTTGTAATCAAATAAATAAATTGAAGATTTAAATACATATTGGGGGTTGGGATCATAATGAAAAAATACTGGCTTTTGATTAGGCTTAGTTTAAGTTGTTAAACCTGATTAAAATATTGTTGTTAAGGCTGTTATCAATTTTTTGAAGTCTCTCAGCAGTTTTATGGTTTTTATTATTTATTTAACTGATTTTTTTTTTATGATTTACTCATTCAATATATTTAAGAGTGCATTTAAGAATTCGAATGCTTACGTTAAGTATTAATACTTAATCAGAATACTTAAAGGGAATCCTTTTTTCTGTTTATATTATTTAATATTATATATTTAATAAATTTATTATTATAATTAATATCAATATAGCGAGTTCTGTTTAATATTATTATAACTACGAAATTAATTTATGACGTGTTACACAATACTCAAATTTTCGAGCATAATCTCAACTATCTTTTTTCAATATTTTTTGTGGATCTATTTTTTAACTGTCAGTTTTTGATGTTGCTTTGGTTGATTGTCAATGCTGCTTGCAAATTTGTACAAATAAATCTCTAGTGAGCAGCAAACAGATATTGTCCAAATGATATTGTCCTTTTTTTGTGTCTTGTTATTTTTGTTGCCACACATCAAAATTGTGTTATAAAATACAATTTGTTAACGCCATAAAAAGTTCGAGACCCGCATGCTTTTTATTATGCTCGATGACCAATTTGAAAAGCAATATGCGGACATTCCGATGGAAGACACGCCCACACAGTGACACCCACTCCAATCAGTGCTTGAACCAGCTAGTCTTCTCAATTTACAACTTTGCTATTTATTTTTGGGGCCAACATTTGCGGCACATGTCACACACTGCGACTCGTTCATTGTGGCTCCTGAGTGCTCATTTTTTTGACTGGTTTTTTTACGAGTGTGTGCGAGTGTGAGTGCATTTGTTGTTCATTTCATTTAAATTACCCTGTGGCTGACCTCCTCCTTGTCACAACATGTCGGTGCACCATATTGAAACAGTTTGTATCCACGCTCCAGTACACAATCGAATGCTCATTGAGTCCCCTTTTTGAATGGCCAGCAAGAACAATTCAATTGAGACTTTTGGGGAACTGGTTTTTTGTGGTTTTTTAATCAAATTGTTTGCGTACCAAATTTTCTGTATGTTTTTCTGTTGTGTTTCCTTTTGCAGGTCGTCAATGATACCAATGGAAACAACAGGCTCTCGAGATTCCAATGGTTTCGATTGCAGAATGATACTTGAATTACACATCAAATTTATCTGGTTAGTTTAATAAAATGAAGTGTCAAGCGTTTTACGACCTTTGATTCATAAGTATTATTTGATAGGAAATATAATAAACGTAACTTAATCATTTTTATGTAGTCCAAGAATATTAACCAAAATATTTGTGGTATGATTTGTGCATCTTTTTTAGGGTTTTACATTTTTGTTTATGCTCTACTTTACAAGCTAATAATTTTGCTATGACGCATAAGAATGATTGCCTACTTTTTGGGCAACATAAATGCAAACGAATGTGCATGGACCATAGAAACATTTTATGTCTGCAAAAGCAAAAAAAAAAAAACAAAATATTATTTTGTCTGCATGTAACTTCAAGTCTCTCCCTCTCTCTCTCACACACACACACACACATATACACAAACATACATCTACCTCTATGTCGATCTCTGTCTGGCTTAGCAAGACGTACGAGGTTTTATAATATTTAAATTACACAAAGCATTAAGAATAATTCACTTACTACGCTCCATTTACTAAAGCTATATAAAAGGCACACACACACAGTCACACACATAAGTCTACTGTCAGCGCACAAAAGTATGCAATGGGCAAAAAAATACACAAACAAAAATGTCGCTGAAAATCGCTGTAATACTTATTCATCAATTATATGATGCGCAAATGTATATATATATAAATATGTGTAAAAATATATATATGCTGAAATTTGCAATATCGAAGCCACACACATACACACAAGCAGACAGGCAGTACTTAATACTCTCTTAGTGTTTGCCTAGCTCACTCACTCACACACACATGCGCACACGTACACACACACTTACATGTGTGCAGACATGCTCTAGATGGCAAACGCGTCATACTTTACTACTTACTAAATCCATTACAAAGTATTTACGTAGAAAATTGCTTTATATCTCTGCATATCGCTCTCAGTCCACAGCTTTGCCAACGTTCGTCGTATGAGGAAATTTTTGTTGTTGCACAACAAATACGACAACACTAACTGGACCCTTTAAGACTCTGTAGTCTATTATGCCATACCCTGTATATTTTCTAATATTATTCACTGCAATATATTTGGCTTGTATATTCAAAATTTATTTTTTAATGTGATCTTTGGTTTTCGTTGGTATTAAAATAAATTTAAACTTATTTTATTTACAAAGTATAAATTTTAATTTACTATAGACCAATATTCTAACCAAACTATAACATAAAATTAGACATATTAAAAAATAATATTTTCAATTAGTTTATAAGGCATAACTGCAATTCCCCAGATTTATTTTGTAGGGTATACAAATTTAAGTACGTGGGAATAATAGTAAATGTAAAAAGCTTTTGTGTGGTGTAGTCTCTTTCTATGCATCGCTCTTCCTTTCTTTTTATGACAGTTGTTAGTAAGGTAGTCGCAGTCAGGCTGCTGCTGCTGCCTCCTGGCTGTTGACGTAGTACCAGGTCGAGCCTCAGCCTTAGTCGTAGCTCTGGGCTCAGCTTCGGGACCAGCCACTTGGCCCCTCCTTGCGGCAGTGATGAGAATGGCAAAATGGCTGTGTGCACCAATTTATGTTGATTTTTCGTAAATGTCAGCGACAAATAAGAAAATATTAAAATAGATTTGTGCACTGTGCCAAAGACATTGGACAAAAAGGACACTGATAAGATCATAACGATGTAGATTAAGGAAATGGAGCTGAATAAGCTTGGAGTTGATTGGATGCTAAGTGATTAAGTTCACAAATGTACAAGTTATTAAAGTTAATAAGGCAAAAAAAGGACTTAACAACTATTTATTATATACGATAATTTATTATTGATTGATAATTAAATATAGTTAAATTGTATCTTTAAATTTTTTTTTCATTGTCTGTAGACACATATTTCAACTAATTATGTTTTGCATTTTTGATATTAAGCTGATGTTGTTCAAGAAGCGCAGCCAAAATCCAGGAAAATAAAAGTTTTAAAACACAATATCAAAAACTGCGAACGAAATGTGCTTAAAGAGGGATGAGTTACTTAATTATATTATTTAGTTTATAATTATAGTAGGTAATTGATGATAATTTAGTACAAGAATGTTAAATATTATTACTATCCGAGTAGGTTAAACTATCTTTTATCCGCAGATTTGATGTGTAATTTAAGAGGCACTTGAATGCATCAAAAATGCTTTCGCATCTAATAGAAAATTGTCGTGCAACGGGGCGAAAATAAGTAGATGGGGGTATTTGAGGCGGCTGCCTGAATTGCACTACGAATCACTCTAGCGTGCTATCAATTACTGTGGCAAGTGTTGCACGTGCCACAAGTATCTCTCCGCATCCCCATCTAGCAACTGCAGATTGTTCATCTTATTGTGCTTCTACTTGGCGTTTGGCTTGGCTCTCTTTTAATTTCTTGTCGCGCTTGCCTTCTTTTCTGCTCTTTGTTATTTATTTTTTAATTTTTATTTTCGTCGTGCATTTTCTTGACAATTTCCTTTTGCTGCTGATGCTGCTGCTACTGTCGTCGTTTTTTTGTGCTTTCAATTGTTGCACAATTTTTTAATTTGTTGCTTGACGGTGGAAGATACAGAGCAAGTGTTGCTGCCCTTGCGAATGGTGAAATTGTTAATCTCAACTGGATGGGTGCTGCTGGAGTGGCTTATGATCAAGACGGAAAATTACTTAATTTTCAACAGCTTAGACTGCAACTGCTTTTTGCCAATTAAACTAAAATTATACTCGAATTTATGTATTCAATTAGCTATAAATAACCACACAATTTACGCAAATTAACCCACACACACAGACACAAACGAAAACACATAAAAGATAAATAATGTTATAATAATTCAAGTAGCCGCAAAGCAAAACAAACTTAAATTTCAACCTTACCCACACACACACACACACACACTCACACAAACACAAGCACACATGTGTGTGCATTGTTCAGGCAAACCTTAAGTAAATTATACTTGAAATGTATACGCAAACCATACTCAAAATCTATAGTTGTGTATAAATACTTAGATGTAGCTGCACATACATAAATACGACTTATATTCTAATAAGGCTAATTCGAAATGCATTTTCCCCTGCAAGGCGACAAATTAATATTTAAACTGGAATTTCAAAGTTTAATTTACTCCATCGAAACATAGATGCTCTCTCTGATATGCTTGCGGGTATACTTAATAATATTTATAGTAATTCACAAGAGTTGAATTGAGATTAACCATAAAACTAAAAACAATTCAAAGAAAATTTAAAATATTCCGGAAAACCATAAAAAGCGATATTTGGAAAACTAATCAAATTTTCCATTTGTTAAGCTATAAATTATTGAAAAGTGGGGAATTAAGGAAATATTCTACATTATTTCTTATATTACATTTTCAAAATCTTTGTTATTTTTTCCATTGTAAATTTGTAGTAAAAAGAGTTTTTATTTATATACTATCAATGGTAAGATGGTTTTTTTTTATCCATGTATTTGACACGAAAATATTCAAAACAATACGAAATAATACTTTAAAAGTATTTTGACAAATCTCTCTCAAAGCAACATGTTTTAACAATTTTGTTTTCAAAATATTTAGCTTTTTATATGAACTATCTGGCTAACAAAGTGAGATAACTTTTGAGCCTTAATACGTTACATTTTCCATGTAAGAAGTTTAAGGCCTTAATAACCGTATTAGCTGAAATGTATTTATTTGAAAGATGCTTTTGAAACTGTTATAATTACAGACATATGTACATGTAATTACTGAGTAAAACGCTTTAAATTTGTATTCTTAATGTGATGGGCCACAAGGGATTATGCAATCACTTGAACCGGACATAAGACGATGACTCGCTTAAGAAGCAGCTTATGACAAATACGATTCTAGTTTGCCACTTCAACTGTTGTCTGCGTCCAATAAAATATCACTTCAAATGTTGCAAGTTAGAGCCGTGTCCTCTGTAATCATATCGTTTAAGTACACATGTGCATGATGGCTTGTGTAATTTTAATTGGTTGTGGATTTTAAGCAGAGTAACTAACTAGCTGGTCAAATGAAGTGTCTAAGGATGCAGCCAGTTAGGTAAGCGAAAGCGTCTTTAAGTTATCCAATAAGGAGGTAATTTGCTGAGAAATAGTTGGGATATTAAAAAGGTTTGCTAATTGTAAAAATATAAATTTATATGTTTAAAAGAAATGCACTGTTTCGATACATAATCACAGAGTTGAGACTATGGCGATATCCGGTATATATTCGTGACGCGTGTGCATAAACAGTAAATTATTAATTGGAGGCTGTATTGCGATGCACTCATGGCGTATGCGTAACCAATGCAGTAACCAGCTCAAAGGAGGCAGCGCTGCATTTAGCTACAATGCACAAATTTGTGCATAACGACTAAAACAGAGCCAGAGCCAGAGCCGGAGTCGGAGCCAAAGCCACATGCCCAAGAGTCCGAGTGGCAATCATTAATTATATATATATATATATGTGACGCAATGTGTAAGCAGGAGTAGCTCGAAATATGTTTGCTTGGGGAATTTCCGTGATTGTGATGGTTAATAGAGAGGCGAGGAAATTCAATACAACCCAATACACAATTATCCTGATTGGTTTAATTTTGCTTATGCTACACATAATATTAATTACGTGGTTAAACTAATTGCTGAGCTGGTACAGTTTACTAATTGAGATAGTTTCCAATAATCAAATATTTTAAATCAACTTTTCAAATGTTTATTAGGCAATCGGAAGTTGATTAAAATTTGTGTTTGTGTCTAACGTAAAATAATATTTTCGGTAACCTGATAAAATACGGTATGCTGAGAATATATTTAATAGGCTCTGCTTTTGAATTAGCTCAGTGAACTAGTTTCATTTTTGCATTAATTTATTTATGTTGAATTTATGTTTTAGATAAAATCACAGCTTTAAATATGTTTCTTTGTAAGCTATGCATATATTGATGCCAAGCGATATTCTAAAGACTTTCGACTAGGCATTTTCTCAACGTTGTCTTCTCCATTTATGCCCCTTACCACCTCCTCAGCACACTCTAAGCAAAAAAAAAAAACGACCCTTTGCTCATTAAAAAACTGAATGTGTGACATTTTGTCAGGCAGCAATAATAAAATTTCAATTGAAGCTCGACGACAAGCAAAACGCAAATGTGCTGAATCAGCGCAAGGAAAACAAGGAGGAAAACCGAGGAAAATGTCAAATCAAATTTATTGACTTTCATTGTAATGTTGGGGGTAGTTAGACGAGCGGTTGAGGATGGTGGGGGGGGGGGGCTTTGCGACAATGACACTAGAATTCTAGCGAATAACCCGCAGTTTTGTGTTCATTCAAATGTGCAAAGCCAATGACAGAGGGAGTACCCCTCACCCCGCCGCAACCAGTACACATAATGTGCACCTTTTCTGTGCTTTTGCACTTTTTGTGTATTTGTGCGCGATTAAAGTGCTGCTTAGCCAGCAAGAGAAGGGGAGAAGGGGAGTTGGCGAGAAAGAGACAAGAAAGAGCCAATAGCATAGACAATCAGCAGGCAACATTCAAAGTTTTCCTCACTTTTCTTAGCGTGCTTTTTTTTTCTCCTGATTTTCCACAACTTAGCACAATGCCTGGTGGCAGTGCTATAAAAAATCATACGCTTCCATTCATTGCATGGGGAGCATTTTAGACATTTTGTCCTCCTTTGTGCAATGTTTGACAATTATTTGCATTGTTCGCTGGGACGTTTGTTCAACATGCACATGAATCTGTAAGCTGTAACTACAACTTGAGTGTCTATAGATTGAGCAGTTCGAGTTCAGTTCGAGTTCAGTTCAGCTTAGTTGGTTAGTTAGGTCCTCACACTTTCATTGTGTGCCGATTCCAGAAATCAGTCAACCCAAATGAGAGGCACATGCATTTTTGATGCATGTGTGCTCAAGATAAATATGTGTATATTTATCAGGCACAATTACATCCATAATTTGTTCTTAAATGCAAATGCAAATCAAGGCAAACGAAAACATTTTCCCATAGTTGTCAAAATGCATTGATAATTTCAGCAACACTGTTTGTCCCCATCTCTCTCTCTCTCTCTCTGTCTCTTTCTATCTCTCTTTGTCTCTTTTTTAGCGACTTCTCTATTTATACTGTGAGTCTGGTGACAGTTTTTTAAATGGCTGTTTCCTGCTTCCGTTTCCTTTACGTTTGACTTGCCGGCACGTAAATCGTGTGCCATTTCACTGGCTGTGCTTCGTTTTTTTTTTTTCAACACTTGGCGGTAAATTTTACAACAATGCATATATAATCTTTTTCACTTATCTTTGCATAGTTTCCTTTTTGCCAAGCGTCAAAACTTTTTATGGTCTGAGGTTAAAAGTGGTTTCAGCGGCTGAATTCGCTTCTCTATCTTTGAAATGAATGAATGAATTGTTTAACACGTTTGCGGCGGCAGCAAAATGTGCAAAGACAACGGAATTTTTAGCTGAATCCTTTAGTTTTTGAAGAATGTCGACAATCTTTTGACCGATTTATGAGTTAATTACGTTGCTACATTTTTATTTAAGACTCTAGGTAGATAGTGAAAAATAAATGGTAAGTATCTGATCAAAGATTTATTTAAAATTACAGTTATGCCTTTGAGAAATTTATCATTTATATATAAATATTTTTTTAAAATTGTACAAAAAAAACTGTAATGGTCAAAATACAGAAATTCCAAGCCCCATTTTGATTGGTAAGTTTTGAGTAACGAACTGCACAAAAAGCAATTAGAAAAGGTCAAACTTAACAGTTCAATACATATTTGAATAATTTGTATTTATTACTAATCTATATTTTTTAGGAAAACATTTCAATCATATTTCAAAAATTAATAGTGGCAACAGCTATTTTCTATGATTTTATTACATTATATATTACAGTCGGATGTCTGAGGAAACAAAACAATATGAAAACTCGAATTATTACAGTAGAATTCCAGAACTTTTATGTATATTAGGAAATAAATTGGGATGCAAGCAGCCGAATTTGGAGCATTGTATCTTTAATGAACCATTAGAAAAAGATATTGATATTAAGATTTATGATTTTCGGAAACAATTTAAGCCACAACAGGACGCAGATCAGCTGGATGAGGAGGAGAAGACGCTACAGGAGCTGAGCTACAAGCTATTTCTGCACTTTTACAGGCTGCTGACTAAGATACAACCTGAAGAATCTGTTCAACGAAAATATCTAATATTTTTACATGAGCTCTTCAAGTCGGAAAAGCCGGAGGAAATGCAGTTGGAGGCAATGCTTAAAAATCGGGAAGCATACATAAATCGTCTAATAATTCTAGCTCAAAATATTATTCATTTAAATACCCTGATTTTTGATAATGAAATACAGAATGTGGTAAAAGTAGGATTTGCCTGTGAGGAACATTCATTTGCGGCACTTCGCTCGGACCTGAGAGCTTTCCGATGGGAACTTGAAATTTACCAGTCAGAAGATGTAAAACGAACGGAAACCGAGGAAAAACAGGAAATATTTAAT
Source organism: Drosophila demipolita (assembly GCA_035042405.1). Classification (NCBI taxonomy): domain Eukaryota; kingdom Metazoa; phylum Arthropoda; class Insecta; order Diptera; family Drosophilidae; genus Drosophila; species Drosophila demipolita. The sequence goes on from JAWNLI010000021.1 coordinate 314,286, forward strand.
AGCAAGAGTCCGAAAATTTTTTTAAATTTTGATGAAACTTATGAAAAGCTTTTGCAGATAAATTCAACGTTAGAAAAGCCTTACAAAATTGGGCTTTGGTTGAAAACTTTAGATATGGAATTATCTGGAGATGATACAAAACATAGTTCGTCAACAATTGTTAACGAAGATGTTGAAAATAAAATGGAAGAAAGTGAATCAGTCGAAATATGTACAATTTGTGCAAAATGTAAGGGCTGTCAGTCAGATAGGAATTTGGCAAGCCATAAGGCAATTCAAACGGAGAATATTATAATTCTAACAGAGCAAGCTAGACATACTGAAATGATTACAGTTATCAGACAATCTCAAATATTGCAAGAGGTGATTGTAACAGAGGAGGATTTTATTACTGCAAGGAACACGCCTGAAATCGATCAATTGATAAAATCGCAAGAAGTTAGATCTAAAAACGATTCACCTCAAATCGATCTACCGATTATAAAAACTAAACTGGTAATTGGACTGCCTGAACTTAAAGCTAAATATATACATTTGAAAGATAGGAGTTTACCAGACAACAATCAGATATATGCAATGGATCTTTTTCGAGTCCACAAAGTGCTAAACAGTGGCAAGTCAACCACTTCCAAGTGGCAAAATCAGCGGCATATTATCGCATCATCCCGTTTCATAATACGTCTATTTAAATGCAATCCCGCCTACCAATGCTCCCCGACGGATCCCAATGCGCCCAATTTCTATGAGCAACTAATACAGTTCTACGAGATTATGGGTAACAGTTCCTCAAGCTCATCGATAAGTGTCGCTGGTATCAAAGAACGGATTAAAACGATTGTAAGTCGAATTAAATGGCAATCATCCTACAAAGCGGATCTATGTCTGGCAGAGATTGCCAAGATGCAGCTAAGGCAACTGTTTACAGCCGCCGAGCAGCGGGAATACGAAACACTTCGTTGGCGTTTCCAAGGACATGGAAAACATATTACCTTATCGGAGGAGAGTCGACTGCAGGATGCTCTGCATGCCATGTTGGGTAATCAATGTCTACAGCTGCGTTATTCATCCCGGCGCAACACTTTGATGCTACGTTTTCCCCACTCCCAGACCACCATTAGTGAATCCTATCTGCTGCTGTCCCTCGGACAAGTTGGCTACTACTACAAGCGATTGCAGCTGCAGGAGCAGCGCTTGCGGCAGCTCGGCGAGATCGGCAGGGAGTTGTCAAATTGTCTGTCCTCCGAGCTGCATTTGTACTTGAAATTCTGTGAGCGGCAAAGGAAGGAGAAGAACCAAAGCTTATTGCATCTATTTTGGCAAACACGTGGAACTCTGCATCGATTTTGTTGGCTTCTACAGCTGTGTATTGGCTTAAGTTGCCGGCAAACGCTGCTGAACTGCCTGCAACTGGAACTGAACATGGGCAATGAGGAATACAATAAGCTGCTGGAGAGCTGGCTACTGGCTGCCACTCAGCCGCTGCTGGCAAGGATTAGCAATTGGCTAGTAAGTGGCGAGCTGTCGGACGAGATGTTCTTTATAGTGGCGCACAAGGATACGAATCCAGCGCACTATTGGCAATCACATTTCCAGCTGGTTGAGGAGCAGCTGCCACCGTTTCTAAATAGCCAACTTGGGCAACAGTTGCTCAACGCTGGCAAGTGTCAAGGTTACGCTAAACAGTTTCTGGGATTACGACTTAGTGCCACGCTCAAAGCCGCAGAGTTGCAGGAGCAACTGAGTCAGGCCTGTGTTCAATGCTATCAGCAGCTGGAACAGCAATCGCTCGAACAGCTCATTGGCCAGCTGGAGCGGGTGGCAGCCCAGGAACTGTTTGCTCATCTATGCCGGCGTGTGCCCACGCCACTGGAGCTGCTCAGTAATTTGCATCGATATTTGCTGCTCGCTGATGCGCAGTTTGTTCGCCAGATAATTGAATTGTTGGAACCGGCACTGGAGCAGCCCTACAATTATTATGATGCACATCAGCTGAACAACATGTTGAAGCAACTATTCAACGGCAGCTTTGATCCACTTTATGTGGCTGAAGTCTTCCAACCCGGCCAACATTGCTGGCAACGTTTTCTACTGCGCTGGCAGCAGTCGCCACAATGGTTGCTCCTAATAGGCCACACTTTGGCGCAATATGAATCATGCTTTGTGTCCATCTGGCAGCTGCACTATGCGGACTATGTGCTCAATGAGCGCATCCGGCGACAACAGTTGCATTTCCATGAACGCATCGTCGACTCGTTGGATACGCGCAGTGTAAAAGATCGTCTTAGCACATTTATTGAGCAATTACAGGATTTTATGCACAAGTTGCGCAGCTATGTGTTGGTCGATGTTCTGGGCAGCGCTTTCCAGAGTCTCTCCTTGGGCTTCCAGACAGCGAAAACTTTAGATGATCTTCTGCAAACACATGGTGCATACCTCAACAGCATTGCGAATGGCATTCTTCAGGTTAAACAGTGCATCAAGGCACGACATTATCTGGACAAGCTCTATGAGATCATTATGCAGCTGGATGCAGTGCAGCAGAAATTTATTGCATTCGGATTAAGCATAGAAAATCTGCAGAGTGTCCAAGACCTGCGTTGGTACTGCCAGCACACCTGCGACTCCATCGACGAACTGGAGAAACAGTTTCAACTCGGCTTGTCCAACTTTTTGCTGACTTTGTATTGCATCCGGGAGCCAAAGTTGGAGACACTGGCCAGAAGATTGGAAGTCCATGGGTAATACGAGCAGAGTGTTATGCAAAGGCAGCAAGTGATTCCAGATTTTAGCGCCAAATAATTGCCAATCGATAATTCTGTTTAATTCGAGTTGCAGCAACTTTCACGTTGTGTAAACTAGTTTTTGATGTCATTTGTTTGAAGTTGTATACAAAGAACATGTTAATTTATATATTATTATTATGTTTGACTTATTTCTAGTTCGAATAACATTTGGGGATACAAAAAAGTAAATAAAATATTTATAAAATACTTAGAAATATTATTCTGACGCAAAACGAATACAAATAAAGAAATGTTGCCTAAATCAGTAAATAGAGTGAACAGAATTTATATGAAATTGAGGAGAAACTGATAGCGAAAATATATTAAATTAAATAAAAAAAATAAGAAGTAAAATAAATTTTAAAATGCTTGAACATGTTATAATTATGAGACAAAATAGTCAATCACTTTATCTACGTAAAGTTTTCGTTTTGGTATGAAGCAATAATGATAACACTCACTTCAAATTATTTATTTAAAAATAATCACAAAATTGCTGATTATTTTTTTGTTTTATTTTAATTTAAATTCTTACGGAAGACGTCATTAAAAAACGGTTGTTGATTATTGTGGTTTTTGGCATAAAGTAATTGTGCTACACTTCAATTTATTTATTTAAAAACAAACAAAATTTTAATGATTACTTTTTTCTGTTTTTCAAATCCAACTCTTACGGGTGAATTTAATCAAAGACATATTAAAAAAACAGTTGTTGATTGAAGTTTGAAGTTAAATTACTACAGTTTTGGCTAGAAAACGTATCCTTTAACACAATGCTTTCATTACATTCTAATTTACACATTCTGCTCTCAGCAAATTACATTCTTATTGCTCAATTCGCTCGCTTGGCCAAATACAATGCTCAATGTTTTAGCCAAGTAATTTAAACTGAACCAATTCGTACAGAGGGCTGCGTGTCCATTTTAGAGATTGACAATGGATTTGGGGCAAGAAATATATATATGTTGTTTGGGTTTTTGTGTTGGTGGTGGAGTGTGTGCAAGATTCAGAAACGGATTGGAAATGGTAAAAAAAAAAACTCAACTCTTTGGCGTTTTTGTGCACAAATTGGATTTTAATTGAAAATTAAGAATCGACTTAGCAATGTTTGGGTTGCGCAGCTGCCTTTTGTTATGCTAATTTCTGGTGTGAATACAGTTGAATACAGAATGAATTGATTCTGGCAAATCGTGTACAAGTCTGCAGTCTCTGCATGTGTGGGCTGTTGGCTGTGAGTTTGTGTAAAATAAAGTAAATAATGGATAATTACTTTTCGGCTTAAGCGTTGGCAAAATGAATTTCAAGTTTTGCATTTCACTGTGCTGCGTGTCAAATTTAATTACTTCAACAAATTTTAAATTAAATCAAATTGATTCCATTTGTTTTTTTTTTCTTTCTGTTTTCCTCATAACTTTGCGTAATTGCATAACTTAATTCACATGCTAGAATATATATACATATCTAGCTGCAGAATCTGTGCAAAAGAAATGCACAATGGAAAATGCTAGCTGGCAGCTTACTCAACTCAAAAACTCTTTGTTATCTTGACAGGCACAGCTGCTGACGTCTTCTGTCTGAGCCACATATCGGGGTGGCCGACGGATGCTGGGAGCTGTATAAGGCAGCCTGCTGTTTCCCCAAAAAGAATTTCAAGAGGAAGATAATTGAGCCAGGCATTTAATATAAGGTTTAGTGGAGTCCCTCTGTCCGGGTTAGGGATGTACTTTATTTTATGGCATGTGGGCTTTAGACGGCAAAGGCAAACAAAAGACAAGTGAGTGACTTTTCACTTGCCACTGATTAGGAAAATTAATTTTATAGAAAATTCTTCTTTTTTTTATCGTCTTTGTGTGTGTGCAAAGTCATAATTACGTAAGCTGATAATAACGCGTGAGCTTATTCGAGAGCAAAGGCATTTATTTTCAAGGCAAGTGCAAATTGGGAATATTTTTTTTTCTAAATTGTTTGTTGACCAATTCTGTCAGTTTATTGGATTTTTTGTTACTAAAATATTTGAGCACAATATGATTTAATTAATTAGTTCAGTCAGGCCGCCAATAAACACATGCACATTAAATTAACTTTAGCTTAATACCAAAATTTTAAACAGGCAATTTATCAATTTTTGTAACGAACCAAATTCCAATTGTTAAACGCCATATGAAATGGTTGATAAGTTTGGTTTAAATGATTTGTGAGTTGCAAAGAGATTTTATGAATCATTAGAATAATATTAATTATTAGTCTGCATGCCAGTTTGACAACAAAATTTTAATCTTAGATAAGTTATATTTATAGATAGGGGAAAGTTAAAAATATTTTCGGGACTTGTCAACTCTATAAATGAATATGAAGACACATATAGAAATTTCTTTTTATTTTACAATTAATAATTAAATTTATACTGTACACTCTGGTATTTAGACTTTTGAAAACTTAGTATAGCTATTATTTTGGGTTGTTATTTGTTAAATCCACCCACATCAATCCGGTACGAAAGCAAAATCATATTTATTAATGCCGAATGCTTCCTTCTTGACTTTATTCTGTTATCTGGTGGAAAGCTGCAATACTCCGCACTCAGCCGTCAGTAATTGTGCAATTCGAAATGAAACTATAAAATTTATTAATATGACCATGACACATGAGTGCTTGATCTGTGCGAGCCATAAATTTCAGTGCAGTTTGCTGCTCGCTGACCGTTTAACATTTTGCCATTGTTATTGACAATTTGTTGTCAATATATTTTTTTTTTATTTTTTATTTTGAGAGAAACAATTTATGTGTGGGATTGTTGCCGGCAGGATTGTTTCACTGGTCGAGGGTGGTCTTTATGAAATACTTCTCATTATTTGCTGTGGAGCACAGCGGTACAAACATATTTGAACTATTTTCATTTCAATTGCAAACTGTTGGGCGTTCTGCGAACGGCTGGGCGTAGAAATCAATTGAATTGCCATTTCACATATGAAATGGTCATTTGTCAATGAGCAGACACACACACAACAATTGAGAGGGGGTGTGGACAAGGGGAAAGGGCGGGGGGGGGGGTGTGCCTGCTTGTGTGGTTGACTGGTTACTGTGGTCAGTCAAATGGCCGCATAAATATGTCGTTCGGTATAGCCCACCACTTGTCGCTAAATTGCTGGTCGTTATTAAATTTCCGCTGCGTTGAGTTCTCATTTCCGTTTCAATGGGCAGCGCAGCTGGCGACGAAATGTGCTACGGATGTTGCCACAGTCATAGATATCGCTTGTGGACGGACCACCATCATCTCCACTAGCTCCGACTCAACGATTCAGAGCTGCAGCTCTCCAACCATAAAACATTGTTGTACACCAAAAAAAGGGGTTCGCTCTTGCGTCAACATATGTACGCCTGCTCCCACATGGGGCGTATGCGTAATATTCAATTGTTTTTCATATATTTGTGTACAATTGCAAAATTGCAAATATATTTTGGAAGCTTATGAGCAATTGCACATTAAATAGTTTTTACGTGTCACAATCAAAATTCAATGTTGTAATCCAATTGACTATTTGTTTTTTTTTTACCAAATGAAACTAATTGAAAAGTGTGAAACTGACTTTTTCACTGATTTCATAACTGGTGCTGCAATTGAAAGTTGCGTCATAAATTTCAATAAAAGCCATTTTTGGAATTTGATATTGTTTCTTGTCGGCTATCCGTGTGCTCTGTGTGTGCGTGTGTTTTTTGCTATTATTTACGCTTTTATTGGCATTGCGTATACGCCGAGTGACCCCGTTTAGAAGAGCGTCTTTCTATTCTTGTCTCGCTCACTTTCTCTTGACATGATGCCCTTTTCTGTGTTTTGTTTTTCCATTCGCTATTATTTTGTTTAATTCGCATTGTTATTGTTATTGCTGGAGAGCGCAAAGTGCTGTCCACGTCTCCAGTTTTGGCTAATGGTTTACCAAATAAAAAGTTTGTATGCCATAAATTTCATAAGTTTTTTGCTTAGATGACCAAACAAAAAAACAACATAAATATATTAAGAGAAGAAATGCTGCTGGAAATTTATAAGATGAAACTGTAGGGGTGAAATTTATTTTTGAAAACGATCCAATATTTGCAGTGCGTAAAACTTTCTTTTAAGAGATTTGTACATTTGACTTACTCGAATAATTTCTTCCGTATCAACGGTCATTAATATCTTTGACTAACTTTTTGCAGTTAGTAAAAAATAAAAAAATTATTTGCAAGCTCATTAAATTATATGCATATTTCCTTGAATACTGTGGCTCCCAAAAGACCATAAAACTGTATGTAATTTAATGAAAATATATTAAGAGATCCCCCGAACTGCCCAACTGCCCTTTTGGGCCACTCGTTTTATTGTTTGCCTGCCCTTTGTGGCTGGTCAACCAACGAATAGAAAAAAAAAATGAAAGAATATATAAATAACGAAATTATTCAGAATTATGAGCCATCTTTCAAACTCCAGCGAGATGTTAACCCTTGGTGTGTATTTAATATTTCGCTAAGTTTTTAATAACAAACAAGAAAACGAAACGCCAGAAAGGCAGCTGACGGCTGTAAAATCTAAGAAAATGCATAAAAAGCCGTTACGTAAATACATATTAAAATTGTGTCAGTTTGGGGCGGCAGCTCAGCTTAACCCATTTTATGAATATTATTATGATTATTATTATTGTTATTATTTTCTTGGCTAAACAAAGTATGTTAATGGTTTCCATTGTTCGCTTCGTTGACTGCCTGCCTGCGTGCCTCCCTGCCTACCTCCCTGCCAGCCACTTTGCCTGCCAGTTGGCTAGCCTTTTATTTATGTGCAGCTAATGGACAGTGTTGAAAAACTGCAAAAACTTGCCACGCGATATTATTTATTATTATTTGCCAGCCATTGTAATATTTATTCATTTGGTTGTATTGATTTATGAGCTTTCTGCATTTAAATCAAAATCAACGCATGTCTTTTCGTATTTTATCAATTTGATGCGCCTATTTATTATTATTTATTTTCTTTTCATTCGCTTTTCTGTGCGCTAATTTATGTTGCCACTGACCACAAGAGATTCATTTTCATTTCTATTTTGCTCCTTCTCCTTGCTGCTCTTCTCTCACTTTTCCAAGCAAATGCCACTTGATTAGTTGATGACACTTTGTATGTGCACAAATACATAAACACACCCACACACACACAAGTAAATATATTGGTTGAATACCACAAGCCAAACTGTGTCGTATTGTAGTTTTCCGTAGAAGGGGAACTTGATTTGCCAAGCAGAAAGTATTCAAAACATTTTTTTTTTTTATCATATTTTTCTGTAACATATTTAAAAAATTATTAAATATTTGTAAAAGTCTTATTAAATTTGTTTTATTATTACATATATTTTCTTTTCATTTTTGAAGTTCTTCTAAGTAGTTTGTCTGATAGTTTGCCCTGCTTACATTATTTAGCTACGCCACTGACGAAATTAACTCAATATGTATGTGTGGCCGCCCCACTTACTCTCTGAGGAGCTTGTGGCTAATTTGATAAATATGCGCGCGTTTATTCAAATCAATCAGCGTCAGTCGAAGTGGCAGAGTTGCCAAGGAGGCCATCCCACGCGCCTTATCTCTCCTCTCATTATATGGATCCCGTCGTTATTTGCTTATCGCATATGCTAAATGCCTCTATGCATCTTGTGGCATATAAATTTGAGCAGATATTTTGCTTAAGATAAACAAGCAGACTGCTGCCTTCAGAGATTTCATTAATGTGCGGATAACTATAATCAGACTCGATGGTCGTTGAGGAATCCCCTCGAGAGATGCCAGCTCTTCAATATGATGCAAATAAGCCTTCTACCGACTTAATTAATATATGCATTTAAAGATGGTTCATTGGAAAATGTGTTTTTAGTTTAATTTGAATTTACTTTGATTCACACAAGTTTGGTAATTGAAAGAATCTTGCTTTAATTTATATGGAATTAAAATTCTTATATTTTATCATCCGTATTACTTTAGTTGAACTTACTTTGCTAAAGTTGAGCTAGTCTATAATCCATTAGGTTTCATTATTTTCATTCAATTTAAGTTTTCCTGCTTAAGATTAACCTAAACTGTACCTGGGAAAACTTTGACTCAATGCAGCCCCACTAATGTGGCAGGTTTATTAAGTGCCTCACATTGGCAAGTTTATGCTAAAGTGCAGTTGTTGCCCCAAAGTTGCATATGTTACACAATAAATTTTAATTAAAACTACGAAAAGTAACTGAAAGTTCCCCGACCAGATGAGCTGAGACATTGATTGTTATTTGCAGCTCATGTTTGATGGGGACTTATGTAAAGCAAAGCTTAATACACAAAAACCATTCACAATATAATAATATAAAGCTGAGCAAATCCAAAATCCATTTTATGTTAAGCCAATTGTCAGTTTGCATTTGAGGGGGGGTTGGCTCACAACACATTCAAATTGGTCAGGTAACCACTGTTTGCAGGATGTGTGGCATGTTGCACGCTGCGTGTATGCAATAAATTGCACAATTTCAACTGCCAAAGTGCCCGCCAAGTGTAATTGTAATATTTGCGCAATTCGAGCGCTTAGTTTAAGTTGGCACTGGACAAAATTTGCTATTTGCCAAATGCTTGTTCTATTCGCAAATACGAAGACAGCTTTTCCCCTAATCTGAGCTACAATTTTTGCCATTTAAATAAATGTTTGTGCTTCAAGTGTGCGTGTGTGTGTGTGTTTCTGTGTGTGTTCTGTGCAGGTGGGTGAGTTGCTTTGAAAATGGTTATCAAATTGTCTTTTAGGGTTTCAGCGATTTAAGTAGATGGGGTGCAAAGCGTTGGCTCATTCATAAAAAGATAGCTGCAAGTTTAAATTTATTTCGTTGTAGTTATTTAACATTTAAATATTATTTTAAATTTATATAATTTCAATTAAATTTATTGTGTTATATATTGCAAATTATTCTATGAATTAAATTGAAATTAGTTTTCAAATTATTTGTGTAAACAATTTATTGAGATCTTTAAGATTAAAGCAAGTATAATTAGATTAAAATTAAAACTATGTAAATATTTTATTTAATCTTATTTTTGTTGTACACATAATTTATTCAAACATATTAAAAACATTAATTTAAAATTTCAATTTATGTGCTGTTATTTATCGTTTTGCAAATATAATAATATTCACTGCAACACTTATTATATTATTATTTTTCCTTATATTGATGCACAATTCAGTCCAAGCTACTCAATCGCATAGCACCAATTTCTTATCCTTCTCTGCCTGTCCAATAAGTGTCAGATCTGTTATTCGTTTATTTTTGAAATCCAGCCCGAGTCTCACCCTCCAATATAAAAACGACGCGTTGTCGCTAGGCAAATTCATTAGAAAACAGAGCAATGCAAATGCTTGATTGGAGTTCAGTAAATTAATCTCCATAGCTTTTCCTCCAATAAAACAAAAATGAAAAAGTTTCACATTCATTTGACATGGCGCAAATGTCAAATTATATTACGTTAATTTAGATTCTTCTTAAATGTCGCCTCGTTTTTCTGCCATTTTCACGCGTGTCTGTCAACACTTTTGCTGCCGGAGCAAATTTGAAAATGTAAAAATTCAAATATTTTTATATAGCTGCGCGTGTGCGAGATTTTCATTTGAGTTGAGCAAGCAGAACTTTCGATTCACCAAGCAATTAAATTCATTTATTTGATATGTTGTTTTTTGTCGTCAATATTAATACTATTTATGTAACTTTAATATATTTTTAAAAATTGTTCAGATATTTAATTAAAAACGATCAAAAAATTGATTGCTTGTAAAATGTTTGTAAATTGGAACTAAAAAAAATTTAAACAAATTCAATTTTTGGTTATTGAATTGAAAATGACTTAACAGATGGATAGTTTTTTTCTTTTTTTTGTTTACAGTTCGAATTCTGCTTCTGTGTGTCAATTTTATTGACCAAAAGAATAGCTATAAAATTGAAGCGATTCAAGTCGAATTCATAATGTTATAAAAAGGCCATAACGGCGGCTTTTTCTTATGTATATATTTGCTGGACATGTTTACATATACAAAAATGCGTGCCTCGATTTATATATCGAATAAGCAACTTTAAACCTTAAATAGAAAACTCATAAAAAAGCAGCATAGAGGGGCTTATTCATATATATATATATATATATATATATCCATGTCTTTATATATATATTGGAATTTATATGTTTGTGTATGTGTGAATTCGAAGTTGATTGGCTCGTCAAATAACCTTTGAGTTGATGTTGTTGTTGTTGTTGTTGTTGTAGATGTTGCCTGACTAATTTTCGCTAATGCAAAGAAGAGGCAGCCGCCGAAGAGAAAAACTAATAAAATTTACGTTTATCCTTGGAAAAGGCACTCGAAAATGCGCGCCTAATGCGCCGGGATGATGATGATGCCAGCTCAGCTGAAGCGCTCGCTGATACCGACCTTAATATAGACAGCAAGCCCCAAAGACCTATAGAGTAGCAGCAGACAGACAGAAAGACTGACAGACAGACAGACATGCCCTGGGGCTAAGTGCCATCGAATTTCAATTCAATTTACAGCCGCCTGCCTCGTGTATGTCGAATGTCGAGGGTGCGAAGAAAATTCTATAGCATATTTTTTTTTGACTTGATTTTCCCTTCAAGGCGAACTACGGCTCAACGCGGCGTATGAGTTATATTTTTTTTGGCGCAAAGGGTTGTGCGCCATAAGATGCGCTGATATTGATATCAGAAGGAGGCCGTTGTATGGAATTTTGGATTTGCCACCCAAATAAAAAACGTCTGGGTTAGTTTTTTTTTCTCATTTTTCTTTTTGTGTAAATAAATATATATGTATATGTATATGTTTTTTTGTGTTTCTCTTTATTATATCACGTTTCTAACATAAATGCGTTAAACACAACGTGAGAAGTGGGCGTGTTCTTAGGCGCTATGTGCGTATTTGAAATGCGCTTAAATTCATTTCTCGCTATTTTTTCGTTTTGTTTTTTTTTTTTTTTGGCCATGACAGGCATTGAATTACAAGCAAAATCCTGAGCACACACATACTCCCACACAAAAAATTTTGAGCTTTGGCCTAAAGCTCCTACAGCTCAGAGGACACTCTATAGGGTTATATTCTTTTTTTTTTTTTTGCCTTGGTAGCAATTTGATGGCATTTTTGCTCAAGTGGCGGGCGTCTATTTCATATGTATTATTTGCTCATAGCGCCAAGGGGTAATCCTTTAGTTTATATTATTAGCTTGTAATGTGCGCATAATTGAAGGGATTTGTGTGTGTGTGTGAGTGTTGGTTGCCAGCCAAGCAGATATACTCCTTGAAAGCTCAGCAAGGTGCAAAGTCCTTTGGGTGCCGCCACTTGAAACTGATGAGCTTTTGGCTCTTAAAAAGATGAAAAGTGTCTGTATTTGAAATATGTAAGGGATATATATACATTTCATATATACACTCGAGGCTAAATAGTTTTATTTTTTATTACATAGCTGAATAAAGTCAAATCAATAACAAATGACAAAGAAAATTTAATTTTATAAATTCAAGAGATTAAAAAGTGTCAAATTGAAAATAATTAATTAATTTATATTTTAAGTGAGCAATACAGATTTTTTTTATGAATTTTGATTTATTATTCAGATTGGCTTCGTTTATAATTAATTTTTAAATAACTCGAAATTGATTAAACGCGGGATGTGAGCAATTAAACTTATTTTTCCAAAATTGATTAACAATTGAAAATAATAAATGTACCAAGCAATGAAATACAAATCGCACATTATAAGTCGCATAATGTCACTAAAAAAACAAATTAAATATGTTTCCATATCTTTAATTCACTTTAATCGTGACAATTTCAAAAACAACTCATCATTTTAATAAATAGAGTTTTCATGCTTAATCTAAATTATGTTGTTTCTTATGTAGAAATAAAGTCTAGAATTTCGCTTTCCTAATACAAAAATGTATGGGAAATGGTTGTTTTTAAACGTTTACAGATTGATATGAACCCAAGCTTATTAGTCAAACGATCGTAAATTTTCATAAACTTTCAGTTGGGATTTCATAATTTTTCTGAAATTCCGTGGATTTGCTTTAACTCTGCTTGTGGCCATTTTTGTACCTTTGCGCGAATACTTTCCAATGTCTTGAAGCTCTTTTTTTTTAGTGTGTGTGTGTGTGTGTTTTGCCATTCTGTGTGGCAGCTGTTTCAGATTTATTTGAAAAACTTGCGAGCCCTTAGCGCGCTATTCAATTTGCTGGCGATTTTTGCCTCTTTGGCTTCACAATTCTGTTGTTTGTTGTTCTTGCAGCGGCAGCGAAATGTGTGTTTTAGTGGCTTGGCATTAGCATGTTGGATATACATAATGCCCAAGGACCGTTATAGAGCGCCATAAAAAATAACATAGCATTGCATTGAAAATGAAAAAAAAAATGTGGTAAAAATAGTATGTTTTCCGCTTTTGGTGTTCGAAATTTATGTGCGCAAAATATGTGAATTTTTTTTGCGTTGACTTAACAATTTACTACCAAGAAATGGCTTAGAAAATATACATATATATTGTAATAAGTTATGACCATGTGGGTTCCATCTTAAAATATACTTAATAAAGTGATCAAAATAAAGCTTTAATATGCAGGGAAATAAAAATAACTTTCATAAATAAAATAGTTTATTAGTTTAAATTAAAGAATGCAATTTCTTATATAATGTTTAGACTGTAAGTATCTGTAGTTCTTGAATTTAGCTTTAACTACGTAAATACAAATAAGCCCAGTGGGAAAAGTCATTTAGTCATTTCAGCATTGTCGCCATTGAACAATGTCTGAGCTCATCAATAAACTTGGACACTTGTACACGTGCTTAAAAATGCCAAGATCTGTGAAGAGGCTGGAATCCTTTGTTCCCAGTGCAAAGAGGCTGGGACTAAACAAAGAATCGGGGGATGCCTTTGCTTATTGATGCTGGGTCTGCTGGTGTTGACTTCAAGTGGAAACTGGGTCGTCTTCCTTTCAAATGAAATACAATACAATCGCTTATTATTTATAGTTGTGTTTTGTGTATGCGGCAAATTCCACAGCTCGAAATGATTGCTACTTATCAGTTTGCCGTTGCCATTGTTTCCGCCTCAGAGCCAAATTCAATTCCATTTTTATCGCCCGAAATTCTGTTCAGTTCTGTAGGCTTTCATTCAGCCTGTGTATTTCCAGCCGCTGATTAATGGCTCTGACTCATATTATTTGGCTAACCAAAAGTCGAACAAAATGTCGCTAATAGCAATTAAAGAGCGCAACAAGTACTCTTAATAAAACTAACTTTTTTATGGTATCACTTTTTAGGGAGTTCTCTCCTTCGCCCTTATCGGGCTTAAGCAGAAGTAATACTCATTCTATTATCATCTCATTTGTCTTAGTTTTCCACGCTTCGCAACTCTTTTCGCTCTTTGTCACTTCGACATTTGTTTTCCTTAGTCGACCAGCACTGTAGAAGGGGAGTTGAGGGGAGGAGAAAGCACTGCGTAAGACAAGTTTATAGCTTTGGTGTAACTTTTCACACACGTCTTTTCGACTGGACACTTTTTTCCACAAATATATCGAAAAGTTTTTATATTTTGTGTAAGTACTAAGAAAAAGGACAAAACTTCTCCATTTCTGAGAGCAATGATTGTAAAATACTCTATTAATTTATCCCTTTGTCTAATACATATTTTCTGTCTGGAATTGCTAACCACATTTTTCCTACATGTTAAAAAAATATTTGTTGTTTTATTTATGATTTCTTTAATACAATGGAAATGAAATTTCTTGATCCTATGGTTTTTATTATGCTTTATATTTTTAAATAGCTAGCTCAACTTGTTTGAAATATACAAAAATATATATTTATTTTCTTCTTGGTTTTATATATAATTTTATTTCTGTGTATTATATACCCTTAATCAACTTCATAGCCCTTGGACAGACAAAGTTTTCTTTCTGTTTATATATTTACAAAAGTTTGACATTAAAGCCCAAGTTTGCACAAGAACTTGTAAATTTAAGAAATATATATATATTCTTGAATGGAATAAGCTCAATTTAGCATCTTAATGCTGTATATTTACGAAGCAACCGTATTTGAGTGTTATTCAAGAAATTTTGATATTTCTTATATTTATATGCACGATTCGTGCTCTCGGCCCACACATTATAACCACATTAAAATATTTTAATACTACGCAAAAAAAAAAAACATAGATAAAATGGAATTATGACCAAAGCCGCTGCGCAAATTCCAAACCCTTTGCTCAGCTCAAGCCCTTCGCATAAAACTCATATTAGGCACAAGGCCGCTCGGCTTGCGCTTATTATATGGAGAGATACAAGAAAAAAAAACAAGTCTAAAAAATGAGCACGCGCGAAATTTTATAAAAACAAAATATTTTTTTTTATTTTTGTAATGAAAAGGAATTATTTATATGGCTCAGGTTGGTTTTGGTAGGGACTCCTGATGAGCGGCTCCGAAATGAAAGTTTATATTCGGCACGCTCAAAAAAAAAAAAAAAATTAAATGAGAATAATTTCTGCGAGCAGTGGTTCAGCTTTTAACTCTTGTTTTTTATATTTAGGTGCAGGTTATAGCTGGGTTTAATTGAAAAAGTATGCAAATTGCGGTGTACTTGTTATATCTCTTGTTTTTCACTCCTGTTTTCTTTTTTTTTTGGCATTGTGCCAGACAAATTTTAGCTGCAAGTTGGCTAATTGAGTTTTACTTAGTTTTTAATTGGATCGTAAATGGGTTGTGTGAACCTTTAAGAAACCAAAATTGTGTAATTAAAAATTAGTATCAAGCTGCCTTATGCCGTATATCACTAAATTATATGTACAACATTTTTTTCTCGTCTTATACGAATTGTTAAACATTTTTCATTTACGAAAGACAAGAAAAAATATGCAAACCCATTGGCAAGCTTTTCTCAAAAACTCTTACGTTAAAAAAAACATTGAAAATTAATTAATGCCAATTTGTAAGCGCTGAAATCGAAAACTTTCTTCTCCCAGCACTTCCATTACTTTGTCACGGGTTCAAACGATATGACCAAAATGCTGCACCAAAAAGGGGGCAAAAAGAAAAGTTCTTTTCAACAAAAATTACCGTAAAGTTTTAATAGAAATTACCATTTTGGCCGCTGGTCGTTTGGTCAAGTGTCAATAAGTAGAACCCGAAACCCGCCGCTAGCTGAAGCGACAAAGCCGATTTTTTACCCTCCGCCCCTCTTCACTCTCAAGCGACACTTTTGATTTCAATAAATTTTTGTAATTAGCGACAGGCGCATTTTTCTTTTGAGTTTCTTCGACTTTTTCTGAATTGTTTTTTATTTTTTTCTTACTGCTGTCAAAAAATGCAAATTGAATTTGTTTATTTCTGTTTTTTGTGAGAAACTCACTCAAGTGGCAATTCGCTTGCCAACAAATTAGAGCGAGCCCAGAGTAAAAGTGTTGAACAGGTGACAAAAGTCGACAAATGGTAAGAAATACGTTAAACATAAATTCGATAAAAATTCTTAATGCTTTTAATTCTCATTCGCATTTTTTGATAAGATTCTTTTTGATATCGGATATTCGACCTTTATCTGAGAGTAAATTTAAATAATGGGACACTATCAAATCAAAACCCACAACAATTATTCCTTCAGCTCTCAATTCGTCGGCCGTTTCTTAATTGTTGCGTTCTTAATTTTAATTATAAATTGCTAATATTTGCTATACATTGCGAAATACTCTCACTTTGGCCTAGTACCCAAGCTGAATAACTAACCTGGAATTTCAAATGCGCTGTTAAAAAAGAAACCAACACACACAGCCACAAATCTCAGATAATGGAAACAAATGGAAAGAACAACAAATGCCATCAAATGCCAACAAATACAACAAGACAAACAAAACTGATGTCAACTGTTCACACAGTTCCAAAGTGTCCTGTGAAATTCTAGGCCAAAAAGAAAAAGAAAGCAAAAAGCTGGTAAAATTATGCCCTGCGGCAGTTTTTAACATCCGTGCGATTTGCTGCTCCTCTTCCCCCCTTCATATTGTTGTTGTTGTTTTTATTAGTAGTTGTTATACATGTTTCCTTTTGTTTTTTCTTTGTTTTTTAGTTGTTTATCTGTTTTATTGCCCCATTATTCACATATTTGATAGAATGAATGTTGCCATTGCCTTTTGATATAAGGCCACACAAGTCTTTCTTTATTTTTCATTTGGAGACGAGGTCCTCTAACACACTTTTCCCCCGCCCACCCATTGGCGTGTTATGCATATGAGCTGCATGTTTCTCTCTCGGTGTTTGTGTGTGTGCGGGCGGAAATGTAGTGAAATGAGAAATTTCCGTTTCTGGTTCCGCTGTCGGAAGTAAAACAAACGCCGATAAAACATGCCCCGCGCTGAGCTTATCTGTGTCGAGAGTCCTGCCCGAGGGCTTAAATGATGCCTGATAATGAGATGTGAGGAGTGCGTCGACAGCTTCAGTCAGCTCTTGAATACGAAAACCAGTTGCACACCCATTTGGGCCCTGTGCGTTATTTATGTTGCTTTTGTGTTTTAGTTAGTACGCATTAATCGCTGCAAGTTACACTCCACCTCTCTCCCCCTTCTGTCTGTCCCCCTTTATTTTGTAGTTGTCTCTTTTTAGCGCTCTGCTCTGCTAGTCTAGTCTGTAGCCTGTTTGTCGACCTAAGTGCGTTTGGCTCTCGCTAATGGCAACATAAATTACACCTACTAACTAACAGCTACTAACTAACAGCCACTAACTAAACAGTGACAACTTCGCGCGCTCAAAATACTCTTGCTCTTTCACTCGCACAGTCCTCTGACACCTTTACTCTGTCATCTTTTTCAAGTTTAAACAAGCCTTAAAAATCTTTTACTAAGTATGGGTAAAATCATTTTTTATATCTATTAAGAAATTGTTTTCTTCAAAACTGCGTTTTCTTTTTAGTTGTTCTTGTAAAATATAATGTTTTTTTCTAATCAAAAAATTAGATTATTATACTTTTTAGATTATTATTAGTTGTCATTTTGACTTTTCATACTCTATTTAAGGTTTATAATATGTTATATTTAAAAATATTATTAATTTATTTAAAAGCTTACAGCAGCGAATACAAATGTATACAAATTATTAAAACTAACCTTTTCATTATCAAAAAAAATATATATATTATTATAAACAAATTTCAACAATGGTTTTAAGTTCTAGTGTATTAAATATTCGTTTAGTTGTTGGAAACGATTTCGTTGTTGTTTTATGCCTTTTGTTTAGTTGCCGACTGCCTGCGGTGCACATTAAAATTATGGTCTGAGTAATGTAGTTTTATGCTGTGTTTTGGCCAAACACTCAGTTCCCGCTGCTCCCCCATTTCCCCTGTTTCGCCTGCTGCAAACCATCAGCACATAAATATAAAAAGCAAAAGCAACGGCAAAGGCAACGAAATGTTCGCATTGTGTGGAATCTGCAACTGGACATTGCGAAATTACCGTTACGCAGTTGTCACAGTTTGTGCGGCCATAATTTGCCCTGGCCTGCGGTCATGTTTCATAACCTTTGTGGTTTCTCTGTCTCTCTATTTCTCTCTCTCTCTCTCTCTCTCTATCACTCTCTTTCTCCTTCTGTGCTTGTTTTGTTTGTTTGCCTCGCATATCTCAAACGCCGCATGGGCCGCAAGCTGCTGCTGTTGACCAGTCGTAAATCTGTGATACTGTGAGTGTGTGTATGTGCGTGTGTGTGTGTGTGTGTGTGTGCGGTTGTATGTGTGTATTAAAGTAAGCACAATAAACAATCAATTTGTTTAGGGGCCTGTCGTACTTATTTCTATTTGTTGTTTCTTGTTTATTTTTGTTTTTGTCTTATGTTAATTAAATGATAAATAAAGTCTGTGCGTTGGTTTGGGCAAATGTTTATGTGCTTGATGTGATGTGTCAATTAGTTCAATTAAATATTATGCAGGTTGAATAAATCAAGGCAACTGACGGCCTTAACATAATGACAAATGTGCTGTGATTCGTTTCACTATAATTGCCGCTAAAACAAGAAAACAAATCATTAGATTTGAATTATTGAAAAGTGCAAATTGCTAATATAAAATAATCATATGTTTGTATGAAAACTATAAACTATAAGATTAGGCTTTAAAAAATTTGAAAAAATAATGTACATACTACGCAAACTTTATATAAGTAAGTATTTCAAGTTGACTGGGCTCAGAGGAATTAGTAGCATAAATAGATACTAAAATAGGCAACTTTCCCCCAGACGCAAATTTTTATTTTCGCAACTTAAGAGCACATCAAGTAGCCAGTATAAAATACAATTTGCACAAAAAAAAAACTAAATAGGATAAATATGTATATACTGAGATATGTGCCAGCTCTTCCCCCTGTGGCCTCTTGTGACAAATAACACTAAATTCCAATTTTATTCGGGTCTTTATTGAGTCTTTATTGGGCGACACGTTACAGGGCGTTGCTACATTAAAAATCCAAATGAAAAATGCGCTGAAGAGAAATGGAATATGTTTTAAATGCTTCGCAAGTGAAGAAAATATTTATATAAAAGTTTGCATTTAATTCTATGTCTGTTTGCGTATTTGTGTAGTCGGGCAGCCCCAACTGCAAAACAAAGCGAAGACGGGCATAAAATTTGTGAGCAGCGAATTCCCCAAATTGATTAAAACTTCATAAATTTGCATTTTTATCGCTGGGGCAAACAAATGCCAAAAGGGGCAAACAAAACAAAACGAAAACGCCAAAAGCAGTGGCAACAACAGCGTCGGCAAATAAACATGCAAAGCGAGCTGCAAGTAAACAAAGCGACACACACCTTTACGCACAACCACACACTCACACACATACACACACACACACACACACACACTTATGAATATTTACACATGTTTTGGCGCCATAGCTTCGCACAATTCAAATTTCTCTTTCGAGCCTTGTTGATAAAGCAAACAGCATGCAAAAAATAAAACAAAAAACAAACGAACATTTAGTGATCGACTCAGAGATACCTCGTTTTTATTAATGTTTTGTTTAGATTAATATTTAATTCATTTAATAAAGCTCTGGCAGCTTGCTGAACAATACTTAATCGACCAATTAAAAATATCATGCAGTTTTTGTGCCACATATTTAGATCTTTAATTTATTAATATACCCAATTTACTTAACTTAACACAGGGTGAACCAAAAATTGTCACCTGCTTTCGGTTTGAATTGGCTGGCTTTGTAAAAAGCCAATGAATGAGTGTGAGTTGTGTGTGCGTGTGTGTTTTGTCTTAGTGTGTGTCTGCATGCATGTGTGTGAGTGTGTGTTTGTGTGGTTAGCTGGTGGAGTGGGTTGTTCTTTCCCAAATGAGAAATAAAAGTAAATTCACATCATCACAAAATATTATTAAGCAATCAACTTCTGTTTGCCCGTCTGCACCGATGTGGTTTCAAATTTTGCGCCCTCTGCTTTCGGCATTTTTATTAGCGGCTAAGGGTTACCTAGGGTATGTTGCCTTGACTTTTTTTTTTGGATAGGGGTGGGATTTGATGGGGTTTGATGTCGCTTGATTGCTTGTACCTGTGCCTGGTAACCTGCCTGGCAGCTTGGCTGATTAAGCAAACGTGATTGAGCGACGCAGCAAGTTGCGTAGAACGAGAAAGATGATTTCTCTGCATATTATTGTCTACATTAGGAGTGTGGGTGTGTGTGTGTGTGTATTTGTGGGTGTGGAATGTGAGAGCATTTAATTAGATCTACAGACAGCCAGGGGTATGGACACAAAATATGCTTGAGGTATGCAAAATTTATTTGACTAATTTAAACAAGCTCTTTGAAATTAGCATTTTTATTTTTAACAGTTTGAGTCTTATAAAGAAAAGGTTTGAGCAAAATAGAAATTAAATTAAGACGAAGATTTCAATGACGATAAAAATATGCTTAGCAGTATTATTATTATATTTATTACACACATTGAAAAACTCAATCAAAGTCGGAAATGGAAGACAGTTAAATTCTACTGAAAGTACTTCCTTAATGCCAAACTAAAAATAAAACTAAAGATAAATAAAAATTATGGTTTTTACACAAATTTGCAAAGATTAAATTTAAAAATGTGTTATAAATCGAATTAGCTTTTTTTTTAGTAATTTGCTGCACTTATTTACTAATTATGCGCAATAAATTAAAGAGGAATAAGTTATTTGAGACTTTTATGCACATATTGAATATTTAAATTCTGTGCAAAACGCTTTTCTCGATGGCGATTTAATTTAAATTCACGCCTCGAAACATTAGTGAAAGTTTCAAATGGACTTTAATTCATCGCATAGTTTTTGGCAGTTTGACATGTTGTTGATAATTTAGTTTGGTTAAGTAATGTTATTTTTAACTGCGCATTCAACTTTTTCGAAACTTTGCTGCTTGCTTTTAGTGGAAATGCGCTTTTCGGGCCAAAACTAAAATCGGACTATACAGAAATAACTAGATGCGGATATGGCTGAACTGCTTAAACGCTGAAGATTACTTTCAGGTGAGCGCCAAATTGAATCAAAAGTTAAAAGTCATTAAAATGCAAGTTTGTTGTTAGCAAAGTTTACATTAAGCTAAAGCAACTAAAAAGCTTTTTAACTTCATCTTTAATTAGACTCCAAAACTAATGCCCAGGAGTGCTGCTCATTTTATATATTTTTGTCAGCTACTGAGCACTAACTTCAACTTTAACTTCAACTTAAAAAATTACCTTTATATATTAATTATTATATATTAATATTATAGTTAACAATATTATCATATTAATTAACATATTTCAATTAAAATATTTGACAAGTTTGTAGTACATTAAAAAAATATTAAAAATAATAATTTTGTTTAATAAATGTCTAACGATTTACCAAAAAATTTGTTTCAGTTTGTTTAAATGTATTTTTTCAGAATTTTGGATAGTATTTTAAATGTAGTTGTCTCAAACTTAATTTTAAAATTACTATTTTGTTTTATTTAATTATTATTTTCATTAATAGTTAAATTTTTTTTAAATGTTCAAATTTATGTTTTTTTTTTAATATTTTTCTAATTAATTATTATTATTATAAAATTTGTTATGATCTCTTAATTTATTATTTTATAAAGCCTTTATGCTGTTGCAGAAAAAAACTTAATATTAATTTGGTAATATACATCTAATGATAAAATTTAAATGGCAAGTTGAACCACCAAATAACGATACTCTTGCTAAAAACTTGAACTGCTCAAATCGACTGGTCACTTAGAAAGCTGTTGCCAAAGTTTTTGGGTGACGTGGGATTTTGGCCTGTTAGGCTGGTGAGCTGTGTGTGTGTGTGTGGAGAGTGTGTGGTAGTGACTGGCAAGCTAAAAAAAAAAAACAAATATGCAGTTTATGACTGCGAAACAATAACAATGCGCAATGACCCAAAACTAAACACCGCACCACAAAAAAACATGCTTTGCGCGAAATATGCACAAAAAATTGCGACCAAAAACTGTTTTTCACTGCTTTCAAATCGTCTGCTTTTTATTTTTTTGTTTTTTTGTGATGCTCTTTTTTGCCATAGGCAAGGGAAAGGCTTTGCTTTAGTCCATATGACAGCGTTGCATTCCTTCATTGAGTTGTTGTGCGTCTGTGTGTGTGTCTGTGTGTGTAAGTGTGTGTGTGTGTGTGTGAGTGTGCCGCCATAATCAACAATATTTGGAGTGCTTTTCGTACAAAGTACTCTGATTCGTTTTTTTTGCTAGCTTTTGCATTGTTATTGCACAGTTTTAGTTGATGTCCGTCCGTAAAAATGGAGCCTCTGCAAATTTGGAGGCTTGTTTCAATGACTTCAGATCGAGTTTTGTTAATATTTGAAGCACACTTGTGCATGCAAAGCTACAAACTACGTGATAACAGCAGTGTTAAATTCAGTTTTGAATTTTGAATATTTTTTTGTACTGTTTTTTTAAAAACGATAAAAGTTTCCTTGACATATATATTAAAAAAAACAGTACTTTAAATTCATGATTCAAGTTATGGGAAATTTTATTTTTATGTTAATAATTTGTGGGATACGATCAAAATTGTCTTGGCATATTATTAAATTTTATAAATTTTAAATTCCAACAATAAATTGAGTATTTTTATTTTTTAATGGGATGTTTTTTTTAAATATATTTTTTAAATTATAAGTTGATAAATTTACTAAGCCATTTTCCAAACACCAGACTCTCTATTTAATTCAATTATGCTAAATTATAATAAATATTTATATCAATATTAGCATTATTTATGAAAGGCGTAAGTCCAATATTTCCTTAAAAATACAGCAGTAATAGTAATATTCATCTGACGGCTATAGATCCAAGGTTCTAAGTGAAATCTTTAAAGAAAAGTATCTATGGGGAAAAAGAGGAAATGATTTAGATTCTTTTTACTAGCGGCTGCTCTTGCTGGTTTCTTCATACATTTTATTTTGAAATTTGTATTCTTGTTTTTTCCACTCACACAAATGCCGTGCAAAAAAGTTTTGGCCGCAGTTTTTCATGCTGGTGCGTGTTATCTTGTTAAAGCAAAACTTCAACTTTTGCCAAGTCGTCTTTACATAGATACATCTGAACATAGATCTGTGTGACTCTCTCTGTGTGTGTGTGACTCTGTGTGTGTGTGTGTGGGTGTGTGCAGCGGGTGCATCAAGTAATGTCTTGGCTATGCTCGATGCTTGGCGCTTGTCGAGAACATATCAAATGTAACATTTTGCGCCAATCGCTTCACAACTTCGAACCCAAAGAGAGGAAGAGGTCGACGTGGGTCAGAGGGGAAAAGAGCAAGCGACTGTGGCACAAAAACAACATAAATTTGTACTTAAGTAAGTGTTTAAAAGAAAGATGCAAAGTAGCGAGTAGGAGGCAACAATGGGGGAAAACCTTCTGATAAACGATGCCGGCAAACTGGCAAGGTACAAGAAAATATTTATACTCTACATGAAAGTCCACCAAATCTGGCATATTTTTAGTAATTTCATAAGACAATTTAAATATTTTATATATAATAAATATATAATTACAACAATATGAAGTGATTTTAGTGTGTATAATTTTTATTTTGTTTTCTTTCTAAATTGAATCGAATATCAGATTTAGTCTCACTTATTATGTTAAAAAGAGTATTTAATAGTCTGCCATGATGATTTCGAATGGTCTTTTTGTTAGTTTTCTTTGGTAGCTTGGTGAAATATGCAAAAGTGCAAAACGTCAGTGGAAAAGTTTGACGCTGTTCTGGTCAAAAATTTGACTTGCGCTGCAGTTGAAGTTTTCTTGATGGCCCCAAGTTGGCCGCTTAGCGTGAAAAACAAGTAAAGTGGGCGTAACTGAAAAGCGGGGATTGTGTCGAGGTCGTCGAGGGGTGTGTTTCCCGCTGTGTGTGTGTAATGTTAGCCACAGTGCAGCTTAAATTCGTAACTGGCCAGCGGACAAGGACAAATCCGCAAGTAATCCATGAAGCAGTTCGAACATTACAAGTTGCCCGGCGATAAGCAGAGAGTCACCGGGGCAGAGAGAAAGGGCCCGCAGCTGGCAAAGAATTCAACAGACCAGCAGCAGACCAGATCCCCCTGAATCCAAAAGACCAGAAAAATGTTTTGTGGCTCCGCACAAAGTCAAACATGCAAACACACACACACACACACACACACACAAATACATACATGCAGTGCCAGAAATCAAATGAAAAACTTTCTTGCAGTCAGGTAAAAATGGCTCACCGGCTGCTGTTGAACTTTTCGCCTGCTCGCAGTTCAAGTTTTCTGCTGAAATTGCTGAAAAACGAAGAAGAGAATACATGCATTGCTCCTCAGCCAGTCTACCCATTCTATAGATTCTACTTTGGCTTCAGGTCGTCTCTACTAGCAAGTTTGCCAGCTCCTTTGACCGGGTGCACTGCATGCAAACACATGCGTTAAATGGGCGGGATTTGGTGGGTTGTCTACATCCGCTTTGCGCGCTACACTTCCGACCCGGAGCCCGGGGGGCAGCCACTGGCTGCCTGGGGCCCAAGTGCAGCGAGTGTGTGCTGCACATTTACCTGAGCCGCGCTGCCAATCTCCAGCCATTAAAATGCTTTTAATCAAATTGGTGTAAATATTAGCGCTTTTAGTGCCACATCGGAGGCATGCATAAGAAAATTAATCTAAAACTTCTTCGTTTTTACTTTATTGTTGGCATTTATAATATATGTTTTACTTTCTTAATATTATCTACTAATTTGTGCATTTGCTTTCGAACAATAAGTTGTTGGCTTATCTGTATATATGTAAAATATATACATAGTATTTTCTATATTTATATAAAATTTATACATAATATTTTCTATATTCAGACTAAATATGCAGTTTCTATTTAAATTTTTTAGCTTTTATTTTATTTTTTTAACAGTCAAGTAGTAAATGTATTCACATTCAATCCATGAATTATTTTTAAATTTTATTATATATATATTAAATTGCCTTATATATAATAAATATAATTTATATATCAAATCAAATCCAATTCATGATTAATTTTTAAACTTTATTATGTATATTAAATTACTTTATAGAAAACTTTGCAATAACTATATGTTTATAATATATATTATTTAAATATTATAAATCTAAAAATAATACTCTTAATCAGGATTATCCACTTTACGCACAATAAACTGTTAAAATTTCCCAACAAACATTTCCTTTTGGGACAAATATCCTTTCGTTGAAATGAGCCGAAAGCAAAGTTCGAAAAAGCTTTTTAAAGTCTCTCTTCCCAGTTGCTCTCTCTCTCTCTCTCTCTCTGACGCTCTTACTAGCTTTCGCGTTTACAGTTACTCTCGTGAGCGCCGACAGAAAATATCCCGTTAGACTGCTGACTTCGGGTCTTATCTACTGACCTACAACAGTTTGTAACTGTCAGGTCGTACATGAAGTTACTTTACAAATGTTGTGATAGGTTGCGGGTTCTCTGCCACTCTTTGGGGCAGGTAGATAATAGTTGTGTAGGCGCCTGTACCCCAGCGTAGTACCAGCTGCTCCCCCAGTTACTAAAATTCATTGTAATCGAGTGTGTAACAAAAAAGACAAAAAAAATGAAATAAAAAAATAGGAAAAGGAATAGAAGATTGGCTCTTGACTTTGCTGGGTTTTCTTTTTCATCAGTCACTTCTGATATATCAATGTACCTAATCGGCTTTTGTTGGAGCACATGGCATATCTCTTGCAACATTTTGTGTTGCAAAGCTATTGTTTCAATTTTGATCAGTCTGCTGGTCGCAACAAGATAATTAGTTTTAGCTATTGGCAAGCTGTTTAAAAGAAGTTTGTGTCAGGTTTTAGTCAAACTTGAGAGTATTTTTGCTATTAGCTGACTTTTACTACTAAAGGTGTTAAAATTTTGAATAAGTAGTTTATAGATAAGCTGCTTTAATCTTTTAAAAAGTTATTAAAAATAAATAAATAATTTTACGTATTCGGATGATTACCTATTTAACGGCTTAATAATTAAAGTAATTTATTAGATTAACTTTTTAAATAGTTAAATTATAATAAATGTATTTTTATGCAACGAAACTGTTTACTATATAAATCACCTTAGAAATAATCTGCTATCGAATTAGAGGTGCTAACACAATGATTTTGTCATTTATCTAACCCGCTTGAACCCAGTTTTAGTTTCGTTGGCCAACTTCCTCTTTTGGTTATCTATGGCTTATGCATGGATCCCGCTGCGCATTATTCACCTGAAATGGGGATAATAATACAAAAACAACAACAAAAAAAAAATGCAATAAAAGAGCAAAATGAGCAAAGGTGAAAAGCTCATTAAACACTTGCCAAATTACACTTACGCCCCATTAGAGCACTAAATAATCGCAATACTGTGATAATGCCACACGACCACGCCCACATAACCCCCACAACAACTCTCCAAAACCGAAACTCCAACTGAAACAGACGGAAAGCCAAAACAAAAGTCGGATTCGTTGCAACAAAAAAAAAAATATATATAACCCGCGGCTAGCAACGCGTTGGACGATACAACGTAGTACAGGGGGGAGGAAATCGGGAAATGGAAATGGGAGGGATGCTAATGCTAAACTAACTGTGTAACGTTGGTGTTACTCTTGTCAATTTTGTTGTTATTGTTGTTGTTAACCCCAGCTGACCAATATGGCTGCTTGTGTGTGATATCCAAGGGCAACGACAAAGTTTTTGGCCAGCAACACATGTCCACATGGCCAAAATAAAAATAACAAAAAAAAAACTGAAATAAAACTTAAGCACATTAAAAAATGCTTCACAAATTTACAAATCTCCGTTGCGATAGCCATAAAAAAAGAACGTAATAGATAACGGGGAGGGCTATTGCCACAAAAAAGGTCAACAGGATGGCCAAAAGGGTCAGCATGTGAAAAATGAGCTACCACTTTGAATATGGCGTGGAGCAAAGTTGCCCCCCCCACACTCTGCCCGTTGTCAATTGAGTGTTCGGAGGGAGTTGGTTGCCACACATATTAAATTAGCCGGTTGGGCAATCCTGGCGCCGGAGGTTTTTGGGCTTGAGCATTGTCTGATTTTTATTTTACTGGATTTATTTTTCGGCACCCATCTTTGTAGCATTTGCCAGTTGCATTAACTACCCACTTCTCATAGTTGTGGCCACTCCAAAAGAGAGAGAGAGAGAGAGAGAGAGAGTGTGTGTAAAAAAGAAGAAAAACCAAACCAAAGCATAACACACGCCCACCAAAACACACACATACCACACACACACACAGATAAAAACTTAATTAAGGACTTCATTAACTTTGCTTCTGTTATGACGTGGACTATGGCGTGTTGATTACACACACATTAAAATTTATATATATATATATATATATGTATATAAGTATATTTTTATTGTATATATATAATATGCTATATATACATAATTTATATAGTATTTATGTATATCTACGGAGTTGTTAAGTGCCTGCCCAGGGGCCAACGATTGTGTGCGCTTTAAAATTGTTTTTTATTATTATTATTATGAATTATTTTCGTTTCATTACCTTTTAATTAAGCTTTAAAATAACAACATTAAAAAAATAAATAATCATAAAAAAGAATTGCCCAAAGCTGATCAAAATGTGTATATAGAGTGTGGCGAGTAGCGCGAAAAGATAATGTGTTCGTAAAGAGAAAAACCAGGGAACTGTTTGGCAGTGGGTAGACATAATGCAAATGCGAAATAAGCTCTTAATATTAAATTCAGCTTTAAAGAACTTTTTATAAATAATGATAAAAATGCACATTGTAGTTTGCCACACTCATTTTATCTGTCTTACAGCAGTCGTAAAATATTTCATTTTGGTCAGCTAAACCTGAGCTGATTAAAACTTGCAATTGCAATATATATTTGAAAAAATGTTGCTATAAAAATTTGGGCCAAGCACTTTGGAACTTGTAATTTAAATATATTTGAAATATTTAGATTACTTCAAAGTAAATAGTTAAATGTATAAAATATATATAATATATGAGTCTAAAATAGTATTATAAATTGTGTTTGAAGTCAATGGGAATCTTCGGCATTAATGTGCCAGATTAGTTTGAGAAGGCTTTCTCACAAAAATCTTTATACCCTTTTCTTGATATATTTTCCAATATTGAGATAAACACAATATAGCCAAATACAAGCGACTGTTTCCGTTGGCGGCTTTTGCATTCGACATGATTTACAACGCCGATAAAATGTGCGCTCATCGTTAAGTCAGGCAACTTCCTGCCTATGGCCGATATAATGGTCTTTACATAAGCCGTCAGGGCCTTAACTCACACTCAATTAAATCAACTTATTTTTGGTCAAATAATTTTACATAATAGCAAACGAACGCTGGAGCTCATTAATTTAACTTAAGAGTTCAGGGCAAAATACAATAAAAAAAACCCCGAGGCAGCTGGATAGCCAAAGGAGCTGCGGGCAGGATGTGCGACCAGGTAAGGATGTACACAACAGCGAGAAGCGAGCGAGAAGTACACAAAAAGTAGCACAAAAGCGGATTTTCATTCAAGGTGAAAGCAATCAATCAATATTCATGAAATCAGATTTAATTTTAAGCGTATTTAAGTTGCCCAGAAGGATGAGACAACCCTGGGCCAGGATATGAAAGCGGGGGCTGCGTTGTAATGATTCTTCTTCAGAGATGACAGTGGGAGAAAGTGAGAGAGAGGGATGGAGGGAGAACGAGAGAGAGCAGTTCCCCCAATAGGAAAAACAACAATCATTGGATGGCAAACGACAACGTCGAACCAAATGAAACCATCGAGACAACGCAAAAGTTGAAGGAACATCATTACAAACTCGTGGCCTGAAGAGATAGGTTGGTAGGGGAGGGGTGGTATATGGGGGTTGGTTTGTTTTGGGTGGGTAGTAGTAGATATTCCGACCACGCTAATTGTGTGGCAACTGGGAGTTGCGAGAATGGATGCCCACCCACCTGGCCGGGTTGCTACTGCTGCTCCTGCCAAGTTGATGACGTGCATAAAACTAAGCTGCCAATTCAATTTTGTAATCAGAGTGGCATGAAACATTAAATAAAACATGCAAATAAAATTATTACGCCTAATTTGTGTACAGCGCCGTGAACCTAAACGCCGAATGGTGTCAAGAGGAAAGCATTTTTAATGAAACGAGGGCAAAATATTTCTCAGATAGAAACAACATTTTTAAAGCTTTAGTTAAATGTTTTTTGCTCTAAATAAATTTGTAAAAGCATTTTAGTTTGGTGAAATCCTAAGTTTGAATTATTATTTAAATTGTAGATACACAAATAATTTTTTCATTTCTTTTCTTTTAATTAAGCACAAATTGATAGGTGTTTTATTTATTTGTTTCTTTTATAATATCAATCGTTAATATTTATATATATATTTCGTCAATATTTGGGATATTTTCGGCTGTGACTATTTTCCATTCTCACTTCCAAAGCAAAACACAAACAGAAAATAAATAGTAAAATTTGAACACATTTAGAATATAAATTGCATATAGAGTTTGTCCAACTAAATTAAAAAAAATGCTATCGTATTTGACCATGAGCCATATAAATATTGCAATTTAAAAACTTTATTCTGGCTCATTGTCTTCCCTTCGCTCCACACAGTCTGCCTAGCTCGCAATGTGTGTGCAAATATGGAGCAAAACATTTCACTGGGCAGCAACAAAATTAAAAAAAAAAAAACAGAAAAAAATGAAATGGAACACATAACTTTTTTGTTGACTGTGAAAAATGTTGGGCGAAAAAGTTACGCACAAAAAAGTGTGAATTGCACCCGAGAACCGTTCGTATTATTTGCCTTTTATTTTCACAAACATTTGTTGTTCTGGTTTTTGCATTCACTTATATTTATTCTCTTAAATTTGTGGACATTAAACCTATTTTCATCAGTTTAGCAGACAGACTAAATATATATATATATATATATATATATATATGTTTGTATTGCCATGTTTTTATAAGCCAATACGAGCAGCTGATTGATTTTATTGGTATGTTGAATTACACAGGCTGTGCCACATTTCTGATTAAATGCCTGAAAATGCAAAATAGCTGCGGTATATTAAATCACTGTGCAGTTTCTTTTAAAAAAAATCATGGATATACATATCTGTGACATCATTATGCATTTTTTTTTTGTAAAATAATGCCATAGACTACAAAAGTGTGCAACACTTTTGTGTTTGCATGCACATTTGTGCGTCTAGTTACCGCTACACGCATGGCACACCGCATTCCCCCCTTCTATCCACTTGAAACTTTCGCTTTCAATGCGCTTTCATAGAAACCAAAATAAAAAAAAAAACATTCACATCTGAAAACTTATTTGCGGAAAACTGGGTTAACGAAGGCGCACAGCCCTCTCCTTGGAAGCGTTTTGTTCGCAATGCATGTCGCTAAAAAACAAAAATATAAATGGAAGCGTGCTCATTTTAGAAAGGTCAGGTTTGAAGCCCATACCCAGCGAGAAAATATGAGGGGGAAAAAAATTAATAAACTCTGAAGTGCAAACAAAGAAAACTAGCAGGGTGCGAGAGAGAGCGAGCAGGGAAATCTTTAAATTCAATTTGAATGGCATTTGATTTTTGGATAAGACATATTTACATATACGTACAGATCCGCTGCAGCTGTCGCCATTGACAGGAAGTCAAAAGTTGGCAGCTAACGGAAACTGAAACTGACAGCGGCAGTGCCAGTAACCGCAATGACAATCAACCAACAAACAAAAGAAAACAAAGAAAAAAAAACAAAAAAAAAAAACAAGAAAGGGACACAGACGAAATTGAAGTTCAACTGAGAATTTGATTTCAGCAGCCAACTAACATTTTTTTTTCGCCCACGTGGCAGCAGCTGCTGAACAGCAACAAGAACCGAGCAGGAAACGAAAAAAAAAACGTACTCCAATTTTAATATAAGAGACAACAAGTTGAAGAACCCAAGGACCTTCCGAGTGCGTTTTCCATCTGTTCCACTTTTGCCCACTGCTCCCGTTTTCTCTCCAGTTTTCTCGTTTCCTTGTTTCCTCATTTCCTCGTTCATCGTTCGCCTTTGGCCGTCAGACATTTTTAATCTTGTTTGCATGTGTTTTTGCGGTCTCTCTTTTTTTTTGTATTTGTTTAGTATTTTATTTATATATTTATTTTTTGTTGACGGAAATATTTTTTGTCTTTTACATTTGTTTCGTTACCCTTTGTTTTTTTTAATGCTTCAACTGGCTGCGCTCACCTTCTTTCCTTGTCTTCTATTATTGGCATTTAAATAATTTGGATTTGGTTATGGTTTCTGGATATAAACAATAAATATCTATTTTGACTTGTCTAGTTTGATTGTTGCAGAATTGAATATGTTGGCTAACATTTAAATTAAAGATATTAAATATTTCCGAATTAATCTAAGTGTTTTTTTATTATTACATAAATTGAAATCAATTATTTTGATGAATTAAATGTATTTTTCATCCATTATACAATTTTCTGCATATAATTCTTACATTAAATTTAAACTACTCTTATGTGAAAAAAATAATAATCTTTAAATGTGGAAGGTTAACATATCGCTGTAAGTAGCATGATATCAAAAGTTTCTTAATAAAATAAAATAAATTTAAATTAAGTATTACACATATTTCTACTTGGTTGTGGCCATTCGCAACATATTTAATAAATTTGTAGTAAAGCAAACTATTAACAATAACATAAATATATAAAATAAATAGTGTACAATTTTGTTAGTCATTTGTTTACAAGTTTTTTCGTTAAGCCAGGAATACAATTTCTGTGTTAAGTGAAAAAACAAACAAATTGACTGCCAACTTTTCAGGTTCTGGCGAACTAAATAAAGCAACAAGGATAACTACAAAAATAACAACAACAACAAAAATGACAACGATAAGGAGCTAAATATAGTTCAGTTGAGCAATGTTGAGAAGGACGAGAATTGAGAATCGAGAATCGAGTTCGAAGATACGGGTTGCAAAATGGAAAATGTAAGGCAAAAAGTAAATTTCCACTTGCAGTCAATAATCAACTAAGCATAAAATAGTATTTGAGCTATTGAAGCAGCAAAAATTTGTTGCTGCTGATGCAGTTGGCAAAAGGAACCAGCAGAAAATAAATAAAAAATATATATATATATAGCGAAAAATCCTCTTACACATTGGACTTGCAAGTTGGTAAGTTGCCCAAAAGTATGCTGTGTAAAATCGAATGGAAAAAATAGAAAATGAAGTAAGGATATTTTTGTTCTATCGTCTGCTGCAAGAGTTGAGAGGCAGCTAAAATGCATTTAAAATTCTGTTCATGCTCTCACTCAATTTAAGTTAAATTATTTTCCACCAATTTATAGATTTCTACGCACAGCTGTAGCTAACGAAGTGTGGATGGTGGGGGGGGGGAGCTGAAAAATAAGCTGCTAAAAGGTAAATGGTAAAGGTGCAAGCGAAAACAGCCAAAAGATTTCTAGCTAATTTGCGGCAATAACATCAAAGCCGATTTTTGCCATTTTTTTCTACCCTTTTTGCCATTTTCTCTTTTCGGTCTTGTGCCCAACAAATTGGCCTTTTTCAGTGTTAGGTGGGCGTGGTCCATTGAGGCCCCAAATATGGGCGTGTGTTCGTGTGCGCATCTGTTAAATGTTGCGTTGAAAATAATATTGTGCTGAGCTTTTCTGCTTCTTATGTCTTAAAGGGCTGGAAAATGGAAAATGTTGGTCTTTAATTTTGGTAGCTGCATTTTTTTGTAGTCTTGCCCGGAAATTGGTTTTGCATAGACTTCGATTCCATACAGCAAATACATCCTTAATCAGCATCAGTAGCCGGGTTAATATAACTGTTCCCGTTTTTCTGCCTATGGATAAATAATGATATCAGGATATTATGTAGTCGTTTCTTAGTAACCTAAGAGCAGTTCCCATAAGCTCATCATTTTGCACAACGTTTTCCACATTACACATTTACCGTGAATTTTTTTATTTGAGTTTGTTCTTTGGTCTTGTTTTATCTTCAGTGCAATAAAATGCAGTTACATATCACTTAGAGGGAGATTGTGTGGAACAGTTGCCCCATTCATTTAGCCAGAGTCATTTGCTGCTTAAGCCCATAAGACTGGCAGCCCCCGTAAGCCGCATGCCAAACGCTGACAGGCAACGCTTAGGTTGAAAATCCTTTAAATCGCTTGAATTGTCCGTCTGCTGCTGCTGCTCCTGCTGCTGGTCAGTGTTCTTGCTGAAGCCAAGGCATTAAGCACTTGAGGCACCTGTGGGTTTTCCAGTATTGGTAAACAAAAATGTACTTTCTATGGGTTTCCTTGTTGCCAGCTTAGGCCCAAACTTGATTTACCCAATAAAGAACAAAAGGATTTTTCTGAAATCTGCGCGTTAAATTGATTGTAACAAAAATTATGCCGCTTGCTTAATTTTTGCTGCATGAATAAAAAATTAATAAAATATTTTATGGTATACATTTTGAAATTTACTACATTTATGAAAATGTTGTTTAAAGAATTAAACATGATGCTGATGTTCTTTTCGTCTAATTCCTTACGATGTTTTATGGAGTGTTAATTTTTTATTCAAAATACTCTCTTAAACTGAAGTAAAATCAGTTTTTTTTATCAAAGCACTC
This sequence comes from Drosophila demipolita, assembly GCA_035042405.1. Taxonomy (NCBI): domain Eukaryota; kingdom Metazoa; phylum Arthropoda; class Insecta; order Diptera; family Drosophilidae; genus Drosophila; species Drosophila demipolita. The sequence goes on from JAWNLI010000021.1 coordinate 348,290, forward strand.
TGCTAAGGTGTGCGACACTATTGAGTCCTTTCCTTGTTGACTGAATTGAAATTCCTTTGTATGTATTTTTTACTCGAGACAATAACTTGCATGCTAATTGACACGCCCCCTTGCAGACTGGCACCTGCAAGTTGGAAATTTTTTAGATTGCCTGGCGACTGTTGCTCTCAAAGGAAATGTCCGCCACACGCATCTGCCAACAATTTCTAAAGCTCCACAGCGGAGTAAAAGCTGTGTAGGAATAAAAACAAACAAAAAATGAAAAAAAACCATCAAATGGCTGAAGTGGAACTGAAAATCGCGGGAAGCAAAAAAAAGATGGAATCTAAGCAAAGTTTTGAGTTTATATGTAAATTTCGAAATGGAGCGACAAAGGAGCAAAGGACCAAAGGAGCGACAATGAAATAGAAAAACAAATTGTGAAGTTTGGCTTCCTGGAAATTGGAAAAACTCTATAGAACTGAAATGAAATCGAATCATTTCCATAGATCGTTAAGGGATTCAATCAAAATAATTAATATGGCAATAATTCAACTAAAATGTTGTTGATAAATTTGTAAACAGAATCATTGCAAATTTTTGTGCACATTTCCCTTATATAGTTTAACGGGTTTTAATTTCAATTTATGCCCCAAACACATACACACACACCCACAAGCACACACAGTGTATGTAGTTTTAATTACATCGCTTTTGCGCCGAAAAATCGAAACTATCGAAAACGAAATCATCTACAAAATGCATAATTCAATTTTACGCGCCGTTGAACTTTCTAATGAATTATTGCAGTGCAGAACTTTGAATTGGTTATGGAATTGGATTTCCACAAAATGTTGCACTGTATTGGACTTTACCCCTTGTGTGTGTGTGTGTGTGTGTGTGTGTGTGGGTGTACATGTCTATGTGTTTGTAGTCGCCCATTTCAAAACAGTTTTGCACACAGTTTTCTTTTTTCGTTATTTTTTTTTGGCCTTGTTTCATTAATGAGCAATTTGATTATTGAACTGCAAAAATATTTTTGAAATTTTAGCGAGTTTTAGAATTATTCTTAATTTTGCCTATGGAAAGTTCAAATATATGTAGAACGAATATTAAATTAAGCATTGACTAATAAAAATGTTTCAAATCAGGGATATTTATGTATGTTATAAATAGATGAATTTAAAACACAGCTTGGAATTAATTGTTGGAAAACAGCTGTAAATTGAGAACTATAAAAGTCTGTAGAAATCTTAATACAAATTGATTTAATAAATGTAATCGGTAATCGATATTTGAACTTGAGATACAAAACAACTTTAAGCCAGTACTTTTTAAGCCTATCCAAATCAATGTCAATTTAAAGCATTAAATTTTGAATCCAACGATCAAAAACCGTTTGTTAAGCTTTAGGCCAAATCAACTACCATACACAGTTATCATATAAGCACCTCGCCCACTCCAGCTCCACCCAACAATGTCAAACTTTAACACGCACAATGGTTTAGCCCCGGGCCAAAGACGCACACATTTCATCCACTGCTCACATTCAATTTATATGAAAATTTATTTACATTTTTTTTTATTTTTATTTTTATTTTTTTTGCCTGTATGTATAACAATAAACTAAAAATGGCTTAAAGGGTTTTATCAGCAGCAAATCATCTTGAATGTGAAGCGTATATTTTATATTGAAAAAACAGCCTCAAGGGTGCAAAATGTCAATCAATTTTGTCGCTTAAAAAAAATGATATACAATATATTGTGGCAATACAAAATGCCAACTGACCTTCAGCCAAATGTTAACCCTTAACAAATTTGCATATAAAAAGCCGCTTGAGGCTGCGGCTCGTCGACTGCCTGCGGAGTTTGGGTTAAGGTTGCGAGCCGCTTTTCGAGCTGTTAAAAGGCGCTTTATGTTGTAAACTCTGGCTTCTGCCGTCCGTCCGTCCGTCCGTCCGTCCGTCCGTCCTTCCATGTGTTGCCCCACATTGCCACACATTGTATCACATTTATCACGCATTATCTGTTTGCTCTCGTCTCCTTTTTATTTTCATTTTCTCTCTTATCCCCGGGTGCTGATAACAGCTGCACTTCATTTGCATGGCGTGAATGGTGTGAAATGTGTGCGTTATCAGAGTCTATCGAAGAGTGCCAGCAAAATATTTATATACTTACTATATAAACTTTGTATGCAAATCATATAAATTATGAAAGTTTTCTTATCTTGGAGTATGGTCGTATATTGTCAACATATTTGCCCCAATAAACCTGTCAATACTTTGTCAAGTTGTCAACAAAATTGAAAATAATCTTAAAAAGAAATTTGAATTTGTTTGTCTGTTCTTCTGTAAGAAACTTGGTGACCTCAGATAAATATATATATATATATATATATAAATATATATATTCTTATAATATTATTAAGAAATTAAAAAATTTTATAATTTGAATTAATATCAGCTTTATGCAACAAATTTGAAAGTTTTGTTTCTCAAAACTTAAACAGATTACTTCAGATTTGTGTGTATTTGTAAAAAAAATTTACATTTTGTTTTTACTTAATCTGGTAATTTTTTGTCAATTTTTTGGCACACACTTTGTAAGCATTCGCTTAAAATTACAGACAGACAGTAGGTCGGTCGTGGGGGGGGGGGGGTGGCTCCAATCACTTGTCAAGGAAAAAGTGTAGTATAAAGTTTTAACTTTTCATTGGTTGTGCATTTAGGTTGCTATTTTACTGGATCCAAGCCGCATATGTAGTGGATCCTCTCCTGAATTTCCCCTCTCCCCTTGCTCAAGCAGCTTAGAGATGCGTGTATATGTGTGTGTGTGTGCGTGTGTGTGAATTTCTTGTTGACATAAAACTTTCAGCTTTTTTGTATGTAACTTTTTCGTTTGTTGCAGCATTTCTCGTTTTTATATACATGCATACATACATACATATATGTATATGTATATGTATGTGTGTATATAAATATACATATGTACATCCACGAATTTGCTGCGGCTACAAATTACAAATTGATTATACGTTCAACAAATGTGTTAATGTGGCATTGTTTGCAAACTTTTGCGGTGTGATGGGTGTTGTCTGTGTGTATGTGTGTGTGTGTGTGTGTATGTGTGTATCTTGGGGTTGAGGTGGTGGCGAGTTGTTGCTGCGCCGCTTCACTTGCTACTGACCATAATATATATTAGAACAAAACTTACACACACACACACGCACACACAGAACAACACACACTGAGAGTGATATGTGTGCACATGCATGGAAAACTTTTGTACGAGTTTTCAACGGCCAACAAAATTCTACACATTTTGTTAACTCGCTGACAAGCGTAAACTTTGCACATGGAAGTAAAATTTATTATGACCTAGTCGGTATGGTGTTTTGGCCTGCTTGGGGTGCACTGAGTTTGTATTTGTCCAGCTGCGATCGTAAGGTCAAAGTAGTTAAAATTTTAAGCTGCTGTTTTAGATTTGTTCAAGCATAGCGTGGGCAAACTTTTATTACATTTGTAATATTTTAACGTATTGCATTTCATTAATGTATAATCAGCTTTTGATTTTAAATTCCCCAACACATTGTGTGTGTTTTCATTTCGAAGCTCCTAACGAATTCATTTTAAATAAAATAGCTGTCATGAATGTTTGAGAATGCTAAAAAACTTATGACCATTATAAGCTTAATTTGAGGTAATTTTAAATATAGCCTGGTGAAAGCATTTTCATATAATTTGAATGAGTTTTAGTATTTTATTAATTTAAAAAACTTCAATTAGTATTATTGGGCATAGTTTAACCAAAATGTTATAAGTAGAGTTGTAAGATAATTTTTCGACTAATTATTTTAATTTCTGGGAGTTGATAAAGAACAATTATTTTTTAAAAAAATCCTCAAACACTTATTGCCTGCAAAATTCAGAAAGTGCACTGATTAAATATCCACAACTAACCAAAAATGCTTCAATCTTAGTTTTCGTCAAATTCTAGTTTCTGTCTTATCGGAGAAAACTAATTTGTTTAAATGTTGACTGGCTTATTTGTCACCGAGACAGAGTAGATGGGAAGGGATATCTGCTGATGACGATGTGCAGAACAAAATGTCAAACATCCATCAAACGCCTGATGGGCCACAGCAGAAGGGTGGCATCTGGAAGGGTGGAAGGACAACTGCGTCTTTTGGCCAGAAATACATTGCGTTTTTTTTTATATAAAAAATAAGTTAAAAGACATAAATTCTTATATCAGAGTCTTTATATTTGGTATGCTTGACTTGCGAGTCAAGTAAACTGCAGCTAAAATCCTTTGTGCGTCTCTCGCTTTTTGTGAGGCATGCAACTTGTTGTTGCCAGTTTCCTTTGGCGGTGTTTTTTTTTTTTTCTGTATTTTCTGTACTCGTTAAGCTTTCTTTGTAGCGGCTGCATTCTTGCCTGTCATTCAGCCAAACGATATCGCTTCTCATTTAAATACTTTAGCCATCTTCCTGTTATATAATAATATATTATATTTTAAGTGGTTACCGCTTTTGGGGGCAACCATCCAAACAGACAACAATTCAAGCTAATCCTGCAGCAACAACCTCTATAATGGTTCACGGAGCATTGCACACGGCACTTACACACAGCACACACACACACACAGTACACACACACCCAGACATTTAGTGTCAGGTTACGGTGCTTAAAGATCAATGAGGTGTCACCTTGCATTTTGAGGATTATAACCAAAGCATATTCGAATAATCAGACTAGCAAACAGGCCAGCAAAAGCATCAATGTGGAGCCTTGTTTAAAGTTGTTCGATTTGGGTTCAAGACAAAGTTTTTACCTGAATTAAAGTGAATTTAATTTTAAAGTGAAGTTAATTTTAACTTACTTAAAATCTTTGTTATTTCTTATCCACTTCGTCGAGTTTCAACTCCAAATACTTTTAATTTTACTCTTAATTTGTGTTTAATTTTTTGGCCTTATTCAACTTAAGTTTTTTATATCTTTGAGCCATTGAAAATGGACTGAAAGTATGTTTAAATACAAATATATTCTTATCCTTGCTAAAATCATGCAGTTTTAGCCAGTGACTGGGTTATCTTTCAGCAAAGTTGGAATTGAAAGTGGAATTGTCCACTCGTTGATCACGATTTGCCAATTGACATTGCTTCTCAGTCAACTTGCTGAAACATATATGTCCTGATCTCTTCCCACTTGCAGTCGTCTATGACAATATTTATACTACGACAATTTTATAGCTAACATTCAACTCGAAAAGTGACACTCAACTTTGCCATGTGAAGCAAATAAATCATCGTAAGTTTTTAGCCGGTGCAAAGGGAAGTTTCCTCTACTCCTCCACTCCGCCCGCCTGCCATTCGCTCATTCAGGACAGTTTTTTTTTGCCCGGAATTGCTCTCAAGTTAATTCAATTTAAAGCAAAAAAAAAAAATAAAAAAAAATAGAAGAAACTTTGTCGTGCCGTCGCAGTTTTTTTTTACAATTTTATATTTCATTTTCTGTGCTGTGTTAAGGTTTCGCGTTGGTGCTTCATTTTGTGCAAAGTTTTGCTCTCCAGAGTTGACACGTCATCAGGACAAAGCTACCGAAAATGTTCCGTTGGAAATGTAGCGCAGAAAACGGCAAGTCACATGATAAACAATAACAAGAGCAGCAACAAACAACCAACCAACAAAATACAATAGAAAGGACAATGCGCCCAGAACGTTGCTTAAACTTGAGCTTGAAATTTGCTTTTGCTTTGGCTTTGGCTTTGCCTTTGCTTTTCGCTTTCGCTGTTGCCATTTTGTAAGCATTTCCTGCACAACTATTTGCCATTATAAAAACCCCACAATAAATCCCCATTCTGTATACCCTGCCCTGCCCGCATTTTGATTTACTTGGCATACATGTCGCTCCTTCCCGCCAAAAGGCACCCCCTGCTCATTGATGTGAAAGTTATGTGAAAAGTTTTGATTTGTTTAGTACATTTATTTTACAATGCCAGCTGAACAGCATTTCGAACTGGAGCTTCAAAAAATTTCGAAACTGTTTTGCCGACTAAAATTAACTGAAATTGAAGTAATTTGTATTTTTATTTTTTCCAATATCTCGCACTCTTTCTCCACATTTTACTATGCTCTTCTTTGCCTTTTGTCGGCAAATTTGTTTGAATTTCCTGTTTCGGCTTTGTCTATGCCAAAAGCGTTAAAGTCTGGCATCACTTTTATTTCAGCTATTGCTGTTTCACTCGGTTTAGCAAGTTTTGCTTTATAAACTTGAGTTATAATTGAAAATATTGTTGTTGTTGTTGTCGTTCTGTGGGTGCTGCTCGAAGAAGCAGCTGGGCTTTGGTTTTAATTAAATTTTCCTGTCCACAAAAGTTTAATAGGTAACATGCTGAAAAATGAGTGTATAAACGGAAATCATTTGGTTACGGCCAATTTTGAAGAACAATGCAAACAGTCCCCATGACAAATGGAAATACTCGTAGTAAAAGCAACGGAAAAAAGTCGTAAGTCTTCGAACTTGGAAGTGTGGAAGGCGAGGTAAAGGTAAATATAAGAAGAAGAAAATTTAAAAGTAAAAGTAGAAGTATTATATTTTGACTACGACCGGTATTAATAATTTTTCAACGATGCTCAGTGTATGTTTTTTATTTTTGTTAAGCCTTAAAAGTATTTCAATCAATCTTCCGAATAATTTATTTTGAAATGTTCATCTATTATATTTTTTAGCGCTACAATTAATATTTCAAAATAATTTTTGTGTTTATATCTTATATTATTTATTGATAAATTAAATTTTGCAAGTAAATAAATAAGTTTTTGCATTTATAAACTACGTTTTGATATCTTGAATTAAATAAATAAATCCATTCGACTCTCAAAAATATTATCACAAACAAAATCAGTGTTTATTTTTTGGAAATGCACAGAAAATTTAAGTAATTGGGAACTTTTAAGATAAATTAATAAGTAAACAAATAAATAGTATAGCTGCCAGTGGATTTCAAATGTCATTAAATATTCAAATTACCTATTAATGAGATAAGTGTCAGCTAATGATTTCAAAGTCAATTTAATAGCTGCTCGTTTGACATATATCAGGCAATTCTATTGATTAACAAAATCCGATATTGTTTACCAATAAAAGCAATCATTAATTTTTGATGTTCAATTGCAATTTAATACTGTGTTTTTTTCAATTATTTGTTTTTTGTTTTTTTGCGTTGCTTTATCAATTCATGATACATTGATTAATTTGTTTGTTCATGCACAAAATTGTATAATTGGTAAAGAGAAGCAACCTATTCCAAAAAGTTGTGCACTTCTCCAATCAAACTGTCAATATAATAAAAAAAATAAATTCATGCATATTTACTGTAAATCCAATTGAACGGTTCTGTGGTGTGCCAAATAGCTTATAAAAACATGAAGCTGACATATCACAGCCATTAGTTATTAATTAACAGGCCGCATTTGTATTAATTAATTCGCCAGCAGCATACAATTGAATATTTGTTTAATGTGCTAACGGCGTATTTATATAATAACCCAAATTATATATTAATACTACGACATTTGTATGCAGGCTGCAACAGACACTTATTAATTAATAATGTATGACAAAGTAAAATATTTCGAGCACATAACTTGTGGGTCTAAATAATTTGAAGTCAATATTTCAAAGCACCTAATAAATTTTGTGATTATTTAGATTTTATTATCCATTTGGGGGTTTTTTCAATGTAAATATTCCACTAAGTTTGTTAACAATTTGTGTGCATTCAAAATTTTAAGAGTATTTCAAATTCAGCCCAAATATCTTTATGCAAAGCTCCCAACTAATTTTAATTATTTTGATTATTTGTATTAATTTATATCTAGATGCAAGCAAAGCAAAATATTTAATTTCAAATATTACTACAATTATTTTGAATGCAAACTTACTTTGAAACGGAATTCAGAAAAATATATTATTCAACTCAAGTTCAATTTTAGCAATCAATTCGGTTTAAAGTGCTTCACTTCAGAGCTGAAAATATATTTTTCATTTAGCTGCAAAATCACATCCGTTTTGGGATGTTTGCTTAAGTAAATATCGTTTTAATAAAATTGCCAGCCAAGACAACATTGCAGCTGGCAATATTAAAAGGCAGCAACAACGAAAACAATTTGTAGAAATCTTCAACTCAAAAAGCAACAAAACCTAGTAAAAGTTAAAACTAAATGCAGACATAAATATTTTATGCTTAAAGTAAAAAACTTTTGCAATTTGACTGCTGCCGGTTGCTGCTGATGCTGCTGCTGCAGTTGCACTAGCCAAAAAGGCATATACACACACACACACACATTGAGACACAGACACATGCAAACAATGTGGCCTTAGCGTCAGTTGTTGGTTTTTGTGAGTTTGGCCAAAATCTAAACATAAGTTAGCATTTAAGTTGGTGCAGGGCGCAAAAGCATAAAACACGCACAACAACAAGCCACATACAACTACCAAGTAGACACTCACACATGAAAGCCCTTCCCTACACCTCTCCCTTATGGCTTGCCTGTTTTACACACACTTTGGTGATCCACTTCCGCTGTGTACAAGATAAGCAATTTACTTGGCCATTCGGATTCTGGAAGCCGGCGAGTGATGGGTTTGGTTTGGTTTGGTTTTCAGCCAAGCTCAGGTATGGTTATAACTACTGCAAAAATTACAGCTTGAAGCAAGTCAATTAAAACTTATTTTTTACTCATCTGGTTTCCATTTGGCTTTTTCCGGGGGCATGCGTAAAGCTTAAAAGTTAAGCTAGTCATAAACTAAAGCTGTAGTTGTAATTACAGTAGATGATTGAATATTATATAAATATAAAATAATACATGCAAAAATATCAAATGAAAAATAAAAGTTCAGCAAAAGTAATATAAAACAATTTTCTTGGAATTTTCTTCAAATTTCCCAGTTATTCTTAATTTTGTATTTTTGGTTGATTTACTTCTCTTAAGCAAAATCATAATTCTAAAGTAACTTAATTTTTTGAGCACGTTAACATTATCATTAATACATAAATTCATATTTCTAAGATTAATGCGTAACCAAATTGTGATATCATTTGAATTAAAATTCAAAGTAAATCATTTATTTTCATCTTATCATCATTTTACGTCATTTCCCAAATTTATTTTCTTCACTGGACGCATTGAAAAAATAAGAGCCATAATTTGTAGCGTTGTCAGGATTCGCTTTATTACGTGGCAGTGAATAATTTATTGCCGGGCAACTAATTAAAATTGCATGAACACGTCTGGAATAAAATTTGAATGTAAACATTTGATTTGAAATGTTGTGGCTGGCCATCCACTTGGGCTTTGTCATCCAATTACGTTGGGGAGGAGGAGACGATGAACGATGTCTTTATATCTTAAGGCTTTTGTTTCATTAAGATGCCATCGACATGATCTTTTAATTTCATTTATATAAATATTTGCTTTCTATTTCCAATTGACTGCCGATGCACGTCCATCCTCTTGAATTTTCATGAAGTTCTTCTTCACTGCCAAAGGCATTTCTTTTTCAATCTAAATTAAGTTTGTCAGGTTGAGTGATAGTAGTACTAACTGAAAAATTCAATACTTGCAATTTCTGCTTGACTAGTTTTTGCCTCGGTATGCTGAGCAGTACCGAAGTGACTCAAGAATTCAAAACTTTGCTTTTATCTCATTTAATAAACAGCAATTAAAGTTATGACTATCCTTTTTTTAAATTTGGTTTTTATTTTAGGTTATAAAGCCTTCTTACTGAATTTTTTGTCAACATTAAAAAACCATTGTGCATAAGAAAATTACATATTTAATCTACATATATTTGATTTGGTTCGAGCCCCCAACTTAGTGGCCAACCTAGCGTTCAGCGCAGTTCAGTCAGCCAATCAATTTCAATGGCGGCAATTTGTAGGCCATTGCCATAAATTGCACTAATGCCCAGAGCCGGGACCCGAAACCCGAGACCCCAGACTGCCACCATAACTGTCTCGCCTGGTCACCTGTCAATTATTTTAACAAGACAAAACGCATCAGCGGAGCCCATGGACCATATCGAATGAGGGTGGCCGGAAGGGAGTTGGGGGCTGGGTAGGCTCAGCTAGATTTGCGAGTAAATTTATACAATGTGTCAGTCATTTGCGTTATCAACATGAGCTATGCGACTTTCAATGTTATATAAGTATATACATATATATCTGTATATATACATATTATATGTGTGTACACCAAATCGAGGGAGTTCACAGATCCTGGAACGTGAAAATCCCCTTTTGCGTTGAAATGGCTTAATGTCACTTTATTTTATGCGGTCTTGTCACGTTTGTCGTCGCTTTTTTTTGGCTCTTACTGGTCTTTTTTTTGCTTTATTTTTGCTTTATTTTTGGTAGAGCGATTCAGTACAATTGTTCCGTGGCAGAACTGACCTCCGTTGTCCATCAGTCAAATGTATATCGATTTCTGTTGTGTACCATTTGTACGGCAAAGAGCTGCATTAGTTTTGCCAATCAGCACGCCCCAAATAGCTTGTCAATTATTTGGCAATTTCATTGGCCCCGTGACAATGGGATTTGTTGCGTTTCATTTAATATTTCACTGGGGTTTCCGATTGTGTGGGCGAATGTGTGTGTGCGTGTGTGTTTGTAACTTAAATCAACAGCTCACAGCAGCTGTTATAAATAAAGATTTTGCGTCAGCCATTTAATTTATTCAAAATAGTCATTTCCGTGAGCTTTGCCATACAGTTTTTGGGAGGCTTTTTGTCTGTGCCGCTCACCCATTTCAATTAAAATGCCGACTTATGTCCAAATGGGATCGACAATGTGTACAAACAAAATCCTCCCGACGAAAAACAATGCTGCGACCCTGCAACATTTTGTGTCGAGCAGCAGTAGCAGCTCAATTTAAATGCCGTCATGGGGATCAACATCAAACTGCCTATCAATTGCAGGCAGCGTGCCATGAAAATTGAAAATTAGCAGCAGGAAAGGGTTCCAGTTGTGTTGTGGTCCTGGCTTCCGCTAATTGGCAGCACCAAAACCCAAACCCAAAGCCAAAAAACCCAACACCATCCCAGATCCTAGTTTATGGTCCATTGTCATTTCAAGGGGTTGAGTATTAGCAGCTCACAAATTTGTTTTAGCCTTGTTTTTCTATTATTTTTTTTTTTTGGGCACCGAACTGAAGTTTGATTTATTGAGATCTTTTTGATTACGCTGTGCAGACCATAAAGTATAATTAGTTTAAATTTGAACATATATGATTTAAAGCTCTAATCTAATAGTTTGATAAAGCTATAATTATTTAATTAATTAAAGTAGTAATTCTGAGACACAGAAGTCTTGCTATATTCTTCATCATATTAAATATATAATTTGTAACCCATAAATAAGAATTTTAAATGCTCTTGAAAAATGTACGAATATGTTACATTTGTGACCTGTTAATCATATAAATAATAAAAATAATAAAAAATAAGACTTTGGAATCAGATCAGTTTATTCATTAGTCACATCGATTTTTTTAACGATTCGTTGATAAGATATTTTTATTTGCATGCTTATATCAAACGGATTTATATATTTAAATTGAAGTAAAATTATCCAATATGATGGCTTTTTTTTGGGATCTGATGCAATCCAAACAACTCAGACAACAAATCACAACGCTTGCTCGCCTAATCGAGCTGGGCAAACAATCCAATCTCTGTGCACAAGACACACTCTTTCACACACACACATACACACACCCACTAGATACTCAACAATGAAGTAATTGAAAAAATAACTTCACCATGCAGCAGGAACTGTCCACTTTCAAACATCGGCCTCTCCAGCCACTTCCAGGCTTAGTGGCAATCCTAAAAAATATATACGTACAAAGCATGTATTAGAAATGGGACAGAGTCAAAACCCGAAATGCGAAAAACCCAACTGTCCTGGATCGAAATGAGCAACAACAATAATAACGAAAACAGCAAACAACAACAACAACAACAACAAGATGAGGAATCTCTGGCATCGTTGGTCACTTTTGCTCGTTGAGAAATTGACATTTAAACATGAAATTCCAGCCAAGTCGAAGCAACAACAACGGGCCCAGGCCACTTTTGGGCTATGTGTCTGCAAATTGTGAGCCCCTCGCCAACACTTTTTCACTTCTGCGCCTCTTGCTCTTGCCCCTTGGTCCACCCCACCATTTGTTCGAGCGCTGCACGACTGCAATCTCAGCATTGCAAGCATTTCGACGAAAACTTTATATGGCTGCAGTTGAAAAAGAAATTGAAAATAGTACACAGCATATATATGTATATATATATGTCTATATGTATATATGTATAAGCATGTATCTTTCGTAGGTATTCCCCATATGATTGTCTATCTAACTGTCTATATGCCTTGGACGGCACTGTGCCTCCACGTCTGTGTGCACTTATCGATTGCTCATACGTCGCGTTGTCCCAAAGTGTTGAAAGGCAATAGAATGGAAGAAAAAAAAAACGAATTGTAAAACAGAATGGAAAAGCAATGAAAATGTGCACAAAAGTTGAATCAAATACCAAAGACAGAAATCACACATTCTTACTGAGAGAAAAACCCATTAACACTAATCGCTTCCCCACAGACACATAAACAATTTATCTGACACACACACAATCACACACGCACACACACACACACACACACATATGTGCACGTGTGTGTTCTTGTCATTACTTGCCCGCAAGATCGAAGTCAAAAGTTTTACATCGGCGGCACCAGACTTGCATTTTATTTTATTTTTTCTATATGTGTGTTTTTTTTTTTGAATATTTTTGCTTACGCTGCCGGAAATTTATCACGTTAACCTTTGGGATATGCTCATATAATTTATCTTCAGGCAAGTAAATTTTCGAAAAGCGCGCCAGGAATAAAATAAAAAATAAGAGGATGCAGTAAACCAGGCACACTTAGTGTTGCTCTGGGCTCCACTCCTCCTGCGTGCGGGATAAAAGTTTTCCGAGACTGCCGCAAAAATACACAGGGGTTCTAGCAAGCCGAGACTGTTCTCTTGTGGGTGTGTCTGTTTGTGTGTGTTGAGTGTGTGTGTGTGTGTTAGTTAAAAAATGGCACGGCATTTCAAAACACACACTTTGTGTGTGTGTGTGTGTGTGTGTGTATCTGACTCTGTTTATGTGTGTGTGTTGGATCTGCACCTACTCTGAAACGACTTTCCCAGCTTGTTGGGCTTTACAAAAAATTAGGTTAATTTGGGTTTCGGGCGATTGATGAGCTACAATCTAAAAACACTTGGCAAATAATTAATAAAATTTTGCAATACTTCCAGCAAAGATTTAAAGCTGCAAATTCCTCAGGTGTTCACTCAGCCAGGTTCTATAAAAATAATTTTATTCAAGCATTGATTTGCATATATTTATCTTAGTTGAAAAAACAAATTTTAACTCTCTGCATTTTATTTAAAAATAAATATTTAGTTTAGCTACAAACAAAATGTTAAGTATTAAGCTGGGCATTTTCATTGCTAAAGAAATTTGCATTTTCTAAATAATTATTTTTTCTTATCAAGACAAAAATTGATTATTCTTAAAGTAAACATAAACATGAATTTTTATTATTTGTTTTGAAATGAAATACTTCGTATGAAAATTTAATAAAACAAAATATGCTAGAGTCTATTGAGTTCAACTAGGATATATTCTGAACCCAGCTAATATTAATATTAATTATTTTCTAAATACTTTACTCAATAAATTTCTCTCAAATTTAATCAAGTATTTATAAAAAATACTTCCTTACACACTAACAGTTTTATAGAAATAGTTTTTAAATTGTATAGAATATATTCTTTTAATATATATTCTTTTGTGGGTCGGCTGTTATGCTGCCCCCTTGGAACTACTTACCCCGTGCCATAATTTGCAGCTGATTTTTAACATGCTTTGCATTTTTGACTTGCTCGTTTCTCGATTTCTCTGCAGCATTCTTAATTTGGCTATTTTTCTAGAATTTCTCCATTGCCACCACATTGTCGTCGCTTCATTAAGAAAGTTTTGCTATATAGTTTTCGTTACATAAATGCTGAAAACTTAATTTCTCCTTAGTGAACTTGTTAAGTTTTGCGCTCTTGTCGCTCTTTTGTTATTCTCATTTGCCGCCGCTTCTATAATGACTGCTAAAGTAGAAAGGGACAACGGTACAGAGTGGAGGGGGACAGTGGCAATGGGGATCTGGGCAAGGCGTTGTCCTTACACCAACCCTGCGGCTGCCTTTGACACTTTGGTGGCCAATCTTATTTGTTGTTTTGCGGTGTATTCGCAGTGCCCCAAGTGCAATAATTGTGGCTGCACCCAGAGCAACAATATTTTGAAGGGAATTTAAAGGGATGACACAAAAAAATCATGAAACTAATCAAATTGTGTTAAAAGTGCTAAATATTGAATGGGCCACTCCGAAAGTTCAGCTCTCTCATAACCGATAGATTTTAACAAAGCAATTGTTCAAAATAAAATCAACTTTATAACGAAGGTAAAGAAAATGTCAAGAAAATCCAAAATTGGTTAAAGCTCAATACAAATTTGTCAATTGAAATCGAAAGAGAATTTACGAAATTCATTTAGTATTTTGCGTAGTAAAACCTTTTTGTAGTTGACTTTCTACAAGTTTATATATATTTTTCATTTTAGGAAATTTTTGCCCTTATCACAAATTGAGACAATTTCTGTGAAGTGGCTTATACAAAAAGATGCTTTGAAATAGATTTTTCTATTAATGCAATGTATTTAAATATTTATGATGTATATCTCTGAATTTAGCTTAGTTTATTGATCATTTTAATTAACCATCTTTAAAGAGTATAATCAGAAAGTCTCATTCACCCAGATATAAATAATAATTAAATGTCTATTATGTTGGCATTGAAAAGACATTTTAACTAGTGTCATAGTGATAATCTGGCAGTTGAACTGTGTGCAAAGTCAAAAACTGCTGACTTGTATGCCTTCGTTCACACATGGCGGTCATCGAAAAGTGCATCAAATTTCAATTAAATCAGACACAGATCAACACTTCATAAGCACATACAGAGTGCGGCAGAGATTCAACAGTCGCATGCCAAAAGCAGTTGCAAAAGGGTTTAGCGGGGATTATAGACAGACCAGCAGAGAGAGAGGCAGATATATATATATTTATATATATAGACAGAGAGAGAGAGTAGAGGCAGAAGCAGGTGCAGGTCTATGGCAGGCAGCAAGCGCTGCACATTTAGTCAAGTTAAATGAACCGCATCTATTGACTATCTCGACTCGACTCGGCAATGTCGATGCCGATGTCGATGGCAAATTTTGCTTTTGAAGGCAACATAAATTTTTCAAACGATTGACTCAGCAAAATGACCATGAACGTGTGACATCAGCAATGGTTGCTGCACGCCCCCGCTGGCTCCCCATCATCATCATCATCATCATCATCATCATCATGATTATCATCAGTAGTCAGCAGTAAGCAGGCAGCAGCATCTGCAGAACAGGGCCAGCAAATATCCAAAGGTAAACACGTGCATTGCCTGCTTCCGTTATCAGTCAGCTTGTTTGCCAGACACAGACACAGTCCAGGCCAGCCCCAGCCCCAGCCCCAGCTCAGCCCAATCCAATGGCCCAATGGCCCCACAGGCAGACAGTCAAACAGTCAAACAGGCAACGCCCACCTTGGCCACATTTTGTCTTCGATTTGTGTGCTTATTGACGCTTTGATGTCTGTTAAATTTGTACAATTTTGTCGCCCCAGCTGAGCGGCCATCAGTTTCAACGCTCCTTCCCCCTCTCTCTCTCTTTCTCTCTCTCTCACTCACTCACTCTATCTCTATAGCTGTCTCTCTCTCTCTCTCTGTGTGCTCGAGTGTTGAAAATTAACTCTGAAAGATTTCCGCAGCATCGAATTGACATTGCATTTTCGGTTCACTGGGCTGCCAGACGTTGATCCATTGGCAAACTAAATAAACTTGCCCCCAAATTGCATGTGAATGTCAAAGCACTAAGCTGCATACATTGCGTATGATTGATTCGCATTTAAACGCGTTTTGGACTTGTCGTTGATGCATCGCAATCGGCAAATAACCAATATGAAATAGAAATGCAGCTTTCTGCAGACTTTTCAAATGGCACAAATTATAATGTGTTTAGAAATAAAATTTCATTGAATTATTGAGTGTCTCTTAAGCAATTGATTGAATTAATATATTTACCATTAAAATATTGAAGTCGGCAGGTTTTTAATTTATCAATTCTTCGGCATATCTTAAATTCTTCTTTGCTTATTATCTGTAGTAAGAAGTTAAAAAGAGATAGATTTTTCGCAGAAATTTATTTCTTTCCTTAATGCTCCCAATTTTTATATATTTAATGTGCCAATATTGAAAATTAGTAGGAAATTATTAGAGAATATAGACTAAATGTAAATCTAAATTGTTTTTATTAATGGCACATAAATAATTTAAATTTTATGTTAAAAGTGAAAAAAAGTTTTAGCTAAGCACACGTTTTGTCAGAATAATAAAATAATGAATATTGAATATGAATATGAATATACAAATATGGCAATTTAATTTAATTTCACTTTTATTTTCATTCCTGCGTTTCTATTTTAAGTATTTAATTGAAATGAACTTGATAAAGCATTATATCTATGGCTGCTAAGAGCTGACAGATTATAGTGAATGTCAAAGGACATTTACAAAAGGTTAAATGAGTATACATTTGTGAGAAAATACAACAACAACAACAACACGACCAACAAACAATGGCAACAATAATAAAATTTCCCCAGGCTATCAAATGCCAACGGCTTCGTTCTGGCAACTAATAAAACGTGCGCTAAATATTTATGAATTTTCACTTTACGACACCTTTGAAAGCAGCTGGAAAAATACAGTGTTGAAAAGTGTCGTTTGGACTGGACGCTGGTCAGCGAACGTCTCTTATATAATTTAAAACAAAAACAAAACAAAACAAAACAAACAAACCAGCGAACACAAATTAACATAAAACGTAAAAAATAAAAAAAAAAAATTAATAAAAATAAAAAAAATGGTAAAAAGAAATCACGTTTCGCAATTACACAAAAGAGATTCGCGAACAGGAGCTGAGTGCAGGCACAAGAGAGAAAAAAGAGAGAGAGAGATGGAGACATTTAGGGAAATAGTGAGTGTGAAAGAGAGACACTTAGATTTGCCAGTTGCCAGCCAAATTTGCTTTCTGAGGCTGTGCGAAAGCAAACAAGCATCGCGGCTAATGTGCTGAAGTTTTGAGTGTGTTTGGAAATCATAAAAGTGTAACAGACTGCTAGATGTAGAAAGGAATGGGAAAGAAAGAAAGAGAGAGAGAGAGAGAGAGAGAGAGAGAAAGAGAGAGTGTTAGAGAGTATGAGAGAGTTAGAGAAAACTTAATCGCTCTACGCTAAGTAAGACAATGCAATATTTGTTTATTTAGGCCAACTGTAACTCAAACAAAATCAACACAAAATGTAGAAATATTTATAGAAATTCCACTAAAAATAAATATAGACTGTGGCCACTTTAAAGTTTGTTATACTAATATGGCTGTTAGCTGTGTAAGTTACTGCGCTTCTGGCTTTTAGTGGAAGGACACTAAATTATGCGTGCTGCCAGCTGGTGAACTTATCATCTTATTTTAGCGTAATCGCACCCATGTCAAATTGCCTATTGTTGTACAGTTTTGGCTTCAATAATGCGTCCGTATTCAACTTTAATCCAAAAAGTGTAAGCAAATTTCGAGGCCTAAGCTGCATTCCACGACAACTTTTGCAAAACAGAGCATTTTGTTACTCAGGGGCAGAAATACATATACCCATGCCACACAGCAAATCCCCAACTAAGCCGCACAAAACAAGTCACGTTTTTAACCACTTGCAAAACAAAACAAAAACAGACGAAACAAGTCGCAACGAATGTGCAGCGGGATGTGGTTGGTAAGGGGGTGGGGTGGCGGGTGGTTTGGGGTAACCACCATAATTGTATTGCATAATTTTAGCACGCCCCGATGGAAAGTGCACGCCATAAATACGCCTGGAAATATGTGGCAATATATTATTGCAAGATCTGCCTACAAGAGTTGCACACAATTCGCACACTACTTTTCTCATTACAAATTGGATTTCGCAGTCACATTTCGCTTATTGCGTTAAAAAAAATCTATGTAAATTTCATTATATGCCCATGAAAGCTAGCTCACTCTCTCTCTCCCTCCCTCTCTCTCTCTCCCTCTCTTTCTAACTTTGTTGGGCGTTATTTCTGTCTCTCGCTATCTGCCCCATTTATATAGCATACACTTGTGCGACTCTCGTGTTGCAGCTGCACGTAGAGCACCAGCAACAGCAGCAACAAGAGAAGCATTTTGTTTGCATCTTATTATTATTATTATTATTATTGCCACGAAGCTGCAGATACTGTTAAAGATACACACAAAATATATACAAAAAGAGGCGTCTGCCGGCTGCCAAGTTATTGCGAAAATATAATTCACTGTACTTTTTTTTTGCTCCATTTTCACTCTATCTCTATCTCTCTTTCCCTTTCCCCCTCTCTCGTCTCTATCCCTCTCTTTGTCTATTTGTTGAAAATTAACTGTGTGGCTTTGTGAAAATACAATTTGTGCGGAATTCGTTGCGCAAAAGAAGAAGAATATTGTCTGCAATTGTGCAGATTACATAATCATGATAAGCTTGCGAAGTAGCTAATTTTGGCCAGACATGTTAACGGTGGTTACGCAAAATTTATGAAGCTAAACACATAACGATGAGTTCATAAAAATTCAGCTAGCTGAAGACGTATGTCGATAAAATCACTTTTATTTTATTATTAGGCCAATTTTGTTTAACTCTCGCAAACAATATCAAATTTTTTTTCGTCATATTTTTTTACTGTCCAATTTTAATATTTAGTATGCATATGTTTTAAGTAAGAGAATATATTAAATTTTCGCCTAGGGAGTCACTTTGCACTAGAGTAATAAATACTTTTGTTTGCTGCTAAAAACAAATATTTGTTGGGCAAATAGAAATTATTCACTCAATTAAAGAATTGAAATAGTTTAACACTTTTAATTTCAGACTTTTTGCATTTGAAAAATTTGTGTGGCTGCTTTGATATTTTTGTGCAGTAGAATTAAGAGAAATTTTTAAAAGTTGTGTTTTTATCAATGCAGCAAAATTAATTGAGGAGAACAACATATTATTACTTATTCAAATGGATTAAAATAATAATATTTCATTTAAGCAAAGTATTAAACCATTTTCTAATAGCAGCCAAAGAGATGAATTATGTTGTAATAATATATAAAATTTATATTTTAAATGAGAAGAGTTGAAAGAATGTATTTTTGAACTATATTTTTGTTTTTATAATAAAGATAATATCTGTTATGTGTGGCATTAGTTGCCAACTTTATAACACTGAAAGATCAAATTATCATCTTGTTATGTAAGACTCTTGTAATAATAATGTTTTTACGATGAGCAAGTGATTAGTGAAAATGCTCGTTTATAGCTAAAATTTAGTTTACTGCTTGAAATTCAATTATGTAATAACTACTTGCTATTTAGCAGCCTGTTTTCCAAACTTAAGCCACTGTTTAATGCCAGCTATAAGTGAGGGCCTTGAGCACAGAGACAAGTGAGTATATCTCATGGATACTTGTACAACATAAAAATTAATTACCTAACCAGTTCTTATAATTTGAAGCGTCCGAGGCATCCAGCTAATTGTGGACTTGTGCGAGTCGTTTCATTGATTTATGGCTGCTAATTTCTACGCACGACGTTCAAAGTATTAAATAATAAACTCTAACGCGACGTCCTGCCACGAAAAAGCATCCTGATCCCCAGCCAGCCTGCCTGTCCGACATTCCCACCAATCCCCTTCCCCTCTTCACTCCTGTCAGCCAGCCATATCCTGTAGTCTCCAGCTGTGCTGCAATGGCGATGGCGTCAACGGCGTCACCAGTGAATATGAGCTGAGCGGCGTGCCGCTCCCCACTCCGCCTCCTGACTTTACAAGTGTTTTGTTCTATTTTATGGGCTACTGACGCTGCGTGTGGCCCTCATTCTTGGCCACCACCACCACCCATCAACCAACACCCGTCTTCCGTAGGCAACCCTTCCAGCCAACGCGCGCATCCTGCCCAGCTCGTTGGCATGTAATGAAATTAAAGGCGTAATATAATACAGCTGGAAAAGTTTTCACAGCGGTTATTTTCATGGAGGAGCACACTCGCCTCTCCCTCTCTCTCTCCATCTCCCTCTCTCACCTTCTCTCCCTCATATCTTGAGGGAATTTGGCTCTAGACAGACATTAAATTTAATTAATATGCTTCATTTTTTTTTGTCTGATTTTGGAAGTGGGCTTAAAAAATTGAATAGCCAATTGTGGGGCTTTTATTGTGATTCAATTACTTTACTGGTTTTCAAGTGTTTATATTAAAATTAAATGATTAAAAGTCAACAACAACAATCGACTCAAAGTAGCAATAATTTAATTTGTCTATTTGTTATTGTAGTATTTTATTATTGTTATATTTTTTTTATTTCCTTTATCGATTAGTTTTGTCTGCAAACATTCTTAAATTAATTTGCCAGTTGCCTTGCTTTGCCTTTAGTAATTTTTGATTGTATTGTTTTATAAATTTCTAAATTTCGCAGCTCTTTGATAGTTGGACGTAGCTGTTAAAATCGCGATATGTTTTACATTTCAAGTAAGGCCAAAGAGTTTTCCGGAATTTGGATGCAACATATACGACGAGTGCTCTTACAGCAAAAGTAAAGGCATAGAAACAGCAATAGAAACAACAACAACAAAGAAAATGCTTGCAACTTTTCATGCATATAGGCGGCAGGAGTGGAACGTAAACAGAAAACCAAGTAACAGCAACAACAACAACAACAACAGCAACAACAACGACAACAGCAACGACAACAACACCAAGGACAACAACAACGCGATGGCACAAAACTTCAACTGACAAGACAACAAGGACAAGGCTAACAACAGACAGCAGCAGCAACAGCAGCAGCAGCAGAAGGATGTTGATGGGAAAAAGGGGAGGGGGAGAGGGGGTCAAAGACGGACAGGAAGAGCAGCAATCGTTGGGGCAACTGCTGCCATGTAAGATGCACGCTGCGAGACGGTTACAGCATGACAAACAAGATGAGAGCGACTTGCGAGCATTGGGAATGAGCAACTGTGTTACAGGGATAACTAGGGTAACAGAGGGAGGTGCAGTGGTGCAGCGATGCAGGGATGCAGGGATGCAGGGGTTATAGTCGCACTGCTAAACTTCTGCAACTAATCCTGACTGATGTTGCGACAATATATAGAAAAGCCCAACATATGCTACAGCCCTTTCGCAGCTATGCTTTGCTGCCTGCCTCGTGCTAAACACCCCTCTTCCCTCTCTCTCTCTCTCTCTCCCACTCCTTCTCTGACTCTCTCTCTCTCTCACTCTCTCTGTCTCTCTCTCTCTCTCTCGCTGTGTCTCATTTCTTTGTGCATTTACTGTGCTGTTTGCCATTCGTGCCGAAGATTTATGCGTTGGCGCAAAACTTGCATTTCAAACAGATTTCAACTAACGAAAAAACAATGAGCATCAACTACAGCAAAAGGTCAGACTTAACGACATATTTATATAATATGCGAATTATACAGTATATATATATATATACATGTATTTATATATATATAGTTTCAGATTTATACTGCTTATAATAATAAATCTGCTTGCCTTAAAGCGAATTTGTTACACAGTGTCGTGAAATATCCGAAGGCATTAAATTACATATTACATTAAATTATATACACAAAATTTAATTTAAACATTTTTTTAGTTAAAATTAAATTAAAAATGTTCGATTATAGACAGTAAAGAGGTTAAAAATAATTTTAATATATGTGCTTTAGGTATTTTCAACTGGATTGAAGAATTGGGACTAGTGCAATTAATAGATAAAATTAAGAACCAAATAAGTAAGTATTTTTATAAATAATAATTTATTTAAAAATAATATATCTAAAAAAAGTTAATTTTAAAACAATTCAATTCTCATATCTCTACACATTAAACAGTCTAGTATAGTCAACTATATCATTCTATCCTTTTGAAATTAAGGTCTATTCTTCGAATTATATATATAGAAATACCTTCTTATATTTCTAAAGTGTAGCAAGCAGATTAAGCGAATTACGCTAAAGGTGTGAAATGCTTAAGCAAAACTTAACTCAACCCGCTGGGCTTATTTCAAAACTGTTTGTGTTGTGCGACTGTGTGTGTGTGTGTGACGTGTGTTGGTGTTGCTAAAAGGTGCCACCACAAAATTCAATCAATATAATTGCAGCACTTTAGCAAAGAACTTTACGAAAAGCCGGCAACAACCTTTTCAAACACAAACTATGACAAAGTACGTATACAATGTAAAGCGTTTCAAATTTATACGTGAACCTCAAATAAGTTGGCCCAAAGCTCTGTGATATGGGTAGAATGAAAAGCGTCAACTGCTGACGAGCCACAGGCTACCTAAGCTCAACAACGAGAGAGAGAAAGGGACTGCCTGAGTGTGTGCGAGTGCGAGAAAGATGGCAACTGAATTTATGCTTAGAAGTTTATGCACTTAATTAAGCTTCTAAAAACTTGCGTGCGTCGGCGCTGAAAGAACCAACGAGGAATGCGTCCTGTGGCAGCAACAACAGCATCAATGTTTGCCTCGTGCTGCACAACACACAGTTTGTATATTTACCGATATGGTGCCACACTAAAAATTTTGCAACTAAACTTTATTTTTTTTCTAAACACATCTCGAAAAGTTTTTTGTAGTCGCAGCTGTGACTTTGAAATACATTCAATCATTTTCAGAACAAATGCCAAATTTGAGCAGAGTTATGGGTTTTTTTTGAAGAAGATACAAGTAAATTGCATGTGGTAAAATTAGTACCCCAAATAAAGTATTGAGAATTGATTAGTATATAAAAA
Source organism: Drosophila demipolita (assembly GCA_035042405.1). NCBI lineage: Eukaryota > Metazoa > Arthropoda > Insecta > Diptera > Drosophilidae > Drosophila > Drosophila demipolita. Next base: position 371,326 of record JAWNLI010000021.1, read on the forward strand.
GAGTTTATGATTGACATTTCTGTCACTAATTGCATATATATATTTTACGTAAGAACTTAGAACTAAAATTAAACGTAATTTGTAAATTACTTTTAAAATAAGAAAAACTTTAGATCTGATTTCATTACTATCCAATTATATTTGAGTTAAAGCCGTGATACGAACTGACTATACACAACTCTAAACTTATGTCTTATTACTATTAACCTTATTATATATTACTACTTGTATTTTTTCCTCTGGTAATCAATCCGTCGAGGATAACCTAAAATTCAATATATTATATATTGTTTTTAGTAAGCAAATCGAAATTAACCATTAAATATAGTTAAATATATAGCAAAATGTATAGTTTTAATTGTATTTAGATGCACTAACAAACCGAAACAATATCGAGCAGTTTTTCATAAATACAGCTAATTTGTTAAACGAGTAAAATCACGTTTAACTCGTAATTAAAAAACTTAATTAGTTGAACGTTTGTGGTTGTCAGCATTTAATAAATAAATATCCGAAAAATATTTCAACAAAAATTTCGCAAATTAACAAGCTAATAAATATATATTTATATATGTGTATATATTTATTTAATTCGAACATTTGCAATAATTTTTCGAGTACGATCGAAATATTAATTAGAAAATCAGATGGCAAGCAAATGTAACCTAATTAAGATATTGATTTTTTTTTAATATAAACTACATATCGAAATGACAGCTCAGTTAGCAGCATTGTATAAATATGACATTTTTCATTACAAGCATTTTTTTGTAATTATTTTCGGTAGCTTAAAAAAAAAACAAATAACGCATGACAGCTAATTTGTCATGGTAATCGAATATTTTGTTAAAAAATAAAATTTCCGTATTTAATTTCACATTTCATCAGTTGCTGGCAATTAAGTTTTTAGCCTAGCAGCACCTCGACAAAATTCAGATTTTGTGTTTATGCCACATGTTAGAGTAGAGCTGTCAGTGCGTCTGACATGCTGTGACTTTTGTCCAAAAATCAACAAACAAAAATCATAATTTTGCCGACAGCTGAATACAAACACATGCCTCCATTTTCCGCTGCAATGACAAATTTGCCGATTTTCTAATTAAAATATTTGGCAATAAATTTTGTCATTTGGCTGACACCTTTCATCCGCCACACACACACACACACATAAAAAAAAACCTAAACAAAACCAAAAAACGAAAGAAAATGGGAAATTGAAAATGGAAAAAAGAAATAACAGTAATAATTATATTTACAGCACGCTCGAAAGCCGTCAACACAATTTGTACATTTTTCAGAGGGGAGGAAACATGAACAATAAGCCAACATTCCGTTCTGACTGCGTTATAAATGCGTTAAATAAATAAATTAACGCTATTCACGTAAAATCTCCGACATATTTGTTTAATTTCTAAATAGGCTTTTCCAGTAATTTTCAATATGCAAATTACATATTGGCCCAACTGCAGCACAAATGTGCAATAGTCGGCAACGATTTTGTTTAATAAACTGATTAAATATTTACGCAAACACCAAATAGTCCACGAGATGAAGCCATAAATGCCAATTGATTATGAATTTGCAACACTCTTGAAGAAAAGTTAATTTCAGTTAGAGTTGAGTGAGGCAATATGAAATTCGAATTATTTTAAACATATTTTTAAGAGATGTTTGCAAAAGCATAAATAAAATTACACTGTAAAGTTAAATGTAAAATAATTAATTTTAAACAGCAGCGTTTTCTAAATTAATATTACTCATGAATTTTTTTTTTATTAATATATTTGAGCAGCCAAGCTGATGTACCCCAATGTGTGGCAGCTTAATTTTGTGTTTGGCTGTCAATTTCAACTGGAAGGTCGATCCGTTTAATATTTGCATAGGTCGCGGATTTTGTGATTCACGGCTTTGCAAATAGATTTTCAATATGCTATGTGTGTGTGTGTGTATAGAGCAGTTCATTGTATACCTCAATAAATACATTGTATTTATTTGTGCTGTTTTCGATAGTCGTTGCCGCGCTGCAGGGCATGTGTGGCAAGTGGCAAGCTCAACTCGAACCGTTAGCAGCATAATTATCGCAATTTATTTTGTTGCCAAAATTTGTTTGAAATATTTGCACTCACTTGCGTATGAGTGTTCATATGTGTGTGTGTGTGTTTGTGTGTGTTGATTTGTTACAAATTGCATGGAGAGATTACTTGTCGGTTGCACTTCATTATATAGCCATATAACCATTGATGTACAAGCGCACCCCTAGCATTTACCTTCCCCTCCACCGTCTCCGGCTCTGCCAGCGCTAATCAATCAAATACAAAATGCAATATGCATGAAATTCATTTGTTGAGTTTGCGATTTGATTAAACTCAAACACGATTTCAATATACTGCTTACCCAACCAAATTCGAATGTACTTGCCTGATGAAGTATGGCAACATATCAAAATGTACCTTGTTTATTCTATCATTCCAACAGGCAAGTTAATTATGACAACAATGTGAATGTTTAGAAATTTACTGATTTCGCAATTAGTTAAATATTATGTAAATAATTTAGACATGTAAAAATATATATATATATATTCGTATGTGAGTCAAAATTATCAGTATTTTATAATGATTATCAGAGGAATTTGTGGTAATTTATGATAATCTGAACTAAACTTAAATAAACTCGTTAACCGAAATTGGCGGATATATTTTTTGTATTGCGGTATACTAGATATTATATAGACTTTCTAAGTGTTATTCTTCACATATCGCACACATGTATTTATGCCTACTATTAAGATATTTAATTAAAAAGCTTACCCTTTAATAGCCCAAAAGCGCAGAACTTTACTTGCAGGTGTTTAGTTGTGAGAAAAAAGCTTACCTGTAAATTTATGCACCTTAACTTTGAACGCGAAAGTTTTTAGGCTCAGGCTAAGCCAAAAGTCAACTCTTGCCACGAAAGTTGTAAGCACCTTTTAAAGTTTACGCTTTTGGCCAGAGATAAGGCCAAAACGAACGTTTGGCATTCATTTCGAAATTAATTAAATGTGCTCATATCTCGCAATGCTGTCGCACAAGTCACGAAAATTAACTGCCTCGCTTCGATCTGGAGGAGCTTTTGGGTAGTTGGCAGTTGCCAGTCGGCAACTTAATTGCGCCAGCCAATAATAATTGGCCAAAGCGGCTTTTCGCTGCACACGACAAACGTAAACCGCTGTCCAGGTGCAGCAGCATCAAATCTTAAGCCTTATTTAAGTACCGAATGCCTTCAGGGTGGAAATACACCTCGTTTCACCCTTTGCCTCTGCTCCTGCTCTGTCTTTGTCCCTGTCTGGCTGCGGCTAGCCACAAAAAAAATAATTTATCGAAAGTTTTCGCTAGACGGACTTAAAGAGTCGCTAATGCCAGATAGTTTCCCTACTTTCGCTTCTCAGTTAGAGAACCGCTTACCTGGCCCCTCTCCCCCTGCCATCATTGCCCTTTGTGCGCATTACATTAAGCGGCTTAAATGTTATATGTGTGAGAGTGTGTGTGTGTGTGTGTTGCGTCTTATTGTTAACTATGTTATGACCAGCTGAAGCAGGGAAACATCATAATCAAAATGTTACAGTATTTGCGGTCTGTGTTTTCTAATCTGTAAAACTAAAGATTCTGTTTTTTTGAATTGGTTATTTTTTGTTCTTTTTGTTAAATTAAGTTAAAATGAATATTAAATGAATATTAAAAGAATACATATATTTTTTATGTCAATCGTATTAAGCGTATTTTTTAAATTTGTATGGTATATTCAAGTATTTTAATCGATTTATTTATTTTTTTTTGAGAAATTAAATTAATAATGTTAAAGAAATATTAAATCTAATCAGATATTTTTAAATTATTTTCAATTTAGCTTGTTTTTAACTCATTTGATGCGCCGTTTTTGGACTTGATTGAATTTCAACAGAGTTGCACAGCAATAACTGCCAAAACAAGTGCAAGAACTAACTGTTTAATGTTAACTGGGCTACTTTATGGACAGTTTGATTTTCATTACCCAAAACGACGACTTCGCTGCGTTGAGCTGCATCAACAGGAGCAGCAGCAACAATAGCAAACACAGATATAAGGACACGACAGAGCAGGACAATCCAGCGATAGATTGATTTCTCCTTCTCTTCAGATGCATATATTTTTTTTTTCCAAATAAGGAAGAGGTTGGATGAATGGCCAGAGAATAGCTATAGAGCACACACTTCAAAACCCACGAGTGGCGCAACTCGTCTGAACTCAACTTGACTCATCATCATCATCATCATCATGAGCAGCATCAGCATCAACATCATTATTGTAGATATGTCTGAGGTTTGGTCGATGCACTGGCAAGAAAGCCAGCGAAGCAAATTGTTTTTAATTAAAAGTAAACAATATCAATTCATTCGACAGTTATCCAGTTATGCTGCTGACGTGGCCATAGCTACAGCTATTATAGCTGCAGGTCCTGATCCCGTTCCAGGACCTGCTACTATTCCTAAGCTCGCGCTGGCTCCATTGTTTGCTAAGGATTAACACTCACACACACATACACGCACACAGGCACACACAGACACACACACAAAATAAGGCTTGAATGGGTTGGCTGCAATGCTTAACTTTGACATGACCTGTCTATTTATATTTCAGCGAAGGGGCAAACATTTCTTGCCAATCTTAATTTTGACCGTTATTAATTGTCCAAGTTGCAGTCACTTAATGCTGCAGATAACGAGGGGGTGGGGGTGGGGGCTAATGCCCCCGCTTCTTTCGTTGCCATTAAATTGTTTTTTGAAACTTTGAAACAGTTTTCGTATTTTAATCATGCTGTTTTTTATTCAGTTTTTCTCCATTTTTTATTATTTAACTTATGGTGCTTAACTTTGTTGCACTTTTAATTGGTTTGAAAATAACTGAAGTTAGTTTTATGATTTTTATTTATTTTTGCGATTTGATGATGCGTTAAAAACTTGAATCCTTAGGCCAGACACAGTCTATTAAATTCACTCAGCTTGCAACCTAAGTATTTCTCTCAAGTGCATTTTAATTTTAATGCACTTGTTTTAGGAATGGAGATCAATTTGTTAAAACCTGCATTTTATTTTAAAGTAGATACTTTCAATTGCATAAAAAATGTATGTTTGTATACAGTAAAATATATTATTCCAATCATATATTATTATATATAATTCTGTCATGTCTTTATTGATAATATTTAATGGCAAATTCCTGTGTCATTTGTTGGTTCAATGTATCAGATAGTTAGTTCGCTCAAATAGACAATGCTTAATATATGTTTTTAGTTCTACACTGAAACTATTTCTCACATCTCTCTGCTGTTGTCCTCTAACAAGTGTCCCTTGTGACAAGGCGAGTTATGTTACCAATAAAAAAGAACTGTGGTTAGTTCTAATAGCATTACACATACGCACCGTATGCAAAGTGCTATCTGTGAGGAGAAGAACGGAAATGTTTTAGTTGGTGGGGGGGGGGGGGTGTTTGGTGGCATATTCCCATCATCATCATTGTGAATTTGGGGTGCAGGCTTGTGGCAGGCACTGGCACTGGTGTCCTGGCTCCTCTGTTTGGTGCAAGGAAATACATACGTGCGCATTCATTTCATTTCCGTTTTGTGTCGCAATGTGGACCCAAACGGATGAGGAGACGGGGGGTGCTGGAGGACGTTGCCATGACTATGTCTCGGCTCTAACTGCCTGGCCCCGTTACAGTCGTGTGAGAGTGTGTATTTGTGTGTGTGTGTCCAACTATTTATTTTTATGACATAATGTAGCTACAGTTGCGATTGCCAGCTGCCCTGCTCTCCCCCCCATCCACCCATTTTGGCCCTTTCTGCATGTGTATTGCTGTGAATATTGCCATCTAAATATGTGAAAATTGCTCATTTGAAATGTTACCAGTGCGATATGCCAGTGAATGCCTAGGCAAATTGCCTGTCAGAAATTTTGTAGGCAATTTGTTTTTTGTTTCGCTTCGTTTTTTTCTACTTATTTTATTTATATTTTTTTTTTTTTTTTGTTTGCTGCCCGATGCTTATTGTAAGTGCTTGTCGCAATTGTTACAAAAAATAAAATTTTAAAATTTCCAAAATGTACCCAAATAAATGAAGTGCCAGAAAGTAGTGCGTGGTATTTTAATAAATTCCACATTTCACTGTGGAAATTGAGTCAATACAAGAATTTGTTTCCTTTTATTTGGATTCGAGAGGCAAAATATGAATTGCTGTGTTGCTTTGGTATTTATTTGAAAGTCGAGAACTTAACTAGTCATTTATTTTAAGAGAAACAGTACATGAGTAATAAACCTGTAGAATTATTATCTTGACATATTTCAATTAATAGTATTCCCAATTATGAATATTCCCAGCTCCGACGGATGAAATTTGTCATTTTCTATTTAGAAGCACTGCTCACATAAATAAATATAATCTCAAACAAAATAACTCAAGTTGGGCATATTGCAGTTGGTATTCACATTCAGCTCCTTTTAGCCATTGTGCATTGTTAACACATTCGTTTAGGCCACGTTCACATTGCATTCGCAGTTATTCAGGTTAAAGTTGGCGATGCTCAGTTGAAAGTAATGATTGGGACTATCGAAATGGGGACAGAAGATAAGTGAATCTCCATCGCCAATTCTCGCAACTTCGTCCAACGCAATCCTTCAGCTCAAAGTGTCTGACATCTGACGGATTTCAAGCAGCTGCTCCTGGCTCTCGGCAAGATTCACATTGGCTAGATCCACCTTGATAAAATTTTGCTATAGATGGAGTCATCGAAGTTAATCTTACGCCAGCCGTTGACAAAGCAGCGCTGCACCTCGAAAAACTCGTAATCACGCGGTATACAAATAGGCATTATTTGATGGGTATTTGTTAAAGAAAGTTGGAGTAACAGCAACGCATTTTACCCACTGCCAGGATTGAAATGCCTATTATTTACGCTGACATACAAATGAGCATTGGGCCAGCCGCGCACCTACAGATCCTGAATTTCTCGGGATCAATTATGTTGCCCGTGGTGAGCACCACTATAATTGGCAGTATGAAGTCAGCGCCGATAAACTCCGAATTATTTGCAATCGTAAATACGGCAACCATCTTAAAAAATGAACAACATTCTTATACAAAGGGCGGTAATTAATTTGTAGATATTGTCCTCACATTAATAACACCTTCTTCAAAACTGTTGATTATTGCAATTTAAATTTGAAACAAATTTCCAATCGCAACTGCAGTTGAATTTACTTAAGCGCAACAAAATTCAATATTTAACTAATAAATGCAATCAAAAGTACTTATTTATAAATTAATAAAAAATGTCTTACTTAATTTACTATTTGTTCCATAACTTTCATTAATTAGGGATGAGGCCATCAGACACAGAATTTTGTAAATTTCAGTGTAATAAAAGTTCAATTTATATTATTTACCATAGATCTTTGTCACAACTTTAAAACGCTGCTGATAAAAGGACTAACAATAGCAGAGGTTGTTTAATGACTATTTCTGCTAGTAAATACAAAATAATTTGCATATGTGTAAAAACTTTACAACTTTAGTTTCCTGAGTTTTCTGAAACAATATTGTGGCCAAGTCGCACTGCGATACCATATTATATAAACTTGTATACTTCTGGGAAAACCATAAACTAATGAGCTCATGCAAAAACAATTATCAATTCAATTTCCAAATGATGATAGATGAGCCTAAATAATCTGCATTGAAAATACGCCTTTTGAAAGAGGGCACAGCCTGGGAGAATGCCAGCAAATTGCCCCTAGGAGAAAGTCGTTAGTTTTTACTACCTACCAAGTTGGCCTGTATTCCATTCTTTACTTCTCTTTTGTACCACAACAACATTTCCCCCCCCCATTTCCCTTTAACATGCACTATCGAAAGATTTTGTGGCTAACACAATAGGAGAGGCTATGCAAAAAAGAAAATGTTTTAATATATACTTGTATATATTTTTATTTAATATTTTCGGAACTTCGAACAAAACTTATTTAAAAACTTAAAAAATTACATACAATATGTACTTTTCTACAGCATGATATATATATATTTATATACATATATAGAGACACCTACACTGTAAATATTTTAACAATGTTTAACTACGAGCTAAAATTAAAATCTGCATATTTTAAAGATTTTTTTAAAGAGCATCCAAGTTTCTGATTGGAATAAAAACAATTTTATACATTTTTATTTTGTGTTTTTGTGTTGGATGTTTTGTATACAACGACTACTATCAGATGTTGACTTTCAATAGACGAGTTCGCTTTAGTGCCTCAAAATGCCCAAAAGTAATACTCGATTCCCACTCTCCCCTTAAAAACGGAGATATTTTCAAATGCAAACTGGCCCAAATATGACACATGAAATTGTGGCCCAGTTTAGTTTGGTCAGCTTTAAGAATTGTTAAGTGAAGAATTGCTTGGGAGATGGGGGGCTGTCTTGCCTGTACCATACAACAACTTGCCGCTGAATGACATTGTTGTGGCAGAGGGATGGTCATTGTACTTGTTGGGGGGGGGTTCGTGGGGACCGCCTAACTAACTTCCTGAACATGGCCTGATGACTTGTATGTGATGCTGCTGCTGCTGCTGCTGCTGCTGTTGCAGCTCTTCAATCTTTTGTCGTTCCAGCCTGTACACATTGTCATTGGCTTACTCCGCCAAGTGGCAACATCAACGTACAACTTGACAGCACACACTGCAAGCCTAAGAGAGACAGAGAGAGAGAGAGAGAGATGGAGAGAGAGAAATGCCATGTAAAGGCGCAGTAGATGGACATACTTATGTCGTTGGCTGGGCAGCAACCTGTTTCAATGTTTCGGTATCAATCCGGCAACGTGCCACTTGTTAACGCACAATGGAGTCTTTTACAACACTGATTGATGCATCAGCAAGGACGCTGAGGGCATGTTTACAGTTTTCTATGGGCACTGCGTAAAACTGGCCGTTCTTTAATAAAACTTCGAGGCCTATTAATCGAATTACTTCCTGTACCTGCCCCTTCGATACAGATGGTAATTATGAAACAGGTTTGTCAATTTATTCTTGTTTTTTTAAAGAACTTGAGTAAAGTTTTATCAATCATTGTTTACGGTTAAAAACTATTTTGATAAATAAAAATAAACATTTTCTGATTATATAATTTATTGCTAATTCAGTATTAAATTAATATTTATCTTAATTTTTGTTAAACATAATTTCAGTTCTTATCCCCTCCGCACACATCTCTACTTATTTAGTACAGCATTTAAATTTCTTTCTCGTATTATTTTTCTAGGCGTCAGTTTACAACACTTGCGGGTCGCACTTTTTGGAAAATGTTTTGTAAAATATTGACAGAGCTATTATGCAGCGTGTACAAATTAATGGCAATGGCTGGGTAAACACACACGTACACTTCAAAACGCACATGAATACATTCACATTCACATTCACATGCACTCGCAAACACTCACACACACACAAACACACACTCACATTCACCTTTGTATATTGAGCAAATGCCTTTGAGTGCGAGCAAAATGTTTTGAATAGTGTTTGCATGTCGGTACGTGTCTTTGTTGGCAAATTAACACACACATACACACACAAAAACACCCAAACATGCACACACACGCACACACACACAGATACATGCCAAAGTCCTATATAAACATATACACAGGCTAAGCAAACAAAAAGCGTTGCCTACCTTTGCGGGCGGCGTATTTATTTACGCCTTTGAGTGGTTTACGCCGTAAAGTTCGCCTCCTGCAGTTTTCCAACTCATAAACATTTGCTATAAATATACTCTTATTTTTCTTTATCAATAAATATAATTTTAATTTGTAGAATAAAAATATATTTTACAAGAGTTCCTTTAAATAATCAATTTGATTGCATAATAAAATAAAAGGAATACTTAAAAATTTAAAATATTTGTAATTCTACAATATATTTTATCAATATTCAATTTAAAATCTTTTTATAAGTAACACAGTTAATTTATAAATTTAATATTGCTAATCATACATTTTCAATTTTATAAATTTATGAACTTTAAGTTTAGAGTATATTAGCTTTTAAAGCCCCCAAGGACTTATGTCCTGAAATATATACTCCGTCATATTTGCACTAGACAAACGTGACACGCCCGTCTGGCAATTCAATAAAAGCTCGATTTGGCCTCTAAGTGTGAGTTTATTAAATCTATAGATTTCAGATACTTCAATGGTCAACAAATTTGGAAAGCATACGCTTGATAAACTCATTTAATGATCGGTCCATAATATTTGTATAGGAGAATTATGTGAACTCCATTTTGCAACATTCTTTCTTGATAATGATAATGATGATGATAAGTTGCCGCTCAACATGTTGCCACATTGACTTGGTACAAGTTTTCGAGCAGCTGCCACTTGCCACACCCAACTAGCATTTATTTTGCACTTGTGTCTGCGCTCGCTGAAAATGGAAAAACAAAAAACTTTATTTTATAATATGCAAATTGTTTTACAATTCAATTCAATTTCATTATGCAATGGCAGCTAGTATTATCAGCTGCTCGACTTTCAGCTTCTTCCTATTAATATTTGGTTTGAGTCTTTGTTGTTGCTGTTGCTGTTGTTGTTGTAGCTGCTGTTTCTGCTGTTTCTGCTGTTGTGCATTGACAAGCAAACAAAACTCAACACCAACTGCAGCCCCAACAACAACGCACCAAAAAAACTTTCCTCAAGGTGTTGTAATATTTTTGTATTCAGGTAATTGTTGGTGTTGTCGGAGCAGGTGCTCCTGGAAAGCCAGAAAACAAGTGGCGCTGCGCAACATTCGCTGTTGAAAGTTTATTGTTTAGCTCATGTTTCGTTGTATGTTTTTTTTTTTGTAATAATTTTGCTTTGCATTGCACAAAATTTTGTGGAAAAACAAAAGAAAATATGCATAAATTTGCAATTTCCATTGCGAGTCGGTTATTGATTTTGTTAGAAGGTAAAACAGTTTTGTTTGAATTCGTTGCAGACATATTAAAATAATTGTGCAAAGTTTTCTTACTCTATTTCAATTGCCAGCTGGCGTTTTTGTTTATGCAAATCTGGCAAATCAACCCTCAACATAAATGGTCTATACGGCAATTTTTCTATTAACTGAAATCGCGAAATTTTGTGACCCAATTTGCGTTTTGCCCGGCTCATTAGCCAGTGACCAACATTGTATAAACTTGCGCTAAAAGAAAAATGAAAAGAGAAAAAATAAAAACTCGTATTTTAAATATACGACGCTAATTAATTAACGTCTGGACGCCTTTCACTTTGTGGTAACTTCATTAGTTGGCAGCCTGCTAAAATTCCAGCTTCGACTAACCTGAGCCCAACAAGTCGACCCACTGACCCACCAACCCAAGCGGACCCTCCATCGAGTGAGCCCCTCTCCCACGGCTTGGATTCTTTTCAATGCGCTTAATTAGCCGACGCCTGCTAGGTGCCAGATTATATTTAAGGTTAGGTTATCCATGCCACAGCACAAAAAACTAAAACCGTACACAACAAAAAAAGTGAAAGGATGCATCCAAGTTTAAAGCAGCTTATTGCTAATTAGTGTAATATTTCAGGAAAAATGCAATACACTTGACAGATATGAAGGCTGTTCCCAACAAAAAAAAAAAAGAATGGAGCTAAGAGAATTGACAGCGGTTTAAATGACATAAAATCGAATTATGGTAAGCACCTGATGCCAAGATAAAAATAAATTAATAAATTTAAATTTATTATTAGTTATGGCAAAACAAGCTTAACATTTATGTTGATAGTTTATAAAAATGATTATTAAAATTATTAAATATTTTCAATATTTTTTCTATTTTTTCTAGTTTTACTTCTATTATTAAATTATTCACCTCGTTGTACATATTGAGAAATAATGAAATATATATTTTAGATAAGATTAAATTACAATCTATGTGGCGGCTGCCATATTCTGGAAAAACATGATGGAGAATTCGAGCACATTGGTGGGCTTGTAGCGGAGTAGATTCATCACGTAATCCTGCATGAAATCTGCTAGTTCCGAATTGGATTTGAGAAACTCTGTTGTATTCTCATAGTTCAGTGATTTGAGATCGTGAAATTTTCGGGCAAGGCCGACATTCTGGCGCCACATCAGCTCCAGCTTGGGCATGATTGGCTCGATCTTCTTGGGCGGGGCACAGACGGCGTGCAGCAGATAGTTGTAGCCGCGCCAGAAGTGCAGCACAATGCGTCCCTCGGGCGTCATAAAGGTCTCGGCCACATCCTGCAGCTCATCGTTGAAGCACTGCTGTGTGATGATGTGCACCGTATTCTTGTATGTGCGATAGAAGATGCGCACCAGTTTGCGCTCCTTCTGCACCAGTAGATTGCAGCGCAGGACACGTCCATACAAGTTCATCGTGTAGTACTCGAAGTTGCCCACGAAATTGTGACAGATCAGATGACGCATGAGGAGTTGTATGCCACCGTCCAGGACGAAGGTATGATCCCGATCCTTGATATCAATGGTGGCCTTGAACTTCTGCGTCTCCTCATTGATTTTTGTTTCGCGTATCGCAGTCAGGTGGAGATCAGCATGGTTTCTCACCTCTAACGTCTTCTCCACAAGCGCATGATCGATGCGATCGAATTCGGAACGTTTCTCACAGATCAGCTGGAAGCGATCGTCATACTTGCCCTTCAGCTGGTGTCCGCACTCGGTGATGCCCTTGCCCTTCTTCATCTTGCTGCTGCTGTAGACCACATACCCATCGAAGGCCTCCTCCACGTTCAAGCAGAATTTGCCAATCTGTTGCAGCTCGCGCTCCATGAAAATCTTGATATTCTCGCTCAGTTTACAGTTGGAGTTGCGCAGCTTCGAGATGAACAACTGCTCCTTAAACATGACAGCCTGTTTGATGGGCAGAAAGCTCTTCGGATCGATGCCCCAATCACATTGTTTATACTGATCATCCGATGGTTCGATGGGTCGAATCAATGCCGAGATAATACTCGACACACTGATCTCATCCTGAGCACTCAGTTTGTCCATTCCATTACAGGCTTCTGGTGCTTCATCGGAGTGTTCTTCGTTAGGGTCACGAAATTCATCCAAATCACATGGTATAAATAGAGGTGGATCCAATTTTATTGGTTCTTTCTTTAGAGTTGGGTCTTTTTTGTTGTCTGAGAATATCATTTTCAAGTTACATTATATATAATATATATTATATAATACATATATTAAACTCACGCATTATTAGTATGTATCGTTTTAATTATGCCTACGAAGGATTGATAAAGAAAGTTCCTCGCCAATTTGAAAGAAAACAAAAAATTTAGTTTTTGGTAGTATTTGCTTACACATAAATTATGGGAACGAATCAATTTCAATTACATCAAAATAGGAAAAAATCTGACACAAATGACAATGTTTAATGTATACCAAATTGTTGAATTTGTTATTATCTGTAACCAATTTCACATGCTTTTATTTAAAGATTGTATGAGTTAATTCAATATTTATCATATTTGGCCGTACAAAGAATTTCATTATTTATATTTTTGCCTCTATATTTTAGGTATTACTTACAATTTCTATAGTTTCTGAAGATTTCAATTGGCTGTTGTTCAGCAATTCAGAAGGGTTTCACACACACGGCAACTGCAGCTTGAAATAAGTAAACTGACAACAGAATAGAATTTGCAACTTGCAGCTTGCAACAACAAATATAACAACTAATTGCAAGGCCAAGAACTCTTCAGAAAACTTAAAGCTGCAAACAAGGCAGGTTGTGGACTATGTGTGTGTGTGTGTTTGGATGAAAAACAATTGAAAGGTCAGTGCAAAAGGCATAAGGATGCAAGTGGCAAGAGGCAGGACATGCTCAGTGGAGGCAGGACAAGTGGAAAGGACAATTGGGACGGACGTGGCACAGACTCATTAAAACGCATAAAACGTATGAGCAGAAAATCAACAGTCAAGCGAAGCAAAAAGGGGGCGTAACAACAGAGGCGGTTGGAGTCTTAAGGTGTTGAAAAATAAATAAATACAAAAATAAAAAAATAAAAACAAAAAGAAAACCCTTGTTGCGGCCTTGGCCCGAACAATATTAAATTTGTTATTAAGCCCTGTAATTATTTGCTCAGGCGGAATTGTACGCATTTTCTTGGCTATTAACTGCCATTTCTTTTGGCTCTGTGCAGCGCCTGAAGGGGCGGTGCGGGTGGTCTGCTTGTTGAAAAGATGAAAACATAAATAAATTATTCAGATGGGACAAAGACAATGCGTTCGCTGTTTGCTCAGCTTATTTCACAGTCAAGTTAACTTTAAAAGATACGCGCTGAGCCGGCGGCCTCAAGACAATTTCACAATTCTTAACCTATTTATAAATATATATTTTTTTTTGTCTGTATTTTCATTTTCATTTCCCTTTGCGTTTTTTCATTAATTTCTTATGCATTTCTGTACGCGTAAATTAACTACAATTGTTTTTTGTGTCGTCCACTTACATTTAATCTTCATCTTTTCATTCATTCACATTCACATTCTCATTCACATTCACATTCACATTCATTCGCAATCATTGGGTGCGCGCCTCGTTCATCTCCTTGGCAGTTGCTTGCCCCTGCTTATTGCTGCCTGCAACGCCTCTTTCCGCCCAGTCCCATTCAGTGCTAAAATAAATCAAAATGCTGGACGAAGAAAAAAACCGTCGAGAAACATCGGGCAAAAACAAATCTTAAATGAAAATTGTAACCAACCGTCGCAACCGCCGCCGCCGCATGCAGATCCTGCCAGATCCTTTGGGGTGTGTGGCATAATCTGTTTGGCTACACACACACACACATACATATCGGAATGTATTGGTATGGGCTGTGTTGTTGTGGGCTGGCAAGCTTAAGGGTCAGTAATAAATGTCATGATATGAAATTTATTTACGCGCCACGAAAACCAATGAAAACCAAAGCAGGGCAAAGGAATGCAGCAACAACAATAACAACAGCAATAAGAACAACAACCATAAAAATGCCACAGTACAAAAACACTCCTAAGGACAATTAAAAGGAAATTGCCAGCTAAAGCGGAGACACTGAAAAGACGCAAAAGAAATCCGACTCGAATCGCGGTTGCTAATAAATCTCAGCTAAAATTGATAACCACCGACGGTTCGATACAAATTTTTAGAACGATAGACAGCTGCAGTATATATATATAAACAAACAAACATTTAGAACGATAGACAGAGGTAGTATATATATATACTTTATTCTAGGACGGATATATTCGTCAATGCTTTGAAATTTCAGATCAATATTGGATAGATAAGTGCAGTAAATATATATTATATTCTAGAACGGATATATATCCGTCAATGCAATGCAACTTCAGAAGAAGAATGCTTTTTACGAGTTTATTAAAATAAGATTTATGAATTTGCTTTTAATTTAAAGTATTATTTTATTTTTTATAATGCGATTTGGACATACAAATTTAAAGAATGCCTCAACAAACTGATATTACACAGATATAGAACGATAGACAGCTGCTGTCTATATATATATTATTCTAGTACGGATATATATATTCGTCAATGCAATGCATCTTCAGAAAAAAATAATAATAGTCTCTACAAGCTTAATAAAAATAAGCTTTATTCATTTCTTTTTAATTAAGTAATATTATTTTCATATTTTATAATGCGCTTTTCACATACTATTTGAGTTAAAAAATTATTAATAATATTTTCATAATATTACGGAATAAAGTGCAATTAATTCGCCAGCTGAAGCTAAAGTTTAATTATGAAATGGAACACATTATTATATAAATATATAATTATCGTCAATGTGCAAATAAATATGAAAATAATGTTAACTCATTTCCACTCCAGTTTATAATTGATTTAATGGGATAATTTTTGGAGTGGCGCTTTTCTTGTGTGGCACTTAATAGATAGACATGTGTCATTGTCATATTTAAATAAATCAATTTATGAGTCTTAACGCATGAATGCAAACATGAATAAATGTCACAATTGTTAAGCGTGTTCATCAATCAATAGTCAATTTATTTAATAAATTAATTATTATTGTAGTATCTATGGTTACTGGTTTTATCAGTGCTGTTGTGTCCGCTGCCAATGCCAGATTTTTTGCCTCAATTGATGCCACATAAAAAAAAAATAATGAGTATGATTGTAGAGGTTTTGGAGGGGGGATTGTGGGTGGTGAGAGGAGATTAAGTGAGATGGTGCTTTATTTTAATTGCTTTCTACATGATTTACACGCTGCTTATGCTCTTGCCCCTTTTCACACTTGTCCGCTAACAAATTGCAAACACTAAGCACACAACAAAAGACAATGCAACTGACGTGCCAATTTGGCATTTGAACCAAGCGGGAAATGCGACGCTGGGAGACGCCACTTAAACTTGACATGAGCTCATAAGCAAACACAGGTTGCATGTCCTTTCACACAAGTACACACACACAAACACACACACACACACACACACATACACCTCATAAAAATGCGAGCTGACAACACTTTTGTATGAGTTGAAAATGCTGGCAGCAAGCGCTTAACAACACAAATCCAACACACTCCTCCAAAGAGGGCTCTCGTATCGTGCCTGCAGCACGCAATCCTGTCAAGATTTCAGTCAACACTAATATACACTCACACACACACACACACACGCACGCGTGCACACTCAGTTGAGTGGGTGTTTATATGTTTGTGTCTGCCTTTTGCCAGCTGTTTTGTTGGGGATGTGTTAATTACAGAAAAATTGCGAGAATTTGTATTATTTACTTTGTTATCCAGATTTCAGCTTAGAGCTAAGCTTCATTGTTATTGTTGTTGCTGCATGGTGTTACGTGTGTAGCCTACAATTGCATGCATGTGTGTGTCTGTGTGGTTGTGTGTGTGTGTGTGCTGTTGCCTTTATTCGGCTGCTCTTCAAGGTTAGCTTTTTGCTGTTTTTTTTACTGCCAGGCTTTCAAAGAATTTGGATAGAGAGTTTTAAAAAACTCATACCAGTCCTTTGATCACAAAAATGCTGGTTTTGTATATTTAAATAAAAATTCTTAAGTCAAAGAAAAGTATAGCTATAAAAGTTAAGCAGCTACGTATAACATTTTTCCCAAGAATTACAACAAAAAATAATACAAAATTTAGGCAAATTTATATTAATCGAGATTCAGCAATTGCTATTCAAAAAGAAACTAGAAATTTAAAAAATTATTATGTTTTTATAAAAAGGCTTTGGTATTTGGAAATCAATTAAAATTCTAAAATTGGTAATACTTATGTGAATAATGTTTTCAAATATTTCTTGCCAGAATTTAATAACAACAATAGCAAAATACTTATATAATTTATAGCAGCGGAATTAGTATTCCATTATGAAAGTAACCCCAGCAACGCCAAATGATTCGTAGTTCATTTTATAACCCAAGCAACCTGAAAACATTATTTACAACCCTCAAACAAAGTTTAATAAAATGTTCAGTATAATTTCGAGTTTCGTTTGCAACAATTAACAAACGTTGAAAAAAAGTGCAAGTTACAGAAAAAACAATTAATTTTATTTTTTAAGTGAACCATTTGAGGATGGCGTGTTGTAAGGAGAAGGATCTGTATGCGGGTGGCGGTGATTGCATCAACGGACCCATGGAACTGCAGCCGAAATCAGCATGTCCAGCGCCATTAATCTGTGCCCCTCCACCCGAGATGGCGCCAATAAGGCGAAAAAAATGGCACCCAGCTCCCGTGGGCATAGTGCCACCCACCGAGGAGGAGCAGCGTGAGATACAGGAGTACATGAAAAAGGTAACTGTGGAGCCGGCGCAGGAGCACCATCAAATGGTGCACGATCTGCAGGCTGCCGTCGACAATCAGCAACAGCAGCTGCTCGATATACAACTGGAACAGGCCCAAAAACCGCTCAAAACGGAGGAGATGCAATTCGCAGTGAGTAAAATGGATGATAATATAAGAATTATATAAATCTGATCAATCTGACACAGCGCTCGATTGATCCCGATGCGGATAATCTGCAGAATCCAGCGTGTTATCTGCCGCAGCCTGGCGATGAGCTGCCCCACAAGGATTCGATGACGCCGATGGGACCAATTGGGCCATGGGCCACGGGCAAAGTAGACTGGAGTCCGATGGCTGGTCTAACGGGCACTCGTCCCGTTGTCGATAGATACTCGATAACACGATACAGCTCCAATGAATGGCGCGCCAGGAATCAAGAGACGGTGCAATATGTAAACACTGTGCTGGACAAGGCCGATAAGTAAGTTGGATGATCTATCCACAGCAAATACGAATCCCTAAATTGGATACTTCTTCTGCAGAAATCGGTTCAGCTCAACGACGGAGTACCAGCGGCTCACAGCCATGGTAAACAAGACGCAGAACGAGACGACGGACAAGCTGAGGCAGCGTTCGCAGGTGATCTGCAAGTGGAAGAGCACGCTGGAGACGGCGATTAGGACGATGACGGACGAGATCTTTATGGTAGACGAGGCACGGAATAGACTGCGCCGGACACTCGTAGTGATCGGTGTGCCCGAGTCGATAGTGAAGGAGTGCATTGCGAAGCGTTGCGGTCGTCCAGACTCGGAGCTAGTGCGCGACCATACCGAGGAGGAGCTGGTGAATGAGCTGGCGCTTATAGCGGAAATTAAGAGGTTGCTGCAAAAGACAATGGACGACTTCAATGCACAGCAGATGGAGAATCGTGCGGCCAAGCAGCGGCTGGAGTACGACTGGAGCGACAAGCAGGAGGCATACGAAATAGACACAGTCAATGTGGGATTAAACAACTCGTCGCGAACGGTCATGTTCCATGTGGGCGCAATACGACAGCCGCCGGAGCAGTCTTCGGAAAAGTACTGGGAACATTTCAGCCTTGAGACGCTGAATGAGTGTGAGAAGTGCCGCCAGAGATCTGCGGCGCTGCGCAGCACTCTAAATGCCATACTTCTCAACGGAGCAAGGGACTTGCGCACCCAGGCAGATGTAGTCGAGAAATCCTTCACGGCGCGCATCAATTGCACGCAGGAGGCCGTCAAGCGCTACGAGAACGATCTCCATCGCGTCCTGCAGGATCTTGCCGACGTCGAGACGCGTATCGAGCAGCTCCATGGACGCATCCGCAGCTTCGATGCTGCCATGAAGGTGGCCCAGACGCGTATGCACAATCGCAGCTATCGCCCCAATGTGGAGAGTTGCCGCGATGTGGCCCAGCAGCGTCTCATCGACGAGGCGCACACCATCCAGAGCAGTGTGACGGCCATGCTGCACGAGCTCCAATCAGCGGAGGAGACGAAGGATGCCCTCGTCGGCGTTCGCAGTACCCTCGAGCGAGAAATCATGCTCAAGCGACGCACCTTGTTTGTGGACAGGGAACGCTGCATGTTGCTCCGCTCGCATTACCCTTCCACCGATGCCCTGTCAGGTGCGGGTGAATTCTAACTGTATTTAAATTTTGGAATTTATAGTGATATTATTCAAAATTTTATGTGTAAAATTTCATGTCTTAAACTACAACATTTTCAATTGAATTTATATATAACAATAAATAATAAGTATGAGTATCTTCGATAAGGTATAAAGAGAGAGTCTATGGTATATTTTCCTGAAAAATACCTTTATCTATTATTATTACAATAACACAAATTAATCTATTATAATATTATATAATATTAACTCATATTTTTAGACAGCTGCAGTCGTCAGTTGTAAAGTAATTTTACTTCAAACGTTTTGAAAGCATCAATTGAATTTTACGTATAAATAGGCAGTATATTTTATGAAAAATGTATTCATGCAATAACAAAATAATAATACCTTTTTCCTACCTAAAACCAAATTTATTCAAAAAAGAAAAAATTAAATTAAGCCATAGCATTCAATAGATGTCACGTGCTTTTCCTTGGCCTCTAAACTTGTCAGCAGCTAAGACCTGTCAGCATTTCCTGCTCGTCTTCAGAAACATGGAGAGCAGTTATACACTGACCTTGTCTACTCACAAAAACAACTGTAATCTGCAGCATTGCCTGTTAGATTTTTGGGCCAACTGCACAACACGTGGCTCCATAATAAATCTTTGCCAAAGAATGTTTTGCACGTTTGCGGAAGCAACATCCAGCAGCCAAAATAAAAGACAGAAACAAACCGACAAAAATACACAGTAAACAAAAAAGCGACCCGCAGAGATGTGTGTGTGTGTGTGAGGTGTTTGTGTGTGTGTAAATGTTTTGACTTGGGTTTGCTAAGCCGGCCACAGCACGTGGCGAATGAGCAACGTGTGAGTGTCACATGACCTTTGCAGCAGGCCAAAACAATTCCTGTTGTGCAAATAAATAAGTAAAGTATTTTTCAACTAAATAAGTTCAATATGCTGTCAATAGTTGTTATACCTTGATAAAAGTTGTTATACCTTTATAGAGAGTATTGCAAAATTGTTTTCAAGTGTATTTCGATTGATTTTTATTAGATGAATCAATTTATTATATAATATATATATAAACTGTCCATATGCCCATATCAGTCAGTCCGAATTTTGTAGTCTAATATTCACAGAAATCCCTTAAGCTTAATATCTGATTTTGGTACAGTTAAAATGCTTCTAAATATTTGTATATATATTTTAATAAAATTTAAATAATTTAAAAGGAAAAATCAAATTCAAATGAAGTTTGAACAGAGATTTGCAAATCTGAAGATTAATTCGGTTCACAACTTTGCTTCTACTTGGCTAAAATAGCCGTCGTTTTCATGTTAATTGGGATTCTTGCTATGTTTTGATTTAAGTTTAATTTATTCTTAATCTTGGGCGCACCACAATCCATTTTGGTGTATCCATTTACAAGGAGGCAAACACACAGATGGACAGTGAAAACTGTTCCAATATTTGTCGCTCTATTTGAAATGCCAACCGCTTAGGGGGGTTTCCCCCTGAACTCTGCCACCGTCTGACTCTAAATTGAGTACGTGTTGTTCTGGCTGCTGCACGTGTTTGGTAAGTAATAAGTGCACGTGTTTGTTGTAAGGCCGGAGTATCCGGCGTATCCGGAGATGTGTACGGAAGGTTGTGCGTGTTGGCAACATATTTCCACTTTTATGGATTTTCAAACGTGTCTGATTGCCATTTACGTAATGTCGCTTTATTTATTTCATTTTATTGCACTTATATCGTTCGTAATGTGGAAATATCAATTCAATCGATGGATTGAAAAAGGCTTATTCAGTATGGTTTATTCAGAAACTGCAAGTTGTTTTAATAGATTTTGCATTTTTTATTGGAATTCAATGAAACAAAATGCTGAGTTATATGAAGTTAAATTTCATATTAATATAAATAGTTAAAGGACTTTATTATCATCTTTTTCTTAATGTCTTAAAGTAATTCATCATTTATTTAGCGTATCCTTCATCTTAAAGTTTAAGCAGTTGCTGAGTTCTGCGAAGTTTTATATACTTCATAATAATATAAATAATATAAAGTTCATAATTTATACTCCTATATCCTTCATCTTAAAGTTTTAAGCAGTTGCTGAGTTCTGTGAAGTTACATTTCATAATAATAAAAATAGTTAAAGGACTTTAAAAACATATTTTTCTTAATGTCTTAAAGTAATTCATAATTTATATTCCAATCTAATTATTTAGCATATCTTTCATTTTAATGTTTAAGCAGTCGCTGAGTTCTGTGAAGTTAAATCTCATAATAATAAAAATAGTTAAAGGACTTTAAAAACATATTTTTCTTAATGTCTTAAAGTAATTCATAATTTATATTCCAATCTAATTATTTAGCGTATCTTTCATTTTAATGTTTAACCAGTCGCTGAGTTCTGTGAAGTTAAATTTCATAATAATAAAAATAGTTAAAGGACTTTAAAAACATCTTTTTCTTAATGTTTTAAAGTAATTCATAATTTATATTCCTATATATTCATTTAGTATATCTTTCATCTGAAAGTTTTAAGCAGTCGCTGAGTTCTGTGAAGTTAAATTTCATAATAATAAAAATAGTTAAAGGACTTTAAAAACATATTTTTCTTAATGTTTTAAAGTAATTCATAATTTATATTCCTATATAATAATTCAGCATATCCTTCATCTTAAAGTTTTAAGCAGTCGCCATCATTCAACATTATTTGCAGCCACATTTTGCTTTACCTAGTTTCCAACTATGCGTTTTACTGTCAGGCAGTCATTGCTTTTGAGTTATTATGCAAATTGTGCTTTAAGGTGCCAATTCGTTACGCAAGAGCGCGTACCACCCACTGCACTGGCACCTCGCACCTCGCACCTCGTCTGCCGCCGCACCTGCCCCCGAGACGCTGACAAGCGACGCTATTTTTAACTCCATTACCATTTCTCTTGGCCATGCATGCCACATGCGGTGTCGTTTTTAGCATTTGCGATGTTAATATTTCGTAATGCCGGTAAAAATCACAGCATGCGCCCAACAACAGACAACAACAAAAAGAGAAAAAAAGAAAACAGGAAAACAACAACAACAACACAAACATTGGCGCCTGCAAAAATCGGCGGCTGTTCCCAGGAAGCGAGGCTCATTGTGTTGCCACACACACACATTTTGTGTGTTGTGTTTGGCATCATGCGGCGTCAATGTGCCAAGAAAAAATCTGTTGCATACTTTGCGCAGCTAACGAAAATCTTTATATTTTCAGACATCCCGCAATGCCTAAAAAAAGTGTGTGTGTATATATATCACATAAAAGGAGTGCGTAAAATGGCATTTTAAGAATGTTGTTGTTTTGGTAAATTAATGGATTGGCCAGGAGTTTTTTTTTAGAGAGGGTTGCGGAGCTACGACAACTGTGAAAACTTTTTAAAGCGTTCGAATTTACATACAACACTTTTTTTTTATTATTATTGCAATGTTCAAATACCTCAATATTTTTTGTTTTATTCAAATTTTTGACTGCTCCTCAATTTGCTTATGAGCACAAAGCATTCTGCAAGTGACTACTTAGAGTAGGATATATTCATGTGTTCATGTTTTGGCAAACGCTTTGAAGGTTTCCTTCACATAAAATAGAGGCGAAGTTAAGCCTAAAGAGAGGGAAAGAGAGAGATAGATATATTGAAAGAGAGAGAGAGAGAGGGAGAAAGCAAGGCATATCCACACCTTTGGAAGCTGGAGGCAATAATTTAACTTCAACGCAGCAAGACATGCAATTTAATTTTAACAAAACCTGACATTATCACACGAACCAAACGGGCCAACAACAGCACAGAAGAGTTGAGTTTTTAGCTGGAGTTGCGGAGTTTGCAAAAGCAAAAGGAGCAGCATTTGCTGGCAGCAAAGAGATGTGTGTGGGGGGGGGGGGGGGGGCTGGGTTGAGAAGCAGCTCAACGTTACTGCAACACAAAGTTAGTAACATAATAAGTAGCAATTTTCGGTTTCCGTTTTCCGGGCCAAGCGGCAGCGGCAGCGGCAGCAACCTACCATAAAAATACATAAAATTGCACCAGAAATAAAACGAGATGGAAAAGACGAAAAGTGGAAAACCAGTCGAAGCAAAAACCAAGAGGAAAGAGAGAAACGCCAGCCAAAAGACAGCAGAGGCAACAGCCTGAAGCCTCGCGGAGCAGGTTGAGGCGGGAGTGTGGCCCGTTGTGAGGGGGGTGGCGTGTCGTGTCTGACTGCCAAGAAAGTCGTCGCGCATGCAGAGTAAATTGGAATTTTATAGCTGAAACTTCTGCAGAAGCTGGCAAAGGTGCAAGTTGCAACTGGCCCCCAAAAACTCAAAGCCCAATTGTGCTGTGAGCCGTAATCATTTGTGCTGGAAAATGATATCTACTTAGAATCACATTTTTTTGCTTGTAAGCTGAAGATAACTAAACATTTACATTTTAATAATAAATATTCTTTTTTATATTAATGCATTTGTTTGTTTAATTTTAATTCCACTCAAATCTTTAGATTGCAAAATTAAGTTTTTATAGATGCATTAAACTGTTTTCGATGTGAAAGGAAAGGAAATAATTTATTTATTAGTCTGCTAATATACAGATATGAAATAAAAGTAAAATTCGAAGCAGCTATTCTTTCAACCCTAATTCATATTCGATATTTTTTAATGGTTTTCTGGAACACCTTTGGCCAATTATTATTGAAATCAACTTATTTCACAGCATCTATAATATGTCAGTAATAAGCTGGAAGTTGCCTATATTCCAGCAGTTTGCGAGAACAACCCATTCGGGCGAGGCAAATGAAGATGTTGCAGCCAAATTAGTTGCAGGCAACAACGCAGAAACAAGGGGCTGTGGCTGAAAGTTACTCAAAAGCGGCGCGGACGATGAGGACAACAAAGCTTGTTATTTTGCCTGGGCTCGTTAGCATTTTACAACACTGGCGCAGTTGTGGGTCGGTCGCATCACGTGTACAGCACCCCACACACCATAAGATGATTTGTGACCAGATGCAACTTTTTGCCGACGCCTCCGGCAGCCATTTTTGATATTATATTAGAGGTACTGTTGCCACTGCTGCTGCTGCTGCTGCTGCTGCTGCACTTCCGCTTCCGCTTGCGCCAGCGACTCGCAGCATTGCATGTAAATGTAGATTTTTGATCGCTTATCACAGTGCCTGTGTCTATGCAAACGTGTGTGTGTGTGTGTGTGTGTGTGTAGAGAGAGACAGAGAGAGAGAGCGATGGGGTTACAGAGTTTGGGGGCCGACTTTAGATTTCATCTCTGTTGCTGACTTGTTGACTTTGCCAGGTTAACTGTTGAAATGTTTATGACTTCATTGTGCTAATAAAAAGTATAATTTTCATTGTGCGGCATTTGCAGTTGATTGTGAGTCAGAGGCAGAGGCAGAGGCACGTGCAACGCTGTCAGGTGAAAATGAAGAGGTTTTTTTTTCGTATACCGTTTTATTAGCTGCATAAAAGTTGTCTGCATTTTAAGTATGTGGCTTTTCATAAGTCTAACTTAATTGAACAATTGATTTTATTACGGGAATTACATGTAATACGTTAATTGTCAGAAATACGGAAAGTAGAAGAGTTTCTGATTCTTTACTTAAATTATCTGTTGACTATTTGTAAAGTTTTTTGATTATTGAGAAATAGATTCAGAAAAAGTGCATTTCTTTAAGCACTGCTTCTCATTCCCTTTATAACTCCATCTATCTGGGGCAGTCCTGTGCCATTCTTAATACTCTCAAATAATCAGATTAGCATACGCTTAACGGGACAGCGCTTAGACCACCAACACGGGTGTCCCAGTCGAGGGGGGGAGACTGAGGGCCAGAACGTGGAGTGTGTTGCAAAATCAGCAGCTTGTGTCAAAAGCATCAACCGATGCCAGCAACAAACAAATGCCGCACGCAATTCCATGGCAGGACATTTTGGTTTTTGCTGCCTGCCCCAGCGATTCCCTGCCCCATAAGCTGATGTGCCTGTTCAGCAGCTAATGCGGCGTGAATATGCAACGCGGACGGGCAACAGCAAGTGCAACAGCCACAGCGGCCACGTTATCATCATCAATGCACGAGGCCAGGTCAAAATATTTTCCCAACGCCCACCCGCCGCACTTCCCCCTTTGCTACCCACTCCGCGTTGTGCTAATGTGCGGTCTGTTGGCCGCTGAAAGATTAGCCAAGGCTTTAGCATATGCGCCCTTTGGTTGTGCCACCGCCTATCTCTCTCTCTATCTGGGTGTGTGTGTGTGTGTTTGGGCTGAAAAATCAAAATTGCGGCACGCGCAGATTGTCTGGCATTTTATTACCTGGAATGTTGACGCAGAAGCTGTAGAAATGATTGAGATTGAATGAAATGCCAACGCAGATGACAGCATCCGAGACAGAGACATGCTTTTATACACGCACACTCACTCACACACACACACACACACAGCGCACACACACACACACTTAAAATATGCAGAAAAGTAACACTGCAAAATTAAGGTTAAAAAGAAAAATGCCATTTAAATGCAAAGCATATTTTTGGCAACCGAAATTACTTGAAAAGGTGAAAAAGTGACTTGCGTGCGGCACTTGGAAAGTGGCAGGTGACAACTTGTCTGTGCCCTCTCTGCTGTGGCATGCCTGTAAATAATCAAGCTGAATGTTGACACGCATAGCTCAACCACTCCGGAAAGAAACAGCATATGCCACTGGCTGAGACTCTGAGACTTGCTTGCAACAATGCGGTTGGTAATAAAGTTTAATATGTACATTTTTGCATGAGAGAAATTAATTTTGTCACTTCCCCTAGAATTACGAATTTTATCTTACCAAACCAAATTGATATTTTATTATACATAAAATACAAAACTGCCTAATTTTACAAGTAAAAAACAAAAATTACAAGTATGTAATTTTACATGTAAAATAATTAATGTAAGCAACTTTTTTATATAATCAATAATTTTTGGACATGTTTAGCTGATGACTTGCTCTAAACAATTACTTTTCTGTATTAAGCAGTTACTGAAATAAATCTGAAATATTTTTTAAATTGCTTGACAGAATAGAAGAAGGAGAAGCATCAATAAAAACTGTTTTCGTTTTCCACAGAGCAAATCACGGAGCTAGCCAAATTCGCATTTGCACATTTGGCGAGGCCATCAAAAAATAAAAAATAAAACGAACAAAAAAAGAGAAACGCAAATAAAAAAATAAAAAAAATGTAAAAAATGAAAGAAAAAAATAAAAAATGTGCCTCAGTTGTCGTCGTGACTTTTGAGCTGTCAAAAACTTTTGGTGCTGTCGCAAAATGTTCCCACGCCTGCTGTCTGAATGTGTGTGTGTGTGTGTGTATGTGTATTAGTGTGTGTATGTGTGTTGTGTGTTTGTGGGTGTGTGCTGCCATTGAGTTGTTTGTCTTTTAATTGTTTGCACTTAAGTCGAATTTAGCGCCCTTCTCTTGGCTTGTCTGTACTTGTTTATATATATACATTTATATACATATATATATATATGTGTGTGTGTGTGTGTGTGTATTTGGCTGTGCCTTGTAGGTTATGACTTTTTGTGAAAAGTCGTTAAGAGAGCGCTCAAAGAAATTACAGCTACAAAGTGTGATATGTTTGGAATGAAAGGCTTGACTTGCACATGCAAATGGCTCTGAAAGTTATTTCAATGCTTCCTTAAAAGCCAAATTTCAACATTTAAGCGGTTGCAAAGCCACTCTTTGATGGCTTCTGTTTCCAAGTTAAAAATCAAAATACTTTGCGCTATTTAAAATTGTATATGAAATATATTTGTTTTTCTTTTATAATTCTGCGTACATTTTATGCCAATTTGAATTAATTAATTATTTAATTAAAATTTATAATATGAAAAGTAAAATATGAAAGAATTCAATTTTGTGTTTATTATAAGTTTTATGCCGTATTTAAAATTTTTTGTTGGATCCAAATTTATTTAAAATTGGATTTATTTATTTTATAATACTCACGAAAACTACTTAATGATTGCTTCAAGTGCAGCTAGCATAACTCAACTTTGCTCTACTTTCTCTTCTTTTTATCACTATTGATACACATACAAACGAGTAGTACACACACAAACACACACAAATACCAATGCTGACAACTCAAGAGAAGACCAGCAATCAGTTAGAATGCCAATTGACTTATCTGTGCGGTCAGGCAATGGCAAAATGTTTGCTCTGACAAAACATTAAAGTCTGCAACGTGCCAATCCTCAATCTCAATACGAAAACCAACCAAACTGTACTGAACCGAAAATGGAATCGGATCACAGACGTAGTCTTTGGTAAATTGATACACATCAACGTTAGCTGCAACGATGCGTTGCAATAGCCGCAAATCTTTGCGTAAATCAAGCAAAATGCAAATTTTACTAAAAGCAAAAAAAAACATGCAAAAAAAAAATGTGACCGCAAAGAGAGCTGAGAGGGAAAATATTTGGAAAAATAGAACACTGAAGGCAACAGGCAAACAGAAAACCAAATACAGGCAAAACATACAAAAAATGCTGAAAGAAAATAGTTGTGTGGCTCAAATGGCTGTCAGGTAAAACGATGACAGAAAACCCAAAAAGGAGCACAACGAAACTGAAAGTAAGCAATGATTTTGGCAAAAAGCAAAGCAAAGTTCTCAACCAACAAAACCTTGTTTATCACACGTAACTGTAACTCTCTCTCTCTCCCTCTGCTCCCTCTGTCTCTTTAACTCTTTCCATCTCTCTCTTACAGCCATTTGAATTTTTCGAACCCATTTTCGGTTTCCAGTGCTGGTCAATTGGATTTGGTTAGCCTGTGTGCTGCCATCCAGCACCTGACCAACCCCCGCTAACCATATCTGGTACCTCTATCCTAACTGGTGTCTAGTTACCACTGCAGTCACCCCCTACCCTCCCCCTAAATACCTGTCCAAGACATATTCATTTCGTGAAAACACGATTCGCACTTGACGCACAATTTTCGCTGAATTTGGTCTCAGTTTTCGGTTGTTGAGTTTCGATTTGGTTTTGGGGTTTCTGCCAGTGAAATTTGATGATCGTTCAAAGAATGCTTTTTTGTCGCTTCAAGTAAGAAAACAAAAGCGTTAACTGAAATTTGTGAACTAAATTAACAATTTGACCTACAAATTGCATTAAAAAATCTAGAAATTCATTGAAATATTACAGTGGTTTTGATTGTAACTTTATTTATTAAAAATGTTCTTAATTTTACAAATAATTAGAAATGTATTATTAAAAGGTTACGTTATTCAAATATTAATAATAAATTAGTTTAACTACTAATTTATTTTTATCCTTCTTTTTTAATTTTAAATTAATCATTTTTATCTTACCTAAAATTTTCTAATCTCTTTTTGCTTGCTTATCTTAAAATAAATTTATTAAGTGTGGAATTTTAAATCTAATTTTTTCAGCCACTCTTAGACGCATATAAAGTACACACTCAGCTAAGTTTCATAGCCAAGTTTCAGATAGCTCGAAGACATCAAGTAAAGAGTAGTTTATTTTAAGTTTAATGTTAAATGAAATTTTACATGCAATTTAACACAATGAAGTCGGTTCTGCGGGCCATTTTTACCTCATTTAATTGAATAAGAGGGCCAAGAGGCCACAGAGACTGTGAAAGGGAGGGGTGTGCGGAAGCAGAATGTTATATTTCAATTACTTAGTTGGCGAAGAAGTTGCCACTGAGTGGAGCTCAATGCGATACATTGGCCAGAAATGGGAAATGGGTAATGGGAAAATGGGAAATGGTTGCGTTCGCAAGCAACCTGTGCAAAATAATTAACTGTATGTTACAATTTGCATGCCACGCCTAACTGGCAACTGTAGGCAACTGTGGCAAACTCTGGCCAATATGCCAAACGGCAAACTGGCAACTGGCAACTGGCAACTGGCAACCTGCAACCTGCAACCGGCAAGCGGCAACCGGCAATCGAGAGTGACAGACGAAATGCATTGGGTTGGACTCTGGTTGCATGGCGTATTGAATCGCGTGTGCTGGGCGCCAAAATGAAAATCTGCATTTAATTTATTGATGCAACAACAACAACAAAAATATCAGCAGCAACAACAACAACAAGTGACAGGCAACAACGAAAGTTTTGTTGAAGCCTTTATGGGGCACTGCACCGCCGCGCCTAAATGTATGCAGCGTAAATTGTTAAATGCGCGCTTAATCTGCATATGGAATGGTTGATCGGGGGGGGGGGGGCGTGTGGGGTGCAATGGAGTGTTTGAATAAGGCGTGGCATTTGTCGAGCTCAGCTCTGCTGCTGCAGCTGCAGCTGTGTGTGTGTGTGTTGTCTGGCTGGCTACAAAATTGTTTCATTTACCCATTAAAATGTACAGGGGCAAATTTAAGCACTTTATTGGTTTTTCGTAACGCCTTCCCCAAAATCCCCTCCAGCAACCCGAACACTGTGTGCCCCGCCCACTTGCAACATGCCACAATGGCGCAGCGTTGCGGCTGTTTGCCACGTTTGCATATCTGTTTTCCATGTTCACAATCGCTAATAGTTAACGTCTGTTCTCCCAGCCCCCCCGCCACAGCTATCTGTACTCCATAGTCTGGATAAGTAAAGCTCGCATTTTGCGAATGTCATTTCAATTCAATTTTTGTTAAATGCTTAACTTTAGCTTATATCTAACTATCTGAACTTTATATGGCATAGTTCTTACTCGTTATTCAATTTATTTATTAATTAATAAACTAAATATTTTTAATTGCTGTATTTTAATTTTAATCTTCAGAAATTAGTTGTTTAATTGGGCAGTTAGTTTTCCCTATTGGCTTAAAAAACACTTGCTTTATTTTTGGTTATATCTTATCGCACTGCAATTTTCCATAACATTCAATCATAAATTTATGTTGCCATTTCACTGACGTCATTCGTTTATTATTTTAAGTTTAAAACAAAAATTTGTGTTGACTTTGCTTTCACCCTAAGCACTATTGAAGATGGCTAAGAGGGGTATAATAAAAGTGTGTAAGTTTGTAACAGTCAGTGCCAATTCCATTAGGTATTTATTTGGGCATGTCGATCTCATATATTAAAACTCTTAGAGAACCCTTAGAGAATCAAGTCTGTTTCATTTTATTGATAAATTAATCTAGTTTCGATATATTTTCAAAATTATAATGATAATCTGAGATATTTACGACTTGGCTGCATGGTATCTGCTAGTCGAGCTCACTCGATTATAGTATTTTAAATTGTTTTTTTTTTGTTTAGCTTTGAACACGAATTTTGGCAGTCAGCCAGAGATGTTCTTACATAACTAGGCGCTATATATCTATATATATATAGTCCTAAAAAGCGTCCCGACTCGACTCGACGCAACTCGACTCGGCGACCTTTTTCATTAGATTACGCAACGTAAAACTGGTTTGCAAATTGAATAAATGACTTTTGTGTTGCCAATATAAAACGTGTTTGCAATTTTTGATTAGTAAACAGCAAGCGCGTGTTCGGCCCTTTATATAGGAGGCCCAACTCTCTACAAAATAAGAATAAAAATTATATAGCTTAAATTTTGTGCAGCCACAGGACACACAGGACGCTCTTTTCCAGGACCTCCGTCGCAATGTCATTTGTCAATTTTGCTTGGGTCATTTTGGGTGACGCGACTGTTGGTCGCTTTGTGGTGTACGTGAGCGATTGTTGTTGTTATTTTTGTTGTTGATGTTCATCTCGTTGCTGGACCAATTAAAATTCATTAAACGTAAATTAACAGTGAAGCTGTGGGGCATTGTATATTAGGGAACACCCCAGCACATAACGCCCCAATGAAACGAGCCGAAGCTGCAGGCAAACAGAATCTGAAATTAGCAAATTGTTTTGACAGTCGATTTCCGATTATT
This sequence comes from Drosophila demipolita, assembly GCA_035042405.1. Taxonomy (NCBI): domain Eukaryota; kingdom Metazoa; phylum Arthropoda; class Insecta; order Diptera; family Drosophilidae; genus Drosophila; species Drosophila demipolita. The sequence continues at coordinate 402,715 of JAWNLI010000021.1, forward strand.
TTGAACTCAGTTTGCAGGCTTAAAACAGAGACTGATGGCGAGGCACAGAATGGTATGTGTGTTGGGCATTTGGAACTTTAACGTGTGTGAAGTTTGAAATAAAAGTCCTACAGAATAAAAGGATCAACGGATAAACTGTAATCGGCCTATAGAATTTACAGTCATTTTGTAGAGCAGCAAAAGCTGTTATTTTGCTTACTTTATTTCGGTTAAAATTCGTACGTTTTCAAACAGAATTTAATGTAATACAAGAATAATTTTATATATTGTAAGACAGGTTCGATTTTACTACTTAAATATACTTAAATGTTCAATAGTCAATTTAACAAAATCGAATTGAGTGTTACATAAAGATCTACAAATATTTTTAACATCTGAAAAAGCAGTTAGCAATCGTAGGTAATAAATTTAAAATATATATCGATTTAATTCGTATATTCAGAGAGCAATCTGCAGTTCTCAGAGCTATTTTACTGGCTGCTGTGTAATGCTTCCCATTTCGCTTGCCAACTTTGGCGGAGTGTTAAAATCCAATTGAGGCTTAATGAGCTGTGTAATATTTGCATTTGTTCACACGCTTAACACTAATTTGGTCGCTTTGTACACCCGAAAACTGGGCAACGATTCTATTTTTCTTGGCAAACTGCCGCAAAAACCGGATGAGCAAAAGCAGAGCGCAAAGCGGTGCCCCAAAAAGCCGTGCGGCAACTGGCAATTTGCAACTGGCAACTGGTTCACAGTGAAACTTTTTTCCGGTTCCTAAATTGAGCACTTGGACATTTGCAATTGCTTGTCGAACTGAGAGCAAAGGTAATGCGGGGGGGGGAAGACGTATAATGGCAGTAAAAAGAGTTTTGCATATTGGATTAGTCTGGTTGTCAATCGTTGGCAAACATAAATCTATTAGGGATTTTCCATAGCGTATCGAAGACCAAAATCAAACATCAAAAGCCATAATTCAATATGAAATCACTCATACGCCAGGGTAAACCAATTGCTCAGCATGTGAAATGGATTTGAATTTCTTCTTTCTTTTTTTTTGCCAACAATTAGTGTGCCACTTGGAGTTATGTATGGGCCAATGTGTGTGTGTGTGTGTGTTTGTGTACAGCTTTTAGCCAAATGAAAACCTCAAATGCCTTGCACTCGGCTAACGGTAAAATCTTCTAGCAACTGTGGCTAAAATCAACAAAATATTTCAAAATAACAAATGTGTCCTTTTTGGAAAACCAGAATCCTCCGACTACGTCTAAAACATTGGGCAGTGCAGCTTCTCAGATGACAAAGTGCTTGCAAACGCACAATATTTGTCTAGGTCATGCATATCAGCAACGTAGATTACCTCTTCGTTTACACCCCCCTTCTTCACCGCCTCTTCATCTTCAATGCCAGTTAAATGCAAACAAAAATACACACACACACACTCGAATCACAAGACATATTAATCAGTGAGGGGTTTGCAGCTTCGGGATTTTGGTCTGCAAAACAAATAAATTGCAATTTGTGTAATTCCAACACCTTGAGGCGAAAATCAATTCACGAACACATCGCCTTCCCTCAGCCCTCTTCCCACTCTGTCACATTCTTTCTCTCTCTCTCTCTCTCTCTCTCTCTCTTACACACTTACACTCGGATCATTTCTATCTCTCTCACTCGCTATTTGTTGGTTTGCGTGCGGTGTCAGGTGTGTGTGAAAATATTTACAATTAAACACAATAGTTGGCATTCAGGATCAGTTGCAGTTGCTGGTTGCTGGTTGCAAGTAACAGTGGCTGCACAGGTTGCCTCCTTAAGGGCAAATTCAGTGTGTTTACCTACCTTGCCTTGCCGCACAGCACGTGCATTGTTCGAGTTCCACATGTGAATTAAAATTTGAGGCATCTGTCTTCTATATCACATGATATTTGATTTTAATTACATAAAATTTATTTACCCAGTGACTTTGTTGCCAATCTCGTTGCCAACACAAAGCACATACATATTTGTGTCAATTTGTATTAATCGGCCAAACGCGTGAAATTCGTTGAATACTTTGACATATTTGAACCTGTGTTATTTGAAAGTTGGCTTTTAGAAATAACACATGACAGGAAATTTGGCTTAAGCTTAACAGTTTTTGACCTCGTCTGTTATACTAAATATCATTGATAAGTACAAACACTAATAAATCTTTGGCATACATTTTTAAAGTATGATGAGAACTGAGCATAAATAAAATAAACAATATACAATTATCATATTTAGAATCTTTAGCCATTTTCAATTAAACTTGTCTTTTATGTGTCTTGCTTCATATATTTATTATGAATTTGAATTAACCGGCAAATTTTAATTATGCTGATGAAGTTCAGTAAAAGTAAATCTAAAAAAACAGATATGCAAATCTTTAAAAAGTGCTTATAGACATAATTTTTTATCATTTTAACATAAATGTAATATTTTAATATATATTTATATATATATATTTATAATATATTTTAATATTTAATTTTTTTGATGTATTTTTAACCCTTTCTTTATTGATTTTTTTTACGTTTCTTGCCACCTGCAACGCAGCTGTTCACTAGCTTCATGCCACAATAAATAGCTAGAGTATTCTCCTATTCTCCTAATATGCATAAATTAAAGAATTAATATTTTATTGAAATATATTTAAGTCTTTATATCAGCTAATAATTAACTTGACTCAGCTGCACAGTTTTATAAAACCAGGCTGGAATAGCTAACAAATTTTGTATTCGCATTAAATGCATCAATTTGAAGCACTTTACTCAATGTCCATAAAATATTGACCTCATAAGCCACTCAAGCCACAATTAACAAACTTTCTCTTATTTGGAGGGCTTATAAAGCCATCAACACAGGGCACAGAGATGCCTCGGTGGCTAAGACAAATTCAAAGATTGGTCAAAAGGGATGGCTTAAGGCGACTATCCCCAGGGTCTAACCTCAGAGCTAAGCAGCAAAGCACTCATGATGAATGCACCTTTGCACCCAACCCATTCCCCCACTCAGCACAGATTAACCTCAAATTCACATTTTCTACAAATCTCTATCTATCTCTGTCTCTCTCTCTCTCTCTCTCTCTCTCTCTCTCTCTCTCTCTCTCTCTCTGTTGTCTTCTTCATCTTCTTCTTGTTTTCTGTTGTGGCTTAAGAGCTTTAAAAGAATTTATAGAGCTGCCGTTCAAAAACACTTAAAGAGGTTTTAACTTCTTTCTTTCTATTTTTTTGTGCCCATATAGAAATTATACGCCTGGGCGTAAAATGAAAGCAACTAAAATAATAAGAAAACCACATTTTAGAAGTTAGCCTGTTCAACCAGCAGATATCCTGTACAAATTTTGGAAAAAATGATCGACACTTATGCAGTTATTGGGGGATAAGTAAATTTCACTTTCCTGAATTATTTGATAATTGAAACATAATATTTGAATGGAATTAAAAAATATATTGCAGCAGTAAACTTGTGTAGCATGACACTTGACTATATAACTATAATATTTCAACTGTAAATCTATCGATATTAATATCAATTGTCTGCTTACAATTTAAAAAAAATAAAAAAGAAATCAATAGTTGTATATCAAGTTTTTAGAAAGAATGTTTGTTATTGATATGTTAGTATATTTAGTAATAACAAGACAAAAAATATATAATAAACAAAATCTGATTTTATTTACAAGAAACATTATTTAAAATTTTAAAACATAAATTTTCAGCATCGAAATACGTAAGTATAATTTTGATTTTAAATTGAAGAATAATGCAAATATTTGGCACTCAGAGAATGAATTATTATTTACTTTACAAAAATCTGAAATCTTAAAGTGTACTAATATTTTTATTATGATTAATCTTTACTAATTTAAAATGAAAATGTGGAGCGTACAAACTAAACTATTGTTTGTAAATTACAGGTAAACTGTATATTGAACACCTAAAATATTTACTACTTTTTATAAATAAAAATAAATTATTAAACAATAATTGATAAATTTTTTACAGGGTATACGCTTGAACATTATGCCCAACCACAGCCAAGGAGCAACAGTCAGCACCATTAGCACAGGCTACGTTTGCAATATAGTGCGTAGGTGTGCGTGAGTGTGAAAATAAATATATATATATATACATATATATATATATATAATACATGTGTGTGTGTGTGTGCAACACATTATTTGCAAAAAGTATTTCATGTTGAAAGTATCGTCTGCTTGCGAATATCCTTTGGCAACTGACTATAGAACTGCAAAACTGTGGAACTCAACTGCAATAACTTTACTAACTGGGCAGGCAGAAAGTTCATGTTGTTGTTCTTGTTGCAGTGTGCACTGTACAGTGTTCAGTCTGCAGTTTGCAGTTTGCAGTTGCCGATATATTCGGCCAGCTGTAAGCAAGCTTTCAATATTTTCACACTTTTGTTTTAGTTGTAAGCTGTTGCTATAATGGTTTTTCTCCTACTCTAACTATCTCTCTCTCTCTCTCTCTCTCTCTCTCTCTCTCTCTCTCTCTCGCTCTCTCTTTCTCTCTTGCAATGGCAATGCTCGAAAATACAATAGAATTACATGCCGCATGTGTGTATGTAGGTGCTTGTGTGTGTGTGCGTGAATGTGTTGAAAGTAAATTGCCTTCGGGTGTGCGTAAGAAAAAATGGGTAAACTGCAAGTGCATCGAAGGCGTTGGCCCGGATGGGCCACAAAATATTTGTTGTCCTCTGACTGCCTTACTGAAAAATATATGGCCATTGTATTTATTGTTTTGGCGCAGAATTTATGTGACTATCTGACCAAGCCGCAACAGCAACACCAGCAGCAGGCAAACAGACTTTGCACGTTCACAATTGGGTCGCATTTTGTCTTAAATGCAATTGTATTAAGTTTCCTTTTGTTTAATTCTAAATTGTTGGGGCAACCTGTTTGACTAGTCTCTGAGGTTTAAGTTGCTTAGACAATTTACAAATGTAATTGCTGTTATTTAAATTTGACTAGATTTTATATATTTTGCAACAATTTCCCATTTTTTTTTTGCCTATTATCATAATTCAGTAATTTATTTGTTAGTGTGGCATTTTCGTTTTTTCTGACAAAAATGCTTTGAAAAATATAAAAAGCAACAATTTCGGTTATTAATAATTCAAACATCACATTAAACATTTAATTTGCTATAAGCTTAAAATGTTTATTAATTAAGTACAGAAACAAAGTTCACACGAAATAAAAAATAATAATTAGAATACAGAATTTTATATCATTTATTATTTAATTTTTGTTACTTTGTGTTACAGTTTAATTAATTTTCACGCGATTTAACTTAACTTGTGATAAAAACATAAAATATTCATTGATAAAACAACAAACAATAACAACAAACAATTAATATGAAACAAATGAGGAATTTATTGGGATGAAAAGCATTTCAATTTTTTTCTAACTTTATGACCAAAATATTATAACATACTATGCCTCAATAAAATAGAGAAAAAATTAAACTTTTACTACACCAACATAAAAGTGTATTTAGAAAAAATAAATGTATTCAATGAGCTTGTCCTAATTACTCTCTTCCCATCCAGTGATAGGGTAAACACTTTAATATCACCAGTTGAAGTTTTAATTTATTTACATTAATTACTGTTAAAAAAATGCCACCCATTGATTACTAAATTGAATTTAAATAAAATGCAATCAATAAAAAGTTCAGAGTAAATAAAAAATGTATGGTGTAAATGAGTAAGCAATGGCAATCTCCTTTGCCCACTGATTGACGTCAAACATTAGTAGGCAATTGGTTGGCTAAAAAACAGAGTTGAAAAAACGGATTACATTGCGCACAGTGGACAATAATAGTAATTTTATAGCGAAAAGCTTGGACTCTATATAGATTAAATTAGGGTTCTTGATTGTAATAATAAATTTAATATTATCTGCTTAAAAATGTTTTATATTTAATATTGAATTTTATTAAATAAATAAACTTATTCCATTGCTTCATTTATTTATCAAATAATTATAATATTCAATATGTGTATTAAATACTACATTTATTTATTATTTTTGTAAATTTTCTAGCTTATCCGAACTACTAGAAATATATAAAAAATTACGCCACAGCCGTGTAAACATCTCTCAACTAAGAAAAATCCTGCCGTGAATTTTATTAAATTTCCATCGCAACTTGTCTAATTGCATCTCTCTGTTTGCACTTCACTTGAATACAGTTTACACGTAATTATCACGCCTTCTTTGCTCCATGCAAATTGATTACTTAATTTATCCATTTCTCCTTTCCTTTTTTATGTTTTTACTTTAGTTTATTTTTTCCCCCTTGTTTTTGCTATTGATAACAAAGTTGTAGAAAATAAAGTTGATTTACCGTCAACTAACTGCAGAACTTCAAAGCCCTTGGAGAATTTCTTCAAGATTTTTAAAGATAACGACAGTTGATGCTATGATTTTTTTGTCTCGACAAATCGTTGGGCGCATTTATTTAATGGCACTCACAGAAAGTTGTTGAAAGCATTTTTAGGCGCTTTCTCCACTGGGACTAACTAAAAGCAAAGCAGAAAAAGTTTTGAACATATTTGCTTTACATTGATGTGACCAATTTATATTTTAGCTTATCAAAACCAAATACTCTCCACATACTTCACAAGTTCAAATTAAAGTTTTTAAGTACTCAATCTACGAAATTCAGTTCTTAATTTATTTATTAGTATTATATCTTAAGCAAGCGAATTGTTTTTTAAACATAAAAATTAATTAAAAATTTTCTACAATTTTAAAAGCTTAATATATATAAACAAATATAATATAAATACGTACCTAGAAATACACCCTTCTCATAGAAAAATATCTAACTAAATTATTTACATAATTTGCTCTTTTGATTTAGAGTTCAGAGTTTTGCTGCTGTGTCTGTTTTGAATCTCTGTAAAGTGTTTTTATTTATTTAAATATTATAGTATGAGCATTCCAATAAATATATCTGTGTATCTGAACACTTCAGATAGTAATGGTAGTGATCATTGTTTAATTCTAAATTGCTGTAGAGTGATATGCCACAAAGCCTAAGTGGGCCTTATCAATTTCATGTCTCCCAAGCATGAACTGCAGCAATTAAAAGCCATCGGATGCATGCAGCAGGACGGGGCATGTACTAGTTGGGGGTGTCTATTGAGTTGTAGTCGCTGTCTCAACTGTCACGAACAGTCAAAGGGAGCTGTTAAGTGGGATTGGGTGTGTGGTGTGGGGTGAGGGGAATTGGCAGGGTGTTGTTGTCCCGCTGTGCGCGAAGGCCTATCAATGTCCCCCATTCGCAGCAGCAGCTAACACAACAAAAGCAACTTACAATTGACTTTGGGCAGCAATGCAGTCATGTACACATGCATTTGTGTAACTGTGTGTGTGTGAGTGTGTGTGTGTGTGTGTATGTATTTGTATGTGTGAGTGTGTGTGTTGGTGTCTTGGGCACATGCCAACACACAAAACAAGCCATTAATCCACAGGCAACATATAATTAATAAGGATTAATAGTGCAGCAGAACTTGCCACGGCGACTGCGCTGTCATACTCAAAATTTAATTAATTAATAGCACAACTTTAGGCTGCATGCAGTGCACCAGATGCTTAAGTGTATGTGTGTGTGTGTGTGCGTGTGTGTGTGTGCATGTGTGTGTAAGTTACAAATTAAATGCACATACATGTGCAAATCCCAGATATAATTTGGCCAATCGATAAACTGCCTAGAAAATAACTGTAAAATTCAAATAAAATATTAATATTTAAAATTCCATATTCTACTTGATTTCAACACTCATTTTATGAATTTACATTGCAATAAGACTAATAAGACTTAACCAACAAATCTTATGCACGGCATCAAAGATGTATTAATTAAGTCTAAGTTTAGCTTAACATCAATTTAAAATTTATTTAGAATTAAATCTGGATTAGTCTTAATTCCAATTTTGGTCACTCTAGTTTACAAATTATGTCAAGTAACACAGCCTTCTGTGTTGGTTGACTGTTGTTAACCCAAAACTGTGGAAGATAAATAATAGTCATCAAATTTTTGTCGTTTCGTGATCCCATCGCTATAAAAGTATAAAAACAGTTTTTACTGAAAAAACTTATTCGTTTAATTCGCAAACAACTTTTTCATTATCTTAAGTTCATTTTATATCCATAGTAAATTGGTAAAAGGGGTTTAATAAAAACTATTTAAAAGGCAGAAGAAAGCATCTCAGATCAAATAAGGTATATATATTTTATATATTTAATATGTGAAACCAAATCTCTCCATTTACATCCTTTTAATTATTTATCGAAAGCCACACGTTTTTTCAATATCGATAAAAATCGACTTCTGATAGCAATAAAAATCATTTTCAAAGATGAGTATTAAATATACCTAGACATATTATTATCAGCTGTATATAATTTAATATTTAATAAGGCATTTTTGCATATCTACACTTGAGTGTCGATAAACTTTCTTTCAATATATACAATAGCAAATTTAACATCTGGATAAAAGGTATCTGCCCGTCCGGTACTCCCTTTGAGTAAAATATACCTTCCTGTTTTATTAGCTTTTTTCAGTTCTCCTGCTTAATTTTTGCATTTTTCTCGCAATCCCTTTTTTACGCCTTTTCAGGTGCCAAAAGGGTCAACACTAAAATGGAATACGGCAATTAATGTAAAGCTCCTTCTGGCACCAACCAGAGAATTGGATTGAGAATTGTCGGCCATTTGACGGCGACTGTTAAAAGCGCAGCAGTCGCTAAATGCCAAGCGAGTAAATTGCATTTAATTAGTAAAAGTATTTTATTACAGATATAATAGTACATTAACTGCCAATCGGAAGAAGAATAAGTGACAGGGTTGGGCTCTGGAGACTTAAAGAACTTACCAATATAGAAGTTATATTATTTTTTTAAATACATTAAATTTATCTAATCTATAATATTACCTTAAGTTACCACAAAAAAAAATTAAATTTTATTATTTAGTACAACATTAAACTAATAAAAACTTATTTGGGATTTAATTAAATATTTCATTTCAACCCTGAGCAGACTAATATTACTGTATTTTATTAATTTATATTTTACATGTGTTTTCTGAATAAAAGTCGAAGAAAAACCTTAATGTCAAGTCTGACATGTGATACAATTTTTGTTATAATATTTATTTTAAATTCCTAGCTCATGAATATTTCCATGTTATTGATGGATTAAATAAATTTAAAATGAAAGCTTGAAAATTTAAATATATTGCCAGATATGTGATTTATCTTCAACTATCCAGTGATAAAAGTATGTCTATTGATTTTGAAAGGCGACACAAAATGTTCATCAAGTACTATGAATATGATTGCCCAAATGAGCTCGTCCATGCAGATACGAGTTGTTCTCAATAGTTTACACACACTCACACACACACACGCACTGGCAAGCAGACACTCAGATACACACATATAGATATGTATAAACAATAAATTTGGAGGGTAAAAGCAATTTGGTATTTATCTGTGTGTTTTCATACTTTATGCTTGAATGATTTTTCATTTCCTGTTTCTTCGAATTTTTATTATTGTATTGTATCAACAATAAACAGGCAACAACAGCAACAACAAAATCATCTCTAAAGCAATAACAACTATGGCCGATTTTCCTTTCCAATTTTATTTTGAACGCAATTTCTCTTATTTTCGACATTTTGCCAAGCCGCAAAACTTTCCTCTTTTCCCTCATTCCCTCATTCCCTCCCTCTCTCTCTCTCTATCTCTCATTCTCTCTTTTACGCTCTATGCCACTTTAGTGGCATTGGTAAACAAATTTAATTTGCCCTGCTCTCTGATAATTCGTTTTTGACGCGCTTCATTCCATTGATGATGTCATCAAATCAAAACAAAAACCATTTAAATTTCCCCATTTCCCCCCACATCCACAATTCCCATTTTGCCGCATCAAATCGTTTCCCTCTGCGTAATTTGCATAATATTTAAATTTTTGCATACTTATAAACGCATAATTAGGCAATTTTTGCATGGGGTGTCGACGAGTGCACAAGTATTTTGTTGTTTGTTTATGCCAAAGAAAAATACAACAAATTTTAATTGCAAATGTGTAGAAAAAAACACTTTAGTTTTAGTTGGTCTGGCATATTAAAGAATTTTCTTGTTATCACATCTGAAATAAACTAACAACAACAAATTTAAATCATTGCGAATATATTTGTGTTAAAGAACAAAATTTCTAAATGTAAACAAAGTAGTTTATTGAAATATTGAGGTCGTGGAAAAATATGCTTGGAATATATCAAAATTTTATAATATTTTAAACTTCCGAAAATTAATGGAATATGTCAGATAATTAACTACGGTTTACAGGGGGAAATAAATTGTGTATTTTGTAATAGTTAAAATTTAAATGCGTAAATAAGAACAGTTAATAAACAAAACACATTTGCATATATATTAAAAATTCAGATTTTACTATTTGTAATAATATTGTACAATGAATGATTGTAAATTTGTTTTCATTTTATAGTTTGTCTCATATTTCTCAGTTGATAATAACTGTTTTTGCATAGAAACAGTGGAATGGGTTTTTTTTTTTAATTTATGCCATTGTTGCCTATCATTAGAGGACTATCAAAGTAGTGTTTTTGCCAAACTTGTACACCAATAACGATATAATGGCTTTGCCCCATCAGCATTTATGTTTCTTTCAGATACTCGTTTATCCCGTTGTCCGCTTTTACCTATTTCTCCAGTTTTGTAAAGGGATCAGAACTGCTCGCGAATTTTGAATAGACTTCGCGACCAGTTAGCTTAGCCCCACACACCACTCCCTCTTCCACATCCCCCACTCCATATCTTACAATTCTCAGTGTGCCTGCTGGAAAACTCAATCCTCTATAGAAATCCACACTCGAGCTGCAATTTTAAACGTTTTCGCACAATGTTTGCCTAAGATTCACGTTTTGCCCCACAGCACACAGCACGCCCCGCTGCCGATTTTGGTATCCCGATATTCCTGGTTTCCATTTTTTTTTTTCTTCTTTTTTTTTTCGATTTTTTCTGAAGAGGGCGTAACACAGTTGAAGCACCGGATATTGGCTTCATACACCGCCAGCCAATTTTAAATTGCCAATATTGATTTATACACCACATGCGTTGCCACATGGGGCATCCACTTGGAGGCCAAACATGGGACGACTCTCAAGCATTGTTAAGTTGCAATTTTGCAGGTGGCACACTGACTGCACTGTGTGTGCAACACAGCGCAACGCAACGCTGCATTTCCAGTAAGTAAATGGGCAATGGGATTTCACAGTTAACGCCGGCAAAATTTATTGGAAAGCATGCGCTGCCTTAACAAGTTTATGCGCACAGTTGTAGCCAGTATCCAGATACATATATATGTTTATATAAATGTCTATAAATGTATTTCCGAGTGTATTGATCAGCACTTTATTATATTACGCCCCCGAAATGCAATTTGATATGCTATCAAAGAGCGAGAGAGCACAAACAATATGCATTTGCCGTCTCTTTTTAAAACTTGGATTGTGCCCGTTCCAAGTGGCAACTTGTACGGTTGCGATTTCGGGTCTCTTTCAGTCGGCTTGCCCCCCCCTTTCCACTTTATCTATATCTGCATGTGATTTCCCAAATCCCATTTAAGTATTCCCTTTATGGGACCACAACGCACCGCACAGTTCAACAAACTCTTTTGCATAATTCATGCAAAAAAAAATAGGAGAAGAAAATTCAACATTCTCAGACCACTTTCAGTGTCTCAGACACTCTTTTTCCTCCCTGCCCCGGAAACGTACAAAGAGCAATGGAATCAGCATGTGCTTTAAGTGTTGATTACATGTGTGTGTGTGTGTGTGTGTCAGCTGTGTGTATGCTGTGCAAATATTATGCTAACAGCTTCAGCGGTGCACTGGAACTTAAAGAAAATAAAAATTACAGAAATTCACATTCTCTTCGAAATATTTGCACATTTTGCATAAATTACTTTAAATTAATATTTATAAAGTAAAAATTAAATATTTTCATGCTGTCCATTTTCAGCTTCATTTAAATTAATCATTGCAGTCCATTTTTAATTTATTTAATTCTTTAAAATTACAATAAATATAAGCGGAAATTAATCATAACTAAGCTCAGAGCTAAATGAATGGAAATAATGTGATATGTAAATTAAAAATGATAATTACACAATATTACAATTTGAGGCAAATAAAAATGAACAAATTTGCCGCATTATTTGTAGGATGTGCACTCTTTCGTTTACTTGTTGCACGAAATTATTTATTAATGCATGCCATAAAGGCACAATTTGATTTATAAAAAATTTCACAGCCCGAAGCGAAACCAACAACAACAACAACAAATATAAAAAATTAATGGAAAACAAAGTTGGCGTCGCTTGTGGCCCAAACGAGAAAAATGTGAAAAATACATTTTCCATTAAATTTAATTTGCATGGTTTTAGGCACATAAAGCTCAAGCTGAAACCCTAATCGCTGTGGGTTAAATTTCATTATGCGTGAAATACGTTCAGATTATTTTGGTATTTGCCTCCTTAATCATAAAAACAGGCAACACCCAAATCAGGCTAAGCGTTTTGCTTTGGTAGTTGCTCTACAGTAATTTACTCTCAGCTCAAAGTCATAGTTACGGTTTGGCAATTCGACTTTAAGCTGGTTGCATTCGAGTTGCCATATTATTGCATTCCCAGTGTCATGGTTATACTTAAGGACAGACTTGAAGTAGTCGTCAGCTAGTGTTGCGGCCGGAACACGACTATTTGTATTGTCTTTGGATGGACTTGGCGTTGCCATTTGCTGGGCTACCATTTTCAGTCCACTTTTATTGTTATGGCGCTTGCATCATTATTTCAGTTGGCGCCTTGGCTTGGGCATTGGGAAAGCTGAAGCACAGAAACAGTGAGACAGCAATCCCATTGCACTGCCCTGCACAGCCCCCAACCATCTCAATCCATCCTCCTGGCCAACCCATTTGTGTCGCGTCGGCCACTGCGGCGGTGTCCTTTTGCATTGTTTGGGGTCCTGGGACATCGGTTCGGTTTGAATGAAGGAGCAACGTTGCCACAGCGCCGTTCTGCTGTTATTGTAGATAAAGATAAATAGTCTCAGATAACGTTCAGTTATTTGCAAACAAATACAATTGCGGTTCATTGATGGCGGTTTCATTTCGCCTCGCCCCAGCGGACATGGCACCAGCACCACCAACACCATCATCTCCACCACAATGATGGTCGTCATCATAGCAGTCTTTTTTTTCCTTGTCCCATTACTTTGTGGCTGATGAAGCTGCGGTTTTTGTCGATTAAGGTAAAGTCGCGTGGCAAACAGCAAATGGTGGCAGACAAGTGACTTCAATGCCTTTCCCACAGTATCTCAGCTCTCATAGCGCAACTTTAGTCCTTGAACACTTTAAATTTATTTTAACTCTTGGAACACTTCTTGGGATCAAGTCTTCAGTCTTCTTGTTGTCTATTTAAGTTTTTGAATCTATTGATTTTTATCGTACGAACTTAAGAAGTCTTAACGATGAGATGATTATTAAAAGCAAGTTGCTAAATGCTGAGCTATGCATTCAAATTATAGTCAACAATTCTTCTAGCTTAAATATATAACTAATATATTAAAATAAAAAAAGAGTAAAAATTTTAGTTTTGACAGCATTACCTTAGAAATTAGTTTTGTAAGTTCAAGTTAAAAATAGTAAAAATGACTACAAAAACCACAAATTGATTGGTTTTAACAAGCTTGATAAATATCTATAGCTGGCCGCAAAACTGACCTTAATTTATCCTTATAGGAAGTTTGCAGATAGCAAATCGGTAAGATTGAAAATATTTGCAAGAGTACTACATAATATATTAAGAGGAGTTCTCACAAAATAAGTTTATATAAGCCTCTTCCGGATTTCAATACGATTTTGTATTTTTATATGTAACACGTACAAAATAATTAAAAATATACCTATTCTGTTCTGTCTGTAATATATAAAAAAAAAAAAAAATAAAAAAAAGGGTAGAAATTGTGGCTTTGAAAATTATTTTTGTGGGTTTTGTTTCAAGATAAAAATAGTAAAATTACCACAAAAACCACAAAATGATTGATTTTAACAAGTTTGATAAATATCTAAAGCTGACCACAAACTGACTTTAATGTATCCTTATAGGAAGTTTGCTGATGGCAAATTTATAAAATTGAATACATTTGCCAGAGTATTCCAATAATTATTAAGACGAGTTTACACAAAATAAGTTTATATAAGCCTCTTCTGGTTTTCAATACGATTTTGTATTTTTATATACAAAATAATTAAAAATATGCCTAGTCTGATTTCTAATTTCTCCAAATACCCACTAATAATTAATTCAGTTCGATAATCCTTTAGTCACGTGTGTTTTTTTATGTGGCAGTCTCATAAAGTATATACCCATATCAATAGGAATCTAAATTATTATAGACAATTTGCGCAACTTTTGCGCGATAATTTAAAAAGTGTGGTTTCTACGGACTTTTGGCACACGTCAGGCGGCCATAATCTTTGGCTTTAAGCAAAAGTAAAAGTTGCTCGCCAGCGTCTTGACTTACTTTCAACTTTCACTTGCCACACATAAGTATGTGTGTCTGTGTGTGTGTGAAGGGGAAAAGTTTTGCAACTTTTTGCGAGCTACGTGCATTTGCCTATTTGCCTATATGAATGTCGATGTCGTGGTCGATGTGAATGTGGATTTCAAAGTCTCTGTATATATGTGTGTGTGTGTGAGTGTCTTCATGACGTTTTCTTTCTTGGGTCGTGAGCCAGAAAGTATGTTAAGCACTTTGCTACCAGTTTCCTTCACAGTTTTGCAGGGCGCATTTTTAGCATCGCCGTATCTGGTCTGTGATTTATACGTGCATGTAATATGTGTAATTTATGACTGACAGGATGTGGGCGCTTAAATTATGTGCAAAATGCCAACCAAAATCTGGCCCAGCTTTCTTGAGCCTAAAAAACTTTTCGCCCCCAAGTCTAACAATGAGGCAAAAACCATCTGCTAAATACTTAAATGCCACGTCTAGTTGCATGCGTGATATTTATATATATTTTTCTAGATTTGAGACAGCAGTTTTGTGGAACGTTCTGTTTTGAACTTAAACGAATTAACATTTCAAATAATCGTGAAATGTGCTTAAAAGTTTACAAAGTGATTTTGCTCTGAAAGTTAAAGTTGATCTTAAGCTTTGTTTACGTACCTTTTCTGCTGATTTCCTGATTTAGTCATTCAATAAAAAGTTTAAGCTTTTAATAAAACGTTTATGTTTTGGCTTAACAAGTTTGAGCCCAGAATTGTCAACTATCCTCGAATTTGAAAATAATTTATATTTACGTCTATTATCAATTTGTAATTTTTTAGATATTCTATAATCTATAATTCTCTGAAGAGAATACGAATTTTTGTCTGTTTATTTTGATAAAGTGCTTTTTTCATTCGGTTACTATTTTTATTCTTAACTTTCAGGTTTCTAAAACAATCTGCTTAAATAGCAGTTAAGCTAACTCGAACTATATTTTTTAAGCAGCTTAGTTTATTTTTATAAATTAAGCCCGGTTTTAGCAGTTTTAAGCTGCTTAAAGCTCTAACAAATTACTCTTTATGTCTTGTGCAAATGCGATTTGCACTCTTAACAGAAGTTTCTTCCTTCATCACTGCCCCATTTGGCCATCTGCATGATGATTCTGGCCAAAATGAGTTTTCATTTCCAATTACTTTACAATTTTGGCTTTGTATGATGCCTCAAATGCCTCGTCTCTGAAGTGATAAGTTTGGTTTGGGGGGGGGATAAAGGGGTATTTTTATTGCATTTTATCTCTCTCTCTGTCTTTATATATCGTTCTGTCTCTGTCTGTCTTCATCATTCTTTGTAACGTATCTGGCGTTACAATTCGATTTCCTAATTTTCAATTTTACACGTTTGGCAAACACTCGATTGCAGACAAGGCAGCCAACGCCGACCCACGTCCGAACGAACCCCTTTGCACAGAAGCCAGTGCCCAAAAAATCTTAATCGGTATATCCGTATGCATGCCAGGCCAGAGACTTCAAAAATTTTAATTAAAATTGAATTTTCCTTGCATTTAATTAAAAGCTTAGCTAGAGCCGCTGCTGCACATGAAAAATGAAGAAATGAAAAGGCAAGAAATACGAAAAACTATGCCCGAGTTGAGTTCGACTACGGTTGAGTGGTGGGTTGAGAGAGGGGCACAGAGTGAGAGAGGGGGGGAGGGGTTAACTGAGTGCACTCGAAGTGAGGCACTCGAGCAGAAGAGCATGTACTCGTTGCGCCAGAGATATAAGAATCATCCTTCGACTCACTTGCAGCAGGATATACAGCGGCTTGTCCTTGTTACAGATTTTGTTACTACTGCTGCTGCTGCTGCAGCTGCAAATATTTTTGTTTGTTTACACAGGCAGCTGCTCGACTAAATGCAACACTGACAGCTACTGTCAAAATAAGCAACTAATCTCTGCTCTACAATATTGTTTATCCAGCCAAAACACACATTCCCACAAACACACACACACACACCCACACGCACTCATAAATTCATATACATATTCGCTTATCAGCACATTCGATAAATATAAGCTGCTAATTTTTAGGCAACACAAAAGTAAAGTATCGTATCAATATATATATAATAATTTGTCACTTGATTTGGGACAGCAACAACAATTTAGAGCTTGGGATAAAGTATTTAAATTGTCCCTGGCCAATTAGTTATTAAATTTCAAGTAAGAATGCTGTAGTCGAGTCTGCTTGACTGCGATTTGCCCTGAATCTATGTAAGGTTTATTGCCGAATATCATTTTAAAAAGATATATATTTTATGGTGTCGGAGATGCTTTGTACATATTTTTAAATCTTTAATTAATATTAAATGATTTACTTATTGATCAAATAATATGTAAAAATAGTATGTAAAAATCATAATTTAATTTTTAAATATATTTTTACATAAAACATATTTTACTTTAATTTTTTAAATCTTTAATTTATATTGAATGTTTTACTTATTTATTTAAATTAGTATATAAAAATCAGAATTTAATTTGTACACATATATTATTACTTAATACATATTTTACTTACAATGCCAAAAATCGTCTTTTGAGTCCTCGCTTGCGATGATCACTCCAACCGTATCCGTATCGGATACTTTCTTACCTCCTGTTCATATTTGTGGTGAGCGCTGCGGCTGTATCCACATAATTGTTTAACATTTTTCATAAATTCTGCCGCAAAATTGTTGCACACAATAAAAAAAATGGATACAGAAGAAAATGTGCTGTAGGTAAAATTCACTCAACCAGCAGAGCAGCAGCAAATAGTTTAATATAAAATGCAGACAAAGCATCAGCCTCAGCCTCAGCCCCAGTTTCAGCCTGAGATTGAGCTGGCCAAAATAGTTTACTACTTGGGCTTTGCCTGGCGGAGAACAAGGAGCAGGCCCGTCCTTTGTGTTGCATCTGCCTGGAGTCGAAATATTTAATGCACCCTCAATATTTTACTACGGGTAGTGATAATGCACCCGCCTAGCACACACACTACACACACTACCCACAATTGGCAGCTACGGCGCAGCTAGTCGTCAAAGCAAAACAAAGTCCATCCTATGCCACACCACACTCTCCCCTTGTGCCCATTACACAGGCCCCGTCGATATGCATATTCAACAGTGTGGAAATAATAAAGCCAACTTGCCGACAGTTATAGTTGCTTACAGTTGTTACCAGACAGTGGTGACGCCGGAAACAGGAAGCACTCATTGCCGGCACAGACAAAGGCTGCGAGGTGCGGTCGAGAAGAGCCAGGAACAGGGACAGGGGGCAGGGAGCGTATCGTTTCTGGCGCCGGCGCCAATGAAAACCGAAGCATCTGACACTTAACTTTGCTTTGGCCCCGCTCAATGCATACAATTTATTGCATCGAGTGATAATATTACTTGATGATTCCTTCTTGCTCTCCTTATTTTCACTTGTTTTCACAGCTCTAAGTGCAATTCAGTGTAAAGTTCAAGAGCTCGTCGCCAGTTATCAGCTATCCTTTAATGGTTTGTTATCGGAGTCTGCAGCATGGAAAAACAAGTTTTCTCTAGTCTTAAGTGTCTGAAAAATACGTGAAATGAGATAGGTAAACAGTAGAAGTGAAGATGAACTTTTGATCTTCTAGAGTTAATCTAAAGGACTATACAAAACCAATAGTCGCTTAGTCAAACGCAGAAAGTGGACTTACCAGATTGTGCTTGTGGGTTACTTAAAAATAAATATAAGTTTAATAAATAAAAATAAATATTCAGTGAATGCAGTTTTTTTTTTATCATTTAATAAATAGTAAATTAAAATAATGTGCATAGTTTAGTAAGACATATTTGAGTAATATGAGGTCTAAAGAGAATTTGGACATTTAAAATATAATTATAATAATAGTAATGCGCTGGAAACCGATCTGAACAGAGCCTTTGACTAAGTATTGGAATGAATGTATATGTAAATATTTTATTTGACTTAAATTTAAATTATCTTCGCCTTATCAAACATGTTTTTAAGGATTGTTTAGAAAATAAATATATATATTCACTTTCTGTTGATTTATTATATATAACGAAATTAAACTTTTAAACGCTGTTGTTAATTTTTAAATTTTTATGTGTACATATATAAAGATATCCTAGCTAAAAATATAAAAAATTAGTGGATTAAACAGAATATATATATAATTATAAGTAAGTATGTGAAATTATTTAAAAACTGAAATTATTCATTCTTGCAAAATATTTTTCAGCTTGAATGTTATTTAGTCAATGACAAAAACAGCGACGAACGCAAACCAAAATAAAATTTTAGGGATCTGAGAGAATCATGCAAGTACGACGAAGAAATACTTCACATTTCAGTATATGCTGGGAAGATTGCGGAAACTTTTTTCTTTCTCTGTTAACTTTTAAATTAATTTTCACTTGTACATTTAGAGCACTCATTTGTGTTAAATGATCTATCTTAGGCTTATTTGTAGCTATTTATAATATTCACTTTTTATATGCGTCGCTGATATTTTTTGCCATGTACATTTTGTATGCACTTCGGAGATTTTCAGGTAAATTTGTTAACCGATTTGATGTCTTTTTATGTGTTGTCTTTGTTGTGCTGTCAGTTCGTTTATTTACTAAATTATTATGCTGGTTAATCTTAACGTTTTCACACTTTCAAAATACAAAGAGCCAGGATGCTAATTGAGCAGATCTGAAGTAGCATTGCGTATGAATCTAAGCCTAATTTGAAAAGTTTAATAACATGTTATTAAATAAATTAGCATTTTATTAGATTATTTAGTAATATATTATAAACGTATATTCCTTCCTTATAAGCTAAACAAATTCACTGTTTCATATTTAATTTTCTAACCAGAATTTGCAACAAGACAGCTTCCGAGCTGATTGAGGCATTAAAATGAGCTTTCAAAAGGTTTCCGAATAATTGGGGGTTATCTCTGTAAAATGAAGTCTGCTAAATTCTTATATAGAATAATTAATATGAGAGGGTATTTGTATTTTGTTTTCAGATATGTAAGGATTTTTTACAGTCTCTCTGAGGTATGGGTTGGTTTCGAGACCTGGCATCTTTCGACTGGGGTCTGGCCTGATGTCCAGTGCAATTTCAGCAGACGTTTTCTAATAAACATTAAGTTGACATGAAAAACACGCCAAATAAATGAAGGAAATGCATTTCATGCCACTGGCTATGGAGCGGGGGAGGGCTGCGGACGAACTGGGGGCGTGCCATCTGCTAATGCTGAGCTTTCCTTTTCTCTCTCGCTTTTTGCCGGCTTTCAACACTTGCAACGTTGGATATGTTTACAAATTGAAAAATATAGCATGCGACCGCCAGAACGTGCTTAAAGGCGCAGTTTGAGGGCCGACCATGGCACAGTGGTTCAAAATTAATTGAAATAAATGAAAACTGGTTTGTTTAATCACAAAGCAAGTGCTTGGTTGGCTTACATCATGTCGTTTATTAACTTAAAAATTTACATTTAAGAGTAAAACTAGCGAGAAAATAATATTTATATTTAATATATTAATTTCAACATTTATATTTCTTATAAATATATAAATTTCTTTTTTCCAAACTACGATAGAAATTAAAATAAAAATGAAGCCTATATTGTAGAAATTCCTAGGCATGCTAACAGTCATTAGTTATTATATCTTAGGATAAAACTAGAAATACAATTTGCTTAATAATAAAATATATATTTATATTTTTTTTAACTACAAAACAAATTAAGAAAATATGAAGCTTATTTTGTATTATTGTAAAGCAATTAATTGGCTGGCTTTTGGCAAGTTGTTAATTAAATAAAAAACACATATTTAGACTAAAACTAGAAATAAAAATATATTTTGATACAAAAATAATAAATATGTATTTATATTCTCCCAACTACGAAGTAAATTTAGAGAAATATGAAAATTATTTCTTATGACACTCTATACTTGTTATGTTGAAAATATATGAACAAACTAATTAAAATTAGGTTAACCAAATAAAATGAAATTCATAAATAGTATTTCTGTTAATAAATCACTGTGCCGCAAAGCTGCTTGAAAAAAAGTTAGTTATCGCTGGTTGAGTGGAGAGTGGAGTGGAGAAAGGGAAACTGCAGACTTGGAGTGGTCATCCGAGTAGGTTTGCACAAGCTTGGCCGCAGATTCTCTGAAACATAAACGTCCTGCATTTATACATGTAGAGCTATATATATATATATATAACAAGTAAGTAATATTGTAGTCAAGTGGGCTCGAATAACAAACACCGTGTACCCAATTGTCTAATCTTTTCTAGCTTTATTTTCATATTTGCATTAAATAAATAGCTGCACTCTCAACTGTTAGCAGGTGTATTTGACCTTTTTTTAGTTTTTTATTGAAATTTATCAGAATAATGAAATATAATGGAACTGTTTTTAATATTTAATTTCAGTATTTATCTGTATTTGCAAAGATTATACGAGCTTTATCTTAAGCTTCTAGTCTTAAATTTTATCTTCATATGGACACATACGCCGTCGACTCGAATGTTGATAATGATAAAGAATATATGTATATCTTATGGGGTCCAATATGATCCCATTTGGCTATTACATGCTTTTGCATAAAAACCAATATAACCAGTTCCACCAATTCTTAGCGCGGCCAGGGTATAAAGTTGTATATGGAATGCAGAATATAAAGTTGTAGCACATTTAAAAAAAAAGATATATATATATATGTTTATATACGTTTATTACAGGCACAAAGTGGCTGGAGCTGCGTAAATCTGACATGAAACATTTGCGTGACAAGCAAAACGCTGGATACTGGTATCCCTAGTCAAGGTTCTCATACCACCACTGGGTCAGCAGGGATCTGGACCGAGCTGGGCACGAGGCGCAGGGAAAAATAATTATAGCGCAAATCATAACAATGCAGATGCACTGCAACAATTACCAACTCCAAACTAAATTTGCAATGCAACGAATTTCCAATACACTTTAGTTTATGCAAAAAATCAGACATAATTAAATATTTATGTGGCAGTTGTTTCTTTTTGTTATATTTCACAAATTGAATTTTGTACTTTTCAGAGAAGTCAAACACACGTTTTAATTTCTGAAATTTCCCCGATTGCTGCACTCCAAAACATTTTTACATTTATTCAAATAACACATAAAAAAAAGAAAGTTTAGATTCGGCATATAAACTGAATTTTTCCCTATATGAGATTTGCTCAGTGTGAATAATCTATAAAGCTGAGCTGAAACAATATGTTTAGAATATACATAATGCTGGTTATGTATAAAAAAAAATCATATAAATAAATAAAGATTTTCAATATTTAAAATCTTTTCATTGATTAAAAAATAATAAATATAAACAAATAAATTTAATATACAAAAAAAAACCTTTGCATTGATTTGCATGATTAAAAAATATATGCGAAGAGATGACTAACTTTTGATACCCTCTCCGCATATATGCATACACAAGAATATCTTTAAATTAAAACGAAACACAGACTGTTGCGACCACAAAGAGGACAATGTCAGCAGCATGCAAAATTAGACCGAGAACAATAAGGAATTGCCGGCAGACCAGGATGGGGACAGTAGGAGAGAAACTAGGAGAAGGAGCAGGAGCAGGAGCAGGAGCGGTGCAAGCTTTTCCCACATGACAACGGGCAGCGAACAGCAGACGGAGGCCAGAATTAAAGGACTTTAGAGATGACAGAGAGTGTGCTGGTTGTGGTACGGCTCATTTCGGTTTGGTTTTTGATATATTTGCGTTGACAATGGCCTTTGTTTTGACAGCGGACAAATTAACTTTCGGTCTACCACAAAAAACATAAACAGAGCCACAAACAAAAACCGACCTGACCAACTGATTTGCAATGTCAAATTGACAACAATTAGATTTGTCTCCCTCTGACTCAAATGATCTGCAATGCTTCCCTCCCCCCTCCAAACTCCACCGCTGTCTGTCAGCTTGTTGCTAAAATGTTGACAGCATTCAAATCAAAATGTTGACAACAACTGCAGAATTGAAAAAAAAAAAATAAAAATAAAAAAAAAGCGACATCGCAGACGAATGCCGCTGGCAATAAAGTGCTGGCTTCTGCCTGATGAGCAGCCTGATAAGCGTGTGTCATGGCGGGCGGGACAGGGCGGGACAGGGCAGGGCAGGGGATGCTGTCGTTGTCGGCATGTACATAAATGTCATCTTTGAGTCATTTGACAGCTGCACTGGCTTCGATTAAGGCGTGATTTGAATGGGAAATTAACGAAATGGCGTTAGTCGCTTTCCTCGCTTGCCACATTTTCCATTTTGACTTATGGGAAATTTAATTATCCCCAATGACGACGCCTGACACATCAAATGAGATGCAAATTAAATAAAGCACGAATAAGTATGTCTAAGACAACTATGATTTTGAAAACAGCCTACGCCCAGAAGAATGAAATGAATGTAAAATATTGAATTATTATATTCGCTGTAAGGCATTCGTTCCATATGTCATAGATGGATAGCCGGATATATCTACAAAATCATAATAAATAAATACAAAATATTTAACTTGATCCACAATTCTTAGATCTCATCGAATTATGCAAAAGACGATAATCATAAAATGATTTAAGTTGAGCGGTCGAGATAGGCACTTGATTAAATTGATTAAAATTAAATGAAAAGCTTTTCTGCTAACAATATAATATCGGAAATGTTTTTTCACATAACATACGACCTTCTTTGAAAATGTCAATTATATATTTATAATATATATGCGTACGAAAATATTCCTAAAATCCTAAAATATTGGCATTACTCCTCCTAGTTCTTAATTTAAAAATCATGTGAAAAACTCAGTTCTTAACTGTTCACCAACTTTACTTAAAAGGCATTAAAAACTAATTTTTTGCTTTTCATAATGTTGTGTTCAATGAAATCGAATTTGAAATTGAATGCGCTATAATTTATTTGGCTTTAAAAACCTACTTTGTTTGTTGAGGCATTTTAATTTCAGCTAAATTTTTCAGTAAGTCGTAGTTAGTCATACTTTTTCTGCATTTTCAAATATTTTTCTTTGGATTAAAGCCAGCCAATAACCGGCATATTATAAAAAGCATAATATCAAATTTGACAAAGGCATAAAGGACACTTTTTGTGCGCGACAAGTGACCACAAAAAGTTGCTCCAGAACTTGCCCGGAACAGCAACCGTTAAGGACAATAATCGCTATTATTAAACTGGCTCCCTTAACCATAATAGGAACACAAAAAAAAAGTTAACAATACAATAAAACTAATGGATTGAATGAACAATTCTGCAAATTTTATTTGATTTTGTAAGCATTATAGAGAAGCAATGAAAATGTCAAAATAAATTGTATGAATATATAATTTACAATTATTAATTTTATTATTTCGGAACTTCATGCACTGTGACATAGATTAATCTATTAGCCCCTATACTGTCTCCATTTTTGATATGTATAATACACTGGATATACAAATAAATCAATAATTTTTAAAATTGAGCTTGAATTTTTTAATCTTATGTAATCGTCAATTTAAATTGTATATTATGCTTGATTTATTGTGTACTCTTTTGATTTTTCCGGACATTTTGTTTTTTTCGAGCTTAAATTAAATTATATTAAATACATCAAATTATTTTTCTAAGATATTCGAATGCGACACAAGCCGAAATGATTTTCATTTCTTTTCACTAACAATAACCTGATTGATTCTGTTGATATATCTTAGTTTAGTTTACTGTAATTTGGCACCCCAATTTAAATATTAAAATTGTTATAATAATATTTTTAATTTTTAATTTAAAAACTAATACTACGAAGACGTCCCGATGTTGCTTGGAACTACTTAGGTAGATAGTTAATACTTTTAAGAATATTAAATGCCTTTATAAAAAGATGGATTGGAGGCCACATAAATACATTGTCAAGAAGTATATAGAACGTTGAGTATAGCCCACTTTAAGACCTGTCCATTACCTGTGAAGCTTTTACGCCTGCCCATTTTTATCAGCCACATGTGGTAAAATTAACGCCGCAACCGAAACGCATTACGGTTGCGAGTGCCGCGTTTGCGCCGCTGCCACATAATGTGTGCGGGCTGTTTGCCACGCCATCCTGCTGCGAGTGGCAACCTTTGCTGGGCGCTCAGGCATTTCAATTTTTTTTATTTCCTTTAACGTTGCCGTTGCCGTTGCCGTTGCCGTTGCCTCAAATGTTTATACATTAGCAACATTTGTGCAAATGCCTCGTCGGCTTCCTTGTGCGTCCTGCACATCCACCTCCCTCTGCAACAAGGACACCCTTGTTGGCGGCGGCATCGTCACAGCTGCTGATTATATTGAAAATTATTAGTAAAACATTGCAACGCGACTGAATGTGGCCTGCCACGCCCACGCGCTGCATGTGCGCTGTAAAAATTCATTGCATACTTTGCGGCAAACCAAATGTACGTCTCGATTGGAATGTATGCTCTCAATGTGAATGGTAGTATGTTTGTGATCGGGTGACTATACTATATAACTGTCATAGAAACACTCTTTTTGTATACTCAGATATATGCAGCGAGCTCGATATTTATGTTTGTTAATATGTTCCAATACTTTTAGAACATAGCAAGAATCGTTTTTTCATTTATAATAAAATTTAGATGGCCGTAAAATTTAAAATAAAAAATATTCTTATTTTAACTGACGTAATTTCAATAAATTGATTATCTTTATTTTTTAAATCCTAAATATTACTTTATTTTTTAACGTTATTCATTTTGATTATAATTTAAAAATACTGCAATATTTTTAGAAATGATTTGTGGGCTCTGAATTGTATTTTTTTGCCAACGTTTTTGATATATTTCCATACGAAGGTTGTTAAAATAAACAATATGAATGTGATATCAGTGAAATTAGGAATTTTTATATAATTCAATTTATATTCGCCATATCTCAAATAATAAAAAAAAATAAATTTTGTGGCTTGAATAATTATCAAATAACCATTTTAGAGTGATTTGATTTATTTCTAAGGCCTGCTTTATACCGTTCCGCGGTGTTTGGTGCAACGTGCACAGCTTATCGAACATATTGTTGTGCTCCTTCGGAACATTGACAATAATTTTAAAATTGATGATGTGCACATAATAAAGTGTCAAATATCAACACACATCAGAACATTGCGAGACGGGCATCATCATCAGCAACGACATCGACATCAACGAGCTGGAAGTGTCGAGATATAGACAGAGAGAGAGAGAGAGAGTGGATGCGAGAGAGCAATGGGGTAATGGCTATGAAGGCAGCTTCAACTCTGACAGGCAGCAGGAATAAATAAACCAAACGTGCGATGTACCTAAATAAAAATACAAAAAAGAAATATAAAAAAAAAGTAACATTGGCACAGAAATAAAAAAATAAAAAAAATACGAAAAGAAAATTGACAAAATTGATTGAGCGCACGGAGGAGCAGCTCAGGGCGTGGGCGTGGTTGAGGAGGCAAGGAGGCACGACAAGGAGGCGTGAAGTGGAGCAGCAGTTGAAGCAGCAGTACCGCGCCAAGTGGATGTCAACAGTGAAAAGTTAACGGTTGTCATACGGCCAGGCGCACCTTGAGTTACTGCGTGCTATTTTTCACCTTTAAACAATTTGCCCCCCCCCCCCCCCACAACACCGGCTGCTGTCCCTTGTTGTTTTATTGTTTTCCTTCCCCGTCTTCCCAGCACTTATTGACATTCCATTTAATCTATTTTAGCCAAATGCTTTTTACATACTATTTTCCCCAGCATTTTATTGCATAGTTGTGCAGCTAGTTTAGCTCTAACACAAATTCCTAATAAATAAATATTTATCCTTATGCAGAGGCATTGAGGACGCCTGACAATATTTATATGGATAGGCGAAACAGAGTAAATGGTGACTGAGCGGAATATCTAATGAAAACTAGGACAAATGTAGCAAAAAACCGTCGTTAGGCGTGTATTCCAAGTCTAACTTGACAGTGCCACAAATTGAAGTAAGCTGAAAAAGTCATATTGAAACAGAAACTCATTGAACATATTTAAACTTGTCAAACACACAACAAAATAACACACATAACACATAACAGTACATAAAACAAAACAAATAACAAATTTTTAAAAAAAGGTAAATAACTATTAATTAAAATGGCAAGAGCCTCGCGTTCATTTGTCAACTCAAATGGGCAGTTTGAAGATTCATTTGCATTTGAGTAAGTGGAAAAGAATCGTTTACAAAATGATGACTTCGCTAACCTGCTGATTACAGTGACGAAGACTTAAGGGAAACAGATCAGATGTCATCTGGGCGTGCCAAGGCTGAGAACTACAACCGGTAAGTCGATGAACACTTAATATTGCCCTTTTCAAGCGTCAAATCCAATCTTTACCCGCAGCACTGCGAAACTAATTTTGGACTACAAACAATTTCTAGCCGCGAGACGCATACAAACCATGTGGCGGGGGTATCTGGCGCGCCGGCAGAGGGATAATCTGTTGCGGGCAACGATAACCGTACAGCGTTGGTGGCGCGGCTTTCGAGTGCGCAACAATTCCAAGCATCGCATAGAGGAACAGTTGATGCAGGCAATGAGCGAACATTATAATCGGTCTGCAACCAAAATTCAGACAGTCTTCCGTGGCACGAATGTACGCAAAACGGTGCACGATGTGCACAATCTGCAACGCATGCAACTCTGCGCCGCCGAGGAGCTGCTCAGCTGTTGTGCCTACAGGCTGCATCATTTGCTGCGCACATACTCCATACCAGGCATCTACTCTCTGCAAAACTCGCAGTAAGTACTCTGATTTTGGTATCATCAATTGGTTAAGTTTTAAGCGGTTTCCCCTGATATCGATACTTATCGAAAGTAAAGTTGAGTTGTCCGTTTGCCATACCATTTACCAACTGCTCTGTTTCCCCTTGATATCGATACTTATCGAAAGTAAAGTTGAGTTGTCCGTTTGCCAGACAATTTATCATCTACTGAGTTTCTCCGTGATATCGATATTTATCGATATTCTGTTTTTCTGCTTGCCATACTACTTTTACTTTATTTTTGCAGCTATCTTGAGAAAATTTATACTTTCTTTTTTATACTTTCTTAAATTTTTATTTGACTTTTCTTGTCGTTTAATTACAGCTGTTTGTCGAAGGTGGAGAAGCTGCTGAGTAGCGTCTCGTATCGCTTTTACAATATTCGCGTCTTGCTTAGTACGGCTCAAAAGGAATCTTTGGTCAAGACGCATCGCGATAAGTTCAAGAACAGCACTTACCACGCGGAGGTGCCCTTTTCCGGGCCAAATTACAACAGTCGGTGCAATCCGCCCTGCGAGGAAATTGCATATAGCAAGGACATGGATCATCGCATGTACAAAATTATTGCTGAATATGAAAAGACTCAATCGGATCCGCGGTTGCTTCAGACGAAAAAATATATTGCTAACCGTAAGTACACTGAGAAAAAACAAATCTAGCTGAATTCAAGAAATTTTTATATTATTCTAAAAGAAAATGTTTTTTTTAAATTAAGAAATAACTGTGTTTTTTAAACAACTATTCTAAAAAATAGCAGTCGAAAGTAAACATTTCAAACTTATTTCCTAATTTTTATAAAGTTAGTCGTTTATTTTTTAGAATTGTTTTCTTTCTAAAATTAACAAATTCTTTTTAGTTTGCAGAGTAATTTAATTTTGTTGCGATGTGCAAATATATCTACAAATTTACTCAACTCTATCTTTAACTTTAACTCACACTCCATATGTTTTTCTCTCTCTCTCTCTCTAATATACAGGTAAATTCCGTAAACATCTGGGAAATATTTTGGCTAATAGCGAAAAAACTCAACGGGACTTTTGCGGCGATGTCATCCACAGCATGCGTAAATGGAAAATTTGGGATGATAGAAATCGTGAAATTAGCCCAGACATTTTGGTCCATCACGGGAATATCAGCAGTTTTCTCGCCGATGCCTCAGATATAATGCAGGAACACGATGCACGCACTTGTCACTGCCAAATATCCATCTTTGATAAACTTCAATGTTTTTGAACTGCGCTATTCCAAACCAATTAATGAATAAGTTAGGTTAATTTATAAAAGCTTCTCTTGGTTTTCGAAGTACATAAAGAAAAAAAAAAGGAAATATTAAATTTTATGTAAATTTAATTGATAATAAAAAAAGATATTTTTCTTATTATTGAGAAATATATTTATGATAAATACACATTTACAACTAGGTATGCAAAGAATGAACAATTCGAAGGTTGTATTCTAATAATTCTGAAGTTCCTAGTTAAAATATTAACTGTAGGAAAATATATTGATTTTATAGGAAGTATAAAAGACTTTTTTTTTTTGGGGAGTAATTGTGAATAAGAGCTGGCAACATGTGCATTTGACTGATTACTAATTAACGCTCATTTATTAAGCTTCGTTGAACTGGGACTTTCTTGCTAGTACCTGGCAACGGTGCATGGGGAGGGGGGGGGGGGGTAGGAGCTACTGAAGCAACAGCACCTGTCTTCCCAGCTGGCAAGCGCATTTTTCTTCTGAAGAATTTTCCTTTGTTTTGTGCAGGCATTTAATTTATTTTTGGCCTTTGCCAAGGAGCGAGCCGAGATCCCAAACAAGGGCGACTCAACCTTCTCGCATGAGTAATTTTTGAGCCGAATTTTGGCCTCAACACGCTAAATCCTGTCATGCTGCCTATAAATACTTGACGTGGCTACAATAGCTGACGTCTATGCACGTGGCAACCGAAAACAAAACGGTTGCCCAAACCCCGAATCCTCAGAATCCTGTGAATCCTGCCAATCCTGCGTAGCATACGTGTAGGCGCATTGGCTGGATGCCTTCGAGCTGCTTGAGGCTGCTTGCAAATGACATTTAGCATGTGGGCCACAGAGCAGGACGACTGCTCTCTCCGCTGCCAATCTGCACATACGTGACTACTGCCTAGGTCGTCTTACCAAATTAGATTTACGCTCGTCCTCCGTCTCCGTCTCCCTCAGCTCTCCCATCATAATTAATATGCACGATATGCGGCGTTAAGTTGTGTGAAAATTACTTGTGCGTTGACGTGACGAGGCGTCGACTCTGGTGAAAAACAAAAACCCCTCCCCTCCCCTCCACAAACCATCCCATACCATACTCCCGACCATTTCTCTTGGTAATTGTTATTCGATTACGAAATTCATCTAAGTATTCACTAATTAGTTGTTGATGATAAAAGGCCCATTCCTGTGCAGACATCAGCATAGCCAAGCGAAATTAATCACTATATCATATCGATAATTAGCCCCACATAATTCATTTATTTCTAACTAAGGCTGCAATTTTTCTATCAAAAAAGAAAAATGTTGTCTTACCAATTATTAACCAATAAATTCAATATTACGCTAAACAAATATGACAACTATCCTGCAACTGATTTCATTTTTACAATAATTGAAATTGTATTTATTAAATAAAAGCATTAATTAAATTAATTTATTTTACTATTCCTGCCACTAAAATGTAATCAACTTTTTTACCTATTACT
Source organism: Drosophila demipolita (assembly GCA_035042405.1). Classification (NCBI taxonomy): domain Eukaryota; kingdom Metazoa; phylum Arthropoda; class Insecta; order Diptera; family Drosophilidae; genus Drosophila; species Drosophila demipolita. The sequence continues at coordinate 432,943 of JAWNLI010000021.1, forward strand.
ATAAAAAAAAAATGTTGTCTTACCAATTATTAACCAATAAATTCAATATTACGCTAAACAAATATGACAACTATTCTTTAACTGATTTCATTTTTGCAATTGTTAAAATTTTATTTATTAATTAAGTTATTTTACTATTCCTGCCATTAAAATGTAATCAATTTTTTTTACATATTACTATAAAAAAAAATGTTGTCTTACCATTTATTAACCAATAAATTCAATATTTCGCTAAACAAATATGACAACTATTCTTCAACTGATTTCATTTTTGCAATAGTTAAAATTTTATTTATTAAATAAAAGCATTAATTAAATTAATTTATTTTACTATTCCTGCCATTAAAATGTAATCAACTTTTTTTTACCTATTTTAATTGTTTTTAACTCATTAGTGGCTCCAATCACAACTGGTACATATAAGAAATAAGTGGAAATGTCATCAACAAGTTTAACTTAAATCAATTGTGCACTTGTCTGACAAACCCGACGCACTTATAAAAAAAAAAAAAATTCTCCCTCAGCTATTCTCTTTCTCATTCATTTGTCCCAGCCATTTCGCCAAGCCATTCGCACTGCTTTCGAAAAACTTTTAAGTTTTTAATTAATTTGTTTTTCTGCGGCTCGAGACACCAACGCAGCCGAACTGCCACTCACCCAACAACTTTTCTCATTTTTCTCGGGCGGATTGCAGCCACAGCAGCGGGAGAAAAACAAAACTGAATGTGGAAGAAGTAAGAAAAAAAAAGGTTAAGTGGTTCCATTTGGCAAACATTTAGTCACAGCCCCAGAACAACCCATCAAATGCTGCCCAAAGTGTGTGTGCGAGTTTTAATAGGCTTTTGTGTGCAAAATAAATTGATGTGGTGCACCTGGAAAACGCTACAGAAAAGGCCATGCTGACGGGGGAGGGATGAGGGAGGGCAGATATTGAGGTATGAAGATATTTCCCCTACGTTTGCTTGTGGGCCCCGTGGTAGACCGCATTGTAATCAGGCGGCTTTTAAAATAAATTAGACTAAATTTCAAGTAAATTGTTAAAAGATTGCTCAGCAGTAGTCATGGTTTCCATAAAGAGCTTGTGGATAGACAGACGCAGCTTTTGAACCCCTGGGAGTTAACTTTATATGAGTTTTCCAAAAAACAACTTTCCATTTATTTAATTATGCGAAATCAGGCTAAGATATGAAAAGACAGAAAACACATAAAATTCCGGAATTCATGTTGATGGAAAGTTATCCAGAATAAACTCACAATTAATAAAGACATAAAAAGTAAGAGAAAAAGCGAAATTGACTCATCCGACGATGCTTTTCAACAATTTGTATACTTTGAAAGGAAGTAGGTAACCCTCCTAAGACCCTACACATATCATGAGAAAAATATTCTTGGAAAAAAAAAACCAAAACATAAATCACCAATTCCAGTGATATTTCCCCTTATTATTCAAAAAGTAAATATATAGAAAAATAAAGGTCTCTCTAAAAAACAAAGCAAATTATTTTCTTAATTTCAAAGTAAATTTTTCAAGACATTTAAAAAACATATTTCTTAAAATCAGAACACTTTTCTGATCGACTATATTTTTGAGCACTTTATTTTACAGAACACACACAGAGAGCAAACGAAAAAGTTCCGTTATTATCCGAATCCCGTAAACTCACGCAGGATATGGGACATGGCCGCTGGATTTTCCTGCTGCACCAGATGACCCGCTCGATAGACCCAGAACATGCTGAAACCACCGCCCTTCTTCTCGTAGCCCTCGAGCATGCCATTGATGCGCAGGGGACGACGTGTTGCGGACACATACTGTTGCTTGCGATGCCACTGCATCCGACTGATCCAGTTGACGGTGCCGGGTGTGGCGCACAACAGATCCAGCATACCCGAATAGACCCCAACACGCACCGGCGTCTCATTCAGCAGGCGGGTAACTGTAAATGGAATTTAATTGCATTTTGTGCCACAGTTTAACAGTTTCATTTACCAATGTGAACAGCTGGCTTAAAGATGTCGCCACCCAGCTTGACAAAGACCGTCCCATTGTGCACCATCCACTCGGACATGTGGGTCAGGTTCAGTGCCCGCGTCACATTATTGACCATAAACTCACGCAGCTTGGGATCCTCGCCATAGCGATAAACATCATTGACATGGACACGACGCTGCGTATTGTAGAGAAAGACGCCGCCAGTGTGCGTCTCAATCACCTCCTGGATGCTCTCATCAAGCGCCTCCTGCCACTTCCCTGCATAGACCAAGCGAGCAACCTGTGCCGCCACACGTGCGATATCCCGATAGCCAGTGTGATCGACAATGCCCATCTGGAGCAGATAGGGTGCATAAGAGAGCGTGCTGTCCAACGGCGATGTCCATGGATTGCCCATAACCACCGATCTTAGCCGGCACTCGAGCTCTCCGCGCTGCTCTGCCAGGTGCAACTCCAGGGCAAACTCGGGCGCCATCTTGCCGCCGTAGCTCTCCGAGAAGATGTGAATGGGAACGCGCTGGAAGGCAGGATGCTGTTGCAAGAAGTGACGCATCAGTTCGACCAGATCGAGTGCTATGCGCCTATTGTGCTCCGCATAGTAGCCATGTGGCTCCTCCACATAGCTAAAGCCGGTGCCGACGGGACTATCGATGAAGAGCACATTCATGTGCTGCACCCAATTGCTGTCACGTGGCCTCCCCTCAATATCAATGGGGCCCAACTGCTCAAAGCAGCCGCAGCCCGTGGAGGCGGTGCCGGGACCACCCTGCAGCCAGATGACCAGCGGCCGATCCGTATAAGCGCTCACGTTCGCCGTCGTATAGTACAGCCAGTAGAAGAGATGAGCTCCCTTGCGCACCTCCACATAGCCCCAGTCCTGTTCTCCGGCGCCAAATCCGCGACGCGCTTAAAATTCAAGATGGAAACTCAATTAGTTCACATACATGGCATGGTCTGGTCCATGGCCTACCTTCAACCCAGACCAAAGAATGCAGCAACCAAAGTTGCAGCAGGCAGATCGATGTTTTCACTTGCATTTCCACCACGCTTACAAGTTCTCGAGAAGATTGGTTCGAATCGCCCAAACGATCTGTATTCAGCAATACACAAATGCGCACTGAATTTACTGCACAGTTTTTTCCAATTTGCTATTTATAAATTGTGAGAAGAAAAAAATAACAACTGTTTCCAATCAAATAAACAAATCGATGAACCTGCTGAAAATGTTCGCTCGATCTAAATTCTTCTTGATCTCTCGGCACTTCTACCTGAAGTTGCGGCTGACCTTTGAACTAAGCGCATCTCTCGTATAAATATTTATAATACACTCATTAATAATGTTTGTCGCTTACTCTTATTATTTCTATATAACTATTTAATCAAGTTTATGATCTTTTATTGATTTCTTTTCATATCATATACAACCAAAAGAGCGAAAAACTTGTACAAAAATAATTGAGAAAAGTTGATATTTATTTAAACAATTTGCAGCATAATTAAATGGAATTTAAATTATTTCAAGAAAAACTTTTAATCGATAAGAAAAGTTACAAAGAAGTAAATAATTATAATATGTCATCTTAAATATTTTAATATATCATTTATTATTTTAAGATATTCTAACAAAAATTAGAAAAGATTTTATTTATTTTAACGATTTAGAGTATTATCAAATGGAATTAAAATGTGTGCAGAAATAACTCTGAGTGGATAAGAAAGGTTACAAAGAAGTAAAAAAAATATAATATGTCATTTAAAATTTCAATATACAATTTATTATTTTAAGATATTTTAAATAAATTGAGAACAATTTTTATTTATTTAAACGATTTGCAGTATTATCAAATGGGATGGAAATGTATCAAAAACAAAATACTCTGAATGGCTAAGAAAGTTTACAAATAAGTAAATAAGCATAATATGCCAAATTAAATATTTTTATTTAACTATATTTATATAGACTAAATTTCTATAATTTCAGAATTTCTGAGAAATTACTTAACTAACACATTGCTTGGCAAGTTGCACAGTTTACTTAAAGCAAGCTCAAACTTCATACAACATAATTTTAATAAGGAAATTAAATATTTTTGCTTTTCAGCTTTTCAATGAAGGATGGAGAGTGAGAGAGAAAGAGAGAGAGATCAAAAGTAATCGCAGCAACTGAAAAGCAATTAACAAATGTTTTCCATGTAAGGAAAAACATGGGAAAAGCCACTGCGAGTTCGCTAGAAAGTTAGCCAAAAGCGTTTTGAATGTTTTTGACAATTTGTGGAGAAAGGAGGTGCGCGAAGGCGATGTTGCAGTGCAGTTTTAATGAGGGCGCCACCTGGCGGCGACGCCTGTTGGTGCCAAGCAACCGCAACGGGAATCAATTTGCCCACACAGCTGCCGATGGCGCCATGGGGCAAAACCGAAATTGCCAGTTGAATGCGTTTTCGATTGTCCATTAGCAGAATCCAACTCCAACCTCACTCAAAGCACCATTTCCAGCTTCAGCTCCAACTCCAACGCCTGCTCCTGCTCCTGCTCCAGCCCTGAGTATCATGGCTTGCCCTCTGCACGCCCCTCATTGACGCTTTTTGCAGCAGCCTCGTGCCAAAAGTCATTTTCGAGAAATTGGATGGGTTCGCTGAGTGCCAATGCAAAGCTGCACACCTAAAAGACAGAAAGAGATGGAGACACAAAAGGAGACAGAGACAGAGATACAGATAGCGATAGTGAGAGAGTTGCGCATTCACATGCACAATAAATTTGCAACAGTGCAGTGGGCAGCGAACACGCCCTTCTTACAGACGCTTAGTAAGAAGCATGGCACATACGCCCACACACACTCACACACGCACACACACTCGCACACACTCACATCTAGTGCTTTTGAATCACATTCAGATATGCTGAGATGCAGTCGAGTGCGAAATTGCAAACAGCAACAACAAAGCAACGGGCCAAAGAGTATGCAATGGCACAGCGATGACACACACACACACACACACACATACACACACGCACTCCCGCCGACAAACTTACAGCACTCAACACATGTATAGGGCTAACCATTTTATTAATATTCGCTTATTGTTGCTAATATTTTATTTAATATTATATTTAAAGAGAATTTTTTTTGATTTTTGTTGGAATTAAAACATTTTTCAAAATATTAAACGCAAAAATTTGACTTGTTTATTATTCGATTTCTTAATATTTTTTTAATCTTATTACCAATTTCTAGGTTAGTTTACGAAAAAGAAATTACGTTAACAATATTTGTGTTATTTCTTCTGATTTCTAAAAAACTGTTTTAAATATTATTTATGTACATAGTTTCTGCACTTTATTCGGTTCTAGGATTCTTTATAATTTCCAAATATATGAAGCTGTATTCTAGTTGACAAGCAATTAGATCAATTATAATCAAAAGATTATAAGCATTTTTTTCAGAAATAAATAGTTTTACAACGCAGTCAACCATAATTTGTGCTGAACTCTAATTTTCTGCAAGTTTTATATTCATATATTTAGATAGATAGTAATAATTGTAATAGATAATAAAAAGACAATAATATGTTGTTTGTCATATGGCAGTTCAGTTTATTCGAATTAAATCTCTCTGTCCCTAGTCAACTGGCGTGTGGTGTAGTGACGAGCACGTTTTAAGTGGGGTGCTGCCAAATGGTTTTTGGTCCGTTTGTGCAGGCTGCCAACCGATTTGACGCTGTTTTTTTTGCGTCAGTCTGTCCCGCTTTCGCACTGTTTGGCGCATTATCTCTTGTCTTGTTGTTTTTGTCACACAAATTAGAAGTTTTTTTATTTGTGACTTTTTCAGTTGACGCCATAATATTTTACACTTTTTCGTGGACGACAAGGCGAACCGCAAAAAACAGAAAAAGTAACAAGCCAAAATTGCTAAGCAATTTTCACATTATAAGCAAGTGGAAATTAATATTTGTAGAATTTTGTTATTTTAACTGAACTTAAAATAGAATTTTTAAACGCAGAAAAGGCAAGCAAAAGTATTATAAATAAACTCTTAATTTTTATGTTGAAAATGCAATTTAACTTAAAATATCTTGGAACATAAATATGTTTTATTTATTTCAGAAACATACGTGTTTGCTTTGCCATTTTTGTTCAAATTAAGATATAAATTGCATCACAATAGTTTAAAACACAAATTAAAAAATATATATTATTATTTGAACACTGGCAACAAACATGTCAGAAGTTTGAATTCTTTGGCCTGGATATGAACAGAAAACAATTAATTTCTGGAACATACTAAAAATTGCACTGCATTCTTCTTAGGCTGCGCCAAATGCCAAAAATAATAAAATGTAAGGCATACTTTTTCTCTACTTTACTCAGCTAATAATTGCATACTTTTGTGAGGCAAAAATATTTTTGCCATGGCGATTTCCTTTACATACTTTTGCCAAGATTGGTGTTGCTATAAGTGGAATTTTGTAATTGGATTGTCATATTTTGTTATTCTCGTTAAGATCAGAGCTATGAATTGCAAAGTACTAGAAATATTATAAGCTGGAAACATACTTACATTTTCGTAATGTCCGATTCATATAATAAGCCTGAGAAACAGATTTAAAAAAAAACACACACAATTTATTTGGCTGCCATTTTATTCACAGTTTTAACTAAAAGTAAACTCACACTTGTTTAACAATTGGTTAAATACTTAGTTAGGTTGTACAGTTTTCTAAACCAACAGTTTCATTTTTGATTTAATACTAGTAATTATACTAACAAATAGACGCCTAGAAATCACAAAGTTAAAACTTTTGCACATCCAAAATAACCGAAGGAAAATCGAATACATCAAATAAAACGGAAAACTTACTTAAATTTTAGATATTTCTTTCGTATGATTTTGCATTTAGATGGCTTATGATTTATTTACATTTGACCTAAGTTTAGCTGACAAAACTGCAAAAGTCGAGATATAGAATTTATACAGTATGTGTTCACTATATGTATGTGTTAGATTAATGAGGGGCGGGGAGGGGCAGCTCTCTGTCTATGATGCACAACAAACATTTGCTAAACGTTAAAGTTAATGACAAATGTTACTAGTCGATTTGCTATATATTTTTGTATGTATTGTGTATATAAATGAATGCCGTAATTGCTGCAAGAGCTTCACTGATTGACTTACTTATATATATATATATATATATATATATATGTATAAGAAAATTATTATATAAAGACAGGCCTTTGCTTGGCGACTGCCTCAGCGACTGCTCTCTTCGGCATGCGATTTGAAGTCTCCATTTCTCCGTGGCCAGCTCATCACCGTAACTCCAATCCTCGCATATTATGCTGTGGGTTGAGCTGCTCCTGTGTTGGGCTACAGATGCTTTGTTGGTGGTTCGTTCTGTTCGGTCTTCGGGGCTGAATTGCTGACCAGGCCAAGTGCAGCAGACCCATTAGCAAAAACAGAGTAAGTTGCTGTTGCCAATTGAGTGCCGACTGTCTGAAGGAGAAAGCAGCATCTGAGATATAAAAAAAATAGGACGGGAAGAAAACATATTAAAAGCGGGTTAAGTATGAGGTTTTAGTGGTTGTGGTGATTGTGTGTGTGGGGGACGGGGGGTCTCTGACTGTGGCACCCGCTGGTGAAATTAATCTTTGAATTAATTGCTTGTAGCTTAGCCCAGAGCATTAATAAATCGTGGCGCAACACAAAGCAAACAACAACAATAGCTAATAAGGTGAGCTGCTTTGGTTTGGGCTTCGTCCTCCGTCCTTTTTCCACTAACTTTGATTTAATGCTCCTCCGTTTATCATTCTAATGGCGTGCGTGTAATGTATCCCAATCCCCAGCGGTCTCCTTCGCATTTGTTTTAGTTGCAAAACAATCAGGCTAAGATTTGTATACCTCTTGTCCAGCAATGGACCTGTGTGTGTGTGTGGGTGTGTGTGCGTGGGTGTGTGTGTGGCCTGTACCCGCTGCTTATCTTTAGACATGGATTTGTTCTAATTTTTAAACAAACGTTCAGCACTTTTGCAATGTGGCATCTAACTAATGTGCGGTCCTTAATCAAATGAGTTATTGATTACATACTATGAATGAACAAAATGACCAGGAAGGCTGTTAAAGTGCTAAAGGATCTGTTGGAACTGATAACAAATAGTTACAGGATGCTTATAAGAATCATTCTATTACGCAAAGTGTGCTGAAAACTGCATAATAATAATAACAACTTGTGATAAAATTTATGTAAAATGCATCTATTAATAAGGATTTAAAGGATAATGGCAGCATCCCATGAAGTATTTATATATATTAACATCGAATAAAATGCAAACAAGTTATAGTCCAATGTATTTATATATACATAAATATATATACATATATAAAGCCTGCCCGACTACCTCATCCTTGTTTACTTTACTTGTGTCTTTAGATTAATTAAAAATTGACTTACTTTTGTGCGTCAAGAAGAGCTCATTATGCTCATCGGCATCACCCGGCTGATCAAAGGGATACATATTCATATCCGGCGATCGTCCTGATGCCAAAATACGTGGACGATCCTCCTCGATGAGTTTCTCACTCTCCTGCGCATAGATATCGTGAATGCGTGCTGAACACTTGAGCTGTCAAATAAGAACTTCCAATATATATTTGAATATATATATATTAAGTATAGCAACTAACCTTGAGGCGTCCTTTAATAAAATGATGCGTTGTCACGACAAAATTGAGCTCCAGCACCGATGACTCAAGGTGTTCGGCCAGGTGTCGTTGTATGTCATAGACACGCAAATAATTTGGTGGCACCTGTATCACAAAACCCAATTTATATTGAGTGCGTATGGAAGTAGTAGAATCATTTATACCTGTATATCGTTTATCCACCAGGTGAGATTAGCCGCAGGCTTTGAGTAATCCGACGAACAGTTGCCATTGATTACATCGCCCAGGCGATAACGGGAATGGATGCCAGTTATGATGGGCCTTTGTGTGGGCAGCTCTGGGTGTGCAAAGGGTTAAAATTGTATCCTTATGGGGAAGTGCATCTGGTTACATACCAACAACTTCCATATCGGCGGCCACAATGGAGGTGTCGAATGTTGGCGCATCTGCGGACACCTCGCAGGCAAATTTCCCAGAAATGGAGGTGGGCACATTACGGAGCAGCAAATGGCTACCATTCGATTTTGTGGTCTGCCAAGAGATGTTGTGTTATGTAATTGTAATTTAATTAAAGTTCTCTTCAATTGATGCTCATTAAAAAAGATTGTGTTGATGGTTAAAATGATATTATTGCATTAAAAAGTTAATTGCCAGAGTACAAAATTTCATTTTTGTATACTATTTTAATAATTTGTAATTAGTTCATTTATTTTGTAAGTTTAATATAATTATTGGTTTTAAGTGCTTGCAAGGGGATTAATTTCAATTAATTATTTTCATTATAAAAACATGCATTTAAATAAAATTTATCATCATCAGTACAAATAAAATTGTATATAAAAATCGAAGTTGAAATCTGTTCCAGATTTCAATACTATTAAAATATTTGCAGAACGACTTCTTTTTTAATTTAAAAAAGTATTTAAGCAGTTGCTGAAAAGAAAACATTTTCATGCAATGGAAAGCAAACTATGGAAAACGAAAAGAATTATTGTAAATATGTTTTTCGCTACGTGTTTTTTTTTTCGTCGAATAATATAATTAAACCAGACAAAAACTTAAATATATATCATATATAAAAAACTAATTGCAAAGCCAGCGAAAAACTAATATAAATTATAGAAAAAAGTCACCGAATAATAAAAAAAAAACTGTAAAAAATATTTAAATTTTAAGTTAAGTTGGTCATGTCAATTTTGAGCTGATAATCAAAATTTGTCCACTGTGCGCTGAAGACCTTATTAAATACAACATATATGTATATATATATATATATATTTATATATATATATATATATTTATATATATATATATATTTATATTTGTACAACGTGTGTTTGAGTTTATATATAAGATATGTGGTGCTGTACTGAAACATGCTAAATGCAACAGCTTGAACACAATTTTGCGGCAGTTCGCTTTTAATTTTCGCAATGTCAACAATAGTCAACAATGAAATGTGCAGGACAAAATGGCTGGCAAGGTATGTGTGTGTGTGTGTGTGTGTGTGTGAGTGTGTGTGTGTGTGTGTGTGTGTGTGTGTGTAACAACTGCAAGAGCAGCAAGTTAAAAGTCAAAAATGTTAATTAAAACTTTTTAACATGCAAAAAGCAAACATCGAAATCACACACACAAATGCACTGTGAGAAATGGTACTGAAGTACTGGTAAACAGCTTACACTGCTTATTGTTGTTGCTGTCGTTAATATAACCACCAACTACAACAACAACAACATAATTTTTTGCAGTTATTTACATTGGCAGCCCTTTCAGCTCTCCCTTTTCAATTTGGTTCGTGATGGTGAAACACGATGATGATGCGCACTTATATAACGGTGACTCACCTCCACATCGATTTCGTTGGTTTTGGTGAATATCTTCCAAGCGGGATTCTCCTTGGGCGTATAGCGATAGAACTCCCTGCGGCCCCTGTACCACTTTACCGCATAGAGCGTGTCGTTCTCGATGTCATAATTGCAGATTAAGAGCGCATTATCGCCGCGTTTAACGGCCGCCGGAATGCGAACGTTAACGTCCCGCAGCCCCACAGCCACCTCTGTAAAACACAACAGATACGGAACGAGTGTGAGTGAGTGAGTGAGTGAGATGGGGGCCGAGTGAGTGAGTGAGCGAGATAGATAGAGAGGCATAGTGTGTGCAGGCCGTGAGCATTGTCACAATGGCTTAAATATGACAAGTTATTGTAGCTTAATTATTATACCTGGCGGCTTACATTGGATTTTTGTGCAAGTAAAAACTTTGTGGAGCAGCGTGAAAATTGCTTACTGTACTGACTGTATATATATGTATGTGTCCACAAATACATATACAAACCTAAAGACAGCGACTTATCATAAGCCTCGTTTAAGTTGCTCAGTTACTAAATTACAAATTACTAAATTTAAAAATATGCCTACCAAATATAGTAATTGATTAATAGCTCTCTTTTTTAAGTTTTTTCATTTATGATTTATATATTTAATATTTTGCTAATGTGATAATCACATAATATAAATTACAATTTAAATACTCCTGCCAATTAGGTGCATTTTATCAATTTTTAATAAATGATATTATATTTATTATATATGATTTTTTTCTGATTAAAAAGTATTTTATTAACAACACTTTATAGTAAATTTATATTTTAAATAATTGGCAAATTTAAATAACCACAGCAGCATTTATTGTTCAAATTTATGAGTACACATAATTTTTAATTTGAAAACGATTTGGCTGATTTAAGTTGACAACAATAATTGTGATACAATTCTCTCCACATTTTTAGTTTGCTTTCTTTCTCAAAAAAAAAATGTGTATAAAAACCAACAATGAAATTTCTGAAGTTACAAAAAGAAAACACATCGAGCCAAAAAAAAAAAGTGGGTCACAAAGCGATACGACCATGAAAAAAAAATAAAAAATACATACAAATGAGCAACCAAAAAATAAAACTACCTCGCATACACACACACATACACACACACGCGCACACCCACCAGCAAATGAGTGCGAGTGAAACAGCAAGAACTGATAAAACATTTAGTTCGTTGTGCGGTGTATTTTGGCCCGATCGCGGTGACCGTCGCCCTTCTGGCCCTGAGCGCCTGGTGGCATTTATAAAAAACTTCCTAGTAAAATTGAAAATCGAAAGTGATTTTTGAGTTTTGTGCTCAGCGCACGTGGGGCATGTGGCATCGTCATCATAAATCATAAAACAGAACACATAGGAAATTGCGCAGATGCTATTGATCAGGGCTGCAGGAAACCATGTTAAGTGCTATTTATGTAATTTGTAGTTTACTAAAGTGAGTTCAATGAACTCGCAGAATAGTAAGAGTGGTCTATGGGAGAGTATGCGCGACTGCGAGATACCTCGTTACTTAGTTATATATTGAAACACACTTATCCACTTCATCATAAATAGCAAATTTTGTATTCATATATTTTAACGTATCAAATTTCAATGGGACTCATCTTATGATTACAAAATATAATTAATTATAACAAAAAAATAAATATTTGGGCATATTTAAATAAGATTTTAATTTGTAGGTTAGATATTAAATAATATTTCTATACCCCTTACTTATTAACTTTTTCAAAAATTGTAAATATGAACTTTAATAAATTTATGATTATTATTATTGCTAAGTTTAATGAATAGAAAACAACATTTCATCACATTCATTTAATATTTTAATTTTATTAACTATTATATATATTATAATAGATGCAAGTAATATATTATAATATTATATTATATTCTAAAAGTAAGTAAATTAGGCAAAAAAAAAATTAAAATATATGCCTAAAGGTTTCACTTGAATTTTTAGAATTTATTTTAAGACAAAAGCCGACTTTTTTTAAGTTTGTATTTGGAATTGCTTGCCTCTTGCCTTAGCAACGCAAATACTCTCTACAATCACTAAATTCTACATTTTATTTATTATTGAATATTAATATTAAATATGAGTGTTTTCAATTAGACAGTAGAATATTTAATGTAATTTTCGAAAAACTAAATGCTTTTCACGATATTGCCAAATTACAACACAGGAACTGAATGTGAATGTTTTTGGATATATTTGGAAAAGTTGTTCTTCTAGCTGTAGCAACGCAAATTCTTGGCTCAATTAAGCAAAATATGCTAATCTCTTTTTTAAACTTAAACAAAGTTTTATGTAATTGAATTCATTTATTTATGTGAATATCAAGGCATCCCTAGAAATTCTAGACATAAGATCCACATGTTTATTGAGCAGCTAAAATGCATATTAAGATACATAATAAACAAACTGCTTTTAGCACAAGAACCGGTTGTTGATTCTGTTGGTTGGGCTGGGACAGCTAAAACAATTGCTTAGCTGCTGTTGCATTGTTGTTATTGTTGTTGTTTTTTGTTTGTTGTTGTTGGACTGTCCCCAAGTGGGGACTGTGGAACGGCGTATTCTCTCGAATCGCAACGCATTGCGACGCGTCTGTTTGTCAGCTCATTTCTGGTTAACCTTGAATGCTAATTGTTGTTTCACGTTGATTTTTATGGCACTTGCTAGCTTTGTACACGGCTCGTCGTTGTTGTCGCAGTTGTTGTATTCATATCAACATAAAAACTTCATGCTGCCCCCAGAGCCCAGAAGCTCCTACACATAATCGCTGAGCGCCGGTTCCAAATAGTACGAAAAAACTAATCACATACGCCGGTCCGCTCGTCTAGCCGGGCACTTGCCACTCAATGGGCTGCACAAAATTGGCGTAAGCAAAAACCGTTTGTTTTGCTCAAAAAGAAGAAACAGCCACAAGAAACCAGCAACGTACTCGGTGGTTAAGGAGGCGCACAGCCTCTCAAGAGTCTAGAGGGCAAGGCAGTGTAACTATTTAGAAACCGTTGCTGTTCTATTTTGGCCAGGCCAACAGAAGGTTTACCAAGTTCGCAGCTGGCAGCATGGCCAGCTTAAGTTCAAATAAAGGAGGCCTTGAATCGCTAAACTGATCGGACTGGAAAACCTTGGAAAACCAAAAAGCGAACAACAATAATCGTCATACTACTGAATGCTCATAATGTGACTAAATGAGTATGCGTATGTATATATGTCTGAGTATATATATATATATGTTAAAGTATATACAACGTGTTCATATGCAAACACAAACATACACACGTTCAGAAGCAGTGGTAGAATATAAATGAAAAGGTATTGAATAAAAAAAGCAGGAAATGCGAAAAATACCACTGTTCTATAAAAGTAAAATATGTATTACAGTTAATCGAATTTTAAAAAGAATAACATAATTTATATATTTATAACTTAAAATGCCTTATACAGAATAATACACAATTTTATAATGAAATCCTTAGCAATGCATTTAAAAAAATTCAAATGCAACAATTATTGAACAACAATATTAAAAAATAAAATGTATACTAAAACTGTTTGTCATATTGAATATTGAGAAAAATATTATTCAATGAATATGAAAAGCCTTTGTTAAACGGACTAATCAGATTACAGTTACCATTTGTCATAACAGTATCTTTAGCTATCCCAGACAAACTGCACAAAACATTTAACAAATACAAAATTTTGTCAGAGCAATTTATTTTATGTTGCTACCCGCGCTTCCCGCGCTTCCCGTCAATTGTTAAAGTTTTCAATGGCAACCCAAAACAAAGCAACAACCAACAACGAGGTCAACAACAAAGAGAGAGAGTACGAGACAGAAAGGGTGGGAGATAGAGATGGCAAGTGAGAAAGAGGGAGAGTGAGAGGGCAAAATACGCACAACACAAATTATGGAGTCGCGTGTCGCTCAGCTGGCGATTATGTTTGCCTGTTACTTTATGCCTGAATATTATCGATCATGTTTTAAAAGCGAGAGTGAAAACGCAATTAAGGCAACAAGGCAACAAAACAGCAGCCGGTCAGGGTTGTGCAGCAAGGGGATGGACGGGGGGACGAGGCAGCTGTATGTGAACACTGGCATAGCAGCAAGTAGGAAACAGCAAGACAAAAACAAAATATAAAACGAAACGAAGACTGAATGTGTTTATGATAATTGTACGCAGCGAATTTCCTTGTTGTTGTATAAAAGCTTCAACATTTCTGCCTGCTGCGACTGCTGACCGCCTGATCCAAAGGCAAAGCGAGCTATCGATTTCTACCTGAAAACTGAAAGTGATGACACGCCACCACATACATTGTTCGCCGGACCAATGGCAAGAAGGCAACGTTTACCCGGGCTCGCGGTCGTTGTCGTTGCCTTTGCACAGCGCTAACCCAGTTTTGGGCAAGGGCATTGCCTTGCACTCGAACTTCACACACAAGGTTCAATGCGCCAGCAACGAGGTTGCTGTCCTCCAATGGTGTCACGTTCAGGGACCGCCCCTGACCCAGCAACCAACACAAGGTTCAGCGATTGGTCGCACGATGCGTGGCGACGATAGAAAGAAAAATCAGACGCCTTTTGCGTGTATCGGGCGCGCAGACGCAAAAGGCAGCGTCGGCAACTGAGACAACGGCGCACACAGCATTAACAGTTGCTTTTTTCGGCAGTTCAACGAACCGCATGCTTAAAACTTTTGAGGACCGTTGAACCCAACGCAGGCAAGCAAGCAAGCAGAAAGAGAGCGCCGCATACTGAGAGCGATTGCGTGATGTCAGAGAGCGTCAGCAAGCTAAAGTAAGAGCGATCAGCGAATAACCGATGACGATTGGCTGATGTTTTAATGCTAGAAAGCCGGAGGGGTTAATTATATGTTAAACCTTTAACTTGCATATGTTGATTTTTATAAAACAACTATTATTAAACAACTATTTTATTTAATTCAATAAACTAATTTTGTTGTTTACAACAATTAAGATTTAAAGATTATCATTATTAAGCTATTATACTTGAATGTACATGGAAATTTGTAACATACTGCATACTGGGTTAATTTAACTATGAATAAGCGATCTGCCTTATAGAGGCAAAGCAAACAACCATCCAACTTAATAAATTTATACTTTTTCATTCGTTATAAAACATTAATTTTTTTGTTTAATACGAAATCATAAACTTTTTGTACCAAGCGCGCAGCAAACGCTTGAAAGTCGTTTGTTTAATGCATTTCACACGCTCCACAAAGTGAGCTCCACGGTGGAAATGGGGGGAGGGCGAGGGGCCGGGGTAGCGGTAGGCGAGCGTAAAGCCCCCTCGAGGTAGTCCGATAAGTGAGTCAATGGAACGCAGCTGGAACCAAGCAATCAAATGTTGTGACGTAATACAGAGGGATGTGTGTAAGTGTGTGTATTTTATCTATAGCATTGCTGTGCAGTGGGAACAGTAGCAATGTAATTGAGGCGAGAAAAGCTAAGCAAATATCATATTTCATCTTTCACGCATTCCGGATACAATAAATGCATGTGAATGGGGCAAAAGAACTGCCGCACATTTCTGTGGCGACTGCCATGCGGAGCATTTATCCAAAATCACAGGCGTGCAGTTTTTTAGTGGACGTGTTTGTATCTTTTCCGGTTCTGCCATCAAGTGTTATTGGATAAAACATAATTTGGACAGACAGAATATACGTTTGCCTCTACATATATTCATATATCTGGGCGACTACACTTAAAGAAAATACACAGCAAAATTATCAGAGCATTTTATCATGGTGTGATTTATCTTTAAGATTTTTATTAAGACGTTGCTGAAATGAATTTCGCTTTGAATTCAACAGTAGCATTATAAATATTAAAAGAGAAACTATTTTTAGTAAATAAACTAAATAAATAATCATTTAATTATCATTACTAAGATATTTATATCATTGATAACTATCATTTATTTATATATTGATAATTTAGGATGGAACATATATTCTGTCTTTTTTGCAGTGTATTTTGTATTATTTAAACAATTGTGTTCAACAGCTAAGCAAAGAATTTCACATCAACGAATAAACCAATTAAAGAGATAAATACTTCTGTGTTGGAGTGTGCATGTGAAAGAAGTGAATACACATGAGTATAAGCCCATGCATATATATATATATATATATACATATATATATATATAAGATGGGGGCAACTACGAAATTATCAGTGAGTTGTCACTGTTTACTTGTCTGTGTGCGAGACAGGTTGCTTTTCAAAGCTGTACGCCTATTCGAATTAGTACAAAATAATACCGTATTCCATAGAGTTTTACGGAATTACCGTTACGCCGTATCAGTAAAGAAACACCTCTATGCTGAGGGCTTATCGCCGAACAAGAAGAGCGAGACAGAAGCACTGGGACAGAGAGAAAGAGAGAGAGAGAGAGACAGAGAGAGTGGGAGATGGAGGTGTAGGTAGCGATCGAGATACGCTCGACACTCGACGATCGCCGCTCGGCAAGCAAAGCACTCATTTCTGTGGCCCGGGCCGAGAATTATGGTAAACAAGAAGACGACGACGCTGCCGCCTCATAAATTGAGATCTCGGCGATCAGAAAACAACTTATTGTTGTTTGTCTCTCGCTATATGCATATAAATATTTTTATTTTGTTTATAAAATTTAACAGCGAGAGCGTAAAAAAGTTTAAAACATTTTAAATAGTTTGCTAATTTAACAGGCGATCAGCAAGCGCAGACAACGCACACGTCATCGCCCACAAAATTCGGTTTTGTTGTTAACATCATTTTTTTTTTCTTCTTCTTTACTTTTCTCTCTCTTTTTATCGGTAAAAGTACAACGCGACCGCAGCGTCAACGCCGTTCGCCGATAAGCAGCAGCAGCAGCAATAGCGTGCTCTGCCTGCAAAGTGGGTCAAAGCTGGCAGCAGCAGCGAGGCGATTTTGGGGAACATTTCACACGAGCAGAGCAGATGACGTTCATTGATAGCGGCGTGTAAAACACTTATCGAATTAACCCATTCGCGGCCACCGTACCTAATTGTGCGCAGCTAATTGAACAGATTGAAATAACAAGCAATCCAAACTGTAACAAAATGTTTACGGTTTACTTGTGCAGTTTAAAAATAAAGGCCAATTATTTTATTTTATTTAACTTATTCTACTTCAAACTAAATATATGTAGAATGTTATCTTTAGAGTGAAAAGATCCGATAAACCTGTGTTTATTATCTTAAATCATATCTTAAATGGAATCACGCTGGCAGGAGGTCAACGATGCCGAACTGCAGCTCCTGACTCCAACCAAATCCATTCACGTGGAGCGGGTTGGCAACGCTTGAGGACATCGCGTCAGGTGAGCACATTGCGGGGAAAGTGGGATAGGGTTAATGGTTGATGGCAGAGGGGGTTTTGTCGGCCGTTCAGACTGAATAGCTGAATGCCTGACTGGCTTGGATGCCTGTTGCACTCTTGCACATAATCATGTCATATAAAGCGGAAGACAGCAGGCCGGATATGAACAAGAAAAAGAAGAAGAAAAGAAAAAGAGGTGAATCGAGTATAGCCGTCGGAACAGCAGCCGGAGCAGCCAGAGTGGCAAACCATCCCATATATCTTTGAGGGCTTTGGCCAGGTGACATGTGTCGCTTAACTTTAGATGGCTGCAGGCCCTCTCCGACTGGCTTCCCTTTTGGCCAGCATATTTTTTTTGTTCACTTTGGCTTTATTTTGTGTGCTGTTTGTTGTTTGCTGCTTGTTGTGTTGTGTTGTTGGTTGACATTTTGCTGTTGCCTGCTGCTGCTGCTGCTGCTGCTGCTCCTGTTGCCGGCTGACCTCGACAATGGATATGAGAAAGAGGATGCCGGTCTCTGGCACCTGGACATGTTGGGTGTTAAAATAACAGGCAGCGAACATATTGACTTTTAAAATAAGCATTATGACGGTAAATTTTTATGAAAACCTTCAGCCTGTCAGAGCCATTTCCCCAGGTTGCCCGGTTGCCCGGTTGTCGGGTTTGCCGAGCTTGTCGGGCTTGCCAGTTTTGCCGGATTGCCAGCTTGCCTGCTGGACGTTTGGCTCGTTGTCAGAGAGCTGAGTGATTTATATGTATTGTTTAATATTATTATGGCTGGCAGTTTGCAGGTAGCAAGTGGCATATGGCGTGTTGCATGTGGCAGGTGGGACAGCAACAGTAGTCGCTTGGATTCATTCAGGCAGCGTTCCGCCCGTCGCGTTGCCTGTGCAAAATGCGAAAAATTGAACACCATTTCATGCAGCCGAGACTGTCCTTGTTCATGTCCATATGCCATATGCTCCATGCTCCATGCTCCATGTTCCGCGTCCGTATCCGTGTCCATGTGGTTGGCAATAATTGTAAGAGTGTGCGGTCTGTGAACGATGCCAATGACGATGATAAAGTGAAGTGGCCCCTGCCCAAAGAGCTCAGCTTCAACTTCTGAGTGGCCATTGAGAAAGTTTTTGTTTTTGGTTATGCCTCAAAATCTCGAATGGGTCTTTAACTTAGCCAGCTAGTAATGGAATTCATAATTTTTAAGCAGTTCAGTTTTTTGAATTGATAATGCAATTAATGCAAGATGCAATTGGATATCTCAGAGAACTGAATTGAGACAGTCGTTACTTAAGTAAAGATTAGATTTATAATGATTTAGATTTAATAATACAATAAAAAATGATAATATAAATCGATCGTAGAATAAGCAAGTAAATAATGGAAATGGAAATGGAAAAAGAAGCCAATAATAAATAATAAATAATAAATAATAAATTATAAATAATAAATAATAAATAATAATAATAATAAAAATATTAATTTTTTTTTATTTTAAGTATAAGCTGAAAGCACTTTAAATGTACTTTTAAATTTCCATTTCTGCAAGGAAAACAGACAGTCAGCGGACTGAGGCTGAAAAACGGGCTAATAAGCAGTTGTTTAAAAATTATGCACAATGAAATATAAATAATATGAAATACAAATAAAAAATAAATACAATGAATATACAAATTGTATTTGTTTGTATTTTAAATATTTAAACACATAAGTGCCGCGAAATTCATTAATATAAATATGTATGCCTTTTATTTATGCATTTAAATGTTGATATATGCATAATAATTAATTTCCATTTTGCGCTGTTGCGGATTTTATCTGGACACGCCCACAAAATCAACTGACCGAATTTGCCGCCCAGTTCGGCTTTGATTGATTGCATTTTAAGTGTTGCCAAGGGTTAATATTAACCACCATCCCTAAAAGTATGCAACGCTTTTTTATAAATAAAAAATATTCAAATTTAAAAAAATTCCTATTCTTTTTTGTTTTTTTTTTAGATAGTAGCATTATACATGAAAAGACACAAAACGTGGGCGTGGCAAATTGAGGCGGAATTGTTTAAGCATTTGTGTGTGCACAGGTGCTCAATGTGTGGCACTTAATTACCATGGAGAAAGGGTAAACATTTTTCGATAGCTGATTATATAATATTTACAGCATAAATCGGGGCTTAGCCACAGATTTGGTGCGTTCGACGGAATATTTAATGTCAAGCCACAAAATGTGGACAGAAAAAAGGTATCGAATTTAAAATAAACTTATCGATTGTCAGCCAGTGCTGTAATTATGAGTAG
The DNA here is from genome assembly GCA_035042405.1 of Drosophila demipolita. Taxonomy (NCBI): domain Eukaryota; kingdom Metazoa; phylum Arthropoda; class Insecta; order Diptera; family Drosophilidae; genus Drosophila; species Drosophila demipolita. The sequence goes on from JAWNLI010000021.1 coordinate 453,116, forward strand.
TAATTTGGCAAAGCTGCTTTTTGGGCGATGAGCCCCAGGCAACAGCGATGAGTAGCAAGGATAATTTTCATTAACTATGCGAAGGCGTTAAACTAATAGTTAAGCACAAATTCAGAAATTTAAACAATTCAGTCAACACGAAATTTGTGGCCTTAAACGGTTAACCGATTTGGAGGGGGGTAGAAGAACCAAGAAAACTGATCTGTAATTGCGACGCTGTGGTTGACATTTTTGCGGGTGCGTTAATTGGAAATTCGAGGTGAAAAGTGGATAATTAAGATTGCTACAAACTAAACAAATTATAACAAAATATAAGTAGGCTGAGTTTCACACACACAGAATGATTTCGATTTTATACTATTCCTGAAATGAAATTAAAGTGTCAAAGCAAAAAACAAAAGTTTCTCCAAAAAATAAAACGAATTGGAAAATCGTTTGCTGCTGGTGAGTAAAAATAATGAGGATTGCCAAAACTAATCTCATATTTTCCACTTGAGTGTCACAGCGCTTGTCAAGTCAATTTGCTATCTGGGCACACCTACACCGTGTCCAGCACATCAATTGTGCCTCGCCAGCTGTCTACATCCACATTACACCATCTCCCATTGGCCGCAGTGCAATCTCTGTTTGCGTGATTATAATTATGCTGGCATCCATCTACTTTGTGCTCCTCGAGTTCTTGAAGTTTGTGTGCCCGAAGAGCAACTTCGACGACATTGAGAAGATGGAGTCGAACGCGGAGCAGGAGCGCACGGCCTGGCATGAGATCTGATGCCGTCGCATTGTGTCTCCCCCTTTCGACATGGCAACTAATTGATTGATGATGACACCACTTCCAATTTCAAATAAAACAGATTCCTAAGCCACCAAGCAGCTCCGAGCGTGTTGTGTTATGTTGCCCCGGCAACTGGAGCCGCGAATCGTTGCGCATTTTTCGCCCAATTGTCACATAATTTTCGCATAAATTATCAAATAATTTAAAGCCCACCCAACGGAACAGTCTCCCCTCCCAGGGACTGCCAGGCAACCCGATGATTGCGTAGGTAACCGCCAACGCAATGAGCATCAAATCAAATTTGTTTCCCAGGCTTATATATATATATATTTATATACTTATATATATATATACTATCAGCCAATTGAGTGGCGTTGAGTTGGCTGTAATTGCGTATTAAAATTATACACTTGGGACCATTTGTTTAATGAAATGTTGCGATGTCTGCAAGCTAATTAGATTCTCCTAGACGGGCATTCGCATTTATGCAAAGTAAAGTTAAAAACCCCTACCACCCCCCCCCCAACCCAACTCCAAGCTAGTGTAAACTGATGATGATGATGTTGGTAATGAGGGGAGCGCTCGTTTAAGCTTTTCATTTGCCGCATGATAGAATAAATAAATGCGTTCAACAAAAAAAAAAAAAAAAAAATAAGTCGACCGAAAAAAAAGGGGACTACAAATTAAAGTTGTTGTTTGAGCCTAAATATCTATATAAAATTATATGTGTCTTGTGGCAGGGGGCAATATTAGCCATAAAGCTGTTTTATTAGCCAATAACCATCGATCGGAAACTTGAGAGCCAAAAAATAAAACCAATCATCTGTCGTTGGGCCTAAAGGCCAATTCTCGCATTCTGGTTTGTTGCCTGGCTGTTGACGCCCTTTGCTTGGGTTTTTGCCTTTAGGCCTGGCCACTTTGGTTGCCAACTTTTACTTTAGTGCAGAGAAGCCCCAAACAGAGTTGTCACAATTTGACTTCTGGCAGCGTGTATTGACTGATCTTTGAACCAATCTATTTGTGTTTGTTTAACTTCGAAGCGATTAAGGCAACATCTCGTCTGTTGTCTGTTGTCTCTTGTCTCTTGTCTGTTGTCTTTTCATGTGTTGTGTTTTGGCTGCTGCGTGTTTACGTGTCGGCTTGTTATGCGCCCTTTGTTTCTTTTGGCCATGTTTGGACTTTGACATAGGTGTTGCGTTTAACTGTCATTGACAGCCGACATGCCGCACTGGCTTTAGTTTCACTTGATAATCGACAGACACACACATATATATATATATATATATATATATATATATATATGTGTAGAAACATCTGTATTTATTTGCGCTTAAGTAGCCTGACCAATTATGAGATAATTCGATGCCATTTCTGCGCAGCCATTAATACCGTAATTTAGACTGAGCACCAGCTTTATCTATATATATATATCTCAACTAATAACTTCTACTTGTGTGGACCCAATTCGGCTCTGAGCTTTAATTAATACGCTTGACCAAGCAGATTTCCCCCCAATTTTGTGTGTGTGTGTGTGTTGTGCGTGTGCGACTTCAAGTCGAGATTTGTTAATTATGCACAATATAATTAATGTGCCCAGCTCGATTGCTGCTACGTTCCATTCACATCCATATATATATAGCTCTCTTTCATTCAGTTAATTATCAATAAATTTGCGTGCTCAAAATATCATTTTCAAGCCCGAATAGACCAGACCCAACAGACGCCAACTCCAATTAAGCTGTCAATGCTGGCTGTCAGTTCTGTGCTTAATGCCTAAATGAAATCTAATCACGTTCTAATTTCAGTTAAGTTTGACAGCAAATTGTGTAAGTCGAGCAACCCTTTGCCTCTCATCCGGGTCCCGCCTTATTTGTCGCTTTGCTTGTATATTTCATTTCCGGCATTTAACTGTAGTGCTTTTGAGTTCTTTGCAACTTGGCCAACAGCCAGGGCAGAGAGCAAAGAATTTGCATTCATTGAAGCCAACTACAGGCAATGATGATGAGTGCCAGATAAGTGCGATGTTGAAATGAGTAGGAAATGCTTAAAAAACCAACAAAATACACCAAAAATTTAAATCGTGCTTGGCTTTCGTGACACGACTCACGACACGACTTTTTCTTGTTTAATTAGTCAGCTTGGGGTACATGACTTTAATATAAAAAATATATATATAATACAATAAATGCATTAATTAATTTTGAATATTGGAGCCAGAATTTCATGGTTGGGCAGAGAATTGAATTTTGGTTTTTTAAAATCCCATGTATCCAAAACATCCATGCAAAATTTTGATTTTTATCATCAAAATTTAGCAAATTATATGCGGATTGAAAACCTCTGGTGTACAATTAAAAAAAAAAATATATATATATATATAACCAAAACTACTACTTATCATTTGAGCAGTCATTTCTTGAAGACATTGGCTATTTTAAATAGTTCGTTACAAAATTTGCTGAAGCTTTGTTTTTTTTTTGTAAATCACATTTTAAAGTCTTTGTTTATATAGAAATAATAAAAGCAGGGTTACAAATTTTTTTCTTCTTATTTTGAATTTTTCCAGCTATAACTTTGAGCAGTGCTATAAGTAATTACAAACATAGTCAAAGCATTGTATTTAAAATCTATGTCCGTTCAACAAAATTCATCAAAGCACACTCGGAAAAATGATGCACTAATCACTTAGCTTATCTAAAAACCATAAAGTGCAGCAGATTTTTTTTAAATAGAGAGCTGAAAAATTTCAGCGAAATGTCTGTCAAGTTTGGAGAATTTATTTTGAAATAAGCAAACTGTTTTGACTTGGCTAATTAACACAGCAATTGAAAGGATCAACAAGAGCTAACAGCTGGGAGCAAACTTCAGTTGGTAGCCCTTTGAAACCTTGTTGAATGGCTGCAACGCAGCCCCCTCCCCAGTGGAATACTCCACTGCGTCCCTTCCCTCCCCCCCATAAACCTAAAAATATGCAATACGCAAATGCGCGCAAATTAAGTAATTAGCCAAGTTGGAGCACGGCAAAGAACGGAGAGTTCTGCAGGCGGAAAATAAGATTAAAGGAAATATGGTAGAGGTGGGCAGAGGGAGCGGAGAGGAACCGTGCCAGACAGGTTAATCCAAGTATCTAAGTGACACACAAATATTAAGGGTTTTTGCAGCGTCTTAACGGCAATTGTGGCATATAAATTGAATTTATGCCGCAATTGCAGTGCTTTTGACCATTTTGTTTTGGCTCGTCTGGGTTTTGGCACATTGCTTATTGATTATTTGCACTAATTTATGTAGCTAATAATATTGTCAATTTGTATGCGTGCAGTGGCACTCAAGCACACCACGCCCATGCCCCAAGGGGGCGTGGCTGACAAAACCATTAGACTTAAGTGTCTGGCTAAGGGCCTGGTCGGCTGGCTCCTGCTCCTGCTCCTGCTCCTCGGCTCCAGAGGGCACAATGCCAACGCCGTCCGCAAATTGACGCTGCAGGACATTTCTGGTAATGATGATTTTTTTTTCCTCTCGCTTTTGTGGAACTCTCTGCTCTGCTCAGCTCTGCTTGGCAGCTGGTGAAGCGTTGCCCATCCAATATATTCTTTTGGTTTGGCCGCCTTTAAATCGGTTCAGCTTATTAAGCCGCATTGGAGTTTAAGCAAAGAGCCTTAAGGATTTTGGATTTTAGCGGGGATTTTGGCAATTGGTTAAAGCCAATTCGCAGTCGTTGGCAGAGATTTCACTTGCAGTTGGCATGGCCAGCAGGCCGGCAAGGGAACTGTAACCGTCAGTAATCCCGGCTCTCACAATTAAATGGATTTGTATAATGTATATCATTGTTTTAATATATTTTAAATTCAAATCATTTTACCTAAATTAAATTGAATGATTGAAAATGTTATCTTTTTTTTTTAAATACCTATTGTCTTTAAATATTTGTTATTATTTTATGTAACCAGATTTAGCAGATATTTTCTAACGATTTATAAATATTTCTCTGCTGTTTGAGGAAATTTAAAATGGATTCCTATTATTTCTATGATTGCTTATGATTACATGTTTTTTTTTTTAAATTTAAAAAATTTAAAAAAAAATATGGATTTTTATAGAACATGTTTTACTGATTATTTTCAATTGAAGCTGGGAAATTTTGTTAGCTTTATCCCCCGAGGAAAACTTTTTCCGATGCACGCTCAGTCCATGCATAAACAACATTTTAACACAGTTAGTACCACCCCACCCCACCCCACCTCATTTTATCCACATTACTAACGCTTTCAGCACAAAGCACCCATTTCCACTTAGCAAACCTTTTGGCTACTACAACAACAACAACAACAACAACAACATCAATAAAAACAACGGCCACAGCAGGCAGCTTTAAAGCTTTTACGCCATTTTGTATTGGGGATAAAAAAGAAAGTGGAAGAGTGGTGGGGGGGGTGGGCGAGGGGAAGGGATCGACCGTTAGCGGGAAGCCGCTTGATGATGAAGACATTTTTCTTGCTAAAAATTGTATTTACAACATCATTTGCACTTAAATATGTTCAGCAGTGTTGGAAATACGAAACTGGAGGGATGGGTCGGATGGGGGATGGGGGGGGGTGGCAATGGGTTGAAATGGAGGCACCTTAAAACCCATTGCAAAAGCGGCCACTCAAGTGCCACTTTTTTATAGTGCCGCCGCAGAAACTCGAGTAGAACACAAATTTAATGCCGCTTTATGGCAACTTTAGTGGTCAATGTTGCAACAACAATAAATATAATATAAAAAAAAAAAAAAACACCAAGAAAATCCACAAACTGAAGCAGCGAACATAAAATATGCCTGACGAACTGAAGTCCCTCTTTCGCTGCTACCTCTTAAAGTTCTCATCTTGTTATATTATGTAAAAATGTCATTTTCATAAAAAAAACAAGTAAGTAGTTGAAGTAGGCAACTTGTGGGCGTGGCCATAAATGGCATCACTCGTAGACCAAAGCATCTGTCACCTGCCTTTTGATGGCGTATTTCAATTGAATTAAAATAAAATGCAGCAAATTTGATGACGCTTTTTCACTTTATTCAATCTGTTTGAAATGAATTTAGTAAATTTAATTTCAGGAATTATACAAATTATAAATGAATAGTTATTAGTTACCTTTTTGTGGGGAGTTAATCAAGCACTGGAAAATATTTTAAATACCTTTTAAGCATTTGTCAATTAATTAATTGTTTTCTTCCTTAAGCATTCATCACTTAATTAATTACTTAACTTAATTAAGGTTATAATATTGTTATTGCTATAAATATATATTTTCAATATTTTAATTATTGATAAAACGAGAAGGGAGGAGAAGAGAGCTGCAATTCATTTGCAGCTAATTGCAAGAAGTTTTCTCTCTTAATGTGTGGCAAACATTGGTAAAACCTCAATACTATTTTGGCTTGGCCTGAAAGTGGCCGACTGATTGGAAGAGTGCCATTAGCTTTTATTGGAGCACATGTTTGGTGTACACACACCCACACACACACAGCCACTCACACACACACTTGCACGTGCTGAAGTAGCTGTATCACAAAAATTGCCCCTTGTCATGTCATGGGGGGGGGATGGAAAGACAGAAAGACATTTTGACCTTATTGCTTTTAGGCAGAGTCTCGTTCTTGTTTGTTGTTTGTTTGTTTGACTGATTTGCTGTTGTTTATTTTGATTTCCGGTTCAAATACTCGCCTTCACGGCCTTCACAAAATACCCGCTGCTTTCGATTTCTACATTGATTGTGTTGTCACAATCGCAGCAGAAGCTTGTCACCCCACCTGCCCCACCTGCCCCCTTCTGTATGGGGTGTGTGTGTGTGTGGGTGTGGTGCAGCTCTAGTGGATCTGTCTTTTTAGTCGTGTGTGAGAGCAGCAGATTAGTATTGACAAACAGGACAGGCAGGACAAGCAGGCCAAACAGGATGAACAGCAGGCAGCTGGAAACATTCTAGCGACAGTAAGATACTCCAATAAACACCTACACCTACACCCACACCCACACTCACACACACACCCACACACACACTCACAAGCATATTGCTAACCTGTGCTTGATCCCATGTTTGGTCAGCCAATTCGCAATATTTCTGTCGATGTTTCACGGAAAACTTCAAAGTGCATTAAGTTCTCAATAAATTCAATTTTCTTGTTTTATTTTTTAGCGTTTCTCTCTTGTCTCAATTGGCCCCAATAAACAGTTCATAGCACTTCTTTAATGGCTGTTATGGCATTCAAATTAATTTGAATTGCATTTTATAAAAAAAGAAAAAAAATGCATTAATACTGAATTTATGTTTTATTTATTTTACCATTTTTTATATTTATGTTGTCGTTAATGCTGTGAAAAGTCATAATTCTCTATTTATGCATCAGGAACTGAGTAGCCGCAATAATCGTAATGTTCTGCGACAATAAAAAGCGACAGTTGAGTCTTTTGACAATGACATGAAATAATTTTTAGCGTTTATGTAAATCTTGAAAATAATTAGTACTTGCTATTGCCTAAAAAAAATATGATTGTACATATATGTAATAAATAAGTTGTAAATCAGCATATTTTATAATTATTTATATTTTTTAATATCAATTGAAAGGCTTTGCTTATAGATAATTATCCAATAAAACGGATTAAAAAATAAAATAAAATATGATTGTACAAATATAAAATAAATAAGATGCAATTCAGCATTTTTATAGTTATTTAGATTTTTTTTTTCTTATGGAAAATAATTCCTTAAAACGGATTAAAAAATAAAATAAAAAGTGATTGTACAAATATGAAATAAATAAGATGTAATTCTGATATTTATAATTATCTATAGTTTTTATATTAATTGAAAAGCTTTGCTTATAAAAAATAATTCAATAAAACGGATCAAAAAATAAAATAAAATATGATTGTACAAATATGAAATACAAAAGAAGTAATTCAGCATTTTTATAATTATTCATATTTTTTAAATCAATTGAAAAGCTTTGGTTATAGAAATTAATTCATTAAAACGGATTTGTATTAACATTTGCACAACAAAGAATTTATAATATCCGATTGTTCAAAAAAATGGTTAAACGGATATTCTTAGATTACCTCGATTTAGTAACATGATTAGAAATATATATACAATTTCTGGGAAATACTTCATTCCGAATATGTACGTATGTATGTATGAATATAAGTAATTTAATCTTTTATCCATTGACCTCATAATGGGTGTAGAATATAAAAATTATATTTAAATTTAAGCTTTTATTTATGTGATCCGAATATTTAAAAACTGTAGTCATTATACAGTTGTCATGAGCTAAAAGTCAAATAACAAATAATAAAAATAATAAAATAATTGCGAAATAATAACAAGTTTTACCAAGTCAAGAAGCGTTTTTACTGTTTCTTCAACCATTTGCTGCATATCGTCTACTTGCCACATCCACATGCAATTTTGGAAACAGCAGAAATAAATCGCATGAAATTAAAATTTTAATCATTTTTCTGGGGTGCCATTAAAATGTTAATGCAGATGAAACGACGCTGCAGGCGATTGTGCTATAGGAAGGAGATCCATATATATATATATATATATATATATATATATATAAAGTTGGTAAATAAAAAGAGTACATTAAATTAAATGCAGCTAACAATTTTTAAAAATTTTAATTCAGAATTGTTATTAGTGGCGCAAATGAAAACGTAATTTCAAGCAATTATTAAAACGTCAATTTCACACAAAAACAATTTTGCAAAATAAAATAAAAAAAAAAACGAACAAATTAAAAACAACATCAAATAAAAGGCGCAAAATAAAAGTATTGAAAGCGCAAAACTTCTGCAAGCAATTAAATCTATTTGTCACTTTTCAATGGCTGACAAGCTGAAGCTGAAGTTATCAAAAAAACAAAAAGCCGCAAATGTGGGAGGGGGGGAGAGAGGATGTGTGTGGTAACAATTGCTGCAGCTGCAGTTGGTGTAGGGGTGGGGGTGGGGGTGCGAGCAACGGTGGGCGTTGCATGTTTTGCTTGTCAAACATTAAACTCTGCAGCATGTCGCAAATGTTTGGCTTGGCTTCTTTGGCAGAGATTTGGCTTAAATGCTGGGGCGAGGCTCAGAGCAACCTCAACATCAACTTGGCCAAGACTGGCGCCTGTGACAACTTTTGAGAAAAAGTTTTGCAGCTGCTGCCAAACTATAAAAAGCGCTGCTGCTGTTTTTGAGGACTTGTTAACTGCGCTGGCGCCAGTAACAACAACAACAACAACAACGGCAGCAGCAACAGCAACAACAGCCACAAAAACAGCTGCGAAATCCTTTTTGCAAGCCTTTTATAAAGTTTTAATCATGTAAGGTATACCAATAGTTAACGTATATATATATATATATATATATATATATATGTATGTCCTTTCCATATGCACTTTTTCAAATTGTTGTGGCAGCTTTATAAAAGTTAAAGCCTGCCCCTTGTTGGTGGCAAGTGGCGGTTGCAGTTGCTAGGCAACATTTTGTTTTACATAATTTGGGCTGTAATCAGAATTTTACATTATTGAAAATTTTAATTAATTACTCAGTGTGTAACTTCCAGCTGAGGTGCATTACAACAACTATATTAAATTTTAAATTTATACGCAATTTCCCATTTAAGCGAAATAAATACACAAATAATGGAAAGTCACAAAGTAAGATTATCATTAAAAACCAGTTTTATTTGTTAATAAGCAAATATTTTTAATATATATTTAAATAAATAAATGAATATTTGATCATCGATAGTTCTTCATCAATTTAATTAAATATTTATCAAACAGAATTGCAACTTGCATAAATTGATTGATAAATGATATATAATTATGAGGAATGCATATTTTTTTTTTTAAAATATATAACGAATGATGTACAGTTAACTGTAATTACATAATACACTTTGCTTCGATTTAATGCTTTTTTCACCAATCACAAAAAGTAGCTGGCCAAAACGGGAAACGGGTTTTGGCTGTGCAAGCGTGAAGCAAGAAATACTTATAATGATTGAAATTCAGTTACCAAGCATTATCTGTAAGACAACTATTATAGCCCGGCCACTTACCATTCTAAAACGTCCGTTAGCAAAGATCCGCAAACAAACTCAGCAACATTTACCACCTCAAACCGACTGGCTGCTAAGAGGGGAGTTGGGAGAGGAGAGTTAAGGGAGTAAAGCAGGCTGTGTCCCCTGGCTACTCGCTGAGACTGAGCAGGGACACTCTGTATGCAGCCAAGTGGAATCAATTAATCTCTTTCCGTAAACATTTGCCAGCATCCCGAGCAGCAGCAGCAGCAGCAGCAGCAGCAGCAGCAGCAGCAGCAGTCGCAATAACAAACATGAGCAGCCCTTTTGAGACGCTGACGTCTAAGCAGCCAAAAATATGAGTTTAGGGCCATGTCGGGGGGTTTGGGTCCCCTCCTCGTACCCTCCTCAGACACCACTTGGCGCTGAGTGAAATGTTTCAGAAAGTGCAGCTTGCAGCTATGAAAAATGATAAATTTCACTTTGTAGCGACAGTAACCCAAACGAAACCCGCTCAACCCGAGCCTCCCCCTTCAGGCCACCTTCAGCGAGGCTCCCCTGCTTTACCAGCGCTCCTTTATTATTTATCAAGCTTATTACGCAAGCAGCCAGCAGCAAACGAAGCAGTCACAGCGGAACAGGGGAGGGCAGCGGGAAACCTTCAACTGCAACTGTGTAGCAAAAACATTTTGGAACTGCCCTCGCCCCCCCCACTTCCCCTTCTGTTTTTTGCCAGTTTGCCGCCTGGTTTGATATTGAAAAATTATTGCTTTTTATGAAATAGTGCCATAAATTATTCGTAATACATTAACAATTATTTAGTAGTTGTTTTTCGTACTACTCAAATGCGTGAAATATTGCCAGATACTTACTCAAGCGACTCCAGAGATTTAGAGACACAGACAGACACATAAATTAATTTCATTGTATAATCAATTACCTAAAAAGAGATAGAAAATGCGAGAACATTTTAATAAATGGCTGAATAGAAATGCAGAATAAATGGCCAATAAAACAAAATACAAATATAAAATATGAAATCAAAACATTATTATTATCTAATACGATTTGTGTGACACACATATATAAAAATATTTATGCCAAAATTCAGTTCAACACGAGTTTTTTTAAATTATAATATGAATAGAGCTGAAGTCCCTAGCTGCTATTTAATATAAGTTAACTTTAATAAATGTATTTTGTGAATTTTAGGAATGTGCTCAGATTTTTTATTCTCAGCTGATATACCAAAAATAATTCTTTAATAAAGAAAATCAATCAAAATAATTAATTGCATACTCACAGCATTTGTATGAAAAGAAAAATCTTTTGGCAACTTCGAATACAATACTTAATTTTTTCTATTTGTATTAATCTTCGCAAAATTCGTATATTTATTTATTTATAAGCTAACAGTAGAATTGTTAAAAAGCGAATTCAGAAACACACAGCGTGAATTTTGTGGGCAGTGCAAAGGACGCCTTATTGATTTATCACGCTTGGCGTGAGTTATAATTGGTTTAGGTTGAAGCTCCAATAGCTCCGAAGCCATCAAATGCAGAGTTAACGGCGAATTTGAGAGATTTATGACTATCCGCCGGTCGTCGTCTTGCATCTTGGCTTTTTGGACAGACTCTTAAAATCGCCGCTTTATATATAACTATGCGCAAAATTCAGTGTACAAATTATGTGTTTAGCTGTGAAAGTTTAATTACAATTTGCGTCATGCTGTTGGATATTGAGGGGAGTGATTAATGCCTTAATCCTTTGCGATTGTCTGGCGACTTGAGTAGTGCTCAAATTTATTAATTATGAGCAATTAATTTGCGTGTAATGTGGATTAAGAGCAAATGGAATGAGGCATTTGACAAGCGGCTGAATACGCATAGCTTATGAGATATTCCAAATGTAGATAGGATTTTCTCAAAACTCATTATAAAACTGAGTGTTTTGATATTAATTTTAATTTGACAATGAAATTGACAATATTGACCCACTGTGCTCAAATTTGTCGCCGACCAAGTTTGGGACAGGTTTCAATTAAAATACCAAGCAATAGCAACATGCCGGGCAAAAAGTATAGCTACATATATACTAAATATATCTGTATATATATCTTTATATATTGCAGTAAACCTATTTATGTATTTACATTCTGTTTTGGGCCGAAAACTGTGAACAGGCTGACAAAACAACCGGCGGCAATTGCGTGCAGCCGAATGGAACATTTTAAGCAAATTATTTGTAATCATCCCGTTGGCACCTAAATAAACAAACAAAAAGCGACCATTTTTTGGGCGGACCGACTAAAATTCTGTGGATTTCAGCCCTGTTTGCCATTTAATTTCCCATTTTGTTTGTGCGTGTGTGTGTGTGTGTGTGTTTGTTGCTGTGCGTGCGCGTGGCGACTATTTCACTTTAGCCAAACAATGGAGCGCTCCAAAATGTTAGCAAAGCATAAACAGTACACAAAAATGCAGACAAGCAAACCAGATACATAATGTCAAGCTTAGAAGGAAGACAAAGGAGTATTGTAATATATAATGTCCGTAAAACACAGTTTTGAGGCGGACTGCTTAAAAAACATTGTGTGTAAACATTTTTTTGGTCAGTTTGCTGTTTCATTTATTAACTTACTTTAACAAACACTTGTCAAAATTAAGGTTGGTTGATAGATGTGACAAAAAGGAAGGAAAAGAATCAGGCAGAGAGAGAAAGATAAAGAGAGAGAGAGAGTGAAAGGGAAAGTAATTGTAGCACGCAAAAGTTGCTTCTGACTGAAATAAGTTTATTATCTCAAATACTATTTTGTTGCTCAAAAAATGGCTGCTCAAATTATTTAAAATATTTATTTAGATTTATTTAATGTGGACAAACGCCATTTTTAAACAAATGCCAGTAAAGTAAAGTTATATCAAAGCTATACATTTAAATATATAAAATAATACATTTAATAAAAAATAAATAAATACTAAATATTCTTAGACCAAGGTATTATAGCTTTAAATACACATAAATTTAACTATTCATTGGCTTAAAGCTAGTTTTTTTATACACTTTTCCTGTATTTATTATTTAATCATTTTACTTCACATTCTTTTATATATTTTTGAAACTAGTCGAACTAAATTCTTATTAAAGTTGTCCACATGTAAATATATCTCAAAAACTACACTATTATCAGCAGGCATTTAAAAATGTTTCCAAACACACATACAAACACACATACATGTATATTGGCATGGACACATTTGCTTAGCTAGGCAAACAGAGAGACATTCCCGGCACCCCCTTCGCCTCTCCTCTACTCCACTCAAACTTCTATGCGTAGATAGTTGGCAATGCGGAAACACTTGAACTGCTTTAAAGGAGCATGCAGCGGGAGGCGGGGAGCGGAGAGAAAAAGGACCCGTTTGCACATATGTTTATAATGGCTTTTTATAACTGCCACCAACTGTGCGAGCGCACCCAACGGGTGAGGGGAGAGGCTCCGCCGACCATTGTCATCCCATTGGTGTTTTCTGCTTGTTGTGACTATATGGAAAAAAAATGTAGGGTATTATCGAGCCTATTTACTAATTAGCGAATTCTAATAATGAGATCAGAGTAATTATCGTTGCTAGTTCAAAATGTGCTGTGCTTAATTATTTGACAATATTTGTTATATATATTTGTTTTATATTTGTTATATATTTGTTATATATTTGTTATATATTTGTTATATATTTGTTATATATTTGTTATATATTTGTTATATATTTGTTATGTATAATGTATATATCAAAAGCAGTTTATCGGTTTTAACTTAGGAGAACATATCTTGAAAATATTCCCAAATTAAGAATCGTTTGCATTCTGTTTTGTATTAGGTAAGTATCATGAAATAATATTATATAAAATATATAAAATATATGTTTTTTATGTTTTTTACAATCAGTTTTAGTCGAGCATTAATATATTTATATAAATATAATATATAATTATTAAAATGGAATATATAAATATATGTTTTTCATATTCCTACAATCTGAGGGTATCTCTTAGTTAATATATTTATATAAATATAATATAAAATATGTAAATATATGTTTTTTATATTTCTACAATCTGAGGGTATCTCTTAGTTGTAGTCGAGTATTAATATATTAATTTTTTTGTATGCCCAACTGTGGTTCTTTTTTATTGTTCCGTCGTCGTGTCTCGTGTACTTTAATTGTGCCCTGACTGCAGTATTGTTGACACACACACACAAACACATACACACACACATGTATACATGCTATATTCTTGCTCCTCCCCTGATCCATCGCTTCTTCACCTCTTCCGCTTGCTCTAACGGCACTATGCGATAGGGACAGGAAGTCAATGACTTTGTCGCTTGCCGCTGAGCCGTTTATATAAATGGAGCAGTTAACACTAGTTTTTAGTGGCACCAACATGACGGTCATTGTCGTTGCTGTTGTTATTGTTGTTGTTGTTGTTATTGTTGTTTTAATTATGCGACTTTTGCCTCTTGGTCGAAACACGCAAGCCTTAACGTATACGTAACCTGTGCCGGAGTATTAAGTCATTAAGTTTTATTTGCTACATAGCGCCAGAAGGCAGGCGTTATGTGGGCCTTGTTAGGGTTAATCATTAGGGTTAATTGTTTACATTGAAGCGCGATGTTGTAGGGCATTTAAATTACTGCAGTTACGTGCGAAATACGAATGAGTAGGGGAGCGAACCAGATAAGGGGAGGGAAAGACAGGGAGAGGTGGCAGCAACACACAACATAAATCATTGTTGGCATTTTTAAATTGGCTTTTGCGCCGACACATTCCGCTGATCAGGATTAAGGGCAGGACAGGGCAGGACAAGACAGGGCTTGCTAGGGCAGTTCGTGGCCAGAGAAATGCAGCAGCAAAGAGAATCAGATTCATTCCGGGCATAAATATATGAATATACTGCAGGCCAGCGGAAATTTAACAATAATGAAGTTTATTTGAATAAATCCAGAGCGTCAGCAGGACAACAGCAACAGGAGAAGCAGCACAAAATTACAATGAATGCTAAAAATGAAGTAAATATGAAAAAGAAAAATGCTAAATACAAAATTAACAAAATACAGCTCAGAATGCATGGACAGCACCTGGAGTTTGCTCCGTAAAATATACTATGGGAAACTGGCATGTCAATTGGAGAAATTATTACAAATACAGCTATGGCAATACAAAAAAAAAAAATCTTCAATAAACACTAGTTTTCGCTTTTTTTTTATTTTTCAAAAATTCTGCCTCTTAATAATAAAATTAAATTTAAATTGCCACTATTTATAAATCTATTTTGTTTAACACTTTAATACAAATTTCTGAATTATTTTTAGTACACATGATATAAATAAATTTAGTTCGGCTGCCTTGTAATATTAATCGATATATGGATTTTAGTTTGCTTACTTTTTCTCTGCAATCGCTATTCAAGTTACCCAAATATGTTCTGCAGAAATTTCATTCTTCAGGTCTTGCACCCAAGCAAATCGAATTATAATTCATTCCAACCCACTTTTGGTTTGGCAGGCCGAATCCTTTGGATCTGCAATTTCGCCCACTCAGTCTTGGCAATGTTGTCAATAGATAAGTTTCCGTCGAAGCATTTCTTCGATAACTTTGGCAAATACTCGACGCAGTTCGTTGGAAAGAGGCAAAAATGCAATTGCTGTCAATTGTAGCGTGGAAATTCGCATGCAACACAAAATTATGAGCAATGCCGCAAAGCAGCCCAAAGGCGAAAAACTTTCGTTGTACCAACAAAAGCAACAACAACATCGACAACAATTGTTGGACAGGCAACGTCTTTTGGGAAAAACTTTTGCCCCGTATTTCTGTGGGTTGTGGCACGCCTCCCCCCCCCCCCCCCCATCCCACCAGCCAGTGTTGAGCTGTCTAATGCATTGATTGATGAGCATGTCATGAACTTATGACATTGATAGTTATAAATTATTATTATTATTTCTACATTGTGCTTTTTGCAGAAATAAACGCTAAAAACTTTTTCATCTGCTCCATCAAATTCTACATCTTTTCTTTTTCATTTCTCAGCATTTTTCTCAATTTTTTTCTTCATTTTTGTGGACTGAGCTGCATAAAACATTTGACAACTAATTGACATTTAAAGTGCGGCCGGGACGGACTGTGCTGTAGGAGGAGTCATTCAAATGTTGGCTGGAAAAAAAGCTTTTCCCTAGTCATCGGTTTGTCTCGTCCTCGTCTCGTCCTCGTCTCGCCTTCGGCACAAACAATGCCAGAATAGATAGATAGATTCACAATCCACAATGCAGAGCTCAACCATTTGAATGGCATGTTTTGTTGTTGTTGATTTTTATTGTTATCAATAAGCCATGGAATTCAGACTTGGAAGGGGGTGGTGGAAGGGGCACTTTGAATAGGCTGACGAATTCTATGAGAGGCTATTTTTACACACAAAACCAAAAGGCAACTCAT
The DNA here is from genome assembly GCA_035042405.1 of Drosophila demipolita. Classification (NCBI taxonomy): domain Eukaryota; kingdom Metazoa; phylum Arthropoda; class Insecta; order Diptera; family Drosophilidae; genus Drosophila; species Drosophila demipolita. Next base: position 469,424 of record JAWNLI010000021.1, read on the forward strand.
TAAACTGAAGACAACGATGACGATGACGAAGCCGATGATGATGATGATGATGATGTTGAAGATGATGCTCGAGAATTTATAGGAGTGGTGAAGTCAAGACCACCATACAACTCAAAGGCTATAAAAAACTTGTATTTGGTAAACTGGGCTAAAATATTGATTAAATCTTTTCAAAAGAATTTGACGAGGTGCAGACACTGCTAAAAATGTTAAAAGATAGACCGATGGAACAGCAGACAGCAACTTCCTTTTGTTTGTTTAAACATTGTTGTCCTGATTTGGTAACAAATAAAAATAAAAAAAATGCACCTAAACTTTGCTTACAGCTTAGTTCAATACATAGAAAATTGTAAATCTTTACACAGCTAATAAGTATCAAAGATGGTAGCCCAAAAATGTGTGAAAATTAAATGAGAATAAATGTTAGTTTTTATTATATATATAATAATAAAAGTGTACTTCATAAACAATCTAAATCGAGTGCAACACACAATTTCACATAAAAATTGAGATTTGTTTATTATGCATAACCATCAACATTTTGTATACCCATTTCCGGTTCCAGCGACTCATGCAAAATGACCAAACACATTTCCAGTTTCGCGGAATTTTGTTTGTTTTTTCCAGTTTGCCACTTTCTAATGTCCAACGACTTGGTTGCGGTCACTTTTGGGCCGTTGCTTTTGTGTTTATCATTTTGGCATCTTCATTGCTGTCATTAAGAGCGCATTACCTCGCACCGTGCCCCACACCTGCCAACGCACCTGACGTTTTATAAATGTTTGAAAAATATACACACACAACGATGAGGGGAAAGGGAGAGCAGCAGATAGCTCTACTGCTCACTGCTCGGCTGGCAATATTTATAAAGAAAAATTTGATAAATGCTTCTTGGGGGTTTATTTAATGTGCGCCAAGTGCGTTCATTGTGCGAAATAATAATAAAACGAGGAAAAAGCGCTAAAGAAACCAGAGCCCCACAGAGCCACAAATAAACTCTACAAAAAAAAAAACAACAAACACAAAAAAAAAAAACAGTTAGAGGTAAGCCATATTTTATAATGGAATCTTTTCGGCCTGTTCTGGCTGGTAAAAGTTGCCCAATTTTCAAAGTGATTTTAATGTGCTGCGGCTTTTCCTCAGCTTTTGAGAGTTTGAGTTATTGACAAAGTTTGCATTGTGGTTGTTCTGTAATTGTAGACACTGTAAAATAACTACACAATTATATCGAGCCAAAACATTTCTTAATTCTTTATATGTAAAAGTCATAACTTTTATGCATATTCATTTAGATATGTTTAAGGTGCCTGATAGAAAATGAAATTAACATACATATATGACAAATATTTTATTACTTTTTTTTTTACTTTTTTCTATTTTTATTTTGTATTATTCTTTGTATTATAAAAATTTGAAAACAAATAATTTAAATACCATATGCTATCAACTCAGAGTAGACAATTTATTTCTTAGAATAATAAGCTCTTCTGAGTTTTCAAAGAAACAAAAGTTTCTTCAAATATTTTCTGAACAAGCTGTTGTGTTTGCCTGAAGTTTATATTTATAAAATTTACTTAATTAAATTTGTTATTTATTTACGTTGTAGTCTTCATTTTACTGATAATATTATATTTTTTATAATATATTTTTATATATTATATTTTATGTTAATTGTTTTTTTCGCTGCTCATTCTCTGCTTAGCAACATAATTGAGTTAGTTTTTATGCTGAACATAAGTTCAAGCAAATAAGTTAGTTAATTAGAATTATTCAGAGCATTTTCAGGTCTATGAATACGCAATGTCCGGCATCCGCTGTTAGTGCGGAATCCACGGCAATCCAAGACCCGCAAAAGCTCACAGACGCCGCAGAAACATCCATCAATTGGTAGATGTGTAAATACATGAAGATTATTTATATATGGATGAGGTTATGAATATGTATTCATGTGTGTGTAAGTGTGTGTATATGGATATGTATGTGAATATCCATACTCATTTGGGGCGTCACGTCTGTGGCCTGTTGATGACGATTATGATGAGCATATAATGCAAACGCACAGACGCCGGTGCGACTGCTGCTCCTGATGACGGTGATGATGATGATGATGATGATGGTGGGAATCTCTTGCAGACGCTTTTCAAGAACTGACGCCAACTCCAATGGGAGCGCTTACTTCAACAGTCAAAAGTTGCTTTTCTTGTGTGCCACGCCCAAATGTGCACATGACGCATGAAAGAAATTTTCATCAATTTTTCAGCATATTCATCAAATTTTGTTTGTTTTTATTTAAGTGGATTTCGCTCATGACTCTGCTCTTATCTACTTGGCTCTTTTTTCTTGTATTTGTTTATATTTCCATATAATTTTTATTGCTTTATTTTTTATTATCGTATTTTTATTTAATTCTTATTTTTATTTTTGACTAGCGAATGTGGAAAAAGTGTGCACTGACAACGCATAATATTCCATTCGTACGCAGTTTTTTTTATTTTTATTGTTTTGGAATACGCTGAACTACTTAAAACTTTTCATGCTCCTGAGTATCTCGTTTGTGGCTATTCGAATATAAATTGCGGATTAAATGCTGCATATAATTTCAACAATACGACTTTCGTTTTTACAGCTCTCAATGTTTTCAATTTAATATGTTTGAAAATGCAATTCTGCGAAAATTTATGTTATCTGAAGCCGAACTTTTGAATTTTGATATTGCCAAGCAAATAAACGCATTAGAAACAAATAAGAACTAGAACAATTTCATTTGTAAACGTACAAATAACAAATATTTCCTAGAATTTTATTTTTTTTTACTCCGAGAATAATCTTAGATATTATAAAATTCAATCCGCACTAAATTTCTAAGCGCTTTAAACCACTTTCAACAAGTCAATGAAACTAAATGCTATGCTTCGCAGCTTTTTGGTTGTAAGCAACAAGAATTACTTTAATTTTGATATACGCAATATGTTGAATTTAACAAAGATGTTTTGAATTCAGCTCCGAAATAATAAAAGGCAAACATTTTAAAGGTTTTTTTTTTAAGCTCTGAGCTGCTAAGACCCAACAACAGCAAGAACCGAACAATGGATATATAGCTTACACATAAGTAATGAGAAGGGCAAGGGGAGTGGCAGTTGGGGTTTGGGGTTGGGTTAAAGTTGAGGTTGCTCCGGGGCTTTATGTATGAGTATAAATTAAAAAGCTAACCGCATAACTGCAGGACTTCAGGCTGGGGGTTTTCAGTGCGAAACGTTTCAGCATACAATGCATTTAATATACAACAACAAAAACTACATAGAATAACAGCAGCAACAACAACAACAACAACAACAATGGTCGCTTGTTGGCCATGCAAATAAAATAATTATTTTAAATTGCTGGCAAAAATATTTAAACATTTGTAATTGGCAGCAGGCAGAACAACAAAATTAACAAAAACAACAACAACAACAAACGGGCAACTCATTTCCATTGTTGTTTTTGTGTTTTTTGTTTTTATATTAATTTTTTTTTTTTTTCCAGACGCTGAAAAGTGTGCTCCGATTTCACTTCAAGCTCACGCCCACCGCCCCTCAACAACAGCCGCCGCCATTGTCTGGCCGCATTAGCACTTGGACCACTGAGCCAGCAGCACTAACAACAACAACAAGACCAAAAACAACTGCTACACAAGCATAACAAAACATTTCACATCCTATGCCGGTGAGAACTTAATGAAAAGAAGAAAAAAAAATGAAAGGAAAAACGGCAGAGGAAAAACATTAACAAAAGCAAAGCGACAAAGAAATGTTGGGAGAGGTGGCAACGCTGGCAGCTGAGCTAAGCAGAGCTCAAGCTGGGAGGGGATTTAGGCTGGTGGGGGTATTTCTTGAGAACGGTAACGCATTCAACAGCTTGGAAGTAATAGACCCAAACAAAAACACAACCCAACACTGTCAACAATTGTCCACAGAAAAAAAATATTAAAAAAACAGGGAATAAAGAAAACACCAAGTGGTAAATTTGTGCAAGGAAAATAGTAAATAAAAAATTAAAAGCAACTGAATTAATACACTGAAATTAAAATACTCCGCCTAATTTATTATAAAATGAACAAACAAATTAGATAAATTTATTAAATGTAGGTTAAATTTGTTTAAAAAAAATATGTGTGGAGTCAACGTTTTATGATTAATTATGATAAAAAATAATATATTTATAATGTATTTGTAGGCTTACCTTAAGAAAAAGGAAGTTCGAAAAATTATATTTATATATATATTATTTTTTTAAATCTTCTTTAATGCGCCACAGAATAATACTACCCACTGCAGGTTTATCTTAATAATAATCTAGATCCGCTTTCTTAGAGTATTTAACGAGCTGGAGCACAAAATATGAGTGCTTGACTTTAAGAGGAAAAGTTCCTGAAATTAATTGTTGCTGGCACGTCAACGTAATTGGGATTTCTATTTTTAGATATTTAGACACGTATATCTTAAATCAATTGCGTCACCGTTACACAAAGTCCAAAAGTTTTCAGCTCTCAATGTTTCAATCAATCAAAGAGAGTTTTTTTTTGCTTTCCAAGAACCATAATATTGAATACCATCAATAACAATAATTTTCATAAATATGATAAGACATAAATCACAAAGTAGCAGGCGCCACAAAGTGCCACAGCCAGAATCAAGTCTAGGGACTAGGTGCTGCAACCAGAACAGGACTCCAGCTGCCACTTGGTCATGCGAGGCACGCGCGCGCCTGGGAATGATGCGTCGGCTGGCGGGGGGGAGGAAAGAGCCAATGGGAACGCTTGCTAAGCAGCATACCCCCTATGCCCAACCCGAGCGGAAGAGGGGAGACGGGGCTGGGGGTACAGGATGCGGGACGTCTGGTGACGCCGTCACGCGGCGCTGTCATAGCGCAATAAAAATAAAAATCTAATTAGTATGCCGTTGACAGTTTAATCGTGATTACGCTGGCAAAAATTTCCACAAAACAGAAAAAAACGCAACGAGCGAACAACAAAGCGGAAGAGGAAGAGGGCAGCAGCGTAGTGAGGAAGTTGAGGGAAGTCGGAGAAGGGGGGGGGGGTAGGGGACCAAAAAGAATCGTCAACATGCCAACAGTTGATTTTTGTTGCTCTCCATTTTGTTGCTGGTTTTGGGACGTTGTTCTTGGCATTTCCGGCAGTCGTCGCGAACGCTGCGTGCCTGCCACAACAAGTCCATGTGAGTGTGTGTGTGTGTGTGTCTGTGTTGGTGTGTATGTGGTCTGTGTGTCAAAAGTTTAGTTTAGCAGCAAAAATGAGGAGAAGGAGACGGAGATGGCTATTCCATGAGCAACTGCGCCCAGCTATAGACCAAGTAAAAATATTGGAAAACACTAGGCTAAATCAAAGCAAGGGCAGCACAATTAGTTGAAGAAGAACAATTTAATAATGTTAACAATTATAACAATTAAAGTAAAATATAAAACTAAAATACTTTTACACTTGAGACATTCCATAACGTAAAAGCTTTGTGCTTGAAAGGAAAAATGTCCAAATAAAGTGTGTATATTTTTTTGATTGATCGTTTTCTTGACAAAAAAAAAAACATTACAATTATGTTTTTGTAAAAACCTTTATGCATATCTGAATAAAGATTTGTATGACATCGATTTTAAACAAACATTGTGGCATCAATATTTAGTTCAACACTTTTCAAAATTTGAATTGCATATTTTCAAACTTGTCACGTTCATAATATTATATTCTATTCAAATATACATAAGTTTCAATGTAACCTCGCGTACATTTTTTGTTTGCAACATACGTGCGGCACTCACTCTTTCCCCTCTCTCCTCTCCTCTATATGACTAGTAACCAGCGCCAGCTCTTAGTTGGCCATTGAAATGCGTGTCTAGTGAAGGATATGCGGGACGTGATTGAAATTTTTAAACAGGCTTCAAAACTACGCTCAGCTGTGTGTGTATTTGAGAGAGTGAGTGGGTGATTGTGTGTGTGTGAAGGCAACCTAAAAATATGACCAACTTGTGGCAACGTCACTTGCCAGCATGTCAGTCAAGAGTCAACAGTGTCAAAATCAAGCTGTTGTGTTGCTTAGCTCCAGACCGGAAACGGAAGTCGCATTGATGAATTGCCTACCGCCCACATATTTTGAATGCAGCACACTTGTAGATGGGCAAAACTACATTCAAGTTCAACTCAGCGTGCAACGACTTTTCAGGTTTTTTTTTTTTAATATAAAATGCTGAATACTTTACAGCGCAGATATAAAGTGAAGATTTATAAAGGAGGCGCCTCCGCATTTACGACTCTAAAGCATACGTATAAAAATATTAAGCGAAAGCTTGTCGTAAAACATGCGGAGCTAAGCTGGCAAAATATAAAACGTTATTAAAGCTAAAGGAAATGCAGACAAAACGACAAGTCATTGCATCCACTTGGCCTAAAGCATCAGACGGCGACGCAGAATCCTGAAGAGCGCAAAAACTGAACTGAAATGAACTTTCCATGGGGTCGTGGCACACACAAACAGCTGGAGTTTAGCATCAAATTACAATATTTTTGAACACAAAAATGTGCCCAGTTGGACACTGGAAATTGGCTATAAAAAAGATGCAGATGGGAATCGAAATGAACAGAAATTAGGCATATGACTGGGAAAGGCGCGAGTAAGTAAATAACCTGAGAAATACAAATAAATAAATAATCCATTAAAATTCAACTTATTTAGCCTGACAATAAATTGTTAGAACTCAATAAAAGAATGCGGAATATAAGTAAATTTAATAATTTATTATAATTTATGAAGTCTGACGCTAAACTTATTTTAACTTCATAAAAGAATTTCTTTAATATTTTTAAGTGCATATTTTAATTAATATTTGTATAACAATTTTAGAGATTTAGGTCTCTATTTATTATATTTATATATTTATTATATTATTTATATATTTTAAAGACTTTTGCCTAATAATTGAATATAATCACAGAAGTTTGTTGCACATGTGAATAATTTAATTTAAAGCAACATCGCTTTATCGAAGTGAAATAGCAATCGCATTGTGTATTTGGCACACTGATTAATTTGTGGCTTTTAATATTTGAACTCTTGTTGCAGCACTGCACACACACAAAAGTTTTGAGGTTGTTTATGGCATTTTTGTGGTTTTTCCCATTTTGCCAGTTGATGCTAAAATCGGGCAGACTGTGAAAAGTTATGAAGCTGAAGGCTGAAACCACAACATTATGAAACCGCACAAAAGAGATAAGTGACCCAAATATCCAAATACTGTAAACTGGGTTTTCGGGAGTTATTTGTTCGATACACTGGCAGTCTGGTCACACTGTTTACACACTCACCTGGCAGTGCCGTTAGGCAGGCGATGCAAATAATGCAAATCTTGCAAAGTTTTATACTAGGCAGCTGCATCCCTTTAATGCCGTTTACCAGTTTAAGCGATGATTATTTATTTTTTTAATGTTTTTTTGTAGGAGTTTTTTTTTTAATTTTTTCGCGCACTACTTTTTTTTAGCCGCAACGATTTGTTGCCATATATGCGAACAATATCCGTAGTTGTGACCACAGAAATCAATTTTTACAGTTGCAATCTCGTGTTTTTTTGTCTTGCTTTTGTCCCGCAATCGCAATTTCCTTTCTTTTTTTTTATTAATGTTTTCTTTTTTTTTCTGGTTGGTTTTCTATTTTGCGGTTGTACTTAATGCATATATTCATATGATTTCTGCCATCGCTTTTGTCGAGTTCCGTTTTGAGCTTTGCTTCAATTGCCAGCCACAATTAGCAGTCAGCTGTGCACAGTGCCTCACATACGTATTCGCCCACGTATTGAGTTTCCTGCTCTGTGTCGCTCTCAGTTGTGTAAATACATTTGAGGTTAGCAGAGTTGTGAATTCTGCATTGAACTCGTTTTGGTTATTTGCATTTTTTCATATCCCTTTTGCATTTTTTGCATTCTCATTTCCTGTTTGCACTAAATTCCACTTTTAGTCGTTAAGCGGGGCGATTTTTGAATGTTTCTTGTTTTATATTTTTTAATTTGATGATTTCACTTTTGTCTGTTGCCTTTTACATGTCAGCTGAAAATAAATAAATAAAGTATCCATTATTAGCAAAATATATATATGTGGATAATATTTGTTCAAGGTTTTTATTTAACTAAAAGCTGACTTCGATTGGGCAGATTCTTAATCGATTATTTCATATGGAATAATTTAGTTGTAATTATATATTTAATAAAATAGGAATTAATTTAGTTATTTAGTGGAGTTATTTTATAAACTATTGATTTGTGTATATCATTTGAAAATAAATAAATAAAGTATTAATTATAAGCACAATATATATTTGTATAAAATTTGTTCAAAGTTTTTATTTAATTTAAAACTGACATCGATTGGACAGATTCTTAAACGATTATTTGATATAGAATAATTTAGTTGTAATTATATATTTAATAAAATAGGAATTATTTTAGTTATATAGTGGAGTTATTTTATAAACTATTGATATGTGTATATCATTTGAAAATAAATAAATAAAGTATTAATTATAAGCACAATATATATTTGTATAAATTTTGTTCAAGGTTTTTATTTAATTTAAAACTGACATCGATTGGACAGATTCTTAAACGATTATTTGATTTAGAATTATTTAGTTGTAATTATATATTTAATAAAATAGGAATTATTTTAGTTATATATTGGAGTTATTTTATAAACTATTGATTTGTGTATATCATTTGAAAATAAATAAATAAAGTATTAATTATAAGCACAATATATATTTGTATAAAATTTGTTCAAGGTTTTTATTTAATTTAAAACTGACATCGATTGGACAGATTCTTAAACGATTATTTGATTTAGAATAATTTAGTTGTAATTATATATTTAATAAAATAGGAATTATTTTAGTTATTTAGTGGAGTTATTTTATAAACTATTGATTTGTATATATCTTTCATGTCACACAATAAATATCTGCTGTTTTTGGGCTCACTGTCAAATAAAACCAATCATGGTAACAAGTCACAAGATTTAGTGCCACTTGCACACAGCTACTATATCATTGGCATAGTCCTTAAGCTGCACAGGCTTTGCATTTTGCTGTAAGAAAATGGGCAACGAGATGCAAAGAAGAAATGTGTTAACCTCACAGTGCATTTTCCGACTGATTTGAAGATCCAAATGTTTCCCATTAGCAAACCAAATACGCACAAACGCAAAGCTGATGCCGAATGCTGAATGCTGAAACTCCAACTCCATCACTCACAGTCAGCGTGCCACAAGCCCCGTCGCTGTCCTTGCCCCAAATTCTAACAGCGTGGAAGGGGGGGGGGGCGCTCCCTTTGGGCTGGGACTTTACATTTGAAATTGGCAAAATCCAAGCCATGAAATTGTACAACACGATTCTCACATATCGTACATGACACCATTTGCCAATGATATGGCATCGACTTTTCGCATACATATATCTATGTATATGACGCCCTGGTGTATGCCACGCCCACTGTTGGCTTCTTAGCATGCCCCAGCGACTCTGTTGGGCTGAAATTCACTTATGGAAATCGAAGAATCTCGTTGCCAGCTTTTGTTTCCAGGCATCGACGGTTCGCGGACCGAGTCGAAAACTAAACTCATATGAAGTATCAACATTCAGTATTCAATGTAAATCCTTTAAGCTGAAAATGCGCTTGAGAGAACAACACTCACACACACCTACGCACTCCAACACACACCCACACACACACACATACACACACACACACACACAGCCACACACTTATAGACCTCGGATCTGTGCTTCTGATTGCAACTGCGAAAAAGTGAAAAGTGACTGTGGGCAGACCAAAGCTGTGCCACATGGTGGCATGCAACGCCTTTCAATAGATGTTTTTCTTGCATCTTTTATTTTATTTTGTGTGTGTGACTGATTAGATTTAATGTGAAGTGGCAACTTGAGTTATTATCTATTATAAAGTACTTGATCATTGATCACAGCAATTGATTTCCATTGCAAATACTTTAAGAAGTATCTACAAATTGGCAACAGCTATTTTGATGAGTATTTAAGATTTAAAAACTAGATACTTGGACAGCATTTATTCAACATTAATCTTAGCAGTTCGCACACAAATTTCGGTTAATGTCATACTAAGCCCGACTTCTTATGTGGAGGTATATACAAATGACTTTGCAACATCTCTCTCTGCTATTCATCAGTCACAACATTTACAAATTCCACAACATAAAACATATTTTCTTCTGTAGCCAACAGCCACCAAATGAAAACAGAGCAATGTGCTTAAAGTTGTTTTTTTTTTTTTTTTTTTTTTTTTGCCAGAAAAAATAAACGAAAAAGCAAAAGTAGAAGAACAAAATTTGAGAGCTCAAAATTTATTTGCAAACATTTATTATAGTTACTTTGTTTTATTCTCGCAGAGTACTTTTACTTGTTACATCGTGGCAGGACTTGGCAGGGGGGGTTGGGGGATCAGGACTTACACTGCTTTTTATGCTGCATTGTTTTATAGCCATTCGTTGTTGTCATTGTCTTTTTCTTTGGGTAATGAAACGCACCGCAAAACTTGATAAAAACGGCGACCACAAAAAGCGACCGGCGAAATGCGAATGGAAATGTAACAGACTGGGGCAATTGCTCCTTCTGCTTCCATCCACCTCGTTCCCCTCCCGGGCACTGTCATCCCCCAGCGAATTAGGGAAAATAAATTAGTTTAAAGATAAGCAGGTTACAAAATATGCCAAAGCATACTTTGTGGCGGCTATCAAACAAAGTGGCGCTCTTGATTAGCCCTAAGAGGGAATATTTTTGTACATTCAAGTGGGTGTAAGTGTGTGAAAGTGTGTGTGTGTGTGTGTGTTGCAATAGTCAGGTAGGGGAGGCGCCTCGCTGTGGGTAAACACAATCAAGCAGCAGACGTTACGTGAAAATGTTGAACAGCTGTCGATGGAAAATGCAGCGCAAATAGCACAAAACAAACAACACAAGCGACTTGGCCCACACCAAAGGCGAGATAGAGAGAGAGATGGGGAGAGGGTGAGAGAGTGAGAGAGAGACAGTGAGAGTGTGAGCAGTATAGCTGCGTGTCCGTAATGCGCCTTTGCCCGAGTGCACTGTAAATACCAAAGCAATTTCCACTGTAAAATTAACAAGCGCCAAACCGCAACAGAAGCTGCAGCTCCAGGGGGCCATTGAGCACAATCGGTAAGGGGGAGGGGGGGGGCAGTGGGTTGGGGCAGCGGGGCATCTTCAGTCAACTAACGAGTTGTATATGTGCTAGTCTTAGTTGCAGCGCAAGTGGCTGCTGCAACACTTGGCAGCATCAGTTCGAAGGCACAAAATACATAATAAATTCTCACTCTTAATCGTGTAATACACACACACACCATGACTTACTACAACATTTCGTTTTTTTATTTCCCGTTTTTTTTTGTTTTCGTTTTTTTTTAACCTGTTCTTGTTGGCCTCACACTCACACGTATGCAATTAAGCTGGCTTGGCTTTTGTGCAACCAAACGAGTCGACTGCTTAAACAGTTTTAGCTACCTTCACAAATGGAGAGCTCAAAGTGTGCATTCCAGTGTGTGTTTGACTGTGTGTATGTGTGTGTTTGTGTGTGTGATTGAGAGTGTTTCAAGTTGTGTAGGCTATTTGGCATGCCTGTAAAACGGGCCTCGTCTCACAGGAGCTGCCAACCGATTCACTGAAACTCTTTGTAATTCTAATAATTCTGTGAATGGATTTGGCTTATCCAATAAAAATAAATTTCTATATTAAGCTAAACGGTTAAGTTAGATTTCGTTTACTTTTTGCTATCAAATTTTACATTTTAATGCTTAAAGAGAAAACTTTATGTTATTTATAAAATGATTCCGCTATCAGCATTTTTTCTGTTCACATTTTATAAATTTGTTTTCCGTAAATATTCCCCAGAGCATTTCGTGTTTTTTTGCGATGATCAAATTCTGAGTACAACCAATAAAATGCTGGGGAAAAATGTGGCTTTTACGACGGTGTGAATGAAAAAAAAAACACAAATACATATTTAAATCAAGCGGTAATTTTTTTCATTTACATGTTTACTTCGAAATGGGAGATTCATAATTTAATACTGTGTTTAAAGAAGATGTAAAAATGTAAAAAATGGCTGAAATTATGAAATTTAAATATTATTACAATATATATTTATTGTATAGAATTAATATTATATATTTTTTTTGATAATATATAATTAGTTATTAATTTGAACGTGAGCTTTTAGGGCTAGAATATTAATATTAATATATGATAAATTATTTAATTTGAGTTTTTCTTCCACACATATTTTAATTAAATATAACAAATAAGACTTTCTATTGATTAAGTTGAAACAGTAATCTAAAAACTAAAACCTAAAAAATCCATTTGAAATTAGTTAAAATAAAATAAGAATATTTTCGAATTGTGTTAAGCAACATTTTAAGACTAAAAAATCAATATCAATGGATAATAAATAATTTAATTTGCGTTATTCCTCATGAACATATATTAATTAAATATTGAGAAATAATGAGATGCCGTTGAAACAATTTATTTGCCATTTCAAACATTGAAACAATCCACTTGAAATTAGTAGGAATAAAATACAAATATATTCAAATTGTTTTAAGCACACAGAGACAAAGTGTGTGTGTGTGTGTGTGTGGATGGGGATGAGGAAGCTTAGGGATTGGCATATAAACTGAGCTTTTAACTGGCCATCAGACACACATCACACGCTCCCATTCAATTTCCATTCGAAGGACCCAAAACGAAGAGACGCATTCAATAAATTCGTTAAATAAAATGTGCCAATAAATTGAGTCGAAGCAGCGCGTTCAAAACTAAACTAAAGTCAAATTGAATTAAAATTCAAAGCGTTTAATGCAGAAGCAGCGAGAAAGGGACAAATGTGTGGAGACAAGAGAAAAGAGAGAGAGGGAGGGGGGGGGGGGAGAATCGTTAGATATACTGAGAGAAAAAGAGAGTGCGTTGTGCTGACAGCAGCCTTCAAGTTGTCGCATTTTTCAATAAACTAAACAATTTACGAAAATTGAAGTTTATCTCAATTGTGCAGCTGTTGTTGACAACATTTTGTCCAGCAGCAGCTAACAATGCTTTGTGCTCCGTTACAACCCCCCCCCCCCTCCCAATTCACCCTCTTAGCTGCACACAGAACTCAATTTGGCAATAAACTGAGCTACTGCACACAGGCTCCGTAACATATTCCCTGTGTGCTGTCCAACACTGGAAGATTGGATGAGGGAAGAGAGTAAAGGGGCGTGGAGAGGAGGGGGTGGGGGGGGGTGCTCAAATGCGCTTAGTTGCTTTATTGGTCAAGCTGTTGTGCGTGGATAAAAACCCTTTTAGTGCACAATTGCTATAAATTTGCTGCGGCCATTATAGGACGGAGACATGGTGAGGGAGTAGCAGGGGGTTGAGGGTTTGGCATGAGTTGAGTGGCGACTGAATTGGGATAACTCTCATACGAAATGGTTCCATTGTCATGTGTGCACAACTGTGTGTGTTCTGTGTGTGTGGAAATAACGCAAGTCGATTGACGAACGAAGCTTATTTTAATCTCATTTGACAATCCTGTCAAAAGGCTTGGCAACTATTTTGGACCCCAGCAGCTGTTGTTGCCTCTTTTGAGTTTGACAAATGAACAATGTGAAAGGGTATTTTATATAGCAACTACCCCTCCCTCTCTCTCTCTCTCTCTCTCTCTCTCTCTTTCTCTCTCACTCTCCTACTCACTTCATATCATATAATTTCACCATGATTAACTTTGAAATTTGCATTTGGTTCAGTTCTCGAAATGGGCAGCTCATTTTGTTGACCCCCGCATTTGGACCAAGTGCTTTGTTATAGACCAAAAGACTGAATCAACTTAAACCTCTGTTCCCGCTTCTTTGCCTTGGTCAGTTCTCCTGGGTTAATTTTGTAATTTTCGCACATGGCCTTTTGGGTACTATAAAGATTATGGTCTTTGGGTTTTGGTTGGGTTGGGTTGGTTTGCTTCGTTTGGTTTTTGCCTAAACTTTATGAGCTCTCAGGTTTAATTGGAATGGATTGTGTGCTAGGTCAATGGGAAGGCATTATCACACTCACACAGTCACACACACGCATACACACACACTTTCCAAATGATGTTAAATTGCTGCAAATTAACAAATGAAGGAGTTTTCCGTAAATTTAAACTGTCCAAAACAGAATCTTTTACCTAACGATATGAAATGATTATTTTCGTGCTTGCACATTCAATGATTAATATAAATTTGATGCTTATGGAAATTAATTAGTAGTAAGTGGCAACTAGGTGATAGAATTATCAGCAAAGTTGGCAGTTCGATTAACTAAATTGTTTAAATTGTGATTAAAATTGGGGACAAGTGAGGATAGATATATTGAATAACGCAATAAATTAGATGGAAGCTCAAAATGCCAATTATAATTTCTTGTGATACAAAATAATATTGAATTTCGTCGTGTTTTTGCATAAATGATTTATTATACTTTATTGTGATTAAGTTGTTCTTTAAAATATATATTCAATTTCTTATACTATAATTGTGAATTTAATTTCAATTATAATATTCTTTTTGGGATCAAATGCATATTTTAATGTCAGCTCCTTGGCTGTGTGGTTTCCTCTACTCGAAACACACAAAAACATATATCACAGACAGTTGCCAGTTGCCAGTTGCTAGCCAGTTCCCAGCAGAATCGATGCCTCTGTTAAAATAATGCGAATCGCATTGTTATTTTTCCATCAGCACAATTTTCAATTCGAATGCTCCACTCGATTTGGTGCGGGGGTGGTAGCAAGGGATGGGAATGGTGATCGGGGGTTGGGGATTGGGGTTTGGAGGTCGAACTGGTGTGGATTTGGCAAAAACTTTTCGCATAAAATAACACAAGATAAATTGTTAATGCGTCTGTGGGGAAGCGATTAGCGGTAAATGTGCCGAGTTTATTTCGAGTTTTTAGCCAGAGTCTGAGAGTTTTGCCACAGCGCCCAATCCGGCGTATGCGCAATTTAAATAATATTTTCACAAGTTCCCCACTGGCCAGGGCCAAATATGCCAAAAAACCCAAAATATTCTGTGTTATTCAGTTTGTTGTTTGCAAAAATCATGGCAAATAAACAAAATTTCCGAAGGGCTACTTTGACCAGTAGCTGGAGGAAAAATTCCATTTCTTTTGCTCATGTTGTTATTGCATTTATTGCGAAATATTCGAGTCGTATAAATGTATATATATAAATATATATGTATATATTTTATATATATTTATGTGTGTCTGCTAATACTGTCTCAGTTACAGTTCGACTGGAAGGCAGTCGGGCAACTCAACTGCAACTGGCAATTTATTTCACCTTACGTTGCCAGGGATTTATGTTCCGGCTCAAGTGCCCTCAGTCAACTTCACTCCAGGCATTGCAATTGACCAGGCTAAGGACACACACACACTTGCTCACATATGAGTCGTGCTGCGAGTATTCAGGTGTGCAATTGGCAACTGCAGCTTCGGCTGTGGACTGTGAACTGTGGAATATTGCAGCTGCAGTTTATAATAAATCGTTATTTATAATTTGTATTGTAATCGAATGATTTTCTTAACCCCATCTTCCATGCCAATGGAAATTGTTAGTAAAGTGGCAATCAATAAAAATGCCAGCCAAGTCAACTGCCAGCTGCTCTTGCCTGAATAGTTTTCAAGTGTTCTTAACAATCGCATCAATAGCTCAATCTGTCCATTATAGCAGTAAGTAAAATTGATATTAAATTGATCTCAACGTGGATTATTGCAGGACTTAAGTCAGAGTAAGTTGCATGTCATAAGTTTCCCGATCTTTAAATGCAAAACAATTTGCAACTTGGATTGAAGTTTATTTTATATTTATTTAGTTTTCATATGTTTAATTTTTTATATCAGTAGATTTGTCTCAGTTATAAAGCTTGTTAATATTTTTCACCACTTATCCGATTAATAGCCATATTTATTATAATGATGATTCAAAATCAACATCAGAAAAAATCGTAATACAAATCATTCTGCTAATTATGAAAATAAAACAAAACAAAGCTGTGTCTAAACTCTTGAAATGCTCATTCTGTTTACCTGAAGTACACCTGCAAATTACTGTAAATACAAAATCCGAAAAATAATTATTAGCAACGTAAATTTCAGACCCCAAAAATGTGCAAATATTCCAACCTGAAGCAAATCTCCACTAAAAGTTTAGAGTATGAAAGTTTTAGTGTGCGAAGGGGTTGGCAAAAGGGCTGAGCTTACCTAATTAGAAAAGCGAACATAATTTATGGATAATTACATATATTACGTAAATCACACGAACACACAGAGAGACTCCATCAACTGACGACCACAAACTTTTATATGGTTTTGGAGAGTCCACATTTTGGTTGAAGGTTGCACAATTTTGCATAGTTATTAATGAAAAATATTTTAACGGCAAGCGGAGCGAAAAACTTAACTGAAGCTTAAATTTTCTGGCAGCTACTTAAAGGGAGAGTGCAGAGAGAGAGAAGAGAGCGAGAGAGTGGAGAGTGGAGACTGGGGAAGAGCGGTCGCTCTGTTTAGCTGCGGCATAAATAAATGCAACTGTCAGAGGCAGTGGCAGTGGCAAGAATGAAAGAAATGCCAAAAAAACGAGCAAAAAATAAAGAGCAGCCAGCTGAAAGCTAGAAGTCTGAAAGCTGCTGGCCAACTGTCAGCGACGAGTGCAAGTGACAAGTCAGGAGAGGAGCAGGAGCAGGAGCAGTGCAGGACACGGAATGAGGGTGAAAGCCGGATGCGTCTTCAAGGCAATGGAGGTCAAATACAATTCTGTGTATATCTCATTGTGGGTGTGCTTGTGTGTGTGTGTGTGTGCCGCCATTTTATTTAGCTCTTTTGTGGCTTACTGACTTTTATGCCAGCGACTTTGGCTTGTTCGCGTTGGAACATATTGTGCATGCCGCTGCCACCAGACTGTTGCATACTTTTGTGCACCCGACTGCGCCTGAGTGACTGCGCCTCATAGACTTGAGGCACTCACCTCCTCCCAATGGAGACGCCACTGAGAAATTACCTAGCTAAAGTTGCGTAGCGAATCAGGCGTAAAGCAGACAAAGACAAGTAGCTCCAAGTTAGCTGACAGATATTATTATTTATGTAGCTCTCTGGGTCGCCACTGACTCTACTTTTCACTCCCTCTCTCACTCTCTGTCCATATCTCTATCTCTGTCTAGCATTCTCTATCACTTTCGGTGCACTCTCATTGCGTCTCATGCCTGCGTGAGTTTTTAAGTGCAAAATCGTAAAATGGAAACGCTCATTACTCATGCGAGTGCAACTTGGGCAAAAGGCAAAAGTTTTTGTGAAGTAAACTAGGTGGTAGAGTTGGGTAAAGTAGTTAAAATAGGGACAACTTGCATAATAAGTTCACAGTTGGTACACCAAACTATACTTTATTTTATTAAATATATATTTAAGACTATGAAAAGGATTGATGAATTAAGAAACTTCATTTTGAAAGAGCTGTTAAAATACTTACAGAATCTATTTAAATACTACAAAACAAAAAGAGATCAAAACAAGTCGAGTGAGTTCGTACAAAATAACCAGAACCGAGCTGTAAAATATATTATGTGTAATATGAAAATTTCAATTTAACAAGTTTTTATCCCCAATTTGAGCAGGTTTGCAAGTGAACTTATTTCTTACTTCGAAAAATTTAACTTAAATAAACTTAATAAAAACAAGTTTTGGCTATGGAACAACTAACTATCAATATTTAAATTTATATATACATTTAAATTTGGTTGTGTGTTTTCTACTGAAATACAACTTTAACATTCCTAGAAAATTATTGCCTATGAGTTTGTCAGCTTTTAAGGATTGGAATTTAGAAACCTTTATGATTTATTTGAGGCTTGCAACTGGGTCTGGGACTGGGACTGGGACTGGGGCATAAACTATGTTTTGCTGCGCATTGTGAGTGTTTGGGGCAATCAAATAAATTACAAGCCCGCGTCTAATTAAACTTAAGCTGCGACCGTTAACACTTGAGCTTTTGCCATTGTTCGCTTGCCCTACTGCCCCCTTGTTGCCCTTGTTGCAAGCTGTAGGCTGCGTGCCCGCGCACACATCAAGTGATTTGCATACGGGGTTGCTGTGTACCCAAACGCCTACCACGCCAAAGATCAACCGGGGAGCCATTCCGAGCTTCAAGGCCCCCAACACCCGGGCAGACGACAACGACAACAACGACGACGACGACGAGGACGAGGACGAGGACGAGGACGACGACAAAGACATTTGAATGTGTCTATGCAGATGGGCGTAACTTTGTGCCCACTTTCCCTTTGCCCCTCCCACACTCCTCTGACTAGTGGCAACTGTGTCACGCGCGCCTTTGTGTCATGTGTGCCAATTAAAGTCGCGCCACATACGCTCTCCCCCCTGCAACCCACAACCAAAAAAGTAGCTGGCCTGCAACCAATGAGGCTAGAACAAAAGTTGCAATTTTTAAGCACTCGAAAACTTTAAAAATTGTGATAGTAAAAGCATTTTTCAAGTGTTTTCGATTGTAAAGCAATGCAATTATTTTGAAATGTATTTTTTTACATTTCTTTGAATGGCACAAAATGATGTTATATGCAGCTCAAGCGGAGCTTACCTTACATAAACTGCAAAGAAAGGGTATTTAGATGCAAGTAGCTTGCCTCCTGCTGCTGCCCCTTGTTGCTGCCCCTTGTTGCTCCAGTTGTTGCTCCTGTTGTTGCTTATGCTACTTGGCATAGTCAACTTTTGCTCGTTTCTGCCTTGTTATGCGCATTATTAGCTGTCGTTTATTTTACACAAGCAACGCAGCAGAGAAGTGGAGGCTGGAGCAGCAGGAAGGGCACCAGAATGAGCAGAAGGATCAGCAGCTCAGCTCCTTGGTGCTTGAGAGTTCTTGTGCACAGCAAATTTCTCTTGGCAACTTGTGATATGGGTGATGGCAGGCAGGACCCCTCCCAGGACCCCATCTTAATGTTTTTGTTGCTGTTATGTGCATATGCCTGGCAGCCACTTGGTTGCCCCTCGAAGTGCCCCTCATCCCAAACATTTAGTAGACGTTGTCGTTGTCGTTTTCGCTGCTTTCGTAGTGCTACTTATCTTTGTACATTTAAAGTCATTAGATGCTGCAGATCTGCCGAAGTGCAGAGGGGACTTCACGAAAAAAAGACTTGAGAACAAAAAAAAAAAAAAAAATAAGGAAACACAATGTCAGAGTTGGGCAAAGTTCAGAGTATGTTGGAAAATGCAAGACTGTCGAGTTGTGAAAATTGCAAAAGCAATACAAACAAATTGCATACACTTTTCTAATGTCCGATGGCAGCTGTTAGGTGTCTAAGAGCAGGCGATACAAAAGGACTCAAACGTGTGAGAAAGAGAGAGGGAGAGAGAGAGAGAGACAGAGCATGGATAAGATAAGGGGTGACAGCAGCTCTAATGAACTATGAAAATGGAAGATGGCAAACTCAAAACAAAGGAAATAAAGTTTAGAGCAGACAATATTGAAAAATTGTAGAAATTATTCCGCAAACTCGGATTATATTTTTGTTAATAAATACATTAAATATGAAACAGTACTTTTAATTAAAAGCCATTTTAATTTGATTAAAAAACACCATTAGAACCACTATGCATAAATAAATGATGTCTCGCATTAATAAATATTGATTTATATTTATAGCCAAACCAACCAAAAATTAATCGGATTAATTAAAAAAATAATAAAAAATCGAAAACTAATAAGGTAGATTCACTCTTGAGGATCAATTAGCAGGATTCAATAAACATGAGTAAATCGAATAAAAATTGGAATTTTCTACTTATTAAACAAGCTGCTCCATTCACAGTGCAGATTAATTAATTGTAAAAATAAAAACTTGAAGAAGTAATAAAAGAAATAGAAATGTGAGTTATTCGTTGGTGCCATGTTGCACGCAGCTGTTGCAAGGATTGTGCAGCAATACATTCCACAGGAGTCGTATACGAATTGAGTTGAGTGGCATCAGCTGCAGCAATGCGATCAAGGGGCATGTGGGGCAAGGCAAATGCTAATGCAACTGAAGCATGTGGCAGCGCAATCGGTAGTTGGTTGAGTTTGCTGGGTTGATGGGTTTGGTCAAGCTACTCGATTCAGTGGCAGGCTGCTCAGTTGCCACATCAACTATTTTGTAATTTATATGCGCGTGTCGATGTCGCCGTTGCCAATCCTTCTAGCATCCTTGCAACATCCACGTAATGTAAGCAACCGCAACGAACAAAATCTGACAGGCAGCATTTTTGTGACAAGCGCACAAGTTACACGCTTCACTGTGCAGCAGAATGACAGCTGTGTAGAGAGGGGGGTGCTGGAGGGATTGTACTGGGTGTCAAGGGGCAAGCGTCAACAGCAAATGAAAATGGCTGACTGACCTGACCAGGCGGGTAGTGGCAAAAGGGGTAGCTCGAGTAGCTTTTGGAAATTGAAAAGTACAATATGATTGCCATTTGTTTTTTTCTTTTATTTTTTTTTTTTAGCTAAAACAGAGCTGAAAGTGGAGGCAGCTCGACATTGATGGGCGCAAGGGTCAGCTGATAAGGCTCAGATACAGAAAGCGGCTAAGAAATAGAGTAAGAAGAAGAAAAAATCCGATAAAGTAAGTCAATTAAGCTCGAAGCAGTTAAGTCAAATTGCTTCTGATTAAAACAGCAAATATAAGATTGTTCGCTAAATTTCACCTGAAATAATTTCAAGAAAAAATAATACTGCGAAAATTGAAGTATAGAAATATAGAAAAAATCTGTGAATTGCGAAATTAATTCCTGAAATTATTTAAAGAAATTCGAATGAATTCTGAAATTATGTTAAGGGTTTCTTAAAGTACTTCAATTATTTGTCATAGATGAGCTTATTACAGCTATTGAAAAGTCTAGCTAAAGCGGAGGCCCCTTCGTGGAAAATCTGTATTGCTATCTGCGAGTTAAGTAAAATATAAAACATATGTTTACCTTCTTCAGGCAGTCACAAGTTTCTGTAAACGTGAAGTGGAAACCTTGCCACATAAACATATTAAGAACACACGGCTCTCATTGCCAAACTTTTTCTTAAAGTAAAAGCCGCAAATGGGGCTTATTTTCTTTTTGGTACCTTAGATGGGGTAAAAAACTTTTAACCATTTAAAACCGGTGACATTTTTGTGTGTGTTTGGTTTTTTTTTTTTTTTTTTGCATCTTGCCTGCTTTCCGTTATATTGTGGACCGCATGCTGGTGTTACTGTTTACTGCTTCTTCTTCTTGTTATTATTATTCAGTTACGCGCTGTTTATACATGCGAGATATTCATACATTCATGAATATATATATATAATGCACGTACTCGTATCTTCTTTTGGCGCTGGCCCAACACACACGACGCTCGCCGAGAATTTGCATAAGCACCAACAACAACACATAAACAACAACAACTACTACAACAACAACTCGGGAAGCAAACGAAAAGCATCCGCAGATAGCGCAACGCGACTTGGTTTACTTTTAAATTTGTATTATATGCATTTATACACCCCCAACATCCCCGCATTCCACACTCCGAGAGCCCACAACATGCATGTATTTTTTTTCCTTTTCTTGTACATGTTTATAAAATTGTCTAAATTCCCACAAGTTGATTTAAACTTTCTTCTTTCTTTCGCTGTGTAAGCGTTACCAAAACTTGAACCTTCCTCCCTTTTGTTAGTTGGCTGGCCAACCTTTACATTTCCCTAGACTGGGTATACTAAATTTCATACGAATTTTGTAACATTTAAATATACTTTATATTAATAATACACGTTTTTTAGTTACAAATTGGAATTTGCAATTCATTCAGTTTTAAATACTTTCTACGAATCTTTAATGCCAATTTTAAATTGTAATTTAATCAATAAATTCGAAATTTATAATTTGTTAAGAGAGCAATGAAAATTCGTTGATTGCCGTCTTCCACTTCAGCAAATTTTGGCTATTTTTTTTGTGCCGTTGGACTTGCTGCCAGTCTGTTCTGCTTTGGCTGGTGCCACGTCGCGTATACGTTATGCTTTTTACACAATTGTTATGTTAGTTGTTGGAGTGGAGGCTCAAGCTGCTCTGTGGGTCTCAAAGCCCGAGTTTTTTAGAGCATTGCCTGCCTCGCAGAAATGTGTTTTTATTTTTTTTTTTGTTCTCTGTACACAGGTGTATAATATATTGTATTTTCTATTGGTTGGGGGATTGCGATGGCACCAGGAAATGCTAAAAATGCACTCAGGTATTGAAATCTTTCTTTGTCTCTCTCTCTCACACACTCTCTGTTGCTGAATGTGTCCACATGTGTGAAATGTGTGTGTGTGTGTGTATTCGTACACAACAAGGTTGTGTTGTGCCAGTGCTGTTGTTGTTGTATCTTGTTTATTTATGCAACTGTGCCAAAGGATTCGGTTTCGGTTTTGGGCAGGTTGAAACACGATAAGAGCATGTTTTATGTAATACTCTCGTATCAGCATTGAATATATGAAATTGAAAGCGAAAATACAATGTGATGAGCAGCATCAATTGAGGAATTGACTGCGACAATTGTGTCAAGAATCGGGAGAGACGTCTGCGATGAAAGTGGGTAACTGCAGCGATATATACACATGATTGAAGGCACCATACAAAAGCCAAGAACTTTTTGAGCAATTGCTTTAAATTTATTTTCTAAATACATAAAAGTTGCTAAGTATTAAGATTGCTTGCATATTGTGATTAAATAAATACCAGTCCTTGTAGTTTGATATTTTCATATAATTTTTTCGTTTTATATACATAGAAATTAAAATATATATTTATAAAATGAATTGTATAGTTTTAAGATGATCTCTGTGAAGAGTTTTATTTAAATTTAAATTTTATACATGATTCTAAATATATTTCTTGAAAGTATGTTAACTCTTTCCTCCTTTCATATTGCCCTTTTGGGGTCTCTTTTAATGTAGCTGAAGTAGATTGCTGAGCAGATTTTTTTTTTTTTGTTCTTTTACTGTACATATTTAATCCACTTACAACTAATTTATTTATCTACTTTACATCTATTGTTTAGTACTGCTGCTCTTTGCCGCACACACACACACATTTACACTTGAGTGAACTTTCACTATCTTTTCCACACTCGCAGAATTAACATTCGCATTTGCCATTCACACAGACGCACACACACCGTGGCACTCACATTCATCGCCTTAACCAGCCAGACACTTGACTCAAGTGTTTGCTCACTTTGCGGGCCACAGCCTCTTAACCATGCCCGCACCCACCTCAACTCACCACTCATCTCATCACACCATCTGCCTACGGCTATTCCTTTTGCATTGTGTTGTCCTGCTCTCGCTCTGTCCATCTCTCATTCTCTCTCTCTCTCTCTCTATCTCTTTCTCTGCATTGCCCATGCTTAGTTACCATTCTGCCTAGCGCCTTTTTTTCGTGTCTTCTTTCTTTTTTTTTGCGTTCTAAGTCTGCTTGGCATATGTTTCCCCCGCTCTTTTGCTTGTTCTTATATTTTTTTTGTTGTTGAGTTGATTTTTGTGATCCCGTTTTTTCTCTCAAGCTCCGCTTCACTCTTTGTTTGGCGCCTTTCACTCACTCACTTTATTTGCGCTCGTGCATCATA
The DNA here is from genome assembly GCA_035042405.1 of Drosophila demipolita. Taxonomy (NCBI): domain Eukaryota; kingdom Metazoa; phylum Arthropoda; class Insecta; order Diptera; family Drosophilidae; genus Drosophila; species Drosophila demipolita. The sequence continues at coordinate 493,181 of JAWNLI010000021.1, forward strand.
AGGGTTTAATGGATTTGCTGTGGGCTCAAGCAGACCTACTCAAAGAGGCTGCATCATCACCACGCCCATAATTCACACGCCCACAGACACACACACATTGATTATCATAATACGCACATTGCCTGTGCCCCCCCCCCCCCCCCACCAAATCACCCTCTCTCTTTGTCTACCCCTGCTGCCTCTGGGGTTTATGACTTTATTTTCGGCCACCTAGCAGTTAATACATTTTTATAGACTTGCCAAACTACTTGTTTCCCATTCCTCTAAAGCGACCTCCCGCTCTACTTAGACCACTCCATAATACGCACCCAAGCACTTTATAGGTCTGTCATTCTATTAGCTTTTCGCGTGCTTTGTCATTGGCGTTAATAGACTTTCCTTTCCTGTGTGCTACGTTTTTCTACGCTTTTTTGTGCCTTAGCCTCAGCTATTTTCTTTTTGTTGTTTTGTCGCCATTAAGCCGTCGCCACTGTTGTTGTTGTTGTTGTTGTTGTTGTTGTTGCTGTAATTGCCCAGCTGCGTGTGATGCTCAGGTGCGAGTGGAGGCTATAAAAACGTAAACAGCCTGGCGTATACGTAATACATAAATCAAATTGACACGGCGACTATTCTAAAGTAGGCGAATGCGGCAAGCGAGGGCTGTTCAACAAAAATAAGAAAGGCCTTTAGCAAGAGATTTTCTTTTTCAGAAATATCTGCAAAATGTGTGCAACATTTATCTATTATCAGAAATAATATTGTACACAACGTTTAAAATGCAAATGTTTTGATATTGATATTTGCTTTATTTAACTTTGTGTTGCTCTTGATGCAAATTAAATTTGAGGCATCAACTGAAATCGTTGTGGATTTTAATTTAGCCGCCAGCAAATAGCAAATTATTCAAACCAAGTCAACAGGCAAAAAGAAATAAATGTTTTCAAAATGGTTGATTTTCCACTCCATTTTCGGCGCAATGTTCTTGTGTCAAAATTTTCGGCTTTTCATTTTCATTGCAGTCGACACTTTAAGGCCCGGGGCAAAGCTTTGCCCAGCTTAACAGCAACCGAGTGCAACCAGCAATTCCTCCCCCCCCCCCCAAAAAAAAAAACAACTGCCGATTCCCAAAAACAGATTCATAGTTTGGAGAGCAGAGCGAGTAGATGGCGTAGTTTGTGGCTGTCTTTAGCACACATCAAAAGCATTATTAACAGGACTAAAAGCATAGAGACAAACACATGGGTTGCTGTATAATAGAAAATATGCCTTCAAGCAGGCTCAGTAAAACCAAAACATGTGTCCTTATAGGATGACAGCGTGTGAGTGTGTGCTCGTGTGTATGTGTGTGTTCGTGTGTGTGTGTTCGTGTGTGTATTTATGAGCTGTGCCATGCACAGGGCCACATGAACTGCTTTTGGCGTGCATTAAGTGGCCTTAGCCTGCCACACAAGGACATGCTTTTTGTGGTCTTTAAAATATTGTTATCTCCCCTTTTCCCCCTCCCCACCCTCCTCGACCGACACTCTGCAGGTTGCTGCTGCTTTACATTAAAGGTGTCTGCATAGAGCATAAAATTTATATCAGTCTGGCTGACTGGCACAAAATAATATTAAAAGCAATTGCTGAAAAGACTTGAGAGCGAATGGGAAAATTCTTAAATTTAGTTTCACGTTGATTTTCATATATTTTTTTTTAATGTCTCTTTACTAAATTCTCTGAATGCTGTCTGATGGTCTAAGCGGCTTATAAACAGGGGGGGAATGTAAAAGCAACATTCGAAAAACATTATGTGAGCAAGCAGCTTACACATAAAATGGAATTTAATTTTATAAGAAATTCACAACAATTTAATAAAAAAAAACAATTATTGCTATTGAACATAATAAGACATTGTTTTGAAATATCTAATAATATTTTTGAACCAAACTTTCTTTGTTATTATAATATTTATTCGAATCTATTTGACAACCTTGAAAGATTGGCTTGAAATCAATTGGTAAGCTATACAACCCTGCAGACACTATCCTCAGATGGCCTAGAACTTTACACACATACACACACCTACATTCGACTGCATATTTATGTATATAAAGACTACGAGTAAAAAGTATGCAAATTGAGATTCACACAATTAGAGAAAACGCGGTAAACAAATTTTTCTTTTGTTAGCCAGTCTGGTGAAATATCTTGGCTAACTTGCAAACAATTTGTAGTTGTTGTTGTTGTTGTTGCTGTTGCTGTTGTTGGGCAGATACTTGAAGCTAACACAGGTGCTCGTTAGTTGTGCTTCGGCACTTTCTCGACCTGATCCTCGAGTGTCGAAGTTCCCAGTCACATCCTCGACGCCTGCTTTGACGGCGACTTTTGCAAAGTTCGCAACATCGCACAAGTTTTCTGAGTCAAACAAGTTTCACTGGCTGTGGGCGAAAAGGAGGTGTGAAGGGGGACTAGTCGAACAGTGGGTCTGCATTCAAATTAAATCGTATTTTGATGAATATTGATTGATTGCTTTTGCCTTGAGGCAAATTAAAAGCAATTGCCGCATTGGCAAATCGAAAAACTTTGGCCCCAAAAACTTTGGCCATGCAATTGAGATAGTTGAATTTGTCTTTGTTTTTTTTTTTGGGAGATAATAGTGCAAATTTTTTATCAACTGTTGTTTTTAACAACACTTTAGTGTTTCAGTTAGTAAGATAAAAATCATTATATAAATATTCTGAACCAGCAATTAAAGAGAAATGAAAATAAAATAACATAAAATATTTCTTATTATTATTTTTTTAATATTTTAAGACAAAGAAATACAATATTTGAAGTAATTTACATATAAAATTTGTAATTCAGACTTAGACTCAATGATAACAATTATTTTGGTACTTGAGTAAATGAATTACTGATTTTCAAAGAAAGATACCAAGAAACTTTTTGTGCTCTAAGACAATCCAAGTTTCTGTATATTCTATAGAATTTGCAGCAACCTATAAAATAATTCAGTATTAAGTTCCAGACAACTCGCTCGAGGACATTACGGAATGGAGTGTCAGCGGGCGCCAGGGGTGCCAAAAAAATTGAGCTTGAGGCAGGGTGGCAATGCAAGTTGCAAGCGGAAATGAGTAAACAAGCGTCAAATAGTAAAAACACAACAGAAGCAAATAGAAATAGTGTGGGACTTACAATGGCATCCAGGACACGGAACGTTCCACGGCCCGTGCTGTTCTTTGCGAAAATATAAATAAATGAAACATTAAGCAAAACTACGAGCAGAGCAACACGACGACGACGACGACGACGAGGACGAGGACAACAATGGTCAGAGCCGTGTGGAGTGCACAAATGCTTGTGGTATTGGAGTGTGGCGCGTGCATAAGGACCCAGGCTCGAGGATATGCCGAGTCGTGGACTCGCGGACTTGTGAACTGGCGGACGGGCGGACTGACAATGGCGGACGCCAGTGCAAAGATGGCGAAAAATGAGCGAAGACAACAACCGGATATCCGGCAACTTTATAAGCAGGCAGCTGCAACTGCAACTGCCACAAAGGACAACCAGACGCCGCCGACGCCAACGACGACAACGTAGTTTATTTTAACTTTTGATTTCCGCTTTTGTGGTATGGTGAATGTATTTCCACCCACAACCCCCACCTGCCTCCTTCCCCCTACCAGCTGTGTAACATGGTCAGCGCAAAAGTTGCGAGCCAGTCTTCTCTCAGCACAGTTTCAAGATGACGCCCAAGCGATGGCATTAAAAATGAATTAAACCTACAATGCTACTGCTCCTGCTCCTGCTCCTGCTCCTGCTTCTGCTTCTGCTCCTCCTTATCTCTGCCAGCAGTTGCAGTATCCTCTCCAAGGAGCTGAACTGCGAAATTCAACAGGAATTTTAAGTAAGAACGAATTCAATTTACATCGTCACAAAATTAAAAAGTTACCTACTGATATATATATATATATATATATATAATGGATCAATTTATTGGATAATTTTGTGAATTAAATATCTCCATAATTATATAAGATTTGGCTTTTTATATGTTTGAAAAAAGTTTGTCTAATTACAAATTTGGATTCGAAACGGTTTACCCAAGGCTTGAAAGTCTTTGAGTGTACATAAATAAATACTGTTAACAGTTACGCACAACAAGCCACACACAATAAAATACTCTTTCTGTCGAAAAATGTGGAATTTACGTGCCTCAATTCAATCGGATCATTCCTGCATGAGTCAAGAATCGAGTAAATGCGAATTAAATGAGGATTTGGAAGAGTGCTCGACTGGTTTAGATCAACGTTTGATACGGTTAGTTCAAAAGCATTTATTACTCATCTAAATTATCTATCTTTGATCGATCCTTAGAACCCAGTTGCTGCTACTCGATTACAAGCAGTTCAAAGCGGCACGCAGCATTCAAAGGGTTTATCGGGGGTGGCATGTGCGTCACACAGTGGAGAGGCAGCGGCATGCTGCAAGTGTGATTCAAAGATCATGGCGAAGTTTTGTTGCCAAGCGACAATTTGTAATCTTGGTCCAGATGCACATCCAGTCCACCATTACAGTCCTGTTCAATGATAGCGCTGTGAAGATTCAGAAATTATTTCGTGGCTGGTGGTCCCGGAAATACATCAATAATATGCATTATTTAAAGAACTTACAATTTAATTGCCTCGTTAATGTTTTGCACGATTGTGCATTTAAATTGCATACATTGAATCGGAGCGGATTACTGCCAGGATATTTGGATTTTAGCGAAGATCGGTAAGTGCTCTATGAGATTCTCCTAATGACACTGATGAAATTTAACCACTGTCTTTTTTGAGTGATAATCTTAAGCATACTGATTAATTCTCAAAATTTCCATATTTATACTCAGTCTTCGCTCCAACTCTGATGCCTTCTATACGAGTCTGTCCTATAAAATTTATAATCGGTATTTACGTAAAAACTATGCGACAGCCAAAAGTGTCCAGCAAAAAATACGTCGCCAGTTTTTAGATTCTGCTTATTTGACTTCTGTGCCATTTCCGGGTTTCACTCAAAATATGAATATTAAGACCAGAGTCTATGGACTTCGTGAATATGAAGTGGCACAGGCATTTACGGCTGAGAGTGAAATAAATAATCGAAAAAGACTCACAAAATCGAGTGAGTCAACATTTAATTTTATTTCTTATTTTTTTACACATAATCATTATACATTTTCATAATCCAACACTTTTAGAGTTACGCAAAGGAAGTGTTTTTGCCAGTGAGAACAGTTTTTGCACGGATCTTATTGCAAGAATGAAGCACTGGCATTTTTGTGAAGAGTGTAAACTATTTATACCGGAGAACTTGAAAGAGATCAATATTATACAGATTCTCGATAATATTAAGGGCCATTTGGAGGAACTCAACTTTGCGGACAATTGCAATTGCCAGCGTGATACGCATTATAAAAAACAATTGGAATCCTGTTCATAATTTATTGAAACGTTTACAAAGTATTTATTTTAATTGTAAAAAAATGAGCATAGTCTCCAGAAAATCAATTAAAGTAAAAAATTTTTTTTTTAATATTTCAGTTTGCTGCTGAGCAAACAGACGAAATAAATATTTATATATATTGATAAATCATATTGAAATTTAAATTAGTTTCTTTTAGATACATATTATATATCCCCTAATTCTTCAAGGATATGTGAATATATTAATTATTTGCTGAATTTTAAAATTAGTACCAACATAAAAAACAAAAAACACACACACACACTTCATTTTATATAAAATTCATCAGTTTTGGTTATGGCTATTTTTATTTTGTGTTAACGAAAAAAAAATCTATCAGATATTTTAAACTTATTTGATATTGTGGCTCTAAATTCGCATGGCTATTTATAATATGTTTGATATCCTGAAATATATATTCATAGTTTAACAATACATGTTGAATAATAAATGTACGTCATATTTTTTATGTTTGAGGAATATAAATCAGAAAAAGAGAACGATAAAATTCATTTATGAGCATACTTAATAATTTAGAATTTTTTATTGGTATCAAATAATTAAAATTTATGAATAATTAAAATTCTGCTCTTGTTATAGCCTCAGAGTTGCTCATATTATAGCTAAACAAAGGAGCAAAATTATTTATTGGCTCATATGTTTATTTTTAAAGGGAACTTATGGACTACTTTAGATGCCAGCTCATGCCAACAATAGGCACACACACACACACACACAGAGAGCATCCCAGACTCTTATGTGTTCAATCAATATTGGCAACAAATTAAATTTAATGATGTTTGTTGCTTGCAGCAAAAGTCAAGCAGAAAAGAGTAACGAGATTGGCAACTGTGGTAAATATTTGCCAACTGACGCTAATGAACTTGTGCATACAAATGGACAAAATACACACCCAAAAATCCAGTTACGTACTTGAGTTCTCTCGGCACATATATATTTTATATATATATATATTATTTTCCCAATAGTTGCCAAAGCGAAATGGAATTTGAGTCGGAGTCGAAATCGCAGCAGCTTTGATTAAAGAGATCTGCACAAAAAAACATTTGCTCACTTACAGATTTGCTCATGTTGTATTTTGGACGTTAGGCGACGTGTTTACCCAACGAATTTTTCGCTATTGATTGTGTGATTGCGATTGTGTGTGTGTGCTATTGTGTGTGTGCGAGTGTGTATGTGCGAGTGTGTGTGTGAGCGATTGTGTGCATGTGTTTGCTTATTTACACATATGCCAGGACATTGTAGGGAAGCCACGCTTGTGTTTCCATTGTGGGCACACAAAAGTCAATGGAATTCCACTGATTTATTTTATTTAGTGGGTTCTTTTTCTTTAGACGTGAACTTGTAATGCATTCTGAAAAATTTCTCACAAAATTGTGGATTTATTTAAAGAAAATTAAAGTCACTTTGAGCTTTATTTTAATTTTAAGCTCGAGTGTTGGCCAATTATATAATTAAATTCTGCAGAAATGTTTTTTTTTAATATTCATTAAACAATTACAATATTTACAATTTAGTTTCTTAGCAAGAATAATACAATTTTTAGCTTAACAAATGTTATGACATGTTTTTTAATCCAACTGGCACATCAGCTTATCGAATATAAATACCCTTATTGCAGACAAAAAAAATGCTGCTTTTAGGATATAAAATGTAATTTAAAGTTTTGGCTGTTGATGCCCAACAAGAATGGCATTTAAAGATATCTAAATCATTGACACACATAAACTATACTCTTTCCTTAGGCATAATTTTTAATGTGTACTAGGAAAAAAGTGGCAGTTATTCACTGCGTGCCTATTTTGTATAAAGTTGAAACAGAATTAACCCAAATATGCAAATGAATTTGCCAGCAACAACAAAATGCTGCACATTAACTTCCGCAGCTCATTAAGTCGCTGTCAGAGGATAGGCGAAGAGGGGAAAAGGGAAAGTGATGGGGCTTGGGAGAGCAGCAGGCAAATACTTGTATATAAAAATATAAGCGACGCCAACTGGACGACAAACACATTTACACATACAAAAACAAATCAGAGGCTGGCAGCAAAAAGTTCACTGGCTCGCAAAACAACAGCCAACACAAACAACAACAACAAGAAAAACAAATAAAACATTTGGCCCCATGTAAATTATGAGGGCCCCAGAGCCGAACCAAAGAAATACGTAAATTAGCAAAAATAAAAATATCAGCGTCAGAGGTCACACCGGGTGAGGAGCAGCCGTGGATGCTGTCACTTACCACCTCTCCGTCTACCCCCTCCCAGCAACTACACCCTTAATATTCAAGCAAAGCGAAAATGTCGACACATTAAATGAAAATATCAGATTTTTTTTTTGTTTTTCTTTTTTCTCCTTTTTTTGTATTTTGTTTTTACTAAAAAACATTTGCTTATTCTTGGCCTCAAGTTTAATTAGGCCGGCTGCCTGACCTATATACAAGAAAATGCTTAATACTGTTGGCCTCGCACCCAGTTGAAGGTCAATTTTGTTTGCGGACAGCGTTTCGGCCTGGGTGTGGCCAAACTAATTAGTGGCCATTTTGTGGGCGCTGCTCTGTTTAATGAAATTTTAATAGGAGTTTAATTGAAATTCAGCAAGTGTCTAAAATTGTTTGGATTGATGAGCACACCATAAAACAAATGTATAAATAAAGCATGCAGTTGTAAAAGCTCGAATTAACAATTATATGATATGTCAGTCAAGTTAATTTATTGTTATTAATTGTTGGCGAACAATTATTTTTAACAATTGATTAAAAAGCAATGTTCAATTGGCATTGCATTTTTAAAATGATTTTTTTTATAGCATTTTTTTTACATAATATTTGCTGAATACTTGCGTGATTCCATGCAATTATTTAATTATTTATTTTATTTATTTATTAATATTTATTTATTTCTTTATAAGGTGCTTTATGACCTATATAGAGGAACATTTCTTGTGGTTAAAGTATTATTATCCTTTGAAATCAAACACATTTTATGGTAGCCTGGGGCTACATAAAAACAAACAAATATTAATTTAATTAAAATGCTCAGAACTGCAGCTGTACATCATAAAGTGGGCTAAACAGAAATTATATTTATATATTTCCAAATAATGCCTAAAGGATTAAATTGAATTTCATGGGAAATCCTTTGAAATACATGTAGCAAAAATTTAAAACCCATTTGTAAATTTCAAATACCTGATTATTTATGTCTTTAAATTTTTTGCTTATGCAGGAATTCTTTGGCCAACCAATTGTGGCTTCTGGCACTGGCTCATCAGAAAATTGTTTCCAGAACGTAATCTATTATTTCGGAGTTCCTGTTCTTCTTCTTCGTTGCTGCTCCCTTTAGACACACGCGCACATACACATACACACGGAGGCAGTAATAATTAAACACACGCGTCGCGTAAAGGCGAACAAAAGGATGCCAAAAAAAAATTAACGGTTAATGTCGAACGGAGAAAATGAAATTTATGAAAAATGCACCAGAAGCAGCGGCATGCGGAAGCAGCATACTTCACATTACTCATACGCCGCCTGTGCTTGAGGACTGTTATGTGGCACAATTGTTGTTATTGTTGCTGCTGTTGTTGTTGTTGTTGTTGCTGTTCTTTGGCTTATTGTTATTGTTGTTATTTGTACGTCGCGGCGACGGCTTCGTGTGCTGCGTGCGTTGCCTTGCTCGCCTGGGGTAGATCCAGTTCGTAGCACGTTATCAATGGAACTGCTCAACTGCTGATTTTTCTCGTCATCGTCGCTAGCATCACCCCAGAAAGGCATTTTATGTCGTCCTGTTCGTCGTCGCGTCATTCTCTCGGCCTTTCGGATTGGCGTCGGTTCGCATTCGTTATGGGCGGTCGACTTAACTTAACGAAACACAGCTCTTTGAGGAGCGTAAAAGTTGAACAAATTTTTCCATACTTTAGGAGAGAGACGGGTAGAGAGAGTGAGAGAATGAGCATGGGATATTTTAACATTAACATCAAATGTTAAATTAACATTAACATTTCTGTACGTCATTTAGTTTGGACATTGTTAAAGAATTTTTATTAGATTGATTATAAATAGATATTTGTTTATTTTTATCTATACAATCTAAAAATAATAATATAACCATTGATTAGAAATTTGTATTCAATCTAATTATTTAATTTGTCTAAAATATCATAGATTACTGGCTTAATTGTTGAATAACAGAATAATTGTTAATAATGAAAACAATTATCATTTGAAATAATAATTAATAAAGACAACAAATGATGAATGCAAATTGCCCACGTTATGAACATTTGTATATCAGACGTGTCTACAATTGTCCCAAAATATAAAAATACTAGGAAATTTTGTGGACTGTTAGCTGAGCAGAGAACTGATGTAACTTAAATTAAGAGTCTTTTAGAAAATTACAAAGGTTTTACAAATTAAATAAATATTAAGCATCCAAAAGAATTCGTTATTCTAATCAGTTTTCCGTCACTCATTTAGTTCGTATAAAGATTCTAATTTAATTTCTCTGTTTTATTTATATATCAATTAATTTGTAAGTTTATTTAAAAATATTTTTAAAAATGATGGAAGTTACTCACAATAAATAAATTGATCTAATTATTTAATTATTATTTTATATAATAAAATTGTTTCAAATATTCTCAAGCCTTTTAATACATTTTTCATTTGCACACAAATTTTTACACACAATAAAAGTCATTAATTGCAAATTAGACGTTAACGAGTCGCGACAATTAGTTATTATGAGCTAACCAGTTAAAACAATTTAACAATTTAATATGAGAAATTTTCCCTCCTCAAGTTCTATTTATAAAAATTACTCATAAATGCCGGCAAAACCATTATATTTAATCGTTAGTTCTCAGTTTTATGAACATGTATAAGTTTTAAGATGCTTATTTAAATTATTAGAGATGCCAAATAAATTTGTCCCCTCTGCCGTCACTTCTTGTCAATTTGCTGTACCCACAGCATGAATACAAATTAAAGCATAATTTATAAAGACGTGACAGAGAGTGTGTGTGTGTGTGTGTGTGAGTGAGTGTATATGAGTGTGTGTGTGTGGAATTTTACTGTGTGTTCCCACCTGATGACTGCCGTAAAAATCATGTTTTTATTGTCAATGCGGTGTCAAAGCCTTCAAATGAAATATGCATTTTGAATTGGGCGCGCACTTGATTATATTTCTAATTGGGTGTAGAGCGATGGAAGGAGAGAGAGAGTTGGGGGTTGCGGAGGTGTCAGTTGAATTAGTTTAACGGCAAAATGTTTCGAGTTGAGCGCACGTGTGTGAATTTGCAAGTGGCTTAGCTCATATTTAAACATGCTCACTTAAGGATGCGGCAAATGGCAAAACCTTCACCCCATTATCAACTAGAAGTCAATTGAAATTTATTACGCATATACACACAGCTTGTTTATCTGCAAAAATATTTGTATATTACTGATGACGCCCTGCCTCTCACCCCCCTTACTGGGGACTGGGGGGACTTGTTGTTTCTCTATAATAATTTACAAAGCATTTTACGCTTCGCTTCGGCTGCCATCTGCATTAGCCACAAAGTCAGTTTCTGAATAAATGGTGGCAGCAGGGAATGACTGTGGTGTGGGGGAGGGAGGGGGGCAACAATGTCTGCATTATGTAAATATGTTTGCATATATATAAAATAAAGTAAGCACTGAAATAAGCGTCCTTGATCTATGGCCCTCGGTGCCATTAGTATCCAGATTCAGGTAGCTTTGATGGCGACATTTTTGCCATTTTGACTAATGGCGACTTTTGATGGACAGCAAATTTGTGGCTACTTTATTATTTCTGCTTTCTCACACTTCAACTATTGCGTTGAAAAATTAGCTTAAAACAAAATGAACTGTTAAAACAATATTTACAATTTAAAAATAAACACTTAGCTTATTGTCAATTAAATAATTAAACTAAAAATAAAATAAGCAATAAAATGAAAACCCAACAAGTTTAATAAATTTAAATTGGCTTCTTCATTAATTTTCACATACTTATTATATACATACTTATTATATATATATATATTATATATAGATAGACCTCCATTATTTTTTAAAAATAAGGCAAGAAGCTGCACATATTTGAAACAATACAAGTTAACTTAATTTAAGTTTTTTTATGCTTATCAATAAATAAATAATAATTATTTATTTTGGACTTTAACCAAGAAGCTGCATTGCCATTAAGTTGAGAACTTGTGAGAGTGCCCTCTGTGGCGACACAGAAACAATTTCCAAGTCATAAGAAAAGCAATGCATCATTTTTATGCCGAAAAGTTTACAACTGCCGCACCGATTAATGTGCCCCGAGGCCAAGAGTTGCCACACGCACAACAAACACACACGCACTCGCAACAGTACAGTTAGCAGGATAGAAAGACATAGAGAGAGAGAGAGAGAGAGAGAGAGAGTGGGAGTGGGAGTGGGGGAAAGGAAGAGTAACACTTGCGTGCACAGAGAGCACCCCAAAGGATATTAACAATAATCTAACCAAATTAACCCAAAGCACTAAAGTGTAAGTGACATTAAGTTAATTTTCGTACTGAAGCTGATGCTGTGGCTGAGGACGAGCCCAAAGCAGATGCCGCGGCAAAATAATCATAGAGCAGGTGCAGAGCGACAGACCGAAAGAGCGAAAGAGACGGTGGAAAAGAACAGTAAACCAAAAAAAAGTTGAGTTTTTTTTTACTCGTTGTTGTTGTTGTTGGCTGCTGTTGCGGCAACTGTGCAAAATTTCCCACGAGATCAATCAGCCACAGGCAGCAGCAGCAGCAGAGCATTGAGTCTAGCTGTTTCTACCCAACTTGCTGTTGTTGTTGTAACAGTTGTTTTTCTTTTTGTTGCTATTATTACTACTTTTTGCAACTTTTTTCTTATGTATAAGTTGTTGGTGCGTCTGCTTATGTTTTGTTTTTTTTTTCTTATATTGTCTCTGAGTAGCAGCTTCTTTTTCTCGTTTATTTTGTGCTCTCTCTTTTGTGCTTAGCTTATGTTCTTTTTGTTTTACACCTTTTGGCATTGGCCTTTGCAGCGAGCGCAGCAGCTAATGAAGCGACGTTGATGATGCCACAGTGGCACGTGGTTCAATGTGCGAGTCTGTGGAGAGGCGTGGCGTGGCGTGGCGAGGCGGTGCGGTGAGTTGTATCTATTACTCTCGCCGCTCTTGGGGGATTTCGCAAAGTGAGTTGAAATATTTTGTGGCAAACAAAAGTGCGAAACAGTTGAGTCATGCTAGCCAGCAAATTCTACATTTTCAGTTACTTCCATGTTTTATATTGTATCGATTAAATTAAAAATTTCAATCATATTTTTTTCCACACAGATAAATTTTAAGTGAAACTAAAAAATTTGAGTTGCAATTAGTGAATAAATAAGACAAATATTTGTATAATAATTTAAATAATAATTATGGAAGAAGTAATATTATTTCTGCAGCTTAATTCTAGATCAATTACATACTTTAAAGTAATACACACAATACGATACAGTAATATATTAATACCTTTTCCAATAACATTTGATATAGAAAACGTTTCTTAGGGTTCTCATAAAGAAATGGAATTTAATAAAAATATATTGCATAAAATCATATAATAAAATATAGAATTGGAATTAAATAAAAATATATATCATGATATCATATAATAATATATAAAATTATAATATATATATATTTTACAAAATACAAAAAAATTCATATTTTTTACCTTACCTTACCTGAATTATATTTAATAATAAATAAATAAGTTACTTTAGTATTTAAAATCACTCACAACAGACAATACTGATTTAGATTTTCATTGAGAATTTCAGTCCTGTTACTTTTATAAGCAATTTTATAAGGATATTTATTCTAATTTATTAATCACTTATATAATGAACCAAAACCATAATAAATAAGAAATCCCCTGTTAAATATTCGTGAGGCGACTCTGCATGCAATTGTCAAAGCAGCCCAACGCAAAAAACCTTTTTGTATGAAAAAAAACAAAAAACGCTGAAACTAAACAAAAAATCAGAAAACTTCTGGCGTTCATCTCATTAAGAACGGAGCACTTGGAGGCCAACAACGGCAACTTATTGTTAATTGTCCAGCTGTGTATTGCTAAATGCCCCCTCAACTCACCCCAATATGAGCGCCTTTCCCTTCCGCTTCCGTTGTAGCAGGCTCTCGACAATGCCACTTGATTGATTAATGGATGTCAATGTCAGCGAAGGTGACAAGTGGCCAGCAAGTCAAAAGAGGGGATTGGAGGCAGGGTAATCACCAAGAGCTCGTCTACTAAATGATGTGCCAAATTGGACACGGCCTCACCACGGCCTCAAGTTTGGCTGATGGATGTGCGCGGGAGCTGAGGTGGCAAAATGTTCGATGTGCCAAAATGTATGCAATAAAATGTCAAAAGTGCCACACGGCAAATGACAAGAAACTGGTTTGAATTTTTTCTTGCCATTTTATTTATTTTATTTTCAAGCGGAAACATTTAATTTTGAGCCTCAATTCGGAGCAAGAAAGAGGTGGGGCAGGGGGTTGAGGGGTAAGTAGTAAGAGTTAAGGCAAAAGCAAGCTGGCAAAACAGAGTTTCTTGCACAACTTGCACTTCCGTCTACTTTTGCATTTCCGTTACGAAACCTGGCAAAAAAAAAAACAGCTAGAAAACCGAAAAACTGAAAATCTGAATTGGTTCTGAAGGAAATGGAGTCCATTGCGGATATCCGCACAGCATTTTTAATGCAATTTTTATGCGCTCGTTTTGGCTTCCTATTTTCGTATTTTATTTTTTATTAGTTTCTTTTTGCTCTTTATCGTCGGGCATAATAGCAGTTTTGTACCGCGCTCCAGGAAATGTGCCCGAGTGTGTCCTGTCCAAGCGGATGTGCCAGGTATGCTGCATGAAAGCACAGTAAACACACTGCCCGCTCCAGTATCGGTTCCACAATGGTATTTAGTTTCTTAAATAAGCCTTACCCTAAAAACACAAATTAATATAATAAACAAATATTATAGAAAATAAGAAATCATTCTTAAATTTACATTTTGCAACAGCTTTGTGTAGCTGCGATATATTTGAAAATTAATTAATACTTCTGAATAATGTTAATATATCTTTTGGAACCAGAAAATAAAATATTCAATTTCTATATTTTAAACAGTATTTTGATATATTTATATACGTATTAATAATAATAATAATAAGAAATGGTTCAGTAATTTCTGTGCACATAAAACAATAAATAAAAATAATGAAAATTCAATATTTAAACTATAACAAATTAAATATGTTTGTGCCATTACTAAAACATAGAATAATTTTCAGTGTAATTATAAATTGAAAAGGTGACCGCAAAATGTAAACAATTCTAATCTTAAAAGTTTTTTTTTTTAATATATATTTTAGAGCGAGAGCACTTAAGTGCTCTATATATATTTAGGAGCAGTATCTAGAACAAGTTTTGAGTAATCATTTGAAGTTTCTAGCTTGGTCTGAAGAATAAATTAGTTACTTAATTTCACTCATCGTTTGTTTTTAGCTATGCACAAAACGCGCCAAGCAAACTTTGCCAGTTGCCGAAAACTCTGACGAAATTTTAGCATAAAACCATTTTACATGCTGCTAACCACAGGACAATGTTTGAAAACTAAGAACACCAGCAGATGATGGAGTGGGTGTGGGTGTGGGTGTGGATGTGGGTGTGGGTGTGGGTGGATGCTGCAGCTGCTTCTGTTGTTGAAAACCAAGAAAATTCTATAAAAAGGCACAAAAGACGTCAGCAATGTCTACAGCAGCAGCAGCAGCAATAGCACCAACAACAACAACAACAACAACAACAGCAGTAATAACAACAAAAAGAAAAGGCATCAATAAACAGCATAAAAGACAGTCGCCAGAGTTGGGGCATGCTACACAGCGGACTGGGGACAGCGGACTAAAGAGTTGAAAACGGCTATAGGGCTTCCGGCCACTGGCAGGCTTTACTGTTACTTCATATTTCTCTTTATTGGTCAACGGGTTAAGTTGTAGGGGAGTTGGAATTGGGCGTCACGAAACAAAAAAAAAAAGACACGTCAAACATCCTTTATTGAGTGAAACAAACAAAGCCTCCACGCCTACATTTCCTTAGTTTGATTTTATTTGAGGGGAAGAGGGGTTGGAGTGTCAAAAAATTTTAAAGTTTTGCGGTTACTTAAGCCCTGTTATAAAGCGTAGCCAGCGCTTAACTGTTGTTAACTTGCGCCAGCCAGAAGCAGCCAGACCCTGTCCCAATACTGCTGCCAAGCAGCTGCCGTTGCAGACAAACAAAGCGCTTCGGGCGGTATTTTAAAAAGCACTTATCCAACAGCAACCAGTAGTAGTGGCTTGTTAGGGGGTTAACAGAGGGGTGGGAAGGCAGGGCGGTGCGGTGCGGCGGATGCTTTGTCAGCCTGCTGGCAAATTTGCAAAATATTGACAGGCGATGCCAGCCACAACGGCGACGACGACGCCGGCGATGAGGATGCCGATGCGGATGAGGATGGGGATGAGGATGGGGATGACGACAATAACGCTTGCCGCACATAATTTTATAAATCAATATTTTATTAGCTACCATGTGGGCCAGCAGACTGACAATGCATGCCGGAGTAGGTGTGTGTGTGTGTGTGTGTGTGTAGTGGTGTACTGTGTGACGCAGGTGACAAATTTTATAAACAGCTTTTGCTGCTGTTATTGACCCAGAGTTGTACACAAACTTAGGCCATTTTATACAGTACAGTGAAGAATTAAGTTTGTATATTGATGGCAGATACAAAAAAGTAAATAATAAATATAAATGTTGTCTTATGAACGCCGAAGATTAATTATACAAATTGACTGATGTTAATATTTAAATTATTATTATTATTAAAATATTAAATTCGAGCAAGTTGTCGGGCTTATTGACTATATGGACTTGACTAATGAAGCTGATCAAAAATATGTATACCTTGAGGGATTAAAGACGTCTTCAATAAGTTGCAAAATAAATAAATGCACCAATATATAAATCAAAATAATTAATTAAACGATTGAAATTATTCAAATAAATATAGTTGCAGTTATTGTAGTCGTAAAGCATAATTAATATTTTTTAAGTTATCAATAAAATGCAATTTATAATTAATAAAATTGATCAATAAAACACAATTTTCTCCTTGCACTTAAGGTAAATATCACAAAACTTGCCTGAGCTATTTGCTATTTCAGTAAATATATTCTTGCTAATTCAATCAGTATCTCATTCTATACATTGAGGGATCAAAGACGTCTTCAATAAATTGCAGAATAAATTAAATACACCTTCTACAAGTTTATATAAATAAAAATATTTAATTACGATTGAAATTATTAAAATTAATATGATTGCAGTTATTGAAGTGGTAAGATATGAATGAATATATTTGGTTATCTGCCCAACATTTATAATTAATAAAAATTTATCAATAAAACACAATTTTCCCCTTACACTTAAGTTAAATTTCACACAACTTGCCTGAGCTATTTGCTATTTCAGTAAATATATTCTTGCTAATTCAATATCTCTCACTCTCAATCTAAGTCTTTTGACTAAAAATTGCTACTAATAGACATAATAATCTTAATTTTTGTAATCTGCCCTCTTTGCTCGAATTCTTTGACATTTTATGTTCTATATTCTAAAGCAAATGAAACACATGTCCAACTAACACTGGCAGCCACACACAGACACAAATCCGAATCCAAACATGAAGCAGCACAGCAGGTCAACAGGATAGCATTTTCCATCCATTCCTAGTGAAGAAAGACATTCACATCATGTATATAATATATATATATATATATATCTTCTTGGCAGAGCAGCAACTGCGTGCAGGGCCTTCCAAATGCCTTTCAAATGCACAACGCCTGCAGCGAACGCACTGGCAAAAAAAGAAGAAGAAGAGGTCGGTTCTATTCCTGAGTTGTTCTTGTTGTTGTTGTTGTTGTTGTGCGCTTAACGCACTCAGCAAAAAATGTTTCAAGTTGCTCAGCTCCTTTCATTACTTATTTCTTTATGACGCTAATGTCCTTAATTCGTCAGTGTTAACCTAATTTCGAATAGTCGAGCCGAGGCAGGCAACAAAGTTCGACGACAGGCGGCTGGAGGCTGAAGACTGGTGGCAGGATGCAGGCGGAGCAGGCGGAGCAGGAGGCAAAAATAGAAAGAATTATGCCAAGAAAGTTTTCTATTTTGTCGCAGAGGCAAAAGCGGCAAAAGTTTTGCGGCCAATGCGACGACGATTGTGGCACACACAGAACACTAACACTAACACACACAGACACACACACATATCGTGGCCATGTCCTTTGTGTTTGTCTGCGCCTGCGAGTCTCTCTCGAGCTGTGCGCATTCCCAAAGGCTATATAAATCATAATAATTTTGCAATGTAGCGAATGGCAAAAGGAACACCAGCAACAGCAACAGCAACAGCAACAGTGGCAGCATTCTCTATGTCGCATATCCTTGTGGCGTGTCCTTTATTTGCTACGTGTTGATGTCCTTTTGATGGCACTTCCTTAGCACAACTTGCAGGCCGGCCAGGCCAGGCCGAAAAGCCTCCTGGGCAAATGACTGGCCAAGTAAGCAAACCGCCAAGCGGCCCAAGACCCCACGACGGCTCTTTGTCTGTGTGAGTGTGTGTGTTTGTGTGCGTGAGTCCTTTCCATCCTGCTGGTCGATGTGCGTGCGTGCGTGCCGCCTTGTATTTGTAATTCGTGGCAGCATGTCCAGCATAAAAATATACTTAAGTGATTTCTCTTGATTCACTTACATAGATTTGGGTTACATTTCTTTTCTATTCCTCTTAAGTCCACTTTGCCACAACGTTGCAAATAAATAATTTTTATGATGGAATATGCCCCGGACAAATCCTTTGCGGTCTGGCCTTCATTTAATTTCGCTTAAAAGCGCCAAAAGTTAAGCTGTAATCATTTAAATGATTTATTCAACTTGATTTTCATATCACGGATCGCCGCTTGTCATTTTTTTGTGGTCGGTTTCTCGTTTGGGTTGTTTGTACGAAAAACAGAAAACGCACAAAATATTTGCTTATGCTTTGGGTTTGGGATTGGGTTTTGGGTTTGGGTTTGGGTTTGGGACGTTTCCCTTGGGTCAGCGCATAGATTGGGTACATTCTCAATCATAATTTGTTGGTGTCACAATGATAATAGTTGATTTATATGCAGAGCACAGACGCAAAAGGTGAAATTTTATGTTTACTTTTTTTATTTGCCTATATATTTCTACAGCTTTAGATAAAATTCGAGAGCTGAACGAATATATCTTAAGGGATTCTCATTGTATTCATAATATTTAGAGCAATTTATATTTGTTTAACCTTTAGTATTTAAATTAAAAATATTAGCATAGTTCGAAAATATCGCAGCAACTCTTCTCAAGCCCTTACCAACAGTTGAGTTGTCCACAATCTCTGCACAAACACTTTTGCTTTATATTCACCTTTATTTAATTAATCAAACAATGGAAAATTGCTTCGCCAATATTCGAAAAACGCAGCAAATGCGATAATCAACCAAATAAATGAAAATGCTGGCAACAAAGGAATTTTACCCTTGACCTGAGAGCCAGATTCAAACCGAAGTCATTAGGAGACTTTTTTTTTTGCTATGTATAACAATATTTAATTGTTATTTACTCAATTGTTGTTGTTGCATTAAGGGGCCTCAAGGCGCTAGGGGGCAACAACTGTAACAGCAACAGCAGTAGCAGCAGCAGCGCTAATGACCAACTTTTGCAAGCCAAATAGCAAAAAACAAACAAAAAAAATTGCATTGCATATATTTCAGGGCCCTGGGATTCTATTACTTGATGTTTTTGTTGCAGTTGTTGCAGTTTTTTTTTTGGTTTTGTTTTTGTTTTTGTTGTAGTTGTCGAAAACACTCAAAACCCATTAGGCAACGCTTTATGCTTAGTTTGAAGTTTGGCTGCACGAAGAAGAAACAAAGACAAGTATAAATGTCACAAACGGACCTAGGCGAATGGCAAATACCCTGAATTCTAAATTAAATTTTTAATCAGAAATTTGAAACATTAATTTTTATATAAAATATTTAACTTTTTGCCTGACGTCATTTTAAAGGAGTATAAAATTTAATTACCAAATATACAGCTTCAAATTCAAATGAACTTGCTAAAAATTCGATAGATGCTTCTCCCAAGGGTATTAAAACTAGTCGAATTAGCAAAAAAAAATATGTATATATTTTAGACGTGGCCAACTGAATATTGCATATTAGCAGCAAAGAGTAAGCGAGACAGATAACATCAGATAGAGAGGCCAATAAAGAGAGAGAGAGAGAAAGAGAGAAATGCATATTTGTTGCAGTCTATAAAAACGTTGCCAGCCGTTGTACAAGCGTCAGACACACACACAAAAACACAACAACACACACACACACACACAGTCAGAGAGAACGCGCTGTCAACTTAACAGTCGCTGGCGTCGCTGAGACGTGCCGTGGGGGGCGTGGCAGCTGCATTTAAAATGCAATTGCCGTACGCGGCGGCCAGAATCCACGCCCAAACACACACAATGCAAATGAATGGCGCCACGCCCCAAAGGCCTACGCATACGCCCAAAGTTGTCTTCATGTTCAACGGCTAGCAAAGGGGTGCAGGCGTTGAGGGGGGGGTTTGGAATGCTGGTGGGCTGGCTGAGGTAGTCTTGTTGCAGCAGCTGCCGTAGGCGTTGCGTTTACATTGAAAATTACCCCACTTACTGTGCTGACGAGAAAGCTGCTGATGAGCGACCCGACGGGGTGCGGTAGGGTGCGGGGGGTGGTATGGGGGTATGTTTGTAGATGATGTGGGTGGAGTATCAAAGCTATAGTCAGACTGCCAATGAGCTGCAGCTGAACGTCTTGAAAATACAAACGTTTAATAACAATGGGTATAAAGTGAGGAAATATGCAACGAAAATAGCAATTATCAAATTAAAAAAAAAAACAAAAAACAATTATTTAATATATTATTTATCATGATATAAAATAACGGAAGGAGAAAATATGCAACCTATTAGCAAATTTAATAAAAAAAACCACAATTATATAATATATTATTTATCATGATATAAACTAATCATATACATTTTGTTAAATTAGAGTCATGGTAGTTTTCATTATGTGTATAAATTAATTCTATTTATAGAAACTCAAAAATAGATCTTGTTAATGGAATCGGAAAATAATAATAAAATGTTAAACAATTAAAAGAATACCAAACTTAATTTTAAGAAATCGACAACAGCCTAGAAAAACTCAACTTAATTTAAAAAATATATAATTCAAATATATATGTATATAAATATATAATTTCTGTACAATAATATTTATAAAAACAATAATAATATTATTTTTTATTTTTCCAAATTTAATATGCGATACATTTACAATCGACCAGTTCGAATAAAGCATGTCAAAATTATTTGATTTATTAGCTTTGTAAGTGTATTAGAAATTGGCTTAATAATTCAATAAATAAATTAACAAAAACATAAATTTATTTATTGTTTGAAAATGTGTAATCATTTTAGCTTTTCGCATAAGTTAAATGCATTATTTATTTAACAACATGAAAATTTAAATTGAATACATGCAATTATATGAACAATTCTCTGTAATAAAATGCTTTTAATGTTTTTCTTAAATGTTTATCGATTTGTGCCAGAGTTCGTGGATTGTGTGCATTGTGTGTGCATTGTGGACATTGCAGTGGGTTACGAGCGGGGCAGCCGCAGCGCAACGCTTTTGTGGTTGACGCTTGGCACGCGTATATTAACATAAATCGAATGTGACGCAAAGGACACCGACGTAGTGGCGTGAAGACCCCGGTGAAGACTCCTTTGACACTCGCAAATCACTCAACGGCATGATGCATGATCCTCCCCAGACCCACAAGGGGGGGAAATAGGGCGGATAGGTTGGCTGAGTTGCTGGGCTGGCTAAAAGGTCGCAACCCGCAGCGTCATTCAACGCAATAGCGCCAACTATAAATTTTAAATTAATTTTGAAGTGGAGGCCAAAAGCGCCCAACGACGACGACGACGCTGACGACGACAACAGTCAGCAACCAGGAACCAGCAACCAGCAGTGACGAAGCCTGCACATCAACGTCTGATGGCGCCTCATGCCAGACATTTCCGCTTACAAGCGGGCGGTCGGGTGGACAGGCGGACTGCTAGATCTCTGGCAGCACACACACTTACACACACACACACACACATGATACGCATTTTATTGCGCGTCAGTCGCACAACTGACAGCAGAGGGCAACTGGTTTGCGTTCGGATATGGGTTCGGTTTCGGGTTCGGTGTTAGTTTTGGTACTGGTTCGGGTTCGGGCGTTTTTGGGCAACGGGAGTTGTTCTGTTCTTTAACGCTTTGTTGTCTGTCATTACAAGTGCATAAATTATTGTAACCACATTTGCTGGCGTCAGTCCCATTGACTCGCTTCTGCGCAGAGGGAGAATGACGGGAGACGGATTGGGTGGGGGGGGCAAGTTGGGGGCAGCTGGATGGATGGACCGTTTGGCTGGCGTATCATCAACATGGCGGCAATGGCCACTGCAACAGTTGCCAGCACACTTGATGACATGACAAAATATTTTCCCAGGCGTCTTTGTTCGTCATTCCTCACCCGCCAACCCCAAGCCATCCCTCCCCCCCCCCATTGCCAGTCACACCCGCAGACTCGTTTCAACACTCACCCGCCGAAAAGTTGCTTTTGACTTTGATGCCATTGCCACACGGCCCCCTCCCACCACGACCCCCTCTACACTACGACCCACTTTTGCCATGTTGCCTTATGACCTTTATGCAATTGCATTCTGCGGCAATGTGTCGTCGATGACAACCAACCAAGTCACACACAGCGTGTGTTAGTGTTTGAGAGTGTGTCTTGTCTTCTGGCTGCATGATGTGCTTTTTTTCTCGCTCTGCTCTTCTTTTTGTGCATTTCATTGCGGATTCTATCATTTTCTACTCGCATGCTTCAGCGAATTTTGGAATTTTCAATTTGTTCTGAAATTTTTGGACGCTCAATGCCTCAAAGAGCTGGATGCAAGAGGATGAAGGACAGTGCAACTGTGCGTGTCTGGAATTTTACTTTACCATTTACCATTTGTGATAATATTAAAAGATAATTTTGTAAAAATAAAACATATCAAATTTTGTAATTACATTTTACAATATTTAAATAAAATATGCAAACTGAATTTTCATTAATAGAAATATTAATCTTGGCTGAAACTTTGAAAAATTATTCAGTTTTAAGATTAAACTAAAGAAAATTTGTTTTTCAAATAATACAACTCCTTCTAATTCAAGTTTGGATTACAATTTGAATCAACTTTAAAAAATAAAATATATATATTATAATTTTGCGATAAAAATATTTTTAATTCACAGTTTGACAAAAATTTTACAGCCAAAATAATGCAAGATACTTCCGTTTAAATAATCATTTAATCCGATTATTAAAATTTGTGCTTAGATATTGAAATTTAATCTTAAAACTATTATTCGCTATAGGTAAATAACCAACTCAACAAAGTTCATATTTTCAAAATAAATAAACCCATCTTACAAAAACAAACTTAAGCAAGTATATAATTTATTTCATTGACACACATAAATTATTTTCTATCATCCTAACATGCAACCATTGCTTAGGCATCAAAACTTAATTTCAATCTGCCAAAGATATTTAACTTATTAACCAAAACTTGAGCAGAATTTATTGCCAACCGCAGCAACAAATAAATGCACATAAATTCAAATTTATTTTGAGCTGAAACTTTGACATTTAATGTGGCAAGCTGTAAGCAAAGTTATTTTCAACTCAGCCACGCCCATTTAGCTGGCCAATTGGTTTGACCTCTGTCAATAATAAAACGCCTGATAAATGCTTCGAGTATTCTACCAAATATTTTACATGCGAATTAACGCAATAAATTTGATGCCAGAGATGCGCCAAAATACAGAGAACAAAACAGCAATCGACAAAACATTGATGAAAGGGGAGGGGGTGGGGTGTGGTGGGGGGGGTTTGGGTGAAGAGAAAGAAATGAAAGCAACAATAAACTGTGAAATGCGTTGGGCAAACAGAGAAAACTTTGATTGCGATACACATTTGTGATTTATCTGAGCACACATTTAACAAATTGCCCCCCAATATATGTATATATATATATATATACATTTATATATATATATAAACATATTTATTTATACATACATTTATATGTGTGTATTTATTTATGCGAGGGGCTACTTAAGCTATTAAGCAAACGGCCACAATTCAAACCCACTCCAGAGCCTAAAAGCCCTCAGTCCCAACAACCCTCACCCCTCACCCAACCACCCCAACCCCTCCCACCCCTAGGATGGTCTGCGCAAATAACTTGATTAAAAAACCGCAAAAACCTATCGAGTGCCCAATGCGTTGACCACATACGGAGGCGTACAAGCTGCCAGGGGCGAAATGGGCGAAATGGTCGAGAGGGTTAAGGAAGTGTAAGGAGGGCGTGTTTGGGGCAGGAGCGAAGGGTTGCTGCGACCATGGGGCAAGTTGTTATGGGCGCCACAATCCGATTCAATGTGTTATTTAACACGAAATGGGAAATGATTGCCAGAGTATAATTTGATGTGCGTGTGTGTGTATGTTTTGTGTGTGTATGTTTGTGTGTGTGTAGATACTTCGGCCAGCTAAAGTCAATTGCTGACCAGCTCTGAACCACACCTGTGTGCGTTTTGCCTGCTCTTGATGTAACCAGTGGGCGTGGCGATGCGTGCTTTTGGTGTTGCTCGATGTGGTCTGACCGAACAGTTTACGCGCAGTTTATTGAAGTTGTTTGGGATTAATGTGGCGAAATGGCATAATCCACTGGGATTTGCCTTAGTTGCCAAGAAATTCAAGAATTGGTCAAACATTAAGTTTTTTCTGTTTTACAAACTTGTTTGCTTTTGATGCATTTGCTGATTTCGTTTGTATGATTAGATTTAAATTGATTTTTATGAATATGTTACTGTAATTACATTAAATTAATTCAGTTTTTTTTTGTATCAAAATTTTAACTGCACATTTTGTTAGTTATATGTGAAAATGTAAATGACTTTCAAAATGTATTTGCTTAGATAATATATACGAAAGGAAATCCGATCTTACCTTTTCTTATGGCAACTGCTTTTGGTTGGGATAAAATTATTTGACATGTTTTTTTTTTTGGTGGCATATTAATACCAATATGTTGCCATGTCAAGCAATTAAAACACATCAGTTGCAAGTGCAAGAAAGTTGCACACATTTTGTGCAGACCTTTTCGATTAAAATGCGTTGCATACTTTTCAGCGCGAATTCACACATTCGCATCAAGGACTTATGTCGTGTTGCAGTGTCCCTTGTAGCTGCCCCACTCCACACTTGGCGGACAGACCCGGTCTGTAACCAGCCCATGGAGCACACAAATAATTAAGTTTTTTCCCCTAACTTTTTGTGTGTGTGTGACTCTCTCATAGTGTGCTGCTCTCTGCACCCTCTTGCACTCTTGTCAGGCAACTTTATAATGGTAAAAACTTTTGCATTTCATGCAATATAATCTCCCACTCACTCTCTCAATTCTCTTTATCTACCTCTCTCTCTCTCTCTCTCTCTCTCTCTCTCTTTCTCTCTGGCTGATTGTCTCTGAGCGCTGCATAAAATGTTTGTAAAGTGACGTTGAAATTGAGACACTTGTCGCTTAATTGTTTTTCGAGTTTTGCCACTCGTAAAAAAATAATAATAATAATAAAATAATAAATTAAACAAAAACCAAAAAAAAAAAACACATTAAGCGAATATGTTGGTCTGAGTTGCATTTGCATATTTCCTCCCCCCCCCCCCCCCACTCCTCCTGCTGGTGTCATCGCGTTGCTGTTTTTGTTGCCAGTTGAGAAATTGCACTTGGCAATCGTTTTGTACGCTTGACTGGGACACTGAAAGGGTGTTTTTGATTTGCCTTCAGATGCATTTGGCCTGGTTTTTCTGCATTTCTTGGTTGGCCTTGTGTTTTCCCTGTTGCCAGTGGGGGGGAGTGGCCCTAGAAGACGTCGTGTGGCTGTAGATTATTTTAAGTAATTATCAAGCGATTTGCGCAACGACTGCAATCCTCTCTCATCTCTGGAGTCTTCTCGTGGGCGGTGGGCGGTGGGCTGATGGGTATCATTAATTAAACATGTAAATTTATATGTTAAGTGGATATTAGCAAGCAACTTGCTGCTGTGCTGACGATTGTGGCACAACTCTTTCGGAGGGAATGATATTCTTTTTATGCATTTTCTCAAGTTAATGTGGCATTTCTTTTATGACTCCTGTAAGATTTTTGTAACTCGTAGAATTTTATATTAAGCAGCTTGCTCTTAACTAACTGCTTGTAATTATCATGTTTTTATATAGAATTATATCTGATAAATTGTCTATGACTTAATAAAAATTTTTTGTATTTACCATAGAATTTAGCTTGGCTTAAATAATCCTGCTCACAAAATATAAATAATTAGCTTAGTCGCATTCATACTTAAGGTTGAATGCTCTTTTAAGCATATCTGCAACATGTGACCCAAATGTGATTTTGACTAATTTCAACGCATACGTTGTGCACACACACACACACACACACAAATACACAAACACAGAGAGAAGAGAGAGAGAGAGAAAAGCTTTGTCGCAGTGCATTAGGGGACAAGGAAATGCCATCGGCATTGACAACAACTTTTTGATATGTGAAATTGTGGCCTAAGCAAACATTTTATAATTTGGTGCACGGCGCAACACATAAGTCAGCAGCAGCTGCAGCAGCAGTGGCAAGTTAGAGAGGGGGGCAAACGGGCATAGCAGCCAAAGTGGAAGCACTTTCAGCTGCCATGTAAGCGAGTCCTGCAACATGACAAGCACTCGGCACGACAGTCAGCCATATCAGACGAGTCTGCCGCTCAGCCTACATCAGTCTGTCTCCCTCTCACTCTCTCTATCTATCTCTCTCCCTCTCTTTTCCTCTCTCTCTGCTCCTGTCCACCTAACTCTGTCTAACTGTGACAGACTCGGACAGACTGCAAATGATTTTGCAGTTGACAGTTGTCTGTTGCCATTTTGGGAATTTAGTGTTAATTATGGTTGCAATAAGTTATACAACATGCAGTCACACACACACTCGCACACACACACATACACACACTCACATGCATACGTTGATGTGCTCTGTCCGATCCACTGCACTTCTCTGTCAGCGTCAACTTCAATTTTGCAAAATTTGTCGCAGTATTCAAATTGCCAGCTTTCGATATAAAACACAGGCATTTGGGGCAATTTTGTAATAATTATTAAAAATTACCCAAAATTTTACAAAATTATCTTTAATGCAGTTTTTACTGTTTATAAAGGATCCCAATGGGCGCAATATGTTAATTACTAATAATTCATCATATTTGCCAATAACAAATTAAAAGTATTGATTGAAAGGTAATTGTTATAAACAGTATCCTTTTCATATTTCAACGATTAATAAAATAATAAATAATATAAGTATTATAAAATATTTGTAATTTAAAATTATTTCTAAAAATCAAACGAAGTTTTTAGAGAAATATTAAGCTTTGATCTTGAAATACCTACAGGAATTAGTTGAACTGAATATTTAATGGTTGAATATTTTGTTAAAGTTTTTCCACTTTTCAAGTTAAGCTGCTTTTTGCAATGCAAAGTTGAATATCAAAAGCCCAAGAATTCTTCCAATTACATTACTCATAGTCTCCTTGGAAGCTTTCAATTTTGAGCCAGGATGGAGCAATTAGCATCTCCTCCTTCCCCGGCCATTTATCCACATTTAATGAGCAATAAGCAATCAATAAACCCAAAGCTATAGACTTTCCTGTACAACATTATTAACTGCACATGTGTGAGTGTGTGTGTGTGTGTTGTGTGCAGGGACAATAGACAAATATTTTGCATCGTAATTATCAATTTCAAGTGCAGTCATCGTAGCTTTTGTTTGCAGCAATCATAAACGTCAGACTGTTTGTGAATTTCCTGGGGTCCTCTGCCCCAGTTGCGGCACTTGGGCTCCTTGCAACTTGATGACTCAACCGGATCCTGCTGTCTATTTGCGGTTATGTAACTCAAACTTGATTGCCGTCTGTGTTTGTGTGCCAAGCACAAGAAATTGGGCAATCTCTATGCCTACCCGGACCAACTAAACAGTCGCTTGCAATATTATTGATTTAGGAAACGTGAGGCGCCTGCCTGCATCCAAGGACCACAGCCTACATCCACGTGGCTTTGGCCCCCTCCCCCTTCTCTTATCTCGCATGCAATGCAGATTTATGCCTTTAATTAGGGCTGAGTCTCTGTTAACAAATACTCCAGAATATGCTCAGAAGTGAGCACACACATACATAAATATGTGACTTCAAAGGTAGCAAACCAAATAAACGATTTAGTTTGTAGTATTAAGATGTTAAAATAGTAGTATTATTGGACGCATTGATAATGTTATCTTATTTACAGTTAATCATATTAGTCGAAATGATAATTTAATTGAGTTTTACATAAATATTTATATAGCATCTAGTAATAAAAAATGATAATAATAACTGTCGTTAACTCGTTTATAAGGCCTACATTGGTTTAATAAAAATTAATATATCAAACTTGTTATTTTGCATATTTTTTCTGATTATTCCTGATGAAAACCATTACTCTCTATACGAATTTTTAAGCCAACATTTTATTATTCTAATTTTCAAATGTTGAGTTAAATACTGATTAACTAGTTTTATGTTATTAATTTTAAGTTTTGAATAAATAATTAAACTATTTTTCTTATATATTTCCCCTCACACACTGTGTGTGTGGAGTGCATATAGTTTTAATATTTGCTCACACATTAGTTTTAAAATTAAATTAAAAACACCATCTTAAGTTAATTACATAGAATAGTTAGCCTCATCACGTGATTATTTGCTGGTTCCCAGTCTTAGCTAGACTGTGTAAAGATTTCTTGTTGGCCTTAATGTGCAGCAGACTACCTTGAGAATAGTTTCTGGGTACAATTTTTTATAGTCAAGTATATTTCTCAGTCGTTATCAGGCTCTCACTCGCACTCAATTTGTTTGCTTAATGCAAACTTTTCAATATGCAACATTTTCTCGCCTTCGCTCGTCTCTGTGACTGTTTCTGTTGGTGTTTCGCTTTGGCCAGGTGTTTTATAGGGAAAAATATTTTCGTACATAAAAGTTTTACGACAACAGTGGCAACAACAACAACAACAACAACAACAACAACAACAACAACAATAACAACAACAGTTACAATGTGTACTTGACTGCATTTTGTGACTTATGGTCGAGTTGCTTTAAGTAAAAGTTAAGTTTAGCTGCCTTAAGTGAGCTGTGCAATGGCTGCTGAGCGACATACTTAAAAGTATTTTGCAACACTGGAGAGAGCTTGAAATGCACAGCTATTCACTTAACAATGTGAATATGTGTACTAAACACTAAAAACTGACTTGCAAAGTGTCAACAAACTTAACTATTGTGTGTCTTTTAATAATAAATTAAAATTGTACATATGCGTGAAGTGGGCAAAACAGATCAAACTAAATGTGCAATAAAGCCACTAAATTATAATGAAAAAATCATTTACTATTTATACAGAAATCAAAAGACAGATTTTGAGAACATAATTTTAAAGCTAAGAATGCATTTATTTAGCAATTGTGTCAAGGAAAACATATTAAATTAATTACAGAGTGAAAAAGAGAGAAAAATGATTTATTTGCAGCATTTTCTGCACAGTCCACTTTAATTCATTTAACTGATTGCGTACCAAAAACAGCTGATGGCTCCTCAGTTCCGTTACTAACACTCACCACTCACACTCAGCCGCCCCCGCCCCCCCCAACCATGAGTGTGCAGCATTTTTCTGGCTGTGTCGCCTCTCGCTTGTTAACTGAACCTAAACAGTACAAGCACGACTGTCAACAACTGTAACGTTTACCGCATGTTACCGCTGCGCAACGTCCTGTGCTGCATGACAGGACATGTTGTGGCTTCTCGGGCTACCACACACACACACACACACACACGCACGCACACGTACACAGCATGAGAGAGAGAGAGAGAGAGTGAGGAAAATAAAGCTTCTGCCCGTTTTCATATGTTTGTTCCGTGTAAGTGATAATGCATGTGTCCATTTGCTGGGCTCGACGCAAAACTTGCCACTTCCACCTGCCCCCTTTAATTGTTTGAAATTCATTTTGGTTGCGGAACTGCTTAGTTTCTAGCTCTAATTATTTAATGAAGTATTTTTTAGTATGCACAAAATTTGTACTAAATCATTTTTCTCTTTTCCACAATTAGTTCAATTTTATTATTATTATTATTTTATGCAATCTCTTAATTTTTTTATATAATTTTTGTTATATCTGCCCTGAGGCAGACTGTTTGATTACACCTATTAGCATTCGAAGCTAGCCCAACGTATTCATAAATAAGACTTTGTATGCATTTCAACTATGTTTTAGGTCAAATCTCTCCTCTCTTTCTCTCCCACTCTATCCCTCTCCCTCTCTCTCTCTCCCTCTCTCTCTCTCTCTTTCTCTGTTTGTCAGTTCTGCCGCATTGAGCACGCAATTTATGAGCGCACAAATTTCAGTTGGAATACGATAAAAAAAAATATATAAAAGAATATTAGAGAGAAAAAAGGTCAAATATGTTTTGGCAAATTTCTGGACGATTATCAAAAAACGTACGCCATATGGGAATGTGTAACACCAGTTTTTTAATATTTATTGCCATTTTTGAGCCGCATCAATAAATTAAAAAAATGAATGTTGCAACTTGTGCGATA
Source organism: Drosophila demipolita (assembly GCA_035042405.1). Taxonomy (NCBI): domain Eukaryota; kingdom Metazoa; phylum Arthropoda; class Insecta; order Diptera; family Drosophilidae; genus Drosophila; species Drosophila demipolita. The sequence goes on from JAWNLI010000021.1 coordinate 523,623, forward strand.
ACAGCTGCTAACAAATATTTAAATAAAAATGCCACAATTTAAAGTTAAAATACAGAAAAAAAAAAATTAACTTATCGTTCGACAAACGGCAACAGACGGCAGTTACCCCAACCCTCGGTCTCAAAGGACAAAACAAACTGTATTATCACCTCAAATATGTGTAATAAACTCCCTAGGGGTCTTGGCACAACACACACACACACGCAGCTACAAACAGGGCGCACATGACACAAAAAAAAGAGAACCTTAAAAAAGCACAGACGGTTATGTGGCATATGGCAGCTGTGGAGTCGCAACGGATCCGAGCCCACAAAGATACCCCTATGCCAGCCCCTAAACCAGACTCAAACAAAAGGCATTGCCAATGAAGTTATCAGCGTGTGCCAGACGGAGCTTGGGGAGCAGCCAAAAGCCGAGTAAACATAGAGGGAAATAAATAAATTACATTTAGACGGTGTGTGTGTGTGTGTCAGCGTGTGTGTGTAAGAGAATCAGCAGAGGCTGAAGGGGGCAAATAGAGCCTACACCCACAGCACAGAACTCCTTTCTTCAGACCTTAAAGCGCCTGTAATAAGATGCCAGTTAACTCTTTTTTTTTTCTAAAAAACAAGTTTAAATACCTGGACAATAACTTTGTTTTGAATATTGTGTTTTTATTGTAATATTTTGTATACAATTTGAAGCCATTTCAAATGCAGTTTCGTAAGTGGTGTTTATCTAGAAATATAATACAAGGCACTATTTTTAGTACGCGTTTATTGCCTAAATAGCCAACATATTAGCTACGCTTAAAAAAAAATTAAATAAATAATATAAGTATGAATTTGCACATAAGTACATATATTCGGATGAGCAGACATGAATGGGTGCAGAGAGGCCCCTTATAGGGCCAGAAACGTTTTGTGGCATAGGAAAATACACAATACGGCTGCAACTTAGAAACGATGAAAGCCAAATGAGACTCGAAAGAAACACCAGGCCAAATGTCTTTTAGGCGGCTATAATCATAAACGATTTAAGTAAGTAATATGCATGGGTGGGACAAGGCTAAGAATACTTGTCGGTCTACTGACAGGACATTGTAGACTAAAATGCCACCTGTCCAAAATGGGTATCTGTAGCAGCAGTCAATGCAGGTTCTGTGAAGTCGAGAAGGAGTCCCCAACTTACATCCTAACAGAAAGCATCGCCCTAACCAGGAAAAGATGCTGCATTCTAGGGATGCACGTTATGAATGTCAATGACGTAGAAGCCCTCATCCCATCAGGAACTGGAGTTGATGGAGGAGCTATAAGCTCAGAAGGGGCACAATAGATCATATAGGTCGCAGTGCAAAAGATCCCGATTTAATTATAACAATAATAATATATATTCATTTGGATATTCATATCTATGGTTACTAAAATATAATTATTAGTTTCACAATTCCAACTATCGATTTTTCACTATAACAAATCTTTCTGAACAAGTCAAGCATAAAAGTAAGCTACTCAAATTAAATCATTTTGTAGACTTATTGTGTTTTCCTCCAAAATAGATTGCTTGTATTACCAGCTCAGTCGACACTTCTGATTTAATTCTAGAAACATATTTTAAAAGCTGTAAACAAAAATGGCGAAGCCAACAACAATTAAGGATGCCCTGGCTCGCTGGGAGGAAAACACCAAGGAGGAGGCGATATCGGCTGTAGATATTGGCTTGCAGTTCCAGTATCCGCCGATTGAGAAAATGGACGCAACACTCAGCAATCTTGTGGCATGTGAAAAGTTAAGTTTATCCTCGAATATGATTGAGAAGATAACCGGCGTTTCGGGCATGAAAAATTTGCGTATTTTGAGCTTGGCGCGCAACCATCTCAAGAATCTGAATGGCATTGAAGTGCTCGCCGATACCCTGGAGGAGCTGTGGGTTAGCTACAATCTTATAGAAAAAATCAAGCCAATTGAGTCGATGAAAGTCCTAAAAGTGTTCTACATATCGCACAATCTGGTGAAGGACTGGTCCGAGTTTGCACGCATGGCTGTTGCCCCCAATCTGATCGACATAACGTTTGTGGCCAATCCATTGAACGAAAACATGGATGCGGCAGTCTTCCTGGCCGAGGCCATGCGCCGCTTGCCCAATCTCAAGAAGCTCGATGGAGAACCTCTCATACGTTAAACTCAAGTTTGTTTTCTTGTTTTTACAATTTAGCATGGCATGCAAGTGAAAATAAAGAAATGCAGCCACAAACCAGGCCGAAGGCATTCATAGGCACGTCAACACGCCCACACACACTAACACACACGCATACACACACACAAGCACACAGAATGAGGCACAGCAAGTTGGCAGGTAAGCTATTAAGGACTTGGAACTGCTGGAAACAGGCATTTGATGATGCCTGCCCCCTGTGCAAAACATTTTCTTTTCTTTCCTATTCTATTTTCTATTCCTTTTTTTTTCATCATCGGCAATAAGAGAATTTTCCAATATTCATTGCGCTTCTTCTGCTGATGAGCGCCATTGTTTAGTGTTTTGTGTGTGTGTGTGTGTGTGTGTGTGTCCCAAACCCCGAAAGCCTTGTAGGTGAAAGGTTTTCGCCTTTGTTTTCCATTTCCTCGGCAACGTTTCACGTTCCAACTGCATCATCAACCTCGACTCAACTTTGTACAAGACAGAGCAGAGATCCAATTTTTGCCCAGCATGGTTTGCATATTTTGTAACCTAGTTCAATGTAATGAGTACATATTTTTGCATACACAAAGAAGGCGTGGCATGTTCACAAAAAAGGTCTGATTCCGTCACAGACACACACATATTGAGTATGTCTGCAAGTCATTGTGTGCTAGCTGGTTAGAGGTAGAGCATTGCAGTTAAAAACATTTTATTGCTGGAATATTACGTAAATTTGACATTATATTGAAAACGATCAAAAGCTAAAAGATTTGAGTCTTAAAGGGTTTTTTATTCCGCCACAACATTTTTAGAATTAGCTAAGCCATTTGACATTTTTGTGGGTATTTAAATTATTGCCTCAATTTAATTTTCGCCACCACAAAGATACAAATTTCATTTTTTATGTTAATGTTCTCAACTGTTTTTAAATATATAGCCTTATATCCATTTACGAAGTTGAAGCAATTGAAGTCAGTGTTGTAATACAAATTTCAGCTCTATTGGTTCAAAATATGTGTATTTTAGTATTTGGACTGTCTGCCTATGGCCAATGGGGCAACATTTTATTTGTTTTGTGCGCATAAATAATCAGAAACACAAGTGGTCGCTTTGTCGGTGAGGGGCAAGGGGAGAGTTGGTAAGGGCCAGACAGTTGGCAAACAAACAAAACCAAAACATTTATATATGTGAGCATGTGAAGCTGTTCACGAGATAAACACGTTAAATACAATCATAAAACGGCTGAAATCCCAGGCGAAAAAAATAAATTGCCAGACACCAAAGTTTAATGCTTTCTTTATGTTTATTTGGCTCAACTGCAAATTTTGAGAAATTTCAAAAGTTTTACTGATGCTATTTGGCAAATATTAATAATTATTTTGCCTTTATCAAATACAGACAGTTCAATTTAGAGCAAAGCAAATTAAATGATTTGAAATATTTGTTAAAATAATTTTAAGTATTCAGTAATCAATTTTAGATGCGAAAGAATTCACATAACTTTTAGCAGGAAAACCAATTAAAATTATGTAAATCTGATGCATTGAGTATTAATATACATATTTGTCAAGATTTTCAAATGCAATATCAATAGCAGCATTTGGAAAATGTTAATATAGTTTTATAAATAATTTAAATATGTGCATAGTGCTTATTTTTATTTCTATAAATAGTGAAATATAAAATTTTTCAAGGATATTGTAACTTTTTATCTGGCTTAAAACAAGTATTAAATATGTCGGCGATAACAAACCAAAATTCGGGTTTTATTTTAAACTTTTAACATTTGGTTTCGTTGCTTTACCTCAGTTTGAATTTTGCCTGCTCTTATCATAGTTGCGGTATAAATCACGCGTTTAGCTGCCAAGTGGATTTTAGAATCCGCTTTTGCGTTTAACTGTCCACTCTTATGTGGATTCCCCCAAAATGCTCCAACCCGAACAGCTAGCCAACCAAGTGGCCATAGCCAACTGGTCATTGGCGTACCGAACAAGCAACCAACATATTTAGAATATATGGCAACACTTTGGCAACACCAACACAACCCTTGACCGCAGCATGTGCAGACATAGAAACAAAAAACCAAAAATAAAAAAAAAAACAAAAAATAGAAAAAAACAAAAAGAACAGAAATTCAGAACAAGCAAAAGAACCCAACACCCAACAGAGACGATTGCGCAACCACAGCGCAAAAACCACTTCAACTTGCACTGGGTATACCCAGTACTCTCTCGGACAAGTGTTGTACGTTTGGTGGGGTTTGCTGTTGTCACTGCCAGAAAGTTGCCCAGGCACAGGGATTCGGATGGCCCTAAAAGTTGTTAGCTTTTTTAAGCCTTTAAATATAGTTTGTCATTTAGCATTTCAGACTTGTGCCTCTTATTTTATGGGATAACCCCTTTAAAATTGGCGTATCTCAGAGACCTGGCAAAGCACCAAACTATATATATTTTAATTAATATATATTTAAATTATCTGAATTAATTTTAAAATGAACAAACTAATTTTAGAAATCTATTTAAAGTATTGTAGTATTTATACTGTTTTTTAAATATTACATATCTCTCTGGTAAACCTATAATTTTTTTGGTATCTGAAACACCAAAATTTTTTAAACCCATTTCAGATGCCGTTTTATAATTTACGTCACTTTCTGGTTGATTTGCAGCCTAATATCACAAAAGTTTTGAACATTTTTGCTCAAGTTGTTGGCAATAGCATATCTTTAAGATACTTTAAGCTGTTTGGTACACAAACACCAGCTCACATCTTGTGCCTGTCAAAGGCGCATAAATCTATTCAAAGACTTTACGAAAAATCCAGACAAATGCCAGAGATTACAATAAGATTTCGGCCGCATGATGCATGGGCCTCAACCGAGCGCGTGTATGTTTCTCTCCTCCAGTGTTCCTCTGTTTGTCTGTCTGTCTGTCTGTCCCTACACACAAATGTACCCAACACACACACACACACACACACACATACACGCAAAACAATTAAAGCCTGATTAATAGTTGCAGTTGTGGGGGCCAAGCTCACATTTCTCACTACCTTTCGCCAAGTTTTCCTAGCTGAGTTATGACTTTTGCTGCCATCGTTTCGGTTGCTTAGCATACTTTTGGGGCTAGATATTGCCCTCTGTCTCTGTCTCTATGTATGTGTGTATATGTGTGTGCGCCAGTTTTTGTTTGTGTACGCCCGCGTATAAGTCAAATTGTTGTTAATTTCATAATGTTAACCCCTTAAAGCACATCGCAGCAGAGACATTACATAAATTCATTTGCCTAGCGACCAGTCGTGGTGGCCCCGCAACTCTCCCAAATGGTTTCCATAGTATAAATCATTAAATTTTAATGCTTCCCAGGAGATCAATGAACATGACCGCAAATTATGCTGAAGCGTGCTTTCAGGCGCATGAAAGATTTTTCTTCTCTTTTTCGCGCTTTTTTTTTATTATTTTTTTATTTTATTTTCCATTTGCTTTTTTTTTTTATATATTTTAAATGCATTTATGCTGAGAACACATATATGCAAAGTGTTGGGTTTGAAGTCGCGTTTTGTGAGTGGAAACGACGAGGGGAAAGTGTAATGTGTTGAGTGTTGGTCTGTGTGGCGGTTTAGTGCAGTTGCATGCCACAAAGTTGTCTGAACGAATGCTCGTCTGCAACTGTTAAAAATATAAGTCCAACACTTTAACTGCAATTGTAAATTCTTCACACTTCAACTTGAAATCTGTGATACTTTAAAGTTCGGCAACCGTGAATTTAAATGGGCAGAATTAATTTGAATTTAATTAAACCATGCAAATAATGCAATCTTTTTGTTATAAGATTTTCGTAGAGACTTTTTATAAACAGTATTCCAAATAGTTATAGTTTAATAAATAACATTTTAGCGTAACTAAAAATAATGAATTTATTCGAAATAATTTGCAAATAATATTTAAAGACGAATTACATTTTGAGCATTGTTAGCAGTACAAGTTTTTGTAATATCCTTAGCAATTTACACAATATTAATGTAATCAACAGAATGTTGAACATCCGTTGAATAAAATGCAGCATAAAGTTGCACTTCCAGTTGCACTTCCAGTTGCTTTAAGGCATGGCAATATAAGATGGCAAACATGGCAAGTTGCAACAGAGGCAAACGATGCCTCTCTGCACATAGTAAATCACAAAGTTTTCTAGCGCCAAATAGGGGCGTGTTTTTAGTGTAAGTTCCACTTGTAGATATTTTAACTGGTGTCGCCAAGGCTCTTCGACTGCGTGACACGACTCCCCCCTCCCCATCCGAACAATCTTCTTAAGAAGAAGAAGCAGCCAGCAGTCAGCCACTTTACCACGTATTTGACATGAAATCATAAACAAGTTGTGCAAACTTCGCTCTCTGCACATAAAACTGCATTTTGCAACAGGAAGTCACACAGCTAAAAATTGTATAAATTAAAATTTTTCGTTGCCAACAACGAATTTCGCATATATTTTTTAACATATGTGCAGCAACGAGTAGTTTTTTATGGAAAAGATTATGCCTTTTGACAGCAAATGTAACAGAAAATGGTTGCAAGCTAAGTGCTAAGTAACTTGCAGTAATTTATAAATATAACAAAAAATAAAAAAATTGTATTATTGTTAACATTTAAATTATTGATTGAAGAAAACCAATATTTAAGTATTCTGTTAATATTCCAATGACGAGAGTTTAATTATGGTACTTCTACGTTTTGTTGTAGCTTGGCAGATGTAAAATAATTGTATCTTAAAAAAATAATTATTTCAGTTATTTTGTTATATATTGTGCTAAATTTACAATATTTAGAAATGTTGAAAAAAATGTTAACTTTTGGTTTTATCAGATATTTATCTTCAATTTGAATGATTTTGTAAAACAAATAAACTACTAATTCATGCCATATCGTCTTCTTTTACAGGGTACACTTAAGTCTATCAACATTTCAGCGCATTTTTCATGTTGTTTTCACTGCGCATTTGTTTACAGTTTATTAGTGTGCTTTTTGTTGTTGCCTTCTCATAAGCAGTTTTTCGTATTTAAATATTAAAATTCTGTTGTTTCACAACAGCTTCTTAGGAACAATGCTATCTTTTGCATATTTTTGTGAGTTTGGCCCCGTCTCTTCTGCGTACTTTTACTAAATAGCACTATACTTGCGCCCTCTCTTTTTTGCCTACATGGCGTATGTTTAATTTCCGGCACTGCGTATACTCAACACACTCCACACCCCCTCCATTTAAATCTACAATAATTAATGCTCTCTGATTAATTGTGTGCGGATGCTTTTGTGTGTGTTTGCCTGTGTGTATGTGTGTGTTTGTGTGAGTGTCGAAGCCCTGAAGTTCATTTATTTTTACACGGACACCGCAGAAGAAACTGTCGTCAAGCTGATAAATTTAAGATGTAAAGTAGCTGTAGATACAGCGGATGAGTTGCCTGGCATTAATTTCATTTGTGGCAAAGGCTTGGAAAATATTTGTGTTTAGCTGCGCCTGCCACAAAGTAAATAGAGCTCAAAAACAATAAGAAGAAGAAGAAGAAGACGAAGAAGAAGAAGACGAAGCGGCAGTAAGCAAGCAAAAGTAGCAGCAGCTGCTGGAGAACTCACTCAGCTCTCCACACGCTTACCACACAAATCTCTAGCAATAACAATCTTTTGGGCTATCAAATTCAATTATGCATATAGCCAGGCCAAACTTGCTTACACACCAACACACACCAACACACACACACACACACACACACACACACACATACATGCTCAGTTTATACTGGGGGCAGCTGTGAGCCATTTTGTTTGTTCGTTCGCCTTGCGGCTCGCCTTTGTGATTAGTGGCAGTTGCTTGATTTGCTTGTCTTGGCGGTTATGGCCAGACCAGTCCTGCAAAAGCCTGTCTTCCTGCCTTCCTTGCCTGTCCGCCTGCATAGTCTTAAAATATCCTGCACTGGATTCCCTTCAACATTCATTTAAGCAGTTTTCACAGTCAGCATGGCCACTCCTGCGACACACTCTTTCCTAGCTCATTTTTAGTAATTCCAGCTAATATAACTTACTTTATCCTTAGTCCTGTTCGTTAAGGATTTATTTACTATAAAACGACTTTCAGAATGTCTTTGATTCTATCTGTGCCAGCTTAGTTCTGGATTTCGAAATTATATAGTATTATGGCTCAACAATATGTAGTAACAATTGCTTTGAAGAATTTGTGCGCTAAAATATATATTTATTTTTAATTATCGCAGAAATTCAGTTGCTTCCTTAGTAAACAAATAATTTAATTCTTACAATTCATTAATAAAAATAAAATGTCTTTATAAAATTCACTTCTCATATTTTTAATGCTAGACTTAAGAAGCTTAAAAATTGCTTCAAATACGTTAGCCTTTTTGCATTTAACCGCTTTTGGCATTATTTTTTTGCAACTTTATCGCATTTTCCATCATTTCAGTAATCGCTTTAAAAATTTTATGTTATTTATATTATTTTTTTTTCATTTTGCCCGGCCCCTTTTTTATTGCTTTTTATTACGCGCTTTGTCATCTGGTCAGCCGCTCCTCGAACATTTCCTTGTGCAACGTCCTGTTGCCCCCTGTTCTCTCCTCTGCTCACCTCTCTTTCCGCCTCTTTCCTTTTTGCTTCGTTGATGTGTAAATTAATGTCATTTTGGTGGCTTGTTGAGTGTTTTGGGTCAGTACTTTTCTGTCATTTGTTTTTGTTTTTTTTTTTTAAGTGGACTGATTGAATTTTTATTATGCCCCGCGTTTGTTTTCGAATTGTTTTGCTTGCTTCGCGAGCCACGGGAAAGGGGGTTTTGTGTGAACGGATGTAAACCATAATTAAGGTTATTTTATGCAGACTTTCTCATTATGATCGTTGTGGCAGCTTCCGGTTTGCTGCCTTAATTGATTTTATTTCATTTTTTTATGCGAATCTCGCCGAAAAGTAAGCAGCACATTTTTTCCCGCATTATCTGTGTCAGATGTTTGGTTTCCGTTTACGTGTGTGTGGGTGTGTGAGTGTGTGTGTGTGAATGTGTGTTTGCGTATTTTCATGTTAATTGCACAAACTTTGCTCATTCGACGATGACGACGATGATGCCAAAAACTATTCAAGTACAATGAACAGTGCCAATGCCACGCCCACACAGACCAAAAATTCACGCCCACACAGCAGCAACATTAGCACTCGCTTAAACTTGTTGTTGTTGTTGTTGTTTTTTTGAGAGCTGTAAGTGCACTCGAAAAACAATGAAATGAAATTTGTATGCTCAAGTTTTACTGTGCAGACAAACAAGCAAGCAAACATTTTCGTACTACCAGAAACTCATTTCGTTAGCATAACAATAGGGGAATGGGTTATGCAGGGATTGAGCGGGTGATGGGGTGGGGCGTGGGGTGTGTAGGAAGGCTTAGAAGAACTTAATAACCCACTAACAAACACACTAATTTGCACTTGAGCCTAATAATGAGTGCGCCGACGAGTGTGCCACGAATAAGTTGCAGATACAAAACAGACACACACACACAAGGATGAGGGGGTAGGGGGACAAGAGCAAAGGCGACAGAGATAGCTGTAAGTGGAGTTACCTCAAGGAGCTGTTCTAGATGAGTTTAGTCTGAATGACTCTCGAATCTGGACGCAACTGGATCGCTGTCTGTATTTTTGGCTAATTTCTAATTTGAATGCTGATTTATGCAGTTTGAATGGCATTGTTAATGCGGTTTGTCTGCCAGTTAAGGCCTAGTTCCGTCACAAGTCTCACGTTTCAACAAGTGTTTAAGAGAGAGAGAGAGAGAGAGAGGCAGAGAGAGACTCGCATAACCCAATTTAAGGTTGTGGCAACTCTTCTATAATTAAAATACACCCTTACTAAGCCCACAATGTATAAATTCGTCAGCCCTTTTTAAGGCCTTTCAGCAATAGGATAAAACACGCAAAAATCTCCACAGAACAGAAAAAAACGCATGGAATCTCAGGCAGTTCGCATTTTAACCTTGAACGAATGCTATTCAAACTAAATTCGTATACCTTTTGAGATGCTTTGCGTTTTTTGTATACATTTTTTGGTAAAGGATGGAATAGCTTGGATTTTAAGCTTACCTCAAAAATTAAATGATATACAGGTGAGCGACGTTGAAAGCTAATCTTTGACTCTCGAGGCTGTTGTATTAAATGTCTGCTATCAAAATAAAATAAAAATTTCAGCAAGAACGAGGATGGAGAGGGTCAAAAAATAGAGAGTGTAACGGACGGGCTTGGTTAATAACCGTAAGCCGTCAGGAATTAGTAGCATTTTCATCATTTTCATTTTCTCGATTATGTTTTTCTTTTTTTTTCTAGTTTGTTTCAAATTCTTTATTTACGGATCTTTGTAAAGAATTGAAAATGAAATGTATTTTGTGGTTGGATGAAAATGAAAAGGATACGGTGTACAGGTTCCTTTCTCTACTGCCACAAGATTTTCATGAATAAATGAGATGGTTTCTGTGGTCGAGTGCTGATGGCGAAGTCTGACAGAGAGGCTAGGCACAAATGGCATCTAACTGGCAGTTGCCATTTAAAACTAGAATTTTATGCTCCGAAATCGCAAATAAACTTTATGCACACAAGTTGATTTAAATAACACAATAGTTTAAAGTGGTCTCAACTGGCATTTAAAGTAACCCAACGGAATTTATAACAATAATTAAAACTCTGTTATCTAAATCTAAATTAATAAAAAAACAATTTACTGCAGAGTTTAATTAATAAACTAGAACAAAGTATTTTTATTTTTATTTTATAGAAAACCAGATATGAATAACAAAATAAATTTATTTATTACTCTTAATTATTTATTTTCATACAACTGTTTTCCTACAGCATTGTTTACCTCTTTTTAATGCTTTTCTAAAAAAAATGTTAAAGTTGCAACTAGTTGACAACTAATTGTTATGCAAGAACTAAGTTACACCCAAAGCAGTGACTAACTAAAATGCAACTATTTAAATTAAAACCTGTCTACTTTATGCACAAACAAATTACCAGTAAAACTTTTAGAGGCTGGATTTTAATTTTCTCTTTTCCCTTTTCTGTTTTAATTATTTACCTTTTAGACTGCAACATAATCCATTAACATAAATGTGCCAAAATGAGTATAAATTCGTATTTTAAAAGTGAACTTGTTGGTCCGTGCAACCGCCGAGCGCAATTATCGAAGCACCAAACCGCAAAATGGGGCAGTTTCCTTTACCCGATTGCCATGCCAATAACTTTGGCAGAAGCGAACAGATTTCACAAGGGGTTCAGCTATTGAAATATGATATTGATATTCAAAACTAAATAATTTATATAAATATGATTTTTTATTAAAAGTTTTTTTTTAATAGTATTGAGCTATCATGCACATAAGTCCAATAATAAGGTAGCTTAATAAAGGATTGATCATCTTTAAAGACTTCAATTGATACAGCTGACTGTCCATGCAAATGGACAAGAATATAAAGACCACCGACTCCTGTCCGTCTGTGCCATACCTTTTTTTTTGCCAGCAACATACTGAATGCTCCCGCACTTTGCACTGCAATTTAACAAATCGATTTGTTTGCGTCGACCGCCGTCATTCGATTTTTATGGTTTTCAAAAAGCCAACAGAGCAAGAGACCCCGTTACGCCCCCCCTGCCTCTGCGGCGCGTTATGCAATGCAATAAAATGCGCAGTCGACAGACAGCCCATGGTTTCACAGTCCAGGACATAAAAAACCGCTAAACGGCCATAATAAAGCCGGCATTGGCAATAAAAGCACGATATGAATTTATCTATTGTAGGTAAAATTGAAAATACACTTACACTGAACGCCTTGAGGTTCAGTACAGTACATAAAATATTTTATTTCATTATTCTCAATTTTAATATTCATTTTTTGGCCAAATCTGTAATCATCTGAGCTTTTTTCCTCTTCACTTTTCTACTAATTAGCTATATTCTATAATTATTTAATATTTATTTTAAGAAGACGGAAGGAACTCAACGTTTGATCTATTTTGTTATTAATTTCATAAGTAAGACAAATGAAGTTCTTTAATTTTAATTTTCCCAAAAACATGTAATATTTAAAGAACCCAGCATTTGGTCGATTACAGATGCCAAGCTGCTTTTTACATGCAGTATCTTTGCACGTCTTTGCTGGCTAAAATTCACTTGTTGGCCTGTGCAATGCGTTCAATTGAAAGTTGACTCAACTGGCTGCTGAGATGTCAGCTAAAAAGACAGAAGACCAAACACCGTGAAGAGACCTCTGTGTGTGTTGTGTGTGTGTGTGTTCTACATGAATGCTTCGCAGCATGGCGCAGACACGTACGTTGAAAAGTTTGCTGGCTCTCATTTTCGGTGCAGATCAAAAGGCATTAATGCCTACAATGACGAGGAGTTTGGAGCGCGGAAGTGGGTGTTGGGTGCTGTGTGCCTAGTTGCTGCTTGTGCTGGGTGGCATCAGGGGTTTGGGACTGTTTGCACATTAGCGTCAAACATTTTAAGCTAATTTCGCATGTGAAACAGGTAGAAACAGTTCCAGTTTGCAACCAACGACACGCGCAATTATTGCCTGGCCATTTTCGTGATTGCAACCATAACACTCTGTGTGTGTGTGTGTGTGTGTAATTTGTGTGTGACTGGGCTGCTTTTGTGTGTGTGTGCGTGTGTTAGTTTTGAACGTGGCTGGCATTTAGTTCGTTTGATCTAAACGCGACGGCAATCAAACAAATTGAATTGAAATCGATTTTCGTGGTAGAGTTGAAGTTGTGGAATTGTAAAAGCATGTTGGGGATTCAACTTCCAAACTTACTTGCTTGGCAAACCAGATAAATGTGTTGATTATTAGGTGGCGCTAAAATTATCTCAGATCTAAGATCTAACATGACAAATTCAAACAGAACTCCCATATGAAGTTAGAAATGGGATTTCATTAACTTTGACAGTAGACAGTTAGAGAAGCTAACTAAAATACTATAATCAATGTAACAATAAATATAATAATAATATAAATATTAAATATTTATTATTAATGATCGAATATGTATAATCTAATTTTTAATCAAGCTAAAATAAAATAAATATCAAATAATGATTTATTCCTATATAGTTTATAAACAATTAAATTTTTAATGAGATTTTAATATATTTATATTCACTTATTGCAGAAGTAACAAAATATATATATTTTATTAGCCTATTTAGTCAATTCTGTTCCACTTTTCATAAAATTGGACTTCTTAATTTTCATAATTGTGTTACATGATCCCTTATCAAATGGCCTTCTCAATGCACGCCCGTTGAACATTATCTTGCTTGGCAATTACACATGTTAATAAAAGTCTATGACAACTGTTCCACATGGCTGCAATGCCCGCTTGGGCCAAATACACAGCGAATTAATCAGCAGCAGAAAAGAAACCGTGCAAATTAGTTGAACGCAAATGAAAATGAAAATGTAAATGTAAATCCAGAGCATGAGCCACAGTCAGACAGACAGACAGACGGGGATATAGAAAGAGGCAGACGCAGATCTGAGGCACCGCATAGTGGCTCAGTTGACATGCACGGGCTAGCTGACAAACTGACAGCTGACTTGCCTAATTAGGAGGCAAGTGTAATAAAAATATTACACATACGCCATGTATGCTATGCTTTTTAATTTACCAACAGCAGCGGCACAGCAACGAACAGACACACACACACACACACCCACACCCACAGCCCCGTCTCCTGATTCTGTTGCATTTCAATTGACACAACAAAAGTGCAAAAGTTGTTGCAGTTGCAGTTGCAGTCGTAATGCGCATTCGAAATAAGCACACGCATATGGGGAGAATTGAGGGCACATTAATGCACAGATCCTGGGCGCGAACGAATGTTAATTTAGACCGCACCACACCATACAAATTTAGATTCAAATGTGCATGCAACTGAGGCCGGGCCAGCCAACCGCACTATCTCCACAAAAGCCCTGACGCCGCAGCCCCCCGACAAACCCGACAACCGCGCATAAAAGCGAAAGCGCCAGGACCTGGGTCTGGTCCTGTGCCTGGTCCTCATCAGCGCTGTGAAAATGCGCTGTAACTCTTTTCAAATAATAATTAACAATTTATTCCCCAAACAGAACACACACTAGCACACACACACACATACACACGCCCACAAACAGACAATCTGAATGCGAATGACGTGCTGTCAACGTTAGTCATATCATTAGAGGCAACGTGTTGCTGACTTTTTGGGGCTTAGACGGGCCAACTGGGGTATCAAAAGATACACTGCAACCGAATGTGGCAGGCGGTAATGGAATTATCATAATTTCTTAAGCGAAATTGGTTCTAGGCAAAAAAAAAAGTGAACGAGTTTTATACTGTTAAAATAAACTCTCATTGAAATATAATCAAAATGCAAAATTGATTTATCGAAAACAAATATAAACCAAACTTAATTATAAAACTTTTTTTTTGCAATAAAGCTATATTTTTATGAACTAAAAAAATCATGTTAAATAATGCTAAAATTGAATGCAAGATCAGCTCAGATTAGCATATGCAAAGTAAATAGTTTTATATATATATATTCTGATGGCATCATCTTTACTTATCAATTCATCCTTTTATCTTTTAATATTTCATTTATCATTGCCACAAATAAATACTAAAATCAAGTTAACAAATTAAATTTGTATGTTAACAAATTGATTTATGTAGTTTATTGGTAGTCAAAAACATATTTTGCAAGTGTAGGTGGAAAAAAGTTATTAGCAGAAACCACGCTTAATTTTGCTGCTGCTGTTGGCTGTTGGTTGTTGTCTCTTAGGATCATCTCATTTTTCGCCGTGCTCTGTGCACATTTGTGTGTAGGCGCTCGAAAGTATGCAACTGTATTTGCGTCTTTGCGGTTATATTTGTGCAGCGCACACTTACACACACACACACAGGCACACACACACCCAGGCGCAGCCATAGTTGTTGAGTCGAGTCAAATGCATGTGCAAAACATTCCAACAACATGTCAAGCGGAAGTGAGTGTCTTTCATTTTTGTTTGCCCTATCCCCCAGATGTCGAGATGTATATATTTATATATATATATATATATATGTGTATTGTATATTCGTGCATATCTCTCATCTCATCTTCTGCTGCCTGCTGCCTGCCACCGAGGCATCCTTCTTAGCTATCTTTTATTTTACTCGCTCTCATCGCTGGTCGCTTACTGTTAATTAAAAATGGGCGCCAGAGAACAGCAGCAGCAGCAGCAGGCAATGGCAAAATGCTAAGGCGAAACAGCCATGTGAAGCTGCTGGTTATGGCAACGGCAGCGGGAGAGGGAGTGTGAGAGGGATCGGCAACGGCAACGGCAACGGCAAACGCATCGTATGAGTATTTTAATTAGTTTGCATAATTATGTGTGCCTCACAGCGCCAACCCACGCATCCTATGCGGTTTCCCTTTGACATATACACAAATTTACAACAAATTCCTTGAACATTAACAACTTTCTGATACTAACTGTAAGTGTGCTTTGCTTGTGCCCCTGCGTGTGTGTGTGTGTATATTCCTTTTGCGGCCAAGGACAGTGCGTTTTATACATGTGTCTTCCTCCATTTTGCTTCTTCAGGCCATGCATTTTATTGTTAAGTTTATTGATGTTTGTCATATAATTGTCTCTCCCAGTTTCTCAGCAGTTTACTTTGCCAGTACGCATTTTTTTTATGTGTGCAACCTCATCGCCCACCATTCAATGTGGCATATGCCTCACATCACTGCTTTGATACTTTCTTACAATTTTAGTGCGTTTCATTCTGTAAACTTCCAAGCAAAGGCAGCAAATTGAATTTGAATAACGCACCATAAAAAACGCTTGAAAATGCGAAGCTTTGCGATTTGTGCTGACTGGTTTTAAAGGCTATTTTGTAATAATATTACAAAGATGTAGTCTATAAGAATGTTTGACATAATAGCAACATTTTGTTGAAATAAAGTATAAAGCTGAACAACAAAAATGTTTTTATATATGTTCTGTTAAATCAATATAAAAAAAATTATATTCATATTACTAGAATATATATTATATGTTTATTTAATAACATGGCCTTTGTAGTTTATAAATTAATAACTTATATTTATTTAATATCGTTTGAAAGCTAATGCGACACATTAGAAGATAAACGTGGCTAAAATTCAAGCAGATGCTGCATCGAATTAAAATTGATATGTCAGTACAAACAGCAATTGGCAGCTCATTAAAATACTATAAAGAAAAAAATATCAAAAAAAAATTAGCAATTATCATATTCAAAAAAGATAAGGCCATAAAATCTGCAGTAATTGTGCACGACCAGATATATATATTCCATATAAAACATTTATATATTGGAGTGGGAAAGAAATCTGTTTGGGCCTGTGTGTCACATAATTAATAGAACATAAACAATGGTAATGCAAAAAAAATCGGCTTTACAAATCAATTGATAGTGGATTAAAAACAACAAGCACGATTTGCTTATTTAAAAAATGTGTAATTAAAATTTAAAAGCGTGTATTTCGACATGGCAGGGGCAACTAGAAACATATAAATCAATTACATTATACAAAAATAACTAAAAATGAAATGTTTGCTGGCAAAAGTATTTCAACAAGTTCTAACTCACATACATGGAATTCAATTCAATGCAATTCAATTCTATTCAATTCAATTGGTAAATTCTTTGCATTGTATCCCCATTGAGAAGTAATCAACAATTTTTGAATATCTTAAATTTATTACCAATTGTCAAATGCGTTGCCATTTGGGTTTCAGTTGATTTCACCTGGACAAACGTCACACTTAAGCTATGAATGTAAATTTCCAAAGATAAATTGAATGTGCCAAGGGGCGAAATAAATGAAAAATAATATAAAAAATATAAAAAAAAATAAAAAATGACATTCAAGTTTGTCCGCTAAACAATTTCTTTATATGTTCGTCACTCAAGTTGCTGTCAATATTGTATGTATTGTCATTGCAACAATATTACTATGTGAAATGGATGGGAGGCAGCTCAAGTGGGCGTGGCATGTGCGTGCCTGACAATAAACTAGTTGCCGCTGAAGCGCCATTCTGATCTGAATGACGATGTCAATGCTGATGATGTGCAATTTCTCAAGTTATTTCTCGAACATCATCAATTTTTTTATATAATTTTGTTATCTAGAAATATTTTTGTTGGCATTCCAATGAATCGTTCCGCTTTTTGTTATTATTGCTATCTATTTGTCAATTTTTCCATAAATATGTGCACATAGAAATTTGTCACCTTGCAAAAGGACATGGTTTGAAATATTATTATTATGAAATTCTTAAATGATGAATTATGGAAATAAATATATATAAGTTGGAAATAGTATTACTTAAAACTGTCAAGGTATTCCTTATCTTTAGGAATGTGCAATATTTAAATTTAATGCTAAATGACTTATTATTTCATATTGGCCCTTTAACTACTGCAGCACTTATGTGGTTTAATGCCAGAAGATGCAGCTGCAACGACGACACACACACACACACACAGGCAGAGGCCACTTCATCTTGGCTAAAAACTTGCATCACGCATAAAAGTATGCAACATGTTTGCAGATTGTTGCAAATGCAGCAACGTCAACTTTACCTTCAACGCCAACAACGTCGACGTCGACGTCGACGTCAACGTCTTCGTCGAAGTCGACTTCAGCGCCGCTTACTGAGTGAAGAAGTTGCGAGTTTTAAGTTTCACTTTCGGGCCCAAGTGAATTTATGCGAATGTATGTGTGTGTGTATGTGTGTGTGGGTTGCCTTTAGGTGCACATAACAGTTAAGTAATGGTTAAAAACTTTGTCGGGAATGCGGAAACCGCGGGCGAGCCATCCGTGCCAGCAGGTAGACTTAACGTGGCACTCATATAACAAGCTATACTATATAGAAATGTTGCACACACACACACACACATAACAATGTGCAGCATGGGCGTGGCCTAAGCTGCTCTGTGCGCAACTTTATTAGTTGGGCACATTATGGCTTTGGTTTGGTTAGGGTCCTGGGACTAAATAAATGCTTCAGCTATGCGGGGCTCTCAGCGCAGTTGCCTTGATTAAAGAACCCTCGGCTCATAACCGTAATCAATTTAACGCATTGCAATTTTAATTTTAAATACCGCACGCTGTGAACATTAAGTCTGTTATTAGCCAACATATCTCTGGACTTAATTTTATCATCTTTTGCGCAGAGGAAAAATCAAATGAAATATATGTATATAAATATATATATAAAAATAAATGTGAAAATAAAATCATGGTCCATCATTTAATGAATGCAATTAGTTATAAAACGCATAAGAATCGAGTTGGCGCAAAGTTTTTGCTTCATTAATGAGCAGATAAAAAACAAAAAATAGTTAAACTATTTGGAGTTAATGTATGGCGGGTGCGAAGGGGGGTGTTTATGGAGAAAATGAGGAGAAGTCATTGCAAAAAGGCAGCTAATAAAATGAATGTTAAGAGGATATTTTGGACACTATCTATATTTGCTTTATGTTCAAAGCCAAATATTATTAAGATCGACTAGAAAATGCTCTGCTGCAAAGACAGACATTATTTAATGGTTTCTTATAGAATATCTCCAATAACTAAGTACTTTCAACAAAAATAACTTATTTATTAACAGCTGAAAAGTTAAAAAAAAATCATATCTCGCACAGTTTTTATATTATAATTTTTATATGTATATATTTATATACATAAAGAAAGTTATAGGAAAAAACACTTTTGATTTAAAACGTGTCTTGTGGCAAATTATTTTTTCGCTCCGGCGCACACACACATACACTGTCAGAAAAAGAGTGAGGCAGTAGTCTTCGGCTGTAAGGATTCATCTTGGTATTCTTCTTCTTATTTGTTTCCATTTCTTTTCTTTCCTTTCCTGTCCTTTCCTTTCCGCTTTCAGCGAATTAAATGGCATGAAATTAAAAGTTACTACAAGAATTTTTGTGCTGCATTTGCAAGAAACGTGAGAAATTATAAGCCAAAAGGGGATGCGCGTTGGGTGTACTCCAAAAAGGAAGCCAACATTAAAAAAAAAAGAAATCATAAAATATGAAAAGTCAGACAGAGAGAGATAAAGAGAATGTGTGAGAGAGAGAGAGTGAGAGTGAAGGACTGGGAGCTGTAGTTGTGGAGGCGTTTTTGCTGCTGGAACAAAGGGGAGCAAAAGACAAGAGGCAAATCTGCTTAAATGTCCTGGCGAATAGTAAGCCTTTCATTTCCTTTTTACTTTGCCTTCATTCTATCCGACTTCCACTCTCTCTCTCTCTCTATCTCTCTCTCTATCTCTCTCTTTATGCTGCTTTGGAAAGCGCAAGTAACTTGGCTTGTTTGTTTCTTAACTGCCTTCTTTGTAGTACATATTCAAAGTATTTAAATATTTTTTTAAATGTCAAATAAATCATTTCGTTAAATATTAGAAGTATTACATATTTTATCTTATAAATATTCTAGAACATATATAAATATCTTTTAATAAAATATGTCAAACAAATCATTTTGTTAAATATTAGAAGTATTACATATTTTATCTTATAAGCATTCCAGAATATATATCTTTCAATAAAATATGACTCTATATGTACAGGATTTTTGTATATTTGATTTATTTTATTTCCAATATTAGTTTGATGTAATCGCTTTAGGTGCCCTCCTATTAAGTTTCTAAATATTTCCACTCAAAACTTCCAAAATCGCGAATTTTTATTTGTTGCAAATACAACAACTATTAATGACACACGTTATGCCACTGTTGCAAATCATTTTATTTGTATTTGTTGCAAGTTCTTTGACAGCTAAGCCCTGCATGTTTGTATTTTTAGTAATATCCTGGCACTGTCATTTTTACTTCATTGATATTGTGTATTTTTATATATATGGTATATATATATATGCGCGAACCGTTATTCACTTTTTCAATCATTTACTGATAGATTTTTCGATGCGGTTTTATTGCCGGCATCTGGTCGAATGAGCTCGCATAGACGTAGGCGTAGGGGCGTGCCTCAATATGTATACACACACACACACACACACACACACACACACACTCACACACATATTCACACATAGTTCAAAGTGTTGTAAATATTTGTTTTACAACGTTGTTTGCACTTGGTGAAATTTGCAACCATTTTTTATGCGCCAAAACTGATGGTCGCTGAATTGCGTTTAGTTTTAGAGACAGTTGCGAAGGCCGGTGGGTGACTAAGGGGGGTGGTGCGGGATTTAGGGTTAGGTTAAGGGGTTCTTTCGGATATATGGGTCTGGTAAATGTTTTTACACCGAGGAGCGGTCGCCGCTTGTTTATTTTTTTTCCGGCTGCATTTTGACGTGGATTTAGTGAGAGCTATTTTGTTAGCCGTCTCACCAATATTTGATGAGTTCCGAACTATCTATTTTCTGATACCCTGCGCTCATCAAATAAATGCAAATAATGGGGGTACTTAGCAACACTACAAGTTAAACATGCAAACTATGTAATTTATTAGCCAAAAGATAATAGTGAACAAAATAAATGGAAATGTTTAATTTGGTTTGTCATCGATTTTGCTGATTGCCAACAAATATCAGATAAACTTGTAGAGTCAGATTTGAAAAGAGGCTTTCGATTAAACAACTAAATTATTCAATGATGTATAAATATTTTTACATGGTTTTTTGTAGTAAATTCGATTAAATTATTTAGAACTGAGGGTATCTATAAGTCAAAACACTCGTAACAAAAGGATTACTTTCCCCTCTATTTTAGCGTATATATCAGTTTTCAAACGTTTTAAAAGTAATTGAATTGAAATGCATATGAACTACTTTCGATTAAATGAAAAGTTGCAGTTGACATGCACCCTTTGACCTGCATTCTCTTCAAATCCAATGCTTTAGATGTCCATTGCCCTACTCGCTTGGAGTTGCTGGACAATTTGATAATGCGCAAAGTCCACACAGTTTAATTGAGTTGAGTTGGCTGGTTGGAGGGTGGAGATGGACGGAGTGGGAGGGGGTGGAAGTGTTAGCAGAACCTTAGCCATGGCCAAAAGCTGTCAGGCAGGGCAACGTTTGCCTGTGCCTAATTGCATTTGCGCTAATCCAATAGATTAAGACGCAGCTGAAACTGAGGCAGCAGCTCAAGACGCAGACTGAGACTGAGACTGTGACTGGGGCAGCTGTGGCAGCATCGGTAGCTTCTGACTGTTGACGGTTGCCTTTTGCAGCTGCTTTCTCTTGGGCCCCGTAATGCAATGCAAAACAATAACAAAATTATGCTGGCAGCCAGCAAGTGACAAGCTGCCAGTTCAGATGACCTCAAAATAAAATATAAAAATAAAATAAAAAATAGAAAAAATAGTAATAGAAATTTGTTACACATTTCATGGCTTCTTCATATTTTCTTTAGTAATCTAGTTAATTTTTTGTGATTTAATTAGTCACAGCGTATGCAATGCAAATCATGCATAAATTATTATTTGCTTAAATGACACAAACTGTTCAACGCACACATTTGGGCCAACATTTTGGCCAACTAATTATATGGTGACATGACATTTATTTGACTTGCATAATTAGCTCCCATCTGCTTCTCAGGTGTGAAAGTCAAATTTGCGTTACCCTTCACCGCCGCCCCCGCCCCAAACATGTCGCCCTCCTCCCTTCACACAACTGCAAAAGTTACGCTGAGAAGTTGTGCGCAAAACAAGTTAAAGTTCAGCTGAATAAACCAGAGCCAAAGTTCGAAATTGTTTTGAATAATTTGCGAGAAATGCATTAAGGCGTCGTAGTTAAAAATTGTCATTAAATCAATCTACGAGAATTTACATAAATGAAATATTTAAACGTCATCAACATAAATTTTAATATTATTTCTCTCATTTGTTTAAAATTTTAAGTGCTGTGTTAAATTTTTAAACATTTTTATTTAGTGTAAATTTTGCAAAAATTAAACTTTAATATTATTAAACTCGTTTGAATATACATAATTTCATAGAATGCTTATGGCATGTGTATATATATAATACTAAGTCTTATATGAGAGATTCAGACACCTTCTTGAAAATATGTCATCTTTTAGAGAAATATACTTTCTACACAGCCTTTATGAATTAGAATCAGAGACCCACTCGGAATTTATGCAGCTACTCTTCATGTGTCTGTCTGTCTGGCAGCCTTTCTCTGTGGCAAGTGGGGAATAGATGAAAGGAGCCAAGTCTCGCTGAGAGTGCTCGAATTGGAGATGCCGTATACCAAACCAAAATAATAGTTAAAAAGTAAAGCAAATGAATTTCGCAAGTTTTAAATGTTTAAGGAAGCAAAGTCCTTTTGAGCTAAGGAACCCTGTGGATGGCATTCATACAACATCCTGATAGCCTTACCACTTATTCCAAAATGGCTGCAGGGTATTCTAAAAAAAAGAAAAAAGTGCATGTTGTAGTTGCACAACAATTCGTAGACATGTGCAACGCGGCGTATTCGCATTGTAGCTAACACATGACCGAGTGCAATGGCTAAAAACAACGCCCACACATTTGCCAGACGACGCTTGTCATCATTAGATTAGAGTGCAGAGACACACTCCCCCCCATACACACACACACACACACGCACATACACAAAGACAAAAATTAAACTGTTGGGCGTTGGCAACAGCAACAGCAGCAGCAACAAAAACAACAACAACAACAACAACAACATGAGCAGCAGCAGCGACTGCGTTTTGCTTGTCAGGATGTGCGTTAAATTGTAAAACAACACAAAGAGGGATCTGGCTATAAGAGTGATGGTGCGAGGGGCCTGCTGGATGCTGGGTGGGTTATGGGTGGGTCACATTGGATTGGGCCCAGCTGGCTGCTGTTGCTGCTGGGCTGTCATGCTGTGGCCAGTTCTCGTTTATTTTTGCGTATTAGACTGCTGCTATTTTGTGCTTATTGTTTCCCAGCCCAACAACAAAACCAGCCCTCCCTCAATCCCCCCCCCCCACACACATACCGCCCTGCCTAGCGGTACGCTTCCTCTGCTGCTCTTCGACAATGTTAGCCCTGTTATTTTTCGGTTGTTTGGATTCTTGGTTGCTGTTCGCATTGTCAGCTCATTTGTAATTTTTGCGCTACGATTTCAAATTAAGCAACCGGAAATGAGCTGACATTTTGCCTGTTGTCCTCGTTGTTGTTTTGCTGCTTGTTGTTGTTTCTGTTGTTGATGTTGTTGCTTTTATTCTGGCATTGGTTTAACGACACTTTTCGGTATTGGACAACGCTTCGAGCTGCATTTCAAGTGGTCCAATGCAAATTTGCTGCTTACATGTTGTCCATTATGAGGCAATATTAATATTTACATTTTGCCAGCTATTTTCCGGCCTTATCATTTACATCCTTCAGTTGCTCTTACTGGACACATTCATTCACATTCTGAGTTGCATCCGTCCCTACCTTCCAGAGTTGTCAATATGTCTGTAATTGGTCTGCACAATTTCAAGCATTTGATCTTTCATCCTTTAAGTTGTCTTCATTAATGGTTTTACAGCTTGAGTTCATTTTGCCATTTCAATTTATGTTTATTTTCTATTTTTGTATGCACTAATTTATTTTTTTTAATCTTTACGGATTATAGCATAGTTGACTGGATGGCTTTAATTATTATAAACTTGATTAAGTAAACGGTTTCGACAATTTCAGGCAAACAAGCTAGTGTCTTATAAAAACAGGTTTTCCTGCAGGCTGACCAGATTTAAAACCATTTGTAATTTCGATTAATAAAATAGAAATTAACAATATTTTATATGTTAATTTTTTAATAAATAATGACTGAGTCCATTGCGTTTTATATGAGATTAGCACTAGAATGAATATATTATTCTATTTATAATAGGTAAATGTTGTATATCTAATCTAACCTGTAACATTAAATAATTATTTTTTTTTCAAATATATACCAATTAAGTACTAAATGAATTATACTTCAGAACTATTTATTTCAGATCATTTATAGCTGCAGCTTACATGCTGTTATCTTAACAGAAACTGTTAACACTTAAATTTCCCTTGGAGGGCACAAATTCGAATTGGAAAGCTTTTGCCAATTACATCATTCACTGGCGACACTCTCTCGCAGTCAGCTGTTCGCTGTTAGCATAAAATTACCCCACACGAAGCAGACACATGCCCGACTTAAGCGCACTTCGGTCGCTTTCGTTAAGTTGCGAGTCACAGTTGCAGGCACCCGAAGAGCGACAGGCAATGGCGTTGGCGACAGCAAGCCCGCTGCCGGCGACTGCTACAGCGACAGGCAGGCAGAGGACGACAGCTTCCTGCTGCTGCTGCTTCAGTTACGTTGATAATGTCAAAACGTTTGGTTCACTGTGGTGCTGTTGCTGCTGCTGCTGTTAGTGCTGCTGCCGCCGCCGTCGCCGCTGCCAAAGCTGCCGCTGCTAACGACGCTGCCACGCAAGGACAACAACACGGCTACACGAAAAGATCGAAAACAGCGACAACAACGAAACACCAAAGTCTTGCACAGTGCGCGTCTGGTGCATAAATAAGTAATTTAGTGAACGGAAACAATTAATTAACAATACGGGGCATAAAATTGCATTTGCCGTGAGACAAATATATGAAATCAATACAAAACCAACAAATATAAACCAAATGGATAAAATGTCGCCCATGGCAAAGTGTCAGAATTACGAAAATTAATATTTCTCTAGAGATTTGAGTGCTGTAGCAAACAAACAGTGCAAACAACGTAAACTTTTCTCGGTTTTTTAAAACATTTTATGGTTTTTGGCCCACAAAACTCACACACACACAAGCAATTCTCTCTCTCTCTCTGTGTTCCGTTGTTGCGCGTAATATTATGAAAAATATGTCCAAAATGTGCAACAAAAATAACAACAAACACGTAAACAACAACAAGAAAAACAACGTCAGAAAAAACAACACGTAGGACAGCAAAGTCCGGTCCCGGCTTGGATTTGTATTTGGGTCTGTGTCCCGTTCCAGTCTCCCAGTCTCAGTGTCGGTCTCAAAGTTCAAATCCCAGCCGTGTTTTCTCAGTTCGTGTCCGTTTTGTGTTCCTGTGTGTGTTGGTGTGTGTGTGTGTATTTTTACACAAGACTGCAACCAGCAAGCGTTGTGTAACACTGTTACATGCTAAATTTGTTAATTTATGACCACTGACTGCAAATAATCAAAAGCAACAGCTACAACAGCAAACATAACATTTGATATTTGTTATTCCCCAAAGGTAAGCAGCAAACAAAATTATGTTTCATACCCAACTTAACTACTTACTTAGTAAATAGGATATAGCAATGGCAAATGCTCATGGTATTTAATGTTGTCATATTTAAGACCCTCTACACTTACCAATGCATAGTTAAGATATTCAAATTAATATGTTTATAGCTCTATTATTATTTTAATTAACAATCTAATAATATGCACACAAATTATATTTCAACAAAACCACATGATTTCTGTTAACAATTTCAAATCAATTCAGAAAGCAATTGCTTTGAGTTCTGAACAATTGGCCATGAATAATGTACGCTGCTTAATAGAAGACAACTTGTCGCCTTGGTGATTTGCAACAAATTAATTTCCATTTGAAGCACAGCAAAAATACTTGTCATTTTAAACAATGTCAAATTATTCCGATACACATTTGAATGGCAACTGTTTGGATAGCAATACAATTTCAAGAATACATTCAATAATATTGCTTAACAAGTGAAACAAAAAATTATACAAACCAACATGATATTTTGACAAGATATTCAAAAATTATTATAAATAAGATTTAATATGAGAAATAGCCAATGCTGCAAAAATGTTTGCACGTTTCAAATAAAATATATTAAAAACCATTAAAACAACTTCTACAAATTACATTTCAATGAATCGTTTGAAAATTCTTCCGTTTCTCGGCCAGCTACATACAATTCTCAAAGGCCGTTTTGAAGGCTGCTTAACTAGTACATAGCCAATAAAACAATTGTGTTCGAGTTTAGCAGCTACTTGCCACAGTTGCTGATAGCCAAAACAGTCGTTCAAATACAATAAAAAAATAAATCTATAATTGAGAAGTTAGAAAATATGTTATTTCTGTTGCGTAAACTACCAGCAATGGCAAAAGTATTTTTGCATTAATAAAATAAAAGTGTCTGTTATTTTGTGG
Source organism: Drosophila demipolita (assembly GCA_035042405.1). NCBI lineage: Eukaryota > Metazoa > Arthropoda > Insecta > Diptera > Drosophilidae > Drosophila > Drosophila demipolita. Next base: position 550,031 of record JAWNLI010000021.1, read on the forward strand.
GCATTGTTTGATACTTGGAAATATTATATTAAATATAGGCGATGCTAAAGCAGTTATAATAAGCTACTTTGATTAATGTTGCAACGAGCTAAAAATAATAATATAATAATAATATATATTTGTTGCAAATTAATTAGGGCAATTTAAACAATTTTAATCGTTTACTAAGAAAGATTTTCAATGCATAGTTAAATAATATAATATTTGAATTTATGATTTCTTATTTTGATGGAGCTTAGAGGTGTTTTTAAGTAGCAAAAATAAAGACTTTAATAAACAGTTGCGGATATATCTGAATAAAAAATAAAAAACTTATTTTGCTCATTTATTGAGTCTATTCAATAATATGTAAACGAGTTAATTATATTTAGATGTACTCAAAATGTCTTTTTACGGGCTTTCTCGCTACACATTCACAATACACATTCAAAATAAAAATGATAGCTTATCATTGCCTTTTCCAAATATTTCTTATTTGAATGGTTTAAATATGAACTGTTTGGTTAAAGCAAAGCTTAAAATGTTTTGCAAATAGTCATCACTTTGAGATATAATAAATTTAAAGCGAATATCAACTATTTCTTACGCAGTTATTCAGTTTTCAATCAACTAGCAGTTTTCAGAGAAAAACCTATATAAGCCGATAAAAAAAAACTATTTCCATTGAAGCCCCTGACCTATTTTAGACTACAATACATTGTTTCGCTCCATAAAAAAAATAAATGAAAAAAGACATTGTCTGAAAACGCATTTCTTGTTTTGCACGTTGTCGGTTTTTTTTACCATTAGTCTTTTTGTTGCTGTTTATTTTTGGGGTTAACCCGAAAACAAGCAATTTAGCATTCTGCGCTTTTTCCATTGTTTTTAAGCCAATGTTTGTGGTATATATATATATATATATATATACATAGATCTATACAAATATACCTTCTCGTATCTTTGGTTTATTTTTTTCAATTAAGTTCGAACATTAAATTGGCAAAGTTGTTGTGCAAAAGTTGCAAGTGTTGTGAAAATAAAATTAAAGAACTGACAAACATAAAACTAAATCATGTTCAACAAACAACAAATTTATTGAGCTTTAATATTTGAAAAGTTTGATCACGCTTCTGGGTTAATAGAAGGGTCCAAAGCAGCCCCATTCCCAGCAGTTGGCGCACCTGTTTGGCACAAAATAAAATGGCGGACAGCTGCAGCCGCAGCACTGCATGCAGGGCAGAACTGGACCGCAGGGTCCGCTGGCCAAGCGACAGGAGACAGTGCCACATGGTCCCTGTGCACAACAGTTCTGCCCACAGCACCTCGGTGCACAGCCACAGCAGCAGCCAGATCCCCCGTTGCCACAGCAACTGCAGCCGGATCCCCCGTTGCTGCAGCAGTTTTTGCCACAGGCGCCACACGGTCGACAGCAGCCCATTTAAGCGTGATTGCGCCTAACCTGTTGCATGTGTCCTCTTGCAAATGATCCACACAAAAAATGCGCTAAATATGGCAGGCAATCAGCAGTTGCCAATAATTTATTTAGCGCCTGTTTTGGCTTCGATTGGCAACAACACTTCAACAATTTTTAAATATTTTTGTTTTGCTTTGTGAATACTTTAAGATTAACTAAATATTGTGAAAAGTTGCTTGACATTTTTCTCCATGTGACAAATACATTTCTCATTATTTGTCAGCTCAAAATTGCACAGACTATTTAAATCCCATTAAACTTGTATTTGGCCTTTGCGGTTACATATTTGGCTATTCCAAGATAACTGCTACTTCAACTCCAGCACCGCCTGTTCCTCCTACTCCTGCTCTGTGTAACTGCCAAGCCACACGAGTATGGAATAGGTTCTGGTCTGAGTTTGTGGGCATGCCGCTGCGGTTGGTTGGGTCAGTGGGGCTAATGTAATTGATTGTCTGGGCATGGCTGAGCAAGACCTGAAGCTGCACTCCGGCAAGTGGGAAAAAAAATTGGATTGTCTCTACCACTCGTTCACTCTCACATTTTCTGTGTGTGAGTCTGGTTCACGATTTTTGCATACCAACTGCGTGTGAACAGAGCACAGTGGTTGAAATTTGCGAATTTCTTATAAGGCTTGTAATGCATTTATGAATTTATTTAAGATTGGTTTAATATATCTACAAGATTAGTTTACTAACAACAAAGTAATATTTGAATTGAAAATAACGATTCTTTTTCTCTCTAAAAATATGAAATTTTAGACGAATATCTTAGAGATACTAAAATAATAATAATTTAAGAGCTTATACTAAAGGTATCAAATGTTATTTATTATTTGGCATATCTTTTAAATATTTTAAAATGTATAAATTTACGTACTTAGCTACTTCGATATATAGCAAAATGGAAAAGACTTGGCTTTTATAAATTCAAACCAATTATAAAACTACTAAAATTCCACAAATCTTACAAATCCATATTCTTTCAAAATTTGATCGCTTTCTATATTCTAATAATAACCATCGCCAAATATGCATACTTTAAGCGAGTTGTAACCACTGTGCCTGGGAGTTGGATTAATTTCACTTTAGCCTGCCACTTTTTTAAGCATATTCTCTACTTTTTTTTTTGTTCGCTTTACGAGATTTTCGTGGATTTCAACACGGCTTGGGAAGATTTACGAAATGGTCTGGCGTGGCTGTCAGGTTGCCTGGTTACTCTGGCCGGTTGAATCTAGGGCTGAGATTTCAATTGTACAAGTCGGCGGTGCTGGGCATGTCAACAGCTGTCACGAATAACAGCACCGACGACGACGTCTGTCTATGAATTGGGTTTCATTCTAAAACCCCATTCGTTCCTGGCAACAATATCAAACCGACAATAACCACTCGCTCCAAGTTTTTACTCCGGCTTCCACATCGAGGCACTTTTTATTTTCCGGCCCGAAGTTCCCCTATTGTCAGGAAATAAAATGTGTGGGGGCTGGGCCTGTGCCTCCTATGGCATTGCCTGCAACAATCATCGTTTGTCCAATATGCGCTATACTGGCCGCTGTTTTGCGCCCACGCCGTGCGGCATCTGCGATAGTTGCTCCACCTGCTGTGGCGGGTGCGGTGGCGGTGGTTGCGGCGGCGGTGGTTGCGGCGGCGGTGGTTGCGGCGGTTGTGGTTGGTAGTGTAAACATTAAAGCATAGAAGAAGACGGATCTAACAACTTACTGGTAAGCCAAAAAACTCTGAATTATATATTTAATAATCCAGCCTGCTTTGCAGAAGCCTCACAATAATGAATTCGAACAGTCGGCATAGAAATTTTGGGTAACAATAGAAAAAGAAATGCCTAAATAGAAATTATTCAAGTCTAGACGTTGTCACAACAAAATTTTACAGTTTTCAGTGTAAGTACAATACACACTTTAAGCTTAGGAAATTACTAACAATAACCACAGCGAGATGTGCGGCGGCTGGGCTTGTGCCTCCTACAGTCTGGCGTGCAATAATCCAAAGCTTTCCACACTGCGCTTTACGGGTCGCGATTTCATACCGACACCCTGTGGACCCCATGATAAGTGTTTCGCCAAGGACACAAGCTGCAGCCGTGGCAATTGCATGCGACCGCAATGTGTCTCGGTCAAAACGAATCCTTGCCTGGATCTAACCAAAAGTGCAAAACCCAAAGTGGAATCACGCGCAGCCAACCAGGCCAAAGAAAATTGGAAAACAGCATTTGAGAAAGTTCTGTGCAGTCCAGCAGCCGATTCGAAATAATCACTTCATCTTGAATAAAAAATAATTTCTATTTAAAAAAGAAAATATGCACTAACTTTGATTTAACTTTTAGAGTTTTTACTAAGAAGTTCAAGAAATATATTTTTAAAATTTTTTCATTAAACCACATAAAATAGGAACTGAAAAACAGCATTTAAGAAACTTTCGTGTAGTCCAGCAGAATATTGAAAATAATCGGTTCATTGTTTTAATTATAAGATCTTAAATAAAAAATAATTTCATTTAAAAAAGAAAATGTGCACCAAATTTTCTTAACTTTCAGCGTTTATACTAATACAATTCAAGAAATACATTTTTAACAATTTTTTTTATTAAACCACATAAAATAGGACCAAAAAAAAAATGTTCGTCGTATTCCTACGCAACTGTACTGTATTTGTTTAAGATTGTGTATTTGAGGTATATCTGTTACTCTAGTAGAAGGGTCCAAAGCAACCCCTTTCTCCGCAGCAGCGGCATCTATTTGGTGGACAAGTCCAGGGACCACAGGGCGGGCAGGGACCGCTGCAGCAGTTGTTGTAGTTCATCGCAGGCAAAGCGGGTCCGACAGGACCATAGGCCAGGGCATATGAAACACTTCCGCAAGGACCGCAGCACATTTTTTCTCAAATTGACACTTGGCTACAAAAATAGCAGTTTTTACACATTATTTCGCATAATTTTTTGTAAATTTACCAGTTCCAATAATATAAAATTAGATTTCTACAGTTACTTGCGTTGGGAATACGAACGAAGATTTTTTTACGATTCACTAGTTTTTTCGGTGCTACAGTTGAGGCGAAAAACGAAAATGGAATAATGATATTTGGATATTGGATGGAGAGCTCCATGCAGAATTTCAATTCAATGCCAACTTGATTTGTGCTTTAAAAACTTTTCAGCAACTGAGCAAGAAAATATCGATCAAAAGTGGCACATGTCCATAGCTTTTCTCTCTCTTTTTTGCACAAATTTCACACATCAATGATTTAACACCAGGTCGAGCTAAAAAAAAAAAAAAAAACACAAAATAAAACAACTAGAAAATAAAATGGAATTTTTGCAAACGACAAAATAGCGCAACAGTTTCGCCCCATAGCAAAAATAAGAAATCATTGAAACATGTCTACGAAAAATAAAAGAGTCGAACAGAAAGCGCTCCATAAAAGGCCCGAGCAAAGTGGATGCCAAAGGATTTCGCTTACCCTGGTACGCCTGCAGCTCAGAGTTTCAGGACTCGACTCGACTCGACTTGCCACGAAAACTGGCGAAAACTGGGGCAAAGTCGAAGTCAACCCACAGCAGACAGCAGCCATGAAAGTCTATTAGACTCAACGAAGCAACCTTAACGTCATTTCATCTCGATGGGGGTTAATGTCTCAGTATATGTGTGTGTGTGTGTGTGTGTGCTAGAGAGCTTGTGCCACATAACTGTACACAACACGACTGACTATCTACCTTAGATGTGTGTGTGTGTGTGCTGTGATTCACAAAAGCTGACAAGCTCATCGATGCCTGAACATTAGCTAAACATAAATTACACAGATGACTGAACAACAATTGAGGCGTTTATTATAATGTGTGTTCACACTTGAAACTCTCTAAAGGAGCCAACATACCCCCCCCCCCCCCCCCACTCCCAACCGACCGGTTCATAGGTAGAAGCTGTTAGAAAGTGCAGACTTAAGATAAAATAATCTACAAATTGTTGACTTAATTTTTTTACTTTAAATTTTTGACGGGCAATATGTTAAGGCAGAGATAAGTTAAGTGGGAAAATCATTTTTTGTACATTTTAGCTGAAGATTATATTTATGTTGATGTTATTTAGATAAAATAAATAAAACGAAGAAGTTGACTTGAGAAATGTGTTGAGTTACTTTATCTGAAATATGGCTGAAATAACTAACTTACTGTTTTAAGTTGTACTTATTTGAGTACATTTAAATATATTTACTCACTTAAAAAAAATATATATCTAAATGTAGGCTAAAATTAATATTATTGTATTTTCAATAATTCCATTATTAGATGAAATTATGTTTTTAATGGGTTATTTCATATTATAAATTTTACAATATTTGAATTTATTGGACAGTGTTATTGCATTTTCAATAATTTCATTATTATATAAAATTATGTTTCTAATGGATTATTTCATATTATAAATTGTACACTATTTGAATTTATTGAAGAGTTTACTCTATATGAAAATGTCGACTAAAATTTAGATTGAATTTGTAGTAATTATTTAGGGTAAAAATAATAAATTTTACATTTTAGATACTTAATATTATTGGAAACGCTTTCACGTAATATTCAAAACTTATGCCTATAAATTATAATCGAAGAATTACTCAAATCGTTTATTTTTTTGCCTTGTCTATGAAAGTTTTCAGTATTGCGAATTTGTGTGTGCATTTGAAAACTATTGTAAAACTTATTTAGCAATAGCAGTAAAAACAAAAACCGAATCAAACTTGACTCGCAAGGGTCGCTCGAAGACCCGTTGCAGGGGCAGGGGCAGGGCTGCAACGGCTTCGAGAAAAATGGTAGCCCACTTAAGATAATCTCATTGGTGGCATGCCAAAAAGTTTGCAGCGCGCCCAGAGAAAACACACACAATATAAAAATGTCACCACAGTGAAACAAACCACAAAAAAATAGACAAAAAAAAAACATACACACAAGAAAGTAAATAATAGCAGCAACAGCAAAAATAACTGAAGAAGGCACATATTTCCTTTTAAATCAAAAGACGACCAAAAGTTCTACAACAGGTTTTTTTTTTTGGTCCTGTGCTCCTCTTGGCTGTGTCCTTTTTTTCAAGTGGCACAATATAGAAGCAGCTACAGAAGCGGCAGCAGAAGCAGCAGCAGAAGCAGCAGCGTCCCCCCTCATTTCACTCCAGAAACATATTGAGCCGCTGGCACTTGAGTGTGCGCCAAGAGATAAGCGCAATTATATGGCCTCAAGTGGCAGACCCGATTCGCCATGGTCCAGTCCGGTTTGCAACCTCGCCCCGCACTGTATAAATTAGGTAAAAATCGTAACTTATGTGACGTGGCCCTCATTGAGTCCCACAGCTCGACCTCGGCTTTAAGTGCACTTTCCTGTGTGGGTGTATAGCACTTTAAATCTTTATATATTTGTGTATATATATAAATATATATATACATATATAAATATATATATATAAGGCATTCAAGATATTGAAAAGGTATCCTAGCAAGGCAAGAAAATGCCTGTGAACTTTTGGCATGTCACATTTGTCTTCAAGTGCTCGTTATGGCCAATTTTTGGCAACTGCTTTCGAGTTTTTGGCTTTTGTTTTCCAACCGCATACTGTGTGTGTTTCTGCGTGTGTTTGTGTGTGTGTGAGTGTGAGGGTGTGGTTTGTTGTGTGTTGTTCTTCTTCAAGTGCTCTCTTAGGTACCAAGAGGGAATGCAAAGACTTGTGGCATGCCAAGCAAATTATTCCAGACAACTGAAACGTTGACAAGTGCCCATTGAAAATAAGACACTCAAGTCGTCAATATACTGAACACAACAAATTTAGTAAGCCCAAGCTGAAAATATACATCGAAGCACGAAACACGGGTTACTTTTTAACATTAATACACTGGAGATTACACAACACGATGAGAGCTGTTAGCCGGAGATCGTTGACAAGTTGGTTGAACTAATGGAAAACATATTTTTAAACAAAAAAGGAAGTTAACCGCACAAAGAATAAATAAATTTATCAATTGTGTTGAATAATATATTTCACAGAAATTTTCTTCAGAGCAATTTACATATTAGAATACAATTAAAAATTTTTAATATTTGATAACTTGCATAATTTAACAATAGTAAATTAAAATTATTTTTCTTTAAACAGATACGAATTCTAAAATCATACATAATTTAAATTTTGGATCAATTTGACATTTTCATATTAGCTGCATTTCTGTAATAAAGTTGAAACTTAATATTTTATCAGAGTTACAAGTGTGTTTAGTCATTTCTTGATTTCTAAAATAGGACTACATACAAGGTGTTTTTGGGGCGGATTTCTTCCGTATAAAACAACATTTAAATTAGGTAACTGGCTGGACTATTATATTCAAATGATAATCCCAAATAGATGCGCAGAACAATAATTTTAAGGTGCTGTTACTTTGCCAAAAGTGATCAGATATTCAAATCATAGCTTTGCTTTAAAAATAATACTAATTAAAATCACTATTCCGGCTCCAAATTTATGTAAGAATTATAATGATAGCCAATTTTATAAATTTTCAATTAGGATTTATTTTTTCTTATGGCATAGATTAATTAAATGAAATTGTTATTTTGATTGCAGCTGCGAATTGATATTTAGATTGGGATCTGTCTTCAAACTTCGAAAACTTTTATCAGATAGGTAACAAACATTTTTATTACGAAATAAAAGATTACCAGAGAAATATCTAAATAAATTTCAACGCTTAGTTTTAAAAAAAATGTTTTCTGCGACTTTTTTTATTTGATGATCTATTTCCGCGTATTTATCATTTACACAACCATCAAAATACTTATAATTTACTTGAAAACCTACACACTTCAGCTATGTCCTCATTAAATATTATATTTATCCGTAATCCTTTACTCAGACATACCAAATCCGTTTTGCATTAACTCAAGCGAATAACTGAGTTGGGTTTGAGAGTTGCGTGATTTGGCTGGCGGGCCGTGAATGTTTTTAGGTATTTCTGTAAATATTATGTGTTCTAGTAAGAAGTTAAATTTTTGTTGAACGACTGCTGCTGCTTGTTACGCTAGAATGTATCAATATTTTCTTTTTTTTTTTCTTATTTCTTCTCATTGAGGCTGCAAAATATTATTCGTTTATTTGCACAGCCTCCTCGTCAGCGTCTTTTGCTGCTTGCTTTGTTGTTGTTGTTGTTGCCGTTGTTGTTGTTGTTGTTGCCGTCTACTTGGCACCGGCGTCGTCTGCTGTTTTCCCCCCGTACAATACCCTTCCCGGGCAGTAGCCATACTGCTGCTGCTGCTTGGTTAGTGCGGCTCAGTTCCTTTCGGTTTTTGGGTTTTTGTCTGTTAGCCAGACGCCCCATGTGCGTGGGTGCGTATGAGTGATATTTTTTTTTTCTTATTCATTTTAGTATTTTTTTCTTGCCCTTTGTAAATGCTGGCAAACATAAAACATCAAATGTAAATTGAAAGTCGTTCGTGTGTGAAACTGAATGTGTCATCAGTTGAAGCGTTTATCATTTTTTACAGCTTTTAGCTTGTGCTTGCTTTAAGAAATGTGTTGTTGTTGCTGTTATTTTCTTCTTCTTTTTTTCTTTTTGTATTTGCCTGGCGTGTCAACTTGCCTTTAAAAATGTGGGCGAGGGCGGTGGGCGGTGGGCGGTGGGCGAATGAATGAGTGAGTAGGCGTGTCTAAGTTGTTTGCTGTGCTGCTAGGCGGAGGCATTGACTGTGCAATGTTTTGTAAAAATCTTTTATTTCCGCACAGCCGCCCCCCTTGCCCAATAGCAGATATGCGACACATGTGGCATCTTTTGCTGTTTGAGTTTCGAGTTTGCTTGCTTTCATGTAAATATGAATGCAAAGTACTTGAGCGTAAACAACAGCGACATTCAAAGGTTGTCATATGGCTCATTGAAATCTAATACAAAGGAGTAAAAAAATGGAGAAGAATTCGAGGATGGGCATATTATATATCAATGGCCACAGATGATAATTGACTTAGATTCCAATACAAGCTGTCCTAGTCAGACAGTCTAAGCAAATTTAAAATTAAGCCTGAATGGTTTTCTAATATTTTCAAAAATTTATTTCATATCTGCATTGAATTTCGTAATTGTGTTCGTGTTTTGTTACACATATTATTTCGCTATGTCAGATTGCCAGCGAGAAACAAATGAACATTTTGAATAACAATATATTTCAAGGATTAATTGTGCACAAAAAACATATTTAAATTGTTGATATTGTCAGTTACTAATTGTAATGTTGCTAAGGCCAGCAAACATTTTAACTAATTTGCATATATCTGAACTGTAAAGCATTCAGTTCCCAAAACAAATACAGCAGAAAACAATGACAAGCGAAATTATTGCCAAAAGTCGAAATGCTGAAAGCCATTTAATATATAGAATTGTTGGCTTTCATTTGTATGTTTACAAATTATTTTCAAATTAATTGAAAGTTACGCAATTAACGAATATTTGCGCGAGCTCTCTCTCTCTCTCTTTCCCCCTCTCTTACTCTCTCTCTGTCAATCTGTTTGTTTCTCCCTCCTTGCCTCACGTGCAATATATGTGTGCAAATGTCAAACCCATATGCAAACAATTGCGAAAATGCTAAAATACGTTTCAGCTGTCAACTGCAACTGCAACTGCAACTGCTGCTGCTGCAGCTGCTGCTGCTGCAACGCCATCTGCCAGCTGTGGTTGGCTTCTACTGACACAGTTGTTGTTGCTCCTGCTCCTGGCTGCTCCTGCCATTGCACTGGCTTCATGTCAATCCTTTGTGGCTTTGCCAGTCGTTTAATTTGAATTTAAAATGTTACTTCTACAATTTTGTTTAGCTCCGTCGCACCGTCCTCAAGTACGCCGCCGCCGCCGCAGCGCACTCATTTTCCACTTATTTACAATTACCACATTTAACTATCCCCCCCGCCACTCTCCCCTCCATTCCCCCGCTGCGCTGCATTTAGATTTTGCCATTTTATTTACACTCCTGTTTATATTTGTCACACTTTTGTCTTTGTTTTCCCTTCCCCCCTTGTCGGCGTCCATTCATCCGCCCTTGTCGTACATTTTTAACTGCATTTTTGTGTATTTGTCAAGACCCTGAACCTCTAACCACGTTGGCCACCTCCCATACCTCCCGCCCTCCTCTGACATTGTGCTGCTCGCTTCCCTTTTGCCCAAGCTGCTAGATTTTGATTGTATTTTTGTTGATTTTGTTGCAATTTTAATTACTTTAATGAAAGTTTTAATTGCAAAATAGCAAAAACGTAGACCAACAGCGAGAGCAGACCCGTAATGAGTTTCTGCGGTTTAAGAAAGGTTAGCAGCTCTAACAACGACAACGACAATTTCAAGTACAGTTACAATGACAACTTACAACACCGGAAATTTCAACATTGTATTCGAAACTGCTGCTGATAGGTAATTTACATGAAACAATTGATTGATATATAAAGCTTTTAGTTGTGAAAGTAGCAAAAGAAAAATAGTTCAACTATTTCGAACTTATAAATAGAAATACTCTTATAACTAAAAAAGGATATGTTGAATTTTTTTTAAAAAATTAATGCGATTTTTTATTGTTAAAATTTTAAACACGTTTGTATTTGTATTGTATTTACTATTAACAATAATAATAAAAACATCACTCACTGCAAATAATTTGATTGAATAGATGCTTTTATGTTCCATAAAATCAAAAAAACAAAAATTCACAAAATAACATGGTAAACCATTTATTTGAATACATATTTTTTAATTAGAGCTACGCAGTACAGTTTTGCATCAGCTCTATTTTCAATTGATTGCATAACAAATGATAACGAATATACCGCATTGAATGTGGATTTGAATTACATTTAAACTTGATTTGTAAATAATATTGAGAAAGAAATGCCCTCCCTCCAGTTTCGAGTTATGCAATATGCACACATGTAATGGCTGTTAGCACTTGTCCTCGGAGGCATCCTAATAGGGGCTTAGAACAACATCAAAAACATTTTAGTTGAGAGATTGCCACAGCCCACAGCCCACTGCCAACAGCTTGACCCACAAAGTAAAGCAAGCAAATCAGCACAAAGAGCAAAAAATATATATACATATATATATCTATATATACATGTAAAGAAAACGCATGTCATACTCGTGCTGCTGTCCATGTCCGTCTCTGATAGAAATCGCTTAAATAAAATATGCACACAATTGTGAGACCGCAGGGCACTGGGAAATGAAATAAGTGAGCCGTGGAAACCAGGCAAAGAAATAAATATAAACTCATAGATATAAAAACCGAAACCTAAAACAACAATAACAAAAACAAAAAACAGCAGCTGCATCAACTGCAAAGTCAACGAACTGTGGCAGTTACATGATACACAACAAAAAATTGAGATGGACAAAAAAAAAACTACGAAAAACCAAAAGTATCTTTGAGCTGGTGCAGAACTGTGATTTTGATGATGTCGCTTTGAGTGTTGTGCAGCGCAATGAGAGAATAACTCTTATTTTGTTATTTATTTACAAACATAAAGAAAATATAGATTTGTATTCCTTGATGTCAGTTTGTCAATTGTGTGCGTGTGTGTGTATGTGTGTGTGTTTGCTTGTGGACTCTTGTGCTTGCAACATGATTCCAAGTTATGACAACGCAAATGTGGATACAACTATCGAAAAGCAAAAGAAACTTCAAGTTTAACACAAACACATAAAATATTTATGCATAAGTAAACGTTAATGGGATAGTCTGTTACTTTGGCTTTTAAGTAAACTAAACATATAATTTATTTTTCTAACTTTACATTTATCTGTAAATATCTTACTCAGTTCGAGCCACGACGAGATTCGTAAGATACGTATGTGGAGTCGAAGAAAAATATTATAATGAAACGATTTTTAATTATAATTTCATTTAAATACATTTTTTATGTTGTCTTCCATATCCTCAATCATTTCCCTTACATTTCCTTAACAATTTATAAGAAATAAGAAATGATGGCTTATTAGCATAAAATGTTCATTAATATTGCTTTCAACTTATCAAGTTCTGTTTACTTACACAATATGCAAATATCATTCTTAACTATTTTTATTAGCTCACTCATTATAAATATTGATGTAATGTCATCGATTTTCAAAGAATATCGTGACGGCACATTTTAATGCTATTTTCTTAATAGTCCTGCTGAGCTTACTGTCAACTGTTATTTAAGCCATTGTTGCAATATTTTTGGTACAAGCTTGAGCCTTGTTAAATGCATGCGCCATCGAATTTGGCCATAAAGCGCCTTGAATACTTGTAGCAACAAATTTGGCTAGAAGAGCGCTCGCTCCAATAGCGTAAAACAAACTGCGAAAAAAGAAAAGATACTGATTTGGAAGAAGATACACTATACTTAAGAAATATCTTTAATTTGATAAGAAACATCTTTGATTTTCCTTCTGTTTATATTGATTTATTGTGCAGATAAGCAGATTATTTTAGAAATGCGCCCAATTTTGTGTGCTTGTCATAAATGACATGCAAGCGTCATGGGAAATTCGAAGTACTTTCGAAAAAAAGGGTAAACGAACATACGAAAATTGCATTTTTTGGCAACAAGCTTTTAATTGCACTTTGTATGTGCTCATTACCTTAAATTAAGAGCGAGCCAGGCAGCGGCAGCTGGCGACTATTTCTGGCTTCTGGGAGCCTTCGTAATGCAAAACTTGGCAGCATTTTTTTTTTTGTACAATTTCACTGGTCGAGCCAAATACGAAACGAAGCCTGCATTTAAATGCATAAAAGAAGTCAATGCAAAAAGAATAACAAATAAAGAATTAACAGGGTAAGAGACAGACAGAGAGGAAGAGGTAAAGAAAAGCAGCTCACATATGTGTGAGTGTGTGTTTGTGTGTGTGTGTTGTGTGTGTGTCACGTTTTGTTGTTAATGAGCGCTAAAGTAGCAAAACGAATGGAAAACGGAAAATGCGATGGAGAAAGAGAATGAATGAAAATGATATTGCCAAAAGCGTTACGAAAAAACTTTTAACGACGAAAACAAGCCGAAAAGCGCAGCCTGGGGCATAACACAGAGAGACACACACACACCTAACACACACACACACACATAGAGAGACACACACACACATGTGTGTGTCATTGGGTTCAGTCTATGTGCATTTTATTTAAATGTGTAAAGACTGGCAAAATAATTAAAGTGTGAATTGAACTTATTTTTGGCACAACGAAAAGACAATTAAAAAAGTGGCCCTCGAAGCAGATAACAAACAAGGAGTTGGGCGTTGGGCGTGGCTTTGCTATGATATGCGTAATTTCAATTAAATTCAGCATAGGGAATACCCTTACTGGCAACTCCAATTGGCACATTTTGTTATTTCTTTTAATGCATCTATTTTTTCGTATTTTTTTTCCGTCCTTTTGTATACTTTGTTGGCCATTCGCTGTTAATACTATTATTTTTTCATTTGCAGCAACACACGCGGATTAGTGTTGAAATGGAATCGAATTGGGATCTGCAATATGCACTGCAGAATAGGGGTAGCCACTGTTACTGTACATGTGTGTGTGTGCTTTGGAGTGATTTTTAATTAAAGTGCTGCGTTAATTGCATTAATCTCAGTGTTTGCATGGGCGTTAGTTGTAATTCCACAGAAAACAGACAAGGGGGGGCGAAAAGCGAGCGTGGGCGATAAAAAAAAATAGAGAATTGCTAAAGTATTTCAATTTCAAGTGCACACAAACTGAGCACTGGATAAGCTCTTGAAGTGCATGCTTAATTAAAAATAAAAATGAAAAAATTAAACATATCAATTTAGTGATTAGAACAACAAATGACGCAAGCCGGCTCAAAATGCCAACCAATAGTTGATTGCTTTGAAATCAGTCATTTAAATTCTATACACAAATATTATTATTATTATTATTATTTATAATTAAACCGGCATTTTTAATCCAAGTGCTTTCTCTTGAACCATTATCCCATAACTAGAACTAATTCTACTCCCATGCTATTGCTCATTTGAAATTATAATCTTATAATTGCAGCTGGCTTCGCTGACTTAAAGTTCGCCAGACATCGGCCAGCAGTGCGGTCCAAACACAATTGACATTTATTGGCCAATATATATTTATAAGCAGTCCGCCCAAAGGAAGTGGCTGCCTTGCAGACACAAAACACATTGCATAAAAGAGAGAGAAAGCAAAGCAAACAAACGAAATAAAAAAGAGATAATAAAAACTAGGTTTATAAAGCTTGATGTCATCATTGCTGCATAGGAATTGGCAGCAGACTCGCATGCAAATGCTGAGCAGGACGACGAAAAGGACAAGCAGCAGCACAATGTCGTCCTGCGGGCAACGTGGGCGTGCCCCAACAACGGCAACATCAGCACCAGGCGCTAGCTGTATCTGTTGGCTGGCCTTGCTTGTGCTATTAATGTTCGTGCCCGGTAAGTAATCGCTATGAGCGCAATATTCTTCACAATTCTAAACTCAAATATCTAAGCAAAAAAAAAAAAATGTTTGCCAAATCGAAGCTAATTTCGTAGAAGATTTACACAAAATCCGGCGAAAACTTTCTGACGAAATACTCACAAAATGACGTAAAGCCAAAATAAAAAACAAAAATGACACAAAACTCGCAGCCGGGCAGAGCCGGCGATAATTAATTTTTAAGCTGCACAAAATGAAGCGCGGACAAGTTACATCCCAAAAAACACAGCGAGAAGAACGCAATCAGTGCGAACTGCTGGTGGTAGGAGAGGGAAGGGAGGTGGAGGCGAAATCAATCGTTCGTAAAGTAAACAAATCTTATTTTTCCGCAAACATTATTTCTCATCAGCAACAGTGGCAACAACAACAGCAACAACAACAACAACAGCAACAACAACAACATTAATAAGCGAATCGAGCAATGACAATAAAATTTTTCATAAATGCGCGCATTCATCTGCATAAAACAAGGACCGGGGGGGTCGGAGGGGATTTCGTGAGTCCGGAATTGAGATAGTTTGAGAAAGAGATAGCAACAAATTTGATGCCGCGGGCATGCAGCGAATTTTTTTGGTCGAGGGCTGCCCAATAGAATTTAACAGACTTCAATGAACATTGAACTTTATAAATATAAATATAACTTTAAAATCGTGAAAGAAAAAAAAATATATGAAAAATGTGCAAACGTTTTTTATTTACTTTGACTAAGTTTATTAATATTTTTGTAGATTTGTATTATTTATTTATTGAACTAGTTAAAATATCATAGTAAATATTTTATTAAAGTGTACAATCTATAATTTATAAGTAAAAAATATTTTACTTAATGACAAACAATTTGAATATGATTGGGGTATAATACATTTTTTCTTGTGAGCTCTTTAGTTAGTAAGAAGCTCAAAAGATTCAGGCTATTAACAGTATTTTAAGCAAATTTTGTTAAGAAACTGTAGCTATCGCATTTCAGCTCTTTATCACTACAATTTCCAGCTTATACGTATATTTTTGAGTTAACCCTCGTCATTATAATAATAATAATAATAGTATAAAGAGCAGCAGCTCAATGCTTTGCTTATAGCACTCGAAATGCCCCAAAAATGATGATGTTGCAAAAGGAACTACGAAATACTTAATAACCATCCACTGACTGCCATTTTGTGTTTTGTTTTTGTTGTTGTTGTGGTTTTACTTATTTCATTGTGGTGTGTAGCAAAAGGCACGTTGCAAAAAAGGCAGACAGTGGCAGAAGTGTAAACAAACAGCAAACCAACAACAATGAGCTCTGAAAGCAATTGCTGTCTTGAAAAAACTTCATAATTTTTTGCGTGATAAAGTCGCATTTGCGAGGATTAAATAAGATTTTCCTGCAATTACCCAACAAGTGCTGAACATTTTTGTTTTGTTTTACTCCAATATTGTTTGTATTGAATTCAACTTGGGAATGTAATATTCGGAAACAGCTCAATCGATAATTTCTAATTTATGCGAAAAACAAAAGGTCCAGTTCAATTTTTGGTCTTTTGTCTTTTAATCTGTGGTCAGCGTCTAACATGCAACATGTTGTGTGTTGTAACAGTAAAACACAGCAAAGAATAGGGAGAAAAGTCAAATTTGTGCTGCAGAAGTGTAAATACTCTTTCTGATATATGATATGTAATATTGAAGATTGAAACATACAACAAGTTTTGAGATAGTAGTATCCGATCTGAAAAGTTAGTCACTTGCAACGAAACATATATTTCCATTTTCATTAATATTTGATGAATTCAAAATTACTAACAATCCCGAACCTGGTACATCTCTCTGCTGATTAATGCACTAGAAAATATCTCTTTTTGTAAACTTTCCCCACTTCGTCACTTAATTAATAATACTTTATGCTGGAGCAGGATACGAAAACAATGCTTCCAATTGGCCTCAACTTGCAGTTGAGCATGAAAACCTGGTTTGTCTCTGGCCCAGAGAAAACCGTACAGCTCACACACTGCACACACACACACGCACTGTTGTGCTGTGCTGTGCTCTGTTTGCTAAGCACCTAAGTGAACTGGTTGCTTACCCTCCCATTCCCATTCCCATTGCCATTCCTCCCACTGTGCATCCTCTTCTTCTGGCACAAAAACAGCTCCACTTTGCATATCACACGAACTTGCACTTTGCAGCTGCCTTTTTTTTTTTGTTGCCCATGCAGTGGATTTGGCAGGGGGCAGGGGGCAGGGGGTAGGGATTGTGTTTTGTCTAGCAGACATTTGCCGTTTACTGTTTTGACATTCCAACTTAATGCAGTTGATGGGTGACAGGCCCAACGACTGACTGACAGCCCCTTTTGTCATTGTGCCATCAGCGATTGTGGGCGAAAGTGTGCGGTCCTTGCCAGATCCCGTCTAGCTGGGTAACCAATGGAGCTGCAGGTGTCTTTCTAAAAGCAAGATTGCTCGAGAGGTTTAAGCTGTGTTGCACATCGATTTCGATTTGCCGAAAGCTACTATTTGTAAAAGTAATGATAAGTTCAAACAAATGAGACAATATATATTAAATGTTGGCAAAGCACAGAATTAAAATATAATATGTGTCATAATTATAATCTTTAATATCCAAACATTAAAAGTACAGAATATAATGTAAGTTTTTCATTTAAATTTATTGTTATACAATAAATCTATTTGCAACGAGAAAATCTTTGTATGTGTTTGCAATTGTGGACAATATGTATTGTCGTTAACATTTCGAGGGCTTATTTGTTGGTCAGTAGGTAATTTTAAGCATTTATCAATTTGTAATAAAATCAATATCAAGTGATATTGTATTTTTACAAGGGCATAAATTGCATATATCAGCTTTAGGGGGGCCTACAGTTGTCAGTTGGGTACTAAGCTGCACTTAAAATTATATTTTAATAGTGGCAAAGAAATATATGCAAAAATATATGCAAAATTTGCATATAATTTGCACAGTTAAAAAAAAAAAACAAACGTGGGCTGAATTAAAATATAAAATGTTTTTCGCGCCGTAGTACAAAAATTGCACATTTCTTTATTGTTCTGTTTTCGGATTGCGGGCTTATAACTGTTTGAGCTTATGAAATTTAATGATATAGCAACATGCACCACTCAGAAACTGTTGTAAAACTGGCTTAAAATCTCATATTTCAGCTCGTACCGTGTTTCCTGCATTTTTTTATTCATTTTTTATAATTCTTTTTTTCACCAACAACAACAACAAATAATTGCAACAGCAACAAGATGGTCAATGTACCCGCAGTGGTTGTTGTCTGTGTTGTTTGTGTTGTCTGTGTGTTTTCAGTGTTGTTTTTGTTGGATTTATTTTGGTTATGAAATATGAGTCAAGTTTTCAATGCATGCCGGATGCATTCATTACCGTTGACGACTGAGTGGGTGGGTGCGTGTGCCGGGAGTGAGAGATAAAGATGGAGCGAGAAATGGCCACTGAGAGGAAGTGAGACAAGTGAAAGAGACGAACTTCATGCATACACATGTTGGCCATTATGCAACTATAAATGTAAGTTTGACTGCATGTGTGTGTGTGTGTGTGTGTTTGTGTGTGTGTGCTTGTTTGTTTGTTTGCGTCGCCAACTCAGATGTGTATATTTCTCTCCTTGCGTTTTTTACATTTATAACAAATGCCCTACACATCCACTCACACACAAAAACTTTATGATCTCATGCATATGTATGCGTTTATAAAAGCCAGTATCCACACACTCACTCACACACACACACTCACAAACAC
This sequence comes from Drosophila demipolita, assembly GCA_035042405.1. Lineage (NCBI taxonomy): Eukaryota > Metazoa > Arthropoda > Insecta > Diptera > Drosophilidae > Drosophila > Drosophila demipolita. The sequence goes on from JAWNLI010000021.1 coordinate 568,733, forward strand.
GTATACAAACCCATTACGACGGGCACGGAAAATAAAAAAACTTTACTGAAAGCTAAGCTATGAAAATGCCATAAGAGAAGGGCAAACTCAAATAAATTTAGATGTAGTGAAAAGTTTATATAAAGCAAGATCTAAAACCAATTGATGAACAAAATTACAGTTAAAAACTTTTTTCTCTATAAACTTCAAGTACAAATTCGTTAGGTATTTTTGCCAAAATATTATATTAGTTTTGTGAAATCAAAGGACTACAATATATTTGCTTAATTGCTATCTGCACTCAACAAAATAATTTCCACATTTCGAAATAAACAAATGGATAACAAAAAGTAATATTTCATTGTTTATTGCCAGTGTTTCGACTGATTGGTTAGCAATAATCCCCCCACTTTTATTTTCTTCACAAAGACCATAATTTCTTAATCTACATCAAATGTTGACAGTTTTATTAAAAAAAAAGAGCGAAAAACTTTGCCACCGACATGCGAAATGTGAACAAATGAACAGGAAACGGAAGTTGTATGACAAAAGCTAGAAAGAAAGCAAAAAAAGGACAAGAATCATAGAAAATCACAACCCAAAAAGATGTGTAAATTTGTTTCGCGTTCTCTAAGTTCAGGGCAAGTGCCAAATGTCACAAGACCCAAGAAAATTCCAACCAAAAAAAAAGAAAGGGAGACTAACCCCTCGAATATGTTTCAAGTTGCCAGCGGTCGCTGTTTGTATTGATGTTTGCTGAAGTAGAAATGAGAAAAGTTTTTTTGGGAAAAAGCATTGTAGGGGATTGTTAAAGTGATGGCGCTTATTTTGTATTTGTTGCCGCTTTTGCAGAGTTTTAGTTTAGTAATCAAAGCAAAACGCTGTTCCTTTCATATGCGTGGCAAAAATTCGTTGAATTTGTTTGTTTTCCGTGCGCAGGCATAGAGCACATAATAAGTAACCAGAGAAGAGGGAGGTGGACAAGGAGGAGGAGCGCAACTAATGTAATGGAAATTTGAAATTATTGAAAATAAATGAAAACAAATAAATATACCCAGGGCATTTTATTTATTTTTGCTTTCTCTGCTAAGCTCAAGCAAAGAGCGTCAGCTTCTGGGGGTGTCAAAGCGACGCGTTTGCCATTTACCACTTGAGGGTAAATGTGAAGAGAATTGAAAGTGGATATTGCCAATTTTACATGCTGTCTGTCAGGAGCTAAACAACAGAATACTACCAAAAGTTAATACGATTTATTTATCAACATATTAAGCAGTGTGGGCCAATTGCACAATCAGCTTATAGGTTTTTATTAATGTATATATATGCAAACTTTATCAGCTGTTTAAATATAAAAAATTATATTATAATAATATTTAATTAAACATAATCTTCAGATTCAATTTGTTCTTACATATCCCAAGCAAAATATGTAATTTTATTTTACATGCTAAAGTTACTGCTTCAAAATTTGTAAAGAGTATTTAATGTTCGAGGTGACAAAAATTCGTTGGATAACTTGGTCGTCGTATCGCTTAATGGTGTGTAAGTGTACAAATTGCCTAGATTAGTGCCTAAATTAAAAGTGAAATTGAAATAAATTAAATATTTGCTCACACTCCACTGGCAATCTATGCTGCTGAGCTACTTAGCCTGCTCCCATTCGCTGCCATTGTTTTAATTTTGTTTTTTGTTATTTTTTTAATTTATGTGCTTGTTTGTGGGGTGTTTTTTATTTTTGCCAAGCGTCGGGAGGAGAACGAGGGGAAGACAAGTGTTTATTATTGGTATGCAAAATCAATTAGCGTAAAGTGGAATGCTTATTATGATGATATGTGAAGTGGGTATTCGCCAGGCCTGCTGGCTGTGCCATAAGAAGCTAATTACATGCCAAAACATTTATTTGTACAGCACAAATTATGCGCAGATTTTGCAAACAAAATTTTGTCGGTGATTTTTTTCCAGCACTATTTAAGTCAAATATGGCATCTCTTTATTAAAGTAGGGGCGTGGCGTTTTATTCAATGTTAGAAAATATTTTGTTACATAAAATACGATATATATATAACAACATAATAAATTGTAATTTTAACTTTTCTTTTAATATCAAAACGAATAATATACTTTCAATTAATCTAAAAAAAATAATCTTTACATTATTGTAAAATTCATTTAATAACCACATTCTTTCTTTTAGGCTAAGATTTTTATATTAAAGATAGTTCCACAAGTCTCAAGTCCAATAAAATCTTTATTATTTTATTGATACATAGAAAACTCTATAAAAATGTAGACACAAATCATTAAAAACTTATCATATTCGTTTGATAGGCTAATCTTACTTTAAGTTACTTATTTTTCAGATTAATGAATAATATATTATAATAATAATAACATTTTACTCAATACTAAACATCAGTGAATATATAGTACAAGGAATAAAATTTTATTTTCAAGTAATTATTTTTGAATATACATTAAATTCAAAGAACTTCATTAAAAACCAATCTTTATACAATTGTTTAATACGTCTCACCAAACAGTAATCCTCGCTAATGTGCCATCATAAGATGGGTTTCCTAGTCCGGGATAACCGCAGCTGAGGATGTTTTACACCTTTCCTCGTTGTCCTCGTTGGCCCCATTGGCGTCAGGATAAATGTTTATGTTATGACATCTTTAAATTTTAAGGTGCATTAGTGTAAAGTGCTTTTTTCGCCAAAGATGTGAAAGAATGAAGCTGACAAAATGTGCAGGACGAGTGCAGAAAATACTCTCAACACTTTCATTTTTCGTATACGCTGCGTTTCTGTGTGTTTTTGCGTCAGTTTTTTTATTATCACCCGACATTAAAGCAAAGAAATGTTATTAAAACTATTGACTTGAATTTAATTTAGTTTTGTCAGATGAAGAAAAAATTAAGAGCGTAATGTGAAAAAAATGGTTTTACTGCATATTAGAAAATTAAGCCAGGACGATTGAAAACTTCCGAAATAGTTCAAGACAAGAATCGCTGCTGCTAAATTATATTTTTGATGTCTAAAAAATTACCAGAACTTTTTGAAAAAAAACGTATACTTTTAATTGAACTGAATAATTTAAATCAATAAGACATCACCTATAATAGACAGAGGTAATTTATATAATAATTTTTTTAGTTTTTCTTCAGGTGTTATAAAAATCTGAGTGATTAATTTGCATAGCGTTCTGGACAATTTTGTCGCCTATGCCTAGCTAGTCTCTGTGGCAGGTACGTTGTGTGTTGTGGTGGTTTCGTGGGTGTTGCTGTGCGTGTGTGTGTGTGTTTGTATGCTTGGATACAATTTAGCACAATATCCTCTAACTGCGGTTACCGCTTGCCAAAGCTTTTCTAGCGCCACCAAATGCATTAAAGCATCGCTTGCAACACCAGCAACACCAAGCCGACCAACCCACTTACCACCTCATCACTTGCCACAGACTTGCTACAAAATGCAATTTATACATTTCCGTTAGGCAAGCGAAAGAATTTTTCTTAACACTTTACTCTGTCTAAGCGTTATTCTTATTCCCGTCCGCTGGAGTCTTGTCTTGGCAACAAGTTTTTGCTTTTAGAGGGAAAGAACAACTATTTATGTATGCAAATGCGATGTTTTCACCACCCACCTATTTCAACACTTCCAATGGCTAATTAAAATGTCACAAGATGCCGGAAATGTTATAGGAAAATACAAATATATAAATATGTTTTTGTGGGCGAGACAGCTACAAATCACGTCGTTAATTTATGGGCTGCGACTTTTGGCACGCGCCTAAGGAAAAATATTTAATTTTCCAAATCAATAAACACGCTGATTGCATTGGGGTGACAATTGAGGCAATAAATCTGGGAAAGACGGAAGAAGTGGAACATTTTAGACTAAAGCACACCCTACCTCTTTATAATTTTTATAATATTTGTATTCAATTTAAACTTGTACATACATATTTAATTCAAAAAGTAACATAATATGTTCTTTAAAGTCGTTAATTTTTATTTAATTTATTTATATTATGATATTATCATAACTTAAAATACAAACTACGTGTTCCAAAAGTCAAGCTTTATTTTTAAATTTATATTCTACTCAGATAAAAATATATCTGTTCACAAAAAAAGATATACATTAATCATCAATGCCGCTGAAATTACCATTACATTCTGTTTAAAACTCTGGGTATTAAAAATTCACTGCAGAAGATGCGCTGGCATTTTTTATTTTGGTATAATTTTCTGCGTACAAAGTTCAATCCCAGCCAAAGGTCCACTATTGACCACAGCATCAAAAACAACAACAACAACAACAAGAATATGCCCCAGAGTAGACCGTCAATGTCAACTCGCATGACCATGAAGTAAGCGAAAAGAAATAATTGAATTCCCCAAACGCCAAAGTGGAATTTTAATTTGCACCCCACAAAACGGCTGCCTTCTGTTTCCTGTCGAAGCAACTCGCGCTGATTGCTGATCAGTATGCAAAATGTGTGCGTGCCAAAATCAGCGTAAGTTTTTCGCCCGGGGAAGGAATATGACTATCGGGTATTAAAATGCTTGGGCATGGTCTTGGGCTTCTGCTTGGGGGTAGAGTGAGTTGGGGAGTTTTGGGCGTTTGGGCGTTTGGACGTCGCACATTGTCACACGTACTTCTCGCACACTACGAATTGATGTCTTTGAAAATTAGCAGACTGTAGTCTGGACAAATGGATAAGTAAAGGAATTTCATAGCTACAGCCAGGATTCATGCATCACCAGCAGTTTCACCCGCATTGCGAAACCTTTCTTATTGTTTTGTTGTCGCCTGAAAGAATGCAATGCAATTTGTATGCACACGCGAATGGGTTGCAATTTATATTAATGTTAATTTGAAAATGCTTGTGCAAGCAAACAAAGAATACTAAATAAATGTTACCAATTTGGCAGTGGCTGACATTTTGCCACCTGTCGGTATTTCCATTCAAATTCGATTGCCGGAATTTGTACTTAGAGTTTAAACGCATTTTTTAACAAATATTCTTCATAATTTGCTGCTGTTGAATGACTCAAAAAAGATTTACATTAGCTCAAAGTATTTTAATTGTAATTGTAATTGTAAATGTATAAGCATAATATATATATAAAAATAGATATAAATATATGTAAATGTAGACATACTTTTTTAATAAGTTTAAACCCGACATTCTTACAAACTTCTACTTTCATGATTCATGATAATTCATGACTTCTGAGGATTTCTATGTTTTCTCTATATTAAACTTTAGTATTTGCAAATTTTGTTTTATTATCGACTTACTATATTCAAGAGCTTTAACAATTTAAAAAATTGAGCTGAAATCTAACGTATTTAATTAACAGAGCTCTTATACAGCAATAGTTCATCCTACTTATAAAATTAACAATGAAGAAAACTCCTTGAAAAATTCCATGTGTAATCGAATTTGAAATAATGACTATTTTCTTGGCCAGCCTGAATTCCTCTGCTTCATTCATTAATTCTGTCTCTTGGATGTATGTGAAAAGTAGAGGCAACTAATACAGATTTGCCCAAGCTGCCCCATGCATAGCAATTAAAAAAGGCAGTTATGCATGATTTTGCCACAATAGCTGAGTTAGAATCGAAAGGAAGCGGATCAATACTCACTGCAAATGGCCAGAACCGGCCAGTCTCTACATGTGCATTGTGATTACAGTTTGCAGTTTGTCGTTTGTGTTTCGCAGCAATAAGCACCAAAATTTATCCCATAGATTTGTGCTCAATATCATATCTGCAACTCGAATCTGCAACTCGAAACTGCACCTCGAAGAAAGGAAAGCCGCACCAAAACGGAATAAATGACTAATCGGATTTGGCTATGAGGCAACAAATGTTGCCTGTTGCCTGGAATTCGGTGTAAAATTAGAAGATTCAAAATTGTAGTTTCCAGACGAACTAGACAAGTGGAAATTATTTTCAATTATTTCAAGAATATTATTAGCTATTTGCTATGCCACTATTGATTTGCATCTTTTATTACTTTTATATTTAAAAAAAAAAATAATTAAATTGAGTGCAGTTATTTCAATCTGTGCCATATGTGTGGCTAAACTATTGATTTGCATAATTTATCACTTCTATTTATTTATTTTTTAATAAGAAGATTCAAAATTGTATCTTCCAGACAAACTACACAAGTAGAAATTATTTTTAATTATTTTAAAAATATTATTAGCTATTATCTATGCCACTATTGATTTGCATCTTTTATCACTTATATTTATTATCATTTAAATAATTAAATTGAGTGCAGTCATTTTAATCTGTGGCAAAACTACTGACTTGCACATTTTATCACATTTATTTCTTTTGAAAACATAATTAATTTGAGTGCAGGCATATCTTAATCTGTGAACTCAACTAGCATTGGCTTATTTTATATAAGAAGAAAGTATATTGAGTGAATTTATTTTGAGATATGGCATTTAAAGTATCAAAGCAAATGACTCTTATTCATATTATTTAATATATATGATTAATAACAAAGTTTAGACTCTCATACTAATATTGGAAGCAACCCATTTAGATCTATCGAGCCGCTAGCAATATAAATATATTAAGTATGAACAACTGCAGAATAGGCTCACATATTCATATATATATGAATATATTTTTTTTTTTCTCAAATTATTTGCCTCTTACCACAAATTGTATAAATGCATAAAATAGTTGCATATACATTTGATCATTTCGAGTATGCAATTGCCAATTTTACTTGTTTCATATGCAAATTATAATCCACATCTTGTGATTATTCATGTTGGCATTCTAATTACATATTTGCTTCAAATTTGATTTATAGCATTTGCTTTGTAATAGGCAAGTATATATTTAATGCTGATTTATGGGACAGTCGTTGGATATTTCCTAATTGTGTAAATGTTTGGAATTGCTTTCGCTCAGATCATCGATTGGCCATTAATAATATTCTAGTTCGTTGACAATTTCGGTTTTGGGCTTTAAGCAACTTAAAACATACCAAAAATGAGCTGTCAAATGTCATAAACTCCAGCCAGTTTACCAATAAGCCAGAAACGGAAGATTTCAAAGTGGCTTTTCGACTTGTTGTCATAGGCAGAATAATTGTGGCGTTGTGATTTTTGACACGAGTTTCGCTTTGGGCCTGGGTTGCATCTCTCTGAGCTGATTGTCTATATGTGTGTGTCTAACCTTTGTATTAATTACGGTGACATACTATTTGAGTTGAGATTTTATTGTATGCTGTCAGAAACAAGTTTCAGCTGTGGACAATTCATTTATAGTCGCTTGCAGCTTTGTCTGACCAAATTGATTGAATTTACTGCTTAAAGCCAACTAGCTGGTTGTCCATAAAGACAAGACTTTAGTCCTCTCTTTCTATCCCTCTCTGTCTGTATGGGTGCGGTCATTTCATTTCAAATCCCATCAAGGATTTGTAATGAAGATATATATATATATATATATAGACACACACACATAGATAGACAGACGGACAGACAGACACACGCACGCAGCAAATCACTTAGATTCACATTACAAAGCCATCCTGACAAAACGTGGCAGCAACTCCTTTGGTTGGCCCTCTGTTAGCTGCCTGATACTCATGGAACATATAAATTAATGAATTCGATGCTTATCAATAGCACACAGCAATAACAAAAACAACAACAACAACAACAACAACTACTACTACAACAAAAATAGCGGCAACAATCTGAGTGTCCATCTATTAGTTGGTTAGCTTTGTTTTTCGGCTTGTCGTGTGATTATGTTGAAGTGACTCGACTTAAGATTTGTGTATAAGACAAGCCATACATAGACACATAAATACACACACACACACACATTGTTTGTTGTGCGTGCCTCTTGTATCTATCTTAAAGTCAACAATAAGGCTTCTCTTTTGGCTTGCCTCTTTCATTTTTTTTTTTCTTTTTCATTTATCATAGCACATTCATTTGATAACAGATTTGGATCCACTCAATCATGCTTTTGTGTCTGTGGCCAATGCGGCAACTCCCCCCCCCCCCCATTCCTTCGGGTTGTTGTTTGTTTTTCGCTCGGATTTGTAATTTGTATTTGATAAGCAGCTCTTCAAGTGCTGCTCTTCCCGGCTCCGGCTTAGTCACAGGCACAGCCTGAGGCTGATCCCCGTGGCGTTCTCCCGCTTTTGGCCTTTATTACTGCATTAGGCGTATTTGCCTAAATCTGATTAGCAAGCCAGTGACTTATGTAAGAATATATATATATATACAAATATATGTATATATAATGATATTATTATAATCTGTTAACATAGATATCCGTATTATCTAACTGCATTAAATAAAACACAAGGCTTGATGTGCCAATTTGGCTTAATTATCTCTTAAGATTATAATATTTAAAAATGAGTTCTCATTATAAAATGTACACTTTAATTTCGTTTCATTTTTATAAGATACTATTTCATACTAAAAATTCAAATGAAGTTTAGTTAATTAAACTGTAGCAGCTACGAGTTTTTAAATCAGAGAATAAAAATTCATTAAATACGTTTAAATTGTGTAAAAAGATATAGGTTAAACAATTGGCAACCCAATCAACGAAGCAGAGTGAATGCAATGCGAGTGCTGTTAACTGCATCGTGGCTTGTTGCCATTTTACAGTCGCAAAAGTTATTAACCATGGGGAAACACGCAAAATGGGGCACGCAATATAAATTTGTAATTTCTTTTTGGACAGAGGCAGCAGAGTTCGTTTTTTTTGTAAATGCCTGAATATACCTGAATATGTATAGTATGGTGTGGAATTCTGTATCGAATTTGCACAGACATTGTTCCATCAAACAAACCAATTTCAGCATTTTCCCAATAACGTGCAACGTGTTCTGGGGCTTGCTATTGACTGTAAACTGCAAATTGTCGGTTTGCATTTCTTTATTTTTGCTGCCTTGTTTTCAGCCCAGGCAGCTAACAGACAGAAATTGTTTTTGGGTAGAGACGAGTGAAGAGTGAGACACCTACACAGTTTGCCGAACTGTCTGCAAAAGTCGAAGTGTTCTTAATTAAGGCATTCTGATAGGCATTGAACAATAAAACCAGATCACTTTCTCAACTTATTGGTCCATTTTTGTATACCCTGTCTTACATACTAAAAACTATTAAAATGTGCAATGACAAAATTGAGTAAAATTAAATTGTTTGCATTGTTTGCTTAGAAAATACATATTCTGTTCCATTTTATAAATTCTCTTATCGACATCGATTTCAATAGGCTGTGTTTTAATGGCTTGTGAAATTGTTAGGGCGTCCGCCAGTTGGATTTTTTATTCTGCTATTATGGCAGTTGTTGTTTTTTATACGGCTTAAATGGCACTGGACAGTTTACAATTTGCGCATTGGCCATAAAGTAAATACTATCCGTTGCAGTCTCAAAATATCAATTTATCTTCAACTTTCAACTCCCAGCGAAACTCCAGCTGCAGCTCAAAAAACTTGCTTGCTTTGCATACAAAATGGAGTGGAGTGGAGTATAAATGCTGGGTCTGGGTCTGGTTCTGAGCTCCAGCTTCAGCTTCAGCTCGTTCAGGTCCTTACGTCGGACACGTATCTGGGCAATTTTTCAGGCTGAAGTTCTGAATTCGAGTAGCTGCTGCAATGACGATGCATAAGTAGCAACAATAAATACAACAACAACAGTATGCAACAAGATGAAGCAGCAGAGATGGGCCATCACTTTTGGTAGATATGGGAAAAACTGTCTAAAATAAAATAAATTACTAAACAATGTTTTGGCCACAGAGAGAAGGCTAAATAAAACAAGAGAGAGACAGAGAAAGATAAATAGAGAAAGAGAACTCCATTCATTTTTATACCTTAAAGCAGCTGTCATTGTTGTTGTTGTGGTTGTTGTTGTTATTGGAGCTGTTGTATGGGAGACTCCTGACGTGCTGGCACTTTTTGGTAGCCGCATCACTTTAATCTAAATGTGAATTGCACATTGGCACAGAGACTCGCAACACTCGACAGTTATGTATACAATGCACAATATTTTATGTTTTGTTTATGACACTCAGATGCCATTATTTGAACAGAAAAAGAGGCAGATCCTTGGGACCCTTTGCATATTGATTGCTCGAGTTGATTATTATGTTGGTATTAATATTAAGCGCTCGTTTAGACAAGACATCTGATTAGCATTTTACTACATTCACTTTATAAATTTGCAAATATTCATGCATATGAAAATAAATAAATTTAAAATGAATATGCAATTCTATTATTTAGTATAGTAACGCAAGTTGTGAACTATAAATTTTAAAACAGCATAAATATATTTAAATATATATTAATTTTTATATTTATAATATTTTTCTTTACAATGCAGTTCTCAAAAAATTAGAAACTTTTAAATAAGTAAAATTTCTTTCCACTTCTCTCGCTTAATATTCACATTTCGAATCGATAGAAAAATGAATTTTATTTCTCTGACTACACAAAATAGTTATCGTTTTCTATGCCGACTATTAATAATAGCAGGCAAAACATTTTTGAAAATCTATCAAATAAAAAGCAAAGCATTAGAAGAATAGCCAAAAAATGTTTGTTCATGCAGTTGGCATGTCAGCTCCATTGACCGTGAGAAATACAAAGGCCCAGACTTGGAGGTGTAAGAGTATTGAGGGATGGGTAATACAGTGAAAGACATTCAAGACTGTGTCTGTGTGTGATTGTGTGTGTGTGCGACCGCCAATGCGTCGCCATCAACAGCGCCAGGACGCCTCCAACCCAAAGTCCTACGAACTTTTGGGTACAAACTCATTTCCATTGATGTGCAATGAACGACAGTTTGAAAAATGCATATTGGTTCATTCACTGCTGCTGGTTTTGTTGATATATTTCGTGTTTTGCATAAAATAGAAAAATTAGTTAAGTAGAAAAGTAGAAAAATTGAATAAGAAGAAAAATTTAAGTTGATTTAGCCATATGCGTCTTTATGTTTAAGCTGAACTATATAAGGTATATAATAAAGAGTTCAAACCTATATTAAAGGTAGATCAAATGAAATCTATTTTTTCCATAAGAAACGTAAAGTTTATTAACCAAAATATGTTGAAATAATACAGTATCAATTTAGCAATTAATTTGTTAATAATAAGTATTATCAGGTGAATTAAAGTGAAATTGACACGCCTGGTAAAAAAAATATTCCTTAGTCATCTATCGCCTATAAGTAAAAAAAAATTATAAATTTATATTTTCAATGTTCTATGATATTTTATGCAAGAAGATAAAATATGCATTGCTTGCACAAAGTATTATTTAAGTTATTTTTACGATTTAACATCGAACAAATATGATCAGAATCTAGTTATCTTTGTATCATTATTTTTAAAGCTTATCCTTAAAAGTATTTGCTTTGGCGACACGAAGTTTTTACCATATTTATTAGAGACCTCTCTATAGAGTTTATTTATTTTTGTATATCCCTATTGGTGGTAGGGGTAAGGTGTTCAGGTGCACAAGAAAAACGTCGGTGCTAGTGATGCATATAGAGTTTTAAAAAAAAATTCTTTAAAAATGCATACATAAATGCTGCGTCCAGTGTTCTGTGCAGTTGAGTGACAACAGTTGCTGAAAACTCACATGCAAAATGCATTGAAACATATTTCATATGCAATTTCTGAAATTTTTTTATTTATTATTTTTTGTTTATTTACTTGCGAATATTTACTATTCAAGTTATTGGGTAGCTGCATTTGATGGCTCGATTTGTGTGTCGTCGATTGTTGAAATGGATTGTTGAATAAATTAATATTGTATTTTTCATGTACATTTTGCAAAAACTTCAATATTGAGTGCTTTTAACATGTGTTCCTTATGGATTTCGAAGCAAACCCATTAAATTTTTTACTTTAAGCTTTTTGCTTTTTGGGAGTTTCACTTTATGGTGAATGGACAGTGTAGTTGGTATATAAGAGAGCTATTTCCCACAAAAAATACATAAAAGTTAACTCATATCTTCATTAATTATTATGCAAAATTTTTTTAATATATATTTCATTTTATCAAAGATATAAAATAAATAAAACTTACGAGATTCTTGATATAATTGCATTTTATGGGCTGTTTGCTTGAAAAGTAGTTTGATTAATGAAAAAATATTATTATTGGTTTAAAGATATATTTGTAATAGATAACAAATTTATACTAGTTTAATAATTTGTGGGCTCTTTGTTAATACACTGAATTAAGTATAGAAAAACCGGTCAACTAACCGAATAACTTTAACAAATTCAAGGATATCCGATTGTCAAATAACCAAAACTGACATTCTGTGTTTTGTCATTGTCAGAACGTAGAAAACATGACAACAAACAAGTGTCAAGCGAGAAATTGCAGATTTTCATTTTTGCATAATGTCAAACAAATAAAAATAAAAAAAAAACCAAAAAATAAAATATAAAAAACAACAACAACAACGTCGAATATGCTGTTTTATTCTTATAGTGATTGTTGTTGTTGTTTGAGATTTGTCGCGGCATTGCCGGCGATTCAATACAAATATGTATGTGCAATAATAATAAAATTTGTATGCAAAATAGGCGTTGAGTGTTAAATGCATGCAGTGAAAGGCTAGAGAGGGGGAGGCGGGGCTGATCGCGTTGGCGAGTGAAGGGAATTACATACAAAAATATGCAGGCAGCTTGCTTTTGTTGTTGTTGTTGTTGTTGGCTGTGTTGTTGTCTGTGCTGCTGCTGCCTGTTGAAAAATCGTAATCAAAAATTGCGCAATAATTTGCATGTTTATTTAATAGTCAAGCGTCGAGCGCCGAGTGGCAAACCCAACACACTCTTTTCCCCCTCTCTCTCTCTCTCTATCTGTCTCCCTCTCCACTAAACAAACAATTCACAGAAATGACATTTGTATATATGTGTGTGTGTGTGTGTGTGTGTGTGTTTGCGAGTGTGTGTAATGTATTTCCGGTGCAGTGACAAACATTTTGGGTATGCGCCAACTGCAAACTGCGTGCGTTTTTCGTATTTGTATTTAGTTTTTCGCCATTTTTGGTTACTTACCTACCGGACCAGAACCCTATCTTTGGGGCCAGGCCTTAACCAACTACGTCACACAGCAATAGCCACACAATGCTCATTAGTGTGTGTATGTGTGTGTGTGTGTGTGTGTGTGTGTGTGAACCTCTGTGTCTGTTTATGTTTCCATACTTTAATGAAATTGTCTGCGGGCTGGGCTTTTGTCTGATGTATCCCGCTACCTCCTCTCTGCCCGTACACAATATTTTACTTTGTTTTCTGTTTTGTGTGTTTTTCACCATTGCGGCTAATGAAAAGTTTTGCGGCAGATTTTGATGGTCCTCCAAAAATTGAACGGGTTTTTGCGCGGTTTTTCCTACGCTTTCAAATAACCAAATAACCAAAATGTTTTTACCAAAAATAATATACATATTTTAGAGGTTGGAAAATACCAATTTTAATACCATAATTTTTAATGAGAATGAGTTTGCACAATATTATTGAATAGATGAAAAATTAAATTAATGATTTAGAATCATAATTTAGTATAATTTCGAACCTATTCAATTTAATTTCCCATATTAGCAGTTGCTCTTAGAGCTCCGCAAAACGAAATTGCATAAATTTCAACATTTTATGATATAAAAGTCTGATTGAAAATCTATTAAAAAATACATTTAAAACAATAATTATATTAAATGGAAATATTGGCGGATTGTTATACAAAAATTTGCATGAAAAATAATACAATTAGACATGCCGAATTTTACATACCCTATCAGACCAAAATCAAGTTGCCATTATGCATTTACCATAATGTAAAACCGATCGAAAGGATGGAAGATATTTAAGTTTGATAAACTTTTGTTTATATTTTATGAACAGATGCATATTTATACATTTTTTTTTTTTGGAAATAGAATCAAAAAAATGTTTTTTTAATAAATTAACTCATCTTCTTGCCGATACTCTACGGACTATATGACAAAAGTACAAGGACATGAAAATTGCCTAAAAAAACAGAGTCTGTAATAACAATCAATTCAACCGAATATTTTCTGGCAACTCCAAAATAAAAATCAGAGCGACGTAGACATACAACAAGTACAGTGAAACACAAATAAACAAAAAAAAACGTATATATATATATATATATATAGGAATATTCTGCCTTATCGTCATAAATGACTTCACACACAGGGAGAGTAACACACAGATGCCACAATATTTTGACTGTTTTGTAATTTATTTGACATATTTATGGGGTTCATAAATACAGATACATATAAAAATGCGTTTATTTCGATTTGCTATATTTTTCTTTATTCCATTTTTTTTTTTTGAAGTTTTATGGCAAAATACAAAAAAAGTCGGGTAAAAAAAACAAAATTTCAGTAGCAAATCGTTGTGCTTGTTGTTGCTATTTGAAAGTTTGGACTACTTCCAAAACGAGAGAGAGCCTTACACAGCAACAACAACTAAAACGGTGTGTGTGTGTGTGTGTGTGTGTGTCTCATATGGCGCCTGGTCAAAGTTGCAATAGCAAAACATAAAACACTTTTATGTAATGATTTTCACTGTTTCTATTTTTCATTCCCATTTTTTCCCCTGACCAGCTGCATGAACCATTGACAGCTGATGATAAAAAATTGTTACAAAAATAGAAAGAACAAACCCAAAATGTGGGTAAGGGCTTAAAAAAACGACTAGTTGATTACGTTGGAAGAGAAAGATATTTTGGTCAGTTCTTTTGAATTTTTTAAACATTGATCTATTGCATTTATTGCTGGTAAATAAAACCTGAATTGCTGACTGCTTAATGGTTCAAAATTAGTTAGATTAATCGCTTATTGGAAACTGTTTTTATATTGCTTTTCCCCATTAAAGATTCAGAGAAAAATAAATACTTAATCGCTTAATTATGCTTTATTTTTATATTGTAACAATATGTAATTAAGAATCAGATAATATAATAACAAATTTATGTTCGCCATTAATGTCAGTTTGTTGATTTTCAATAACAATAATGACGATGGGGAATTTGTTGGGGAAGCTGCAAATTAAGGATATTTAACTCAAATTTGCAGTTGTTAAGCACAGAATTTTATTTAATTCAAGCATTGAACATTTCGCGCCTTAACACTTTTAATTTATGTATTTACTTTTTGGCTTATTTGCGCTTCTTTGGGATTCCCCTTCGCAGCCCCTTCCTTATGTATGCCCACCACCTGCGGCATTTTCACTGCGCTACATCCAGGTCCTTATTGAAATTCCAAAGTTGAAATGGCTGCAAGACAAGCAGTCAGGCAGGAGTAGGCTGGAGTGGTGTGCGTGTGTGTGTGTGTGGCGGGGGGGGGGGGGGTATATGGGGGGAATGGTTGGTCAAATGGTTGGCTGCTGTTGGCTGTTGACAGTCGACTTCGTTCACAGTCATCAGTTGGCTGGGAAGCCCGCTGATGCCACTTTTTTGTTCTGGTCAGGTTATACTTTTTTTGTGGCTTTTGTTGGTGTTTCGAGCCTCGGTCTGCAGCTGTAAGTGGGTCTGAAAATGTTTCTCGCACTCACTCACACACTCACAATATGTGTTACTGAATTCGGTTGTTGTATCACTACACTCTTTGTGTGTGTGTGTGTGTTGGTACAAGCCAACTTAGTGGCACCCTCGTTTTGGCAACACTTCGAGGCAACACCACGACCCATTGCCCCTCACTCCAAAGTGCCCCATATCAAATCGTTTTGTGTTTGTTTTGTCTGAGTTTTGAGAAACACTTTGAGGTGTTTGCCTCGCAGTTTGTTTGGCTGCTTAACTTTTGATCAGCTTTTAATGTCAAAGCCAAATGCATTTCGTCTGTAAAGTTTCCAAGACCAGCTGATTTATTAAGGTCATTGACTGAGCAAAAGCTAATCTTAAATCATAATAAATTCAACGAAACCACATAAAAAAATCTTAAAATAAAAAACAACAAGCAATATATAAACTGTGTGCATTTTTCTACAAAACCAAAATAAATAATAATAATAATAATACCAAAATAGAAGCTCTAAAAACTTTTGCACATTTTCTGGTTGGCTAATAAGAAACTTCTTAAACTAAATCTATAAACAAAAACGATGATTTGGAAACAAAACAAAGCAAAGCTTTGTATTGTAAATTAATATTTTTCATAGATTCATTGGCAGAAGAAAATAAAATATATTATTTAAAAGTCTTGGCTTTAAAATAGATTGGATCAAAACAGCTGCGCCTTGTGGACTTGCCACAAATTCCCCTTGAAACGCATTTCAATTAGTTGCGGCAATGATTGGAAAATCCAAACAAAAAACAACTTTGACCTTTTTCGAGACACAACTCAAAAAAACAAACAAAACAAAAAAAAAAAAAACTTCATACAATGTGTGTGTTGCATATGGGCAAATTACAAGCCTGAACAGTTCAAAAAGAAATTGAAGCCAACCACTGTGCCACGCCCCCAACTGAATTGAACTCTGGACAGATACTCCATTGTGTTTGGACTTTGCAACAGCTTTCGATAAGCAACTTGCAACTTGTTTCTGACCAGACCACACACACAAACACACCCAACGAGTGCCCCATTTCATGTTTGTTCGCATTTCCTTAGTGCGTTCCATGGGACAACAAATGTGCCCCTAAATGGCACTATATATATACCCATAGGTGTATCCTCCCGCTCGCACTTAATGACTAAGCTGGCAGCCATTGTTTTGTTTTTGTTTTTGTTTGTTTCTTTTTTTTACCATTTAACTTCGATGTTTTCCTTTTTTATTCTTTATATTTTCCATTTGTATGTTTGTTTCTTTTCATTTTAATACATTTTCACAATGCTTTTTGTTTCATATTGACCCATTTAACGAGCGTGCGCTTTGTTTTTGCTTTGGCTCCACATATCGTATCGCAGTATTCCACAGTTGCCACAGACTCCAATCGCCCCGCACCCCTCTGCCATGACACTGTGCATTGTTGTTGCTATCGGACTAGGACCGGCGAGTAAAATTGTCCTTCAGCAGAGGTTGCATTTGCCGCTGCTGCTGCCTGCGATTGTTGTGGTTGCAGCTCGTATAACACAACAACTTTTTGGCTGGCATTTTTTTTATTTTGTTATAAAAAAAACTTTTACAATCTACGTTTGTTAAGTATTTTAACGGTATTCTCTCTAGCTGAGAGCATGCGGTGCTTACAGGTAATATAAACCAATGAAGACTGCAAGGCCAACTCACTGAAACCTCCCCTCCCCACCCACTCTCACAGGTTTGACCAACCCCTTCCTTCGCAAAAGTTTTGCGCCATGTCTGCGTTGGGTGTTTATCTGTCAGTTTATGTTTACAAATGTCCACTTTTAATGGTTCTCCATTTAGCTGGTTGCCAACAGCAGCAGCAGCAGCAGCACAAAGGTTCCCCTCCCCCCCTCTATTCACAGGCTTTATCAAACTAGCATGCAGTAAAATACTATTTCAAGTTTGGTTTTCCGTTTTTCATTCCCGCCTGCCTGTCTATCTATCTGTCTGCCCTGCTGCCCATCCGTTTATTTGTGTGTGTGTGTCCTGCCATTCATTTCCCCCTCTACCTTTACCTCTACCTCCCCAGCACCTCACCCATCCTTGCTGTTTAGCACTTCATTTTTGCCACTTTTCAGTTATTTTTTTGCTATTTTGCTTTGCAGCAAAATAATGCCCTGACTTCTCTATGCCATTTATAATGTCTTCGCAGCATGAGAAGCTACTTATACCGTTCGAATTTATCGAGTGCCCCTCTGTCTCCCAGTTAACATTGATGGATATGTATAGCTCTTTTCCTTTTGAATACCCACCGAATTTCTATTCGATTTTTATGAACTTAAATAAAGCTTACAGGACTTTAGATATGTCTCTCTCTTTCTCTCTCTCTCTCTCTCTCTCTATATTTATATATATATATATTTCTCTCTCCCGCTGTCTGAGACTATCAGTCTAACTTCAATTTGCGAAAACTTAATTTCAAGAAAATAATATTGTGTTTCTTTTGTTAAAAAAAAAGTAAAAATATTTGCATAATTGCAGCTGTAAACATACATTAAATTATTTAATTAAAAAATAATATAAAAATATAATAATAATAATTTTAATAATTATATTTAATTATATAAGACTTAATTCTATAATTATAAAATTTGTAATAACTATATTTAATTATATAAAACTTAAGTCTCTAATTTACTCACTCGTTTTTAGTTCTGGTTTACCACTTAAGTCAAACACCTCGTTGAATCCACAACAATAATCATATTAATAATGACTTCTTCCCTGGTGCCTCCTTGACACGGAATTGATGAAATTTCAGTAAATAAGCCACCAGGTTGAATTTTGGCATCAGGTTCAGATGATAACAGCCTCGTCGCCTGTGTTTAATTTCATTTAGCGGAACGCATATAAAATTATATTCTTATCCCTAATGTTTTGGGTTTTGCGTTTTCGTTATGCTTTACAGATTTTATTGTGGCGCTGAAGGACGTGTCGGTGAGGATACCGCAGGCGGTGAAGAGGGGCAGCAACGCCCTGTTCACCTGTAATTACGATATGGAAAACGATACGCTATATTCGGTGAAATGGTACAAAGGGAAACGTGAATTTTATCGCTACACACCCAAAGAGAATCCGGCAATGAAAGTGTTTGCCATGACAAGTGGTCTTAATGTCGAGGTGAGTACGAAAGAATACATACATATATATATATATATATTTAAGTACATGTGGTGTATATATTTACACATATATGGAATATGCCCCATGGGCTGCTCAGTGTTTGGGCCTCACATTAAGAGCACATGCTGCAGTTGCGTGTCATAAAATAACAAACGCACTGTAAATTATGCCCATAATGGCTGATTGCATTAAGCCAGTCGCGTTGGCAAAATCTCATTTGGTCGTTTCACAACAATCTCTGAATGTTGTAATTATGCACAACAACAACAACAACAACAAAGGAGACACACAGCCAGAGTGAATCCATTGAGTTCCGTTGCCCAATTAGTCTGCTTGCGATTGACTTGCGGCTCATTAAAAAACAGTATATGTAAATTGCATTATACAAAAAAATACTCCCATAAAGTTGATGAGCGGGAGTTCTTCAGATTTTCCGTGTAAATGCAGCCGGGGCAATTAGGTGTCCGGGCTAAATTGGGTTAAATGTCCGGCGAAACCAATCCACTTCAGTCCACTTCAATTCAGTGCAGTTCAGTTTCAGTCCGGAGCTGTCAAGTGGCAAGTGTCATATTTTGTGCACATTAAAGACCATCTTTAAATTCAATTTATTAAATTGAACTGCCACACAGAAAATACCACACACATGCCACACACCCACACACACACACACACACACCACTGTCAAAGATTTAATTTCGCGTAAACAATTTCGAATTTTCCGAGTGGTTGATAAGTTGACAAGTCTCGAGTGCTCGATAAATGCAACACATTTGTGGCACACAATTAAATGAGCAGCACATTTAAGCTTAAAGCTGTAATAAATTTAACATTTATTAATAATGGCAAACCTTTAATATCTATTTCGATTTGTATTTATATAAATGGATATTTGGCAGTTATTGTTGGCGATTGGTCAACTCATAAATAAAAGATTTGCAAGCACTTCGTCATATTTTTAATATGGCATAACCAAATTGCAAAAACGCCTTTGAGTCAAAGCAATCAAAGGGGCAGCAGCTCTTAGCTTGCAACTTAAAATGCAAACCATTTGTGGGGCACCTTTCATCAACGTATGATTTTCCCTTAAATTTTCCTTTTCACTCTGCGTTATATTCAATTTCTATGCAGTGCATCTGGCCAATTTTTCCAACTAATTCTTTCTATCTCCATCGCTCTCCCTCTCTCTCTCTCTTGCTTTTCTTTTATTATTCGTTATCTCTTTCATTTTTCAAACACATTTGCAGAGGAACCTCTCGAATCAGAGCCATGTCGTGCTGCAGTCGGTGCCGCTGAATATTTCGGGCAAATTTACATGCGAAATATCCGTGGAGGCGCCCACATTTCAAACGGCTATGGTGTCCGGTGAAATGGAGGTGGTGGGTAAGTAGAAACTGAAATGATGCAATAAAAATGCTGTCCAGCAAAACGACGAAAATAAAAAACACACATAAAAAAATATAAAATGAAGGCGAAAAGCAAATAAAAATTGGCGAAAGGCGGTCCTTTTGCAAAAGCAAATTAATTAGACAAATGGGCCCACAGCCTTTGCCATTTTTCGAGTGCTGGTCAGCTAATTTTACATTTCCATTATACACTCTGAACACACACATATACACTCACACATCTCTTTGCTATACCTGTGTGCTGTGTTTTCTATCTCTTTTTCGCAGAGTTACCGGAAGAGCACACAGTGGTTACCGGGATCCAGGCACGTTATCGCATTGGCGATTTGGTCGACGGCAATTGCTCAATTAAATACTCGAAGCCGGCTGCTAATTTGACATGGACTATTAATGGTATTGTGGTAAGTTTTGGTTTCGGTTACTCCGCTCCGCACCGCACCGACGTCATCCATTTCGTTCCCGCCATTCAATTAGAGAGCGCTTCGAGCCAATTTCAATTGATGGCCCGGCAATTTTTCAATTAGAGTCCCAACCGATTCCCATAAAAGTTACCACTCCAACACTTAATTCTCACTTGAATTGGCCAATTGTAGGCCATCGCCATTCAAGAGGTGTTTGAGCAATTTTAGTTGTTTTAGGTATTCTGTGTATTTCTTGAAAACTAAATTATAATAAAAAGGCAACTATGATTTGAGATATATCCTTATCTTCCTTAATTGCAGCTCTAAT
Organism: Drosophila demipolita; assembly: GCA_035042405.1. NCBI lineage: Eukaryota > Metazoa > Arthropoda > Insecta > Diptera > Drosophilidae > Drosophila > Drosophila demipolita. Next base: position 589,581 of record JAWNLI010000021.1, read on the forward strand.
CTACAAACTTGTTGGAATTAGATATTCGCCTAAGTAGCTGAATAGTTGTTATATATTTTTTAAATTTATTTAGATGCCTAGTTTTAAATTCAAATTTTATTTACAATTAAATATTGCCATAATTCTCGATTTAATTTTAAGATTTAACTAACGTTTAGCTATTGCTGGATCCTGTGATTATAGAATATTTCCTTTATAATTTATAATTGTAATTAAGGTTTACATATAATTGATTGTAAATATTTTCTTTATCATTGTAAGTAAGTTTTACATATTATATTTATTTTATTTTATATTTACATTATTTTATATTGTAATTATTTAATGTATATTGTTTTCATAACGTCACTTTATTTTTAATGTAATTATTAACATAATATGATTTTTAATTCTCATTCAACATACTCATTCAAATTATTACCACAATTCTCAATTTAATTCTAAGATTTATCTCAAAGAAACTTTAAGTATAGCTTGCTTCTATGATTCTTGTAATTAATTTTTACATATATATTTATATTTATATTAATTATTTTTATTTTATATTGTAATTGTTTTATGTTTATTTTTTTAAAAGCTGACTTAAATCTTGATATGGTTATTTACTTAATATAAACTTTATTTCTCCTTCAACTTACTTAAATATTTTTTGTTCTTTACATATTTAAAAGTGACTTTAAGTCGATTTCTGTTTTTATTATTTGCATTAAATTGTGTGGAGCTATCCTTGGAGCAATCCACTTGTGATTACTTTCCCGCTTGGAGCTCTAAAACAACTTTGTGTAGTTGCACCGTTTGGCAATCTTTTAGCGTTTAGTGTGCGATTTTTCATGTGACGTGTGTGTTGCACACACACTTTTTGGCACCTGCGTTCCGTAGGATTCTTTCCTATTTTTTGTATGCTCTCTTTTTATTTTTTGTGCCTGAGATTCCCCCATATATTTTGATAGGCAGTCACTTTTTATGCCTTTTGCTTTTACCGGCTGTTTTATGGCTGCAACCACAGCAGGCAGTTTTAACATATCTTGGCAGAACGGCGGAGGGGAGAGGAGGGGAGGGGTTTGCTCTCTTAGCTGCTGTCATAGTTCTGCATGATTTCATACAGGTGGGCAGGGCAACTGGGGGGACATTAGGAAGTGGAGGCAAGTAACATGACCCGACATTTTCGGGTCTGCTGCCATTTTGCAGCGTTTTGTTGCAAGAAGCGTTTAGGTTGTCAGCTAGTTTTTGTGTTTCCGTATTAGGTTTAGAATTTTGTCTGCTTCCACGTTATTGTTTCTGTAAATTATTTGGTGAGTAGCAAAAAAAAAGTGAGAAAGAGAGTTGGGCAGAGAAATGGGGTAACTTTGTGAATTTCAGTTTGGCTATGGCAATATATCATATGATGTGGGTTCTTATGCCCTGAATACTACTTATAAGTTCAGTTTAGGTGCTGTGATTCAAGGCCTGGCAAAATGGCATTTCCATTGTGAATTGCAAATGAAAATAAAATGCAAGAAAATATTAAAGTTGAGTTTTTAAAATGAATTTAAGATTTTGTTGCAGCAAGTTGAGTGAGGAAATTCTTCTTAAGTAGCTAACTAAAATCACATCAATTTAATTTAATTTATTGATTTAATTGAACTACTAATTTTATGTAATTTAATTTGTAATACTAATTTTATAATTTTTGTGTTAATTGCTGTCTCTTTAAACGCCACAATTAACTACTAAAAATATGCTTAATGGCAGAGGTTAAATTGAGTTTAATTTTAATCCAGCAGCTTTTGGAAAGTTGTTAAAAACCGAACAAACTTTTGTAGAAGGTGATTTGAGTTCTATTCTAGCGCAGAATTATCAATAAATTGTGCATTGACTGAATTAAAAATTAAAAGTTAATTTGGAGTTCCTTAAGTTTTTAAGCCAACTGTTTGTCAAAAGTGCAAAGCTGCTGCAGCCAGGGACAGCCAGGTTTAAAAAACAAGTTAATCCCGTTAGCCAGCTATCGATGAGGAGGGAATAATCTGTGCATTCGGGTCTTAAAATATATTATATTGTCGAATTGGTAATTCTTTGTCCTATTTTCTGGCTTATTTTGTTGAGTTGCATTGCCAATCAGAATGGGGCAAAGAAGGCGGATTCCGATTTTAAAATATTACAAATTCCATTTCTAATTAAAAAAAAAAGACAGCTCAAAATTATGAAAATTAACCAAGGATTGTTTTACAACAAGCTGAAATAAATAAGTTTTTTGAAACACATAAATACTATAAATGAAATAAAAATGCAATTATTAGTTTTACGAGCAGAGGGGGGAAAACAGAAGCTTGGCGGCATCAAGTGCAATAAACAGGAGAACAACTGCAACAGTTAGGGAAAGTTTGAGAAAGAGAAAGCTGGAGAGAGAGAGAAGGAGAGAGAGAGAGAGAGAGAGAGGGGGAGAGAGAGAGAGAGTGGCGAGTGCGTTCATATTTTTATCATTATCAAAAAAAGCAATTCAGCAAAAACTAACACAAACAACACTTAAGTGTGGTTGGGTGTGTGTGTTGGGTGTGTGTGTTGGTGTGTGTTGGTTCGCCACTTGATCTTTTAGCTAACGAGCACTTTTCAACAGGACCTGCCCCACCAACTCTGCCCCAGCCGACTCATGTGTGTGCTGACAGCATAGGCGAATGAGGAGCGTGGAGGGTGGGAGAAAGGAGGAGGGAGGGGATGAAGGCAAAGGCCTGTCAGGCTGGCAACGATATCTGCTGGCACTTCAAACTAAACTCACCGCAAACAAAGTGGCCTCGTCCTAGCAGCCTGTCTGCCTCGCCACCCCCTCTCTCCCCTCCGCCTGCACGGACAGTGTTCCACTTAATCACTCAAGCGTGAATCTATTCATCATTCATAAGTTATAAATTTGCCTGCGATGGGTATGTTTTTGGGCACAACGATGGCGTAAGAAGTGGCCACCCCCCCGTCCGTAACCTGTCTCTGACTACGGCTCAGGTTCCGAACAGCATCCACTCAACAGTTGCCACTTGTGCATTGTGCATTGTGTGGCACTGTGGCACTGTGGTGCTCTGTGTCGGCTGCGGTGCTTGATAAGTGCTCTGTGCCACACACACAAATCGTCATTGAATTCAATCGTAGCCGAAATGTGTGTTTTTCTAAAATACAAAAAAAAACCTGCCACGCCTCTTCATATTGAATATATTCGATATTCATAGTTGAGGCAAGTCCGTTGCCATCCTTTGAGCTGATGTATTGAAGCGAACACTCATTCGATTTATTCGTTTCAATCGTTCCACACACACTTGACACACTCACTGCCCACACACTCTGAATTCAATATTTTTTGGTTTAATCTCAGGTGCCGCCGCATCACATCAAGACGTATCAGATCGAGAAACAGGAGAACAGCACTCTGGAATCTGTGACAAGTGCCATTCACTTTATGGTCACCAACCAGCATTTTCTCAAGGGACAAATGAGGGTAATTCCCACGATTGATATGATTAAACAAATGGCAACAAATTTATCAACCCATTTTCACGATTTTCCAGCTCAAGTGTACGGCGAATATATTCGACATATTCAAGGAGGAAATCGAGAGCATTATCGAGGAAGATCGACCCAGAATAATGGCATCGGGCAGATCGTATGATATCAACAATTATCCACTGGATGAGCATGGCAATAATAATGGGGATCGGGAGCGTGGCGGCTACGAGGATCATAATGAATCATATTTGACATACTATTCGGGTAAGTGTTGCATAATGTCAAAAAGACTACTAAAATAAATAGATTACAAAAAATATAAGTTGCTTTATTTGTAATATTTTATTTTAACGGCATAATACTAAAATAAACACATAAAATTATAAATAGAATAAATAAAATAATAGTTGCTTTATTTATAATATTTTATTTATATTTTATTTAAACGGTATACTATAAAAATAAACAAATAAAATTATATATAGAATAAATAAAATATCAATTGTTTTATTTATAATATTTCATTTATAATTTATTTTAACAAACATTAAACGTATTTTTGGGCAACGCGAAACGCATATTCTAAAAACTAGATTAATTCTTAGAGGCTTAAAATACATATAAATTATAAATTGCTTTATTTGTAACAATCAAAATGCTTTTTAACAATCAAAATTGATAAATTACTGAAAATTTCTTAAAAAATTAACTCTTTTTAAACAATGTGAATTGGATTTAATAGGATTTCCATAAATTCCAGCAGGCATCAATAAAAATACAAAAACAATTTGCAAATAATACAGTTGAGATATTAATTAAAAGTTTCAAAGTATATTTATAATCATTTGAGTAAGCATACAAATGTCACAAATAAATCGAAAATTCTGAGTACCAAAAACAAGCCTCAATTAAAATGCAAGAGTTTTTCGAATTTAGTCAGCGTTGAGTTTTTGCTTGAACAAGAAAACATTTTAAGAAGTGTTTGCCAGCCTGATCCTAGCAACCAGTTGCAAGCAGTTTAGGATGTTGGCGAGAGGGTGTCGGAAGGGAAGGTGGAGAATTGAAGGAGCAACACTTTTGAGCATCTGTTATGTCAACTTTCAATAGTTGCCCAAGCCACTTGGTGTCCTGCGTCCTGAGTACTGAGTACTGAGTGCTGAGCCGTCCCACCCCTTTTCAGTTTGCTGCTCGAACGTACAACGTAAATTATGCAAATAACATTTGCCAGCATAAACATTCAGCTGCAGCTGCCTCTGCCTCTGATGTTGCCCCTGATGCTGCCCCTGATACTGCTGCTGTTGCTGCTGCTTTGCTGTTCGTGGATAACCGAGGCGCTTATCGAATCAATTGCTGGGGCCAAATCAAATTGGTATAAACTTCGTTTAAGACATGAAAGAGTGTCGCGACATCCAACACACAGACAGACAGACAGACGGGCGGAAGTTGAACTCCTGTCGGCAGTGGCCCAGCGGCAATTTCGAATGGCTGTTTGCCTTTTGGGGCGATTTTCTCTAAATTTCGCTCTAGCAAAGTAAAGTTGATTGTGGTGTGCCGCTTTCTAACTCTCTCTCTCTCTCTCCCTCTCGCTCTCTTTCGCTCTACCTGTCCCACTCTCTAATCGAGTTAGTTGTTTATTTATTAAAATATTTGTATTTAAAATGAAATCGACTTGCAACAAAAAAGAAGCCCAAATATTCGGCATGCGCTGCAAAGTATGCAACATTATTTTGTATGTCAGCCAACCATGCGAAATGAACTGGTTTTTGGGTGTGGATTCTTTTACTGTTAGTCGTAGTACCGATTGGAACCGACTTCTGCTGGCTGGTTGTCGATTTTTGTGAACTTTATGCAAATGCAATGTTGACATGAACACCAGACACACTCTCACACACACACACACGAGAGTATATTTTGTTGACTGGATTTGGTTGCTTCTTTTTTTCTTTGGTAGACTTATCATTTATTTTTCAGACTGCAGCAAGCGAGAAAAACTCAATGGAGTGCAAGATGGTTTGGAATAAAACATGAGTCCATTACTCCAACATGGAAATGAGCTGATGGAGTATAAAAAAAAGATATATTCACTTAATATAAAAAAAAATTCCACATATCTCGTTGCCTCTCACAAGGAACCATATTTTAATTCTTTTATTTAGGATCTACATGCAATAAAATGCTGAGTACAAAAAAAGCTTTAAAACTTTCCCCACTCTTAATTATTTCACAATTGCCTTAAGGCTCTTTGCTAATGCTAATCGTCTCTCTCTGTATAATTCAGCCTCTCTAACCAATTCCGTCTCTTTCATTCTTTCCTTTGTAGCCGACAATAGTGCGTCGGGCGCTGCGAGTGCAACGCATGGAATCTTCTGGAGCCTTTGGCTGTTAAAGCTGGTGGAGACGCTGCCCTTTCAGCACATTGCAAAGCTCCACAGACACATCAACAGGCAGCTGCTGAAGTGGGCGTGGCACTTTGATGCATTCGCCCAGCCACCCAGTGGGCTGTGGGTTGCCCATCAAATTATCAACTGTCAATATGCCAGCGAGAGGCTAACAGCGACGCAACAGTCGACTACCGATGCAGACAGCGACAGCGAGAGTGAGCGTCAGAGTGAGGGGAAGCGCAGCAGTGATGTGACACTGTCAAAGGCAGCGTTGAGCAGCGACAAATGCTTTTATAATTGTCAAATGGCGTTGGCAACACTTTCGTCTGGCAATTCGAATCTGGATCAGGCAAACGTTCAACGAGACGCAGAAGAAGAACTCCATATTGACGATGATGATGATGATGATGATGACGTTGGCGAGGAGAATATTGCGAGTGCTGCCAGTTTGAGAGATGATTTAACTGCAGCTTGCGCTGAAGCAGTGCCACTAAAGCGTCAACAGCTGTCAGCGACACTTGCCAAAGGGGGCGTGTCCACGCAGCTGGATCAGCGATTATTGATGACTTGGCAGAAGTTGGCAACGCGACCAGCAGCCGCTGCTCTCATCGCGTGCTGATGGTGAATTGATGATGAAATGCATTTCAAAAAGTAGCTTAAGGTGAAACGAAATGCGCCGAGAATATTTCTCTTAACACCCCATCCCACTACCCCCTACTCCAACCCATTCCCCACACTCCTACACCCATCAGTCGGCTCTTTCTTTTTTGTTCTCTCTTTGTTGCGAGTGCAATAATTAATGCCATAAGACAAGCAGAAATGAAATATTGAAAGGGAAAAGTGCTTAACTGTCAAAATGACATATTGAGGCTTGAATTAAATACAAAGAAGAAGAAAAAGCGCAAGAGAAAATCTGTAATTTGATATTAATGCAATGGCAAATGCGAAAACTTATTAAATGTAATAAATTAAAAATAAATATAATAAAAAAAAACATATATTTAGAAAGAAATGTATGCCAAATAAATAACATGTGGAGCGCATTGAATATATATCATATATAACTATATAAGAGTTATACTTGTATAAAATGCATAGCAATTAGTAAAAAATAGGCAATATAATTAATAATTAAACTATTTCAGTTTGTTTCGCTTGTAAGCACAGTTTGATTATCACTCGCAAACTTATGTGCAGTTTGAGAGCCACTGCTCATTTCTGTTTATTACAATACACAGCTGTTTGCGCTGATCACAGAAAAAGTTTTTCGCTCTCGCTCACACTAATTTCTATTTCGAAGAGAGAACTGTTGAAAGCTTTCAGAGGCTGAAACTAAACTGCACTTGAGCTTAGCTTTTTGTAATGCAGCGCTATTTACAGCAAATAATGAGTTTGCAAAAGGAATTCAAAACGTTTACAGAGCTTAGACACACACCCATACACACAGATGTTTTGATATCACGGTTCTCTCATTGCACGAGCATTTTGTAAATAAAGTTTGGCTAATCAATAGAATAAGGATTAAAGCGTAATTGATAAACGTAAATAAGCAAATATAATAATAATAAAAGCATTATATAGAAAGGAACTTTTTACGGTTTTGGAAGCATGCAAAATTAATTACTGATAGTTTTCATTTGTAGACACGGAAAACCCATTCTGAAGACAATGCAAAGAAAAGGGAAAAGAAATTCTTTAAAATATTCATATTATTTCAAGCAATTGCAAACAAAAAACTACAAATTATTTAAAATTTTTGGCAAACAAAAATCCAACGGTAAACAGTTCCTTTGCCTTATAATTAAAACATTGCAACTGTAAATTGAAAGGAAATGAAAAATTCAAAAATTAACAAATAATTATAAAAGATTCGAAAATTCATCGGAAACTCAAATGAGAAATCGAATCAAATACGAAATATATGTTTAATCAGCTCAAATAATATTCAAACAAAAAGAGAATGCAGCAAAGAAAAAAACACAATATAAATAATAAAAATTATGATAAATAATAATCAAAATTGGGAATATTGTATATAGTAAAGTATTTTAAGCAGTTGTCTAAACAGCACAAAAAAAATCAATTGTGAATTTATGGTTAATAAATTTGTATGTGTAAATGTTGAATATGATACAAGAACATATAAAAAATATAAATACAACTATAAACATATATCTATAGATATAAAATATATAATAATATAAATTGCATGCGCTCAGATTTATATTAATCAAAAAGTGTTGTGAAAGTTGTCTTCCCTTATTTATTTATATATTTATTCATTTGCCTAATTTTCGATGTGATTCGATTTATTTGGTTGTTATTTTTGGGTCTCAGTTTTGCTCAGCTATATCGATATGGAAGTGCGGCGAGCTCTGTGTGTATATAGAAAGTAATCGAATTTGATTCTTTTAAATGTTTTTCAAGGTATACAAAAAATCAAATTAAAACATAAATGTTGTCTAGCAGCTAAGCTCGAGGTAGTCTTAGGTTTATATAAACAGATATAATATATAGATATAAATTAAAAAATAAAAACAAAATGCAAATGCTTACATTGAATATAAAACACATATTCATATTTAAGAAAGCGATTAAAGCGACAAGAACAACAAATAAAAAATAACCAAACAACAATGAAATGCAAAAAATTAATAATAGCCACGAACACAAATCCAAATGTTGTAAAAAGTAAATACCACAATAAAAATCCCATATTTTAAGCATAACATTTAAATGAATGTAAAAAGTAAATTAAAAACATGGCAAGCATTAGTATTTATTGGCTATTATTGGGTTTTATAATAAGCAACATAAATATATAATAAATAAACAATAATAAATTATAAATAATGATATATCAATTTGATTGGTTACTAAGTTTTTTTTAATGGATAATAATTACCTACTGCATGTGTACACTTTTTTATGCCGACCACTGTAAGCACTGCAAGTTAGCAGCGCCATCTATGGCAATTCATATTTTGCACGGCAATGCTTAGTTTTTGCACCCAAAAGCTTTTTATAGAACTCCGCTTGCGAGCCTGAAGCGAAAACAAACAAAGCTTTCTGCTGCTGCTGCAATTGGCTTTTTCTGTTTGCTCATTACACGTGTTGATCGGCCCTCGCTCCCCGCCACCGATTAAACTCGACCAACGACGCTCTGCAGTTAGCCAAAGCTCCGCCTGAAGGTCAGACGGGACAAGATCCAGCCTCACGCCTTGCCCTTGGAGCAGTCAACGCTCATCAATGACGACGAAAGCACTGCTCGCGGCAATTTGCATTTACTACGACGCGTTGTATTTCGACAAAAATTATAATTAGGCCTCATTAAGTTTAGTATTTAAAAGAAAAAATTAATTCAATTAATTAAAACTTGACCTTAAAATCGGACAACAATTTCAATTCGCTTTTTCAGTTTTTCTCTTTCTTGTGTTTTCCACGTTTCGCACGTGTCTCAATTTATTTATTGTACCCCTTATTCGACAGTGCTTATTTTTTTGGTTCAATTGAAAAAAATAAGACGACTGCCAACAATTTCCCTTTGCTGAAATTTGACCAATTGACGGAACATTAATTGTGCCCAAAGTTAACAGAATTTTTTTTACGTTAATAAAAAAACCCGAACGAGCGTCTTACTTGGATAAATTATATTTTTTTGTGTCCATAAATAACATTTTATTAATATTTGTGTTAAATAACTAAAAACAAAATTACAATAATTTATGGAAAATTTGTGTCTATTGTGTTACTATTAAAAGAACAAAGTTTTCGAAATTACGGTAAGTGGTTTGTTTTGGCGGGAATTATTGTGTGCGATATTCGCAATGGCGCCAAAATTTACGCACAAATGTTAACGGCACTAGAGCAGCTTAACAGCGCACTGTTAACACTGTTGGTAACATTTTCCACAGCGTGTTGCTTGAAGCTAATGTGAAACATTTTATAAGGGCTACCAACTTGTCTGTAAATAATAAATAAATGTAAGTAATAAACTTGATCAATTAAAGAGAGATTAAACTTAACAGAGGGTACAAATTCAATTGGTTTTAAATCTAAGAATGAAAACAATGGGAAATATTACTCATTATATTTTTTTTTTGAGAGCCTCTCTTTGCAGCTGTCGCCTGACAGCTAAGTGCAGCTGTGTTCGACTCTCTCCGCGTGTTTATTTTGTTTGGCGCTCTCGGAGAGTGGTTCGTTGACCGCAGCGCTAATTTGTGTGCATTTGTATGCATTTCCCCAGGCTCCGAACCAGGCTACATCTCTCACAATTTACCGTTCTTTAGCCAGCAGCTTCCGCTGGCTTGCGCCTGATTCGATCCCCGACTCGATCACAAAATGCCAAAGAACGTTCAATTGCCTTTGAGTCGTACAAACAAGTGGTAGCAATAAAAGTTCCTCAGCTAGCAGCAAATAAATTCTGCACAATTTATACCAATAGAGAGAAAGAGAGAGAAAGAGAGATAGATTAGACAATTTCACAAAATACATATTTTTATGGCAGATTATAACGCATTAATTTTAACAGACTCTATATACATATGCATATAGATAACAATAAATAAATGCCTTTCGTCGAAAGATTCGTACAAATCCGTCATTTTGTTATGAACGTTTGTCTCGTCGAGGCCATACAATTCGTCGAGGATCTCTCGCATGCCATTTGCTTGGACTTTCGGGGTCTATTCAATCTCAAATAGAGTCGCGAACTGGTTCGGTAAGTCTACAAAGAAAGTGCTTGGAAAGTGGACGGTGAAAGTGTCCAATTTACTGTAAATTATTTTTTTATCTATGTGTTCTCTGCGTTTCCGTTACGAAAGCAGGAAAACCTCATGGCACCTTAGCAAATTCAAGTAGAGGTTATGTTTGTGGCATTTAACAATTGCATACAAATATTTGTTTAAACTTATTTCAAGTTGCTGATAGCAATTCATTTGAACTAAACTGCAAGATCTAAGAAAAAGCCGAGTTTCAGATTATAAAGAGCGAACCATGCAGAATAAGATTAGCATCAATTTCTTTTTAAAATCATATATATAAAAATATATATTAGTAGATTCTAATATATTGTATTGTTCCTCAACTAAATAAATGTGGCAAAGAAATATATATTTAATTCAAAAATATTTCATCAGCCTTTGATGTGTATCATAAAAGTATCTTAACATGCTTTACATAAATTAAAATTAAAAAATTCGAAAAATAAAAGGTCATTAAAAAAATCCACATAAGAATATATTTCAAAATACATATACTTTCGTGATATAAATAATAATTCAATTTTCAATTTATAATAAAATAAAGTTTTTACAATAGTTTCCAAAGTAATTTCTTATATTCTGTTAAAAGTTGATTTATAATTGAAATATTTATTTTGTACAAATTTTTCCAAATTGCCCATTTTATCAGCCACTCATCCTCTTCCTCTTTTTTCTTTTACTTTTTTACACATTATAATTTATTACAATTAATCCTTTACCAGGTTTTTTTCGGCTTAAATTTTGAATTTTCTTTTGCTTTTTACACACAGCTTAACTCAACAACACACACAGAAACATACGTACTTACTTACACACTTACATACATAACACACCCACACACATACACACGTACACACTCTTACTCACACACACGCACACTATCTGAACTATCTCAGGACATTTAACTTGGTTTCTAAACCTAAACGACCATTCGATAAACAAATTGAACAATTTGAACAACAACCAACCGTCTATCGATCAATCGATACCCCATAACCGATTACCGATTACTGATAACTGATAACCAATAACAGCGACATGCTCTCCTGTGCCCCGTTCAACAATCTGATGTATCCAACGACCGCTGATATCCCCGCCATGTCCAATGGCAAGGGAACACCCCTGGCCCCGGTTGGCCTCAGCAGCCTATCGCTGCCGACTGGGCCGGGGGGCGGCAGCGGGGCGCCGAGCGAGATCTCGTCCGTGGACAGCGATTGGAGTGACATACGCGCCATTGCACTGAAATTGGGCGTACAAAATCCGGACGATCTGCACACGGAGCGCTTCAAGGTCGATCGACAGAAACTGGAACAGTTAATAAAGGGTAAGATCCACAGATTTGTATTCCCAGAATTTATAATATAATATTGATTTCCCATACATATGTAGCGGACAGCGCCATTGAGGGCATGAATGGTGCGGAGTATTTCTTTGATGATGTAAGTTCAAGTTTTTCTTCTCTGAAATAGTTATTAAATACAAGTTCGAAAATATGATTTTCAATTAATTCTTCTAATATTAATAATTATATTATATATATATTTTTCAATTATTTAATTAAAAGAAAACACATACAAAATATTAAAATCAAAATTCAAAGACATTAATTAATATTAATATTTACTTTTGTATGAACTGATTGTATGAACAATGCAGAATTAATTTTATTCCATTTTATATTTATTTTTTCATATAATTTCAATTAATTAAATTAAAAGTCGTACATACAAAATATTAAAATCAAAATTCAAAGATATTAATTAATATTAATATTTACTTTTGTATGAACTGATTGTATGAACAATGCAGAATTAATTTTACTCCATTTTATATTTATTTTTTCATATAATTTGTTATGTATTTTAAGTGTATTTAAATATATTATACTTTATAATGGATTTTAGGCTTATACTTTTTTTTTTAATAATAATTCTTATATCGTATTACTATTTAAATCAAAATTTAAAAAACTTTTAACTTTTAAGTAGTTTTTGATTTTAATAATTGAAATTTCAATTTAATCTAAAATTATCACTAGGATTTAATGAACTCTCTTTTATTATATGTTGTAAATGTTTTTTGTAAGTTTAGTCGCAGTAGGCACTGCAATTTTTGTTCAGATTTAACTTATTTTGTACACTCGCTTAAATTATTAAAGCTTAACAACAAAATTCGCATTTGAAAATTTTGCAAACACATTACAAATTTTAGTGAAGAAACCATTAATGTTAAGCTTATTCTAATTACCGATACAAAATTCAAGTTTATAACTTCAAGACGCATAATTTGCCGATTTATGTATAACAATTGAATTTATTTTAGATCATGAATACCACGGATACCTATGTGAGCTGGCCTTGCAGACTGAAGATCGGCGCCAAGAGCAAAAAGGGTGAGAAGTGAATATTGCAATAATATACACAATATATATACATATATCCCTTCACTCCCCAGATCCCCACGTACGCATTGTGGGCAAGGTGGAGCAGGTGCAACGCGCCAAGGTACACATTCTAAGCAGCTTGGACTCCAGGGTGCGTATGGAAAACTACTTCTTAATCTTCTTATGAGTCATTAATGAGTCCTTGTCCTTTTCTGTCAGGGCACACGAGTGATTATGAAAATGGATGTGAGCTATACGGATCACTCGTATATCATTGGACGCGGCGGCAACAATATTAAACGCATCATGGACGACACAAATACGCACATCCATTTCCCGGACTCGAATCGCTCGAATGCGACGGAGAAATCGAATCAGGTGTCGCTGTGCGGCACCCTCGATGGCGTCGAGCATGCCAGAGCCCTCGTCCGGCTCTCCACCCCGCTGCTCATCTCCTTTGAGATGCCGGTGATGGGGCCGGGCAAACCACAGCCGGATCACGAAACGCCCTACATCAAAATGATTGAGAGCAAATTCAATGTGCAGGTAAGTTCCTTGAAAAGACAATGAAATTTTGCAGTAAAGTCTATAAAATGATTGTTAAATATTTGGAATAATATAGTAAAATAGTGTCAGAAATTGTAAATCAATTTAGACAAAAATTGTTATAAAGTGTTGAAATAATAAACTAAAATATTTGCAGAAACTGTAACTTATTTCAGACAAGTTTTTTATATTATATTTGAATTTTTAATATATATTGCATATGCTGATCTTTCATCTGCAATTTAGTCAGTTCACTAAAATAGTCAAATTTGTTTTTAATTCGATTTTTTTTAAAATTGTTATAATGATATTTTCTAAATTGAAAAAATATTTTATTTAACATAATATATCAATATTAATTAAATTAATTCTATTATTAAAATATAACTGCTGCATTTGCCAAACTTTCTTTTTCTTTTTCCAAACTAATCAAAATTGCATTATTAAATCGTTGATTTTGTTAATTGTAGGTCATATTTTCATCGCGACCCAAGCTGCACACCTCCCTGGTGCTGGTCAAGGGCTCCGAGAAGGAATCCGCCCAGGTGCGAGATGCCACACAGCTGCTGATTAACTTTGCCTTTGAGAGCATTGCGGTAAGTCTTCGACATGCCACAAACATATCAAAGCCAAACTAATCGATAACTCTATAAATGCAGAGTCAAATTCTTGTGAATGTCCAAATGGAGATATCGCCGCAGCATCACGAGGTGGTCAAGGGCAAGAACAATGTGAATTTGCTGAGCATCATGGATCGCACACAGACCAAAATCATATTTCCCGATCTGACTGATATCAATGTGAAGCCGCTGAAGAAGTCGCAGGTGACAATCAGCGGACGCATCGACGATGTTTACAAGGCTCGACAACAGTTGCTCGGCAACATGCCCGTTGCATTGATATTTGACTTTCCGGACAATCAGACCGATGCCTCCGATATAATGGGCCTCAATGCTAAATATGGCGTCTATATAACACTGCGCCAAAAGCAGCGACAAAGCACCTTGGCCATTGTCATCAAGGGCATTGAGAAGTTTATAGGTGAGTAAACGATTTCAAATTTTAAAAGATTATAAATTAAATTAATTATAAACATATTTATATCTTATTATTGGGCAAAAATGATAAGTCGTTTTATAAACGAGATATATTAAAAACTAAGAACGACATATATAAATAGAAAATATGTAGAAAAAAATATATATATAGATTATTATATATTATATTATATATAATATTATATTATTTTATATTATATATATTATTGCCTATTAGATGCCACTTTCTGAGTTTGTTGGGTTGAGGGCTTCTATGCCATTGATATTCATAAAATGCATCCCTAAGATGCTGCATCTTTTATAAATAAGATATACAAATACGATATATAAAAAATCATTGATTAAACTGATTTTACGCTACTTTGTGCGAAAATCAAGTAAACATTTTATTTAAGAGCCATAAAATAATAATATAAATTCCCATAAATATTGTTTTTATTAAATATTTATCAATTATCAGAAAAGACAGTTTATTTAGTATGAGTAAAACTGAGACAAAACTGTAAAATAATAATTTAAATTCCCATGGAACAAGTCAAATCAGATATAAAAGTTTTTATAATAATATTGTTATTACATTATAAGAATTTAAGAAAACATTTTATTTAAGAGTTTTATTAATAATTATTTAAATTCCCATAGAACAAGCCACATCAGACAGAAGAGTTTTTATAATAATATTGTAAAAGACTTTTTATAATAATATTATTTTTAATTAAATATTTAACAATTATCAGAAAAGACATTTTATTTAGTAAGAGTAAAACTGAGACAAAACTGTAAAATTCTAATTTAGGTTGATTAAATAGGTGCAATTTCCAGGGTTACCTCATCTCTTAAATCGAATATATTAAATTAAAGTCAAATATAGAATATAATGAAAATAAATTAAATTAAAATTAAATATAGAACATTATATAAATAAATAAAATTCGAATATATCAAATTAAAATCAAATATAAATAAATTAAATTCTCATTAAATTTCCTACTCTTTTTCAGACAAAATCTATGAGGCACGCCAGGAGATATTGCAACTGTCGACGCCTGCACTCCGGCCGGAGATACCCGAGCACTATTTTATGCCCAAGGACAAGGCTGTAAATGCGGCGTATCGCGCACAGTTGACGGCTCTGCTTGCCGGGTATCCGGATAGCCCCAAGACGCCATCGATGCTGCCACCGATAATCGCCCAGTTGGCTGCCTATGGCAACAAGAGTCACAACATGTTGTTGGGCAACAATGTGGGCGCTGGCCTCGCCACGCCCACCGGCATTTGTGCGCCCACGCAAAAGTATATGCAGCTGCACAACAGCACCTATCAGCCGCGCCAGGTGAACGCGATGAACAACAACAACAATAACAACAGCAGCACCAACAACAACAACAATTATCTGCAAGTGCCTGGGGCAAATCTGCTCAAGCCGCTGCCATCTGTGGCAGGAACTGGAACAGGAAACGGAAACGGCACAGGATCAGTGGCATCAGCGACGGCATCAGCAACGGCATCGACAGCTGTGCAATTATCGCCACGGAACAGCTGCAGTCAGAATACGAGTGGCTATCAGAGCTTTAGCAGCAGCACCACCTCGCTGGAGCAGTCGTATCCACCATATGCCCAGGTGCAGACCGTTGTCTCCTCCACGTCCAGCTCGTCGGGCGGCGGGTTGGCGGGCTGTGCGAATCGATCGCATTATTCGCCGGATTCCACGTACAGCAGCGAGGCGGGCAGCATTGCTGGCGCCGCTCGCCTCGGCCGACGCCTCAGCGATGGCGTCCTGCTCGGCCTGGGCAGTGCGACGACGGGCGGTGCCCATCTCTTGCCCGGCAGTGCCGAGAGCTATCGCAATCTGCACTACGAACACCAGCAGCAGCAGCAGCATCATCATCATCAACAGCAGCAGCAGCAACAACAGCAACAACAGCAGCAGCAACAGCAGCGAGCATTTGATTTTGATATGAAACGTGCGCTCGGCTTCAAGGCCATGGAACGCAATCCGGTAGCTGGGGAGCTGCGCACTCCGACGCCCGCCTGGATGGGCATGGGCCTTAGCCGCACCTCGCCGGCGCCCCTGGAGACGGTAGACGACGGTGGCGCCACCGGCGGTGGTGCTGCCAACAATTGGCGTATGCCGCCACCGCCGCCGGGTCTCGGTTCATCAACATACGGACTGAGCGCGACAACGGGTCTGCTCGATGCAACGCCCGTCAGTCGCCGCATGCAACTCTCGCAACACAAGGATATACACACCCTGTTGACAAGCCTCGGCATGGAGCATTACATCAGTAAGTAGCCCACACCAACCACCTCAAACCCCCCTTTGCAAAAGTCTTTCTAAAATATTTTATCTAAAATTTCGAATATTTAAAAAAAAAACGGATTCATAGAATCAATTTTTATGATTTTATTCACATTGACAATATAAAATGTTAAAGCCAAGAACATATTAAAAATGGCTAAAAATTAAGTTGTGCAATCGATTGTAACATACTGAATGAAGTAGGCCCGACTCCACAAATATATATTTATTTATATTTTTATTTATATTTATATATATATATATATATATATATATATAAATACATATCTACATAAAGCGTTGTGTCGATCTAGTCTTATTTTGATCAAGAGAAACTCGGAGACTATAAATCCAGAGAATTTTAACTCAGCTGTATTCATATTATTTAAAATATGATCATATTGATTAAAAATATATATTGACATTTTATTGAACAAATGGAAGCATTTCATCAAAATCGGATAAGAAACACCCAATAAATGTAGCTATAGCTTTTTTTATTTATTTTATTTTAAAACAATATCTTAAGCTATGCAACTATTATTATTAGAATAATAGTAAAAAATTTTATTTTATAGGTAAATTTTTAATTTAGCTATTTAAATACCACTTTTCGACTTAAATCTTAATTTTATTTATGCATTTTATTTATTATGAGAATAATAGTAAAGATTATTATTTAAGCTTATTTATTTAGTTTATTTTGTCTATTTAAATGTTTTTATTATTTTTTTCTAGTATTTTTTTTAGTATCAATTACCTCCAGTATTTAATTAATAATTTGAAAATGTATATTAAGCTAATTTAAATATATTTGTGTGGAATAGTGAAATATGCTTTACATAGAATCGGAAAAGTGATATTGCTTTTATTTATTTTTTTTTAATTATTTTAAATTGTTATTATTATGAATTGTATTTGGGCAGTTACATTTTAGTTAATTTATACTTATTTATCTGCCGTATTATCTGAAAAATCTAATTTACATATATAAATTTGTTCATAAGACAAAGAGTTCACTGATTTTATATCACAAGTATTGTTTTTAATTTATAATACGATTATTCACACGAACTAAATGAAATGATTATTTATTTACTTGTTCATTTGTGTGATTTGTTTATTTATTTGCTGTTGTTTATTTTAAATCTATTTAACTCGCGATTTTATTGTTTCTATTTGTAGAAATTTTCGTGCTAAACGAAATCGATTTGGAAATGTTTTCAACACTGACCGAGGAGAATCTCATGGAGCTGGGCATCACCGCGTTTGGAGCTCGCAAGAAGCTGCTGGCGGCCATCCATACGCTTCTAGCCAACGAAGCTGCCTGCAGTAGTATGCCCAGCAGCAGCTCCTCGCAGAGCTCCTCGCCGCGATTCTCCGGCAGCGCTGCGCCCGGAGCCGAGCGACGCCCCTCGAACCAGTGGTAATGCTCTGCTGATGTTTCTCCCCTTATTGAGATGTTGCAACGTATGAAAAAACAAGAAACTTTAAAAAAAATGTATCCATAAAAAAAGCCTTAAAAAAGAAAAAAAATTATTATATTAAACTAAGCCAACTCATTTATTTATTCAACGTATTATTAAGTTCGCTTGAGACATTTAAAGAAAAAAAAAACTGTCAAGGCAAATGCGGCATTCAAACAACAAATGTGTCAAACGAAAACGAGAAGTTTCCAATTGGAAATTTCCGATTTATTGTTGGTCTGACTTCAAAATTGCACTCAAACGAAACTTATTATATGAACTATTTATGAAAACTACCAACGTATTTATAATGTATATTGTAAAGAAATGAATTTAACTGAAAACTGAAAACAAATTGTTAGAAAATACATATGTAACCCAATGTAATGATCGGAAAAAATAAATAATCATCTGCACTAGACAAAAAGTTTTATTTTTCAAAAAACCAATTTAAACTGTTTTTAAAGTAAGACAACAGCCTCAAAGTATTTTTAAATATTTTACTTTAATTTATTGTTAATAGAAAAAGTTGCTGTTGAGATTTTATTTTAAACAATACAAATATAATTATAAAAAACTGTTCTCAAAATGACTTAATTTTTTTTTAAATTCTTTATTTTGAGAGCTGCAGGTTTTTAATTTACGAATCATTTTTCTGAATATATTATTTTTTTTTTCATTTTTATGAAATTGACTAAAAATATAAAAACTAAAAATAAAAGAAGAAAGAACGGTATTTTCCTGACACGTCGGATTCCCATTAGTCATATTTTAATGTACATTTTTGGATCCAAATTTAAAATATAATTTAAGTTTTTTTATAATAATTTTTTTATTATGTGCCTTCGTACTAAGTGTACCAATTCTTAATATTATTGCAGAAGCCGCATAAAACAAGAAAAAATATGCATTTAAATTTGCTAATTTTGAATAAAATAAAACACAGTTCAAATCTAAACTTGATCTCGTCGTGCTGACTATTTTTCTACTTCTTCGAGCCGGTTGCATTCCTGGAAACCATGTATTGAGTATTCCCGGGGCGGGGCAAGAGCAAGCTAAGAAATTAATTGTCGATTTAAGAGCAGCTATTATCAACAGTACCAAATTGGCACTGAAACTAAGTTAAGTTCAGAAATAGTTCAGAAATATTTTAAACACCTGTTAAAGATAAACATGTCTATCAGTGCTAAGAGACACAAAAAGTCAGTTTAAAGTTGCTATACTAAATTTACTTTGTGCTCCTCCAAAAATGGTAAGAGCCATAATATAAAACCAAGTTTCTTAATATTAATAATAAATAATATTAATATCATTTTTTGTAAATCAGTTCTAATAATATCAAATGGGATGCCCTTGGGGATAGTAATGCATTTTTACCCCATTTTGTGTTCCATTTATTATAGCAATCTTAATAAACCAAGTCAAAATAAATCTGAGCTTGGCAAGGCAAAATCCGTTTTCGATTCACTCAAAAATTATTGATATTCGAATATGCACATTTAAAATATCTAATTTTGTGAACATCGTTGCAAGTTAAACTATTTAAACACTTTAAATATTAATAAAAAAGTGAATATTGGTTTATAATAAGCATTCGATAAATAATAGTATTTATTTATTTATTTATATATTAATCATTTGTTTATATAATATTTGTTAACTATTTATTCCGATTATAAGTCTTTAAAAGCTGATGTAAAACAGTAGAAGTTGATCAAATTCACATTTAAACTGACAATGTGATTTAATTAGTGTATTTATTTTTATTTTATTACAATTAAGTGTAATTATATAAGAATGTTATCCGAATCTTATATGCCTGGCACAAATCATAGCCAAAATAGCCCCACTTATGAAGCTATTTGTGGACAACATTTTTAGGTTGGCCAGTTTGAGGCGCTGCCAAATGAGCTGCAAGGCGACTTTGAACACAGGATAAGCAATGTCCTTTCTCAGGTTCCCATGTATGTAAATGAATCGGAAATTAGTTGCCATTGGGCAAAGCCACTTTAATCGCAAAATGTCATATTCATAAAAATTGCAATTGTGGAGCAACCAATTTACAATTCATTAGCCTGCTGCCACGCCCACAGACTCTCTTCAAAACACACACACACACACACACAGACAATACATTTTGGTAACTTGGCAAGCATCGAGAGGAGCCTGCACTAAAAAAAAAAACATAATACAAAATAATGAAGCCAACTGAAGACAATAAAGTCATTAGCATCCATAGGCCAAGTAGGATGACAAGAAGTAAGAATAACTTAAACTAAATCAAGAGTTCATCGATTCGACCAAATCATGTTGCAAATGTAGCATAAATGTGCAATGTCTTCGATCATCGAATTTCTTTCAATCTCAGCTCTTTTTTTAAATGCAAATATGTACATAAATCATAAATTACTCCGAAATTGTATAATTACATTTTTATATAATTGCGTTGTTGCAGAATTATAATTTGCAGTTAAATTACTAATCGTATTTATAATTATTTTATTCCAATTAATTTAGTTAATTATGGTTAATATAAATCATGTTTTCCTTCACGTTGAATTTGTGGAGCAAGAGCAAATAAATGTTTTCCTTATTTATTTTAATAGTTTCTCTGATATATTTCATATAATTATTTTTAAATCTAAGTAGGCTTCACATTTATTTTTCCGAACTTGTCTGGCTTTTAATTCTCAGAGTTCAGATTCAGACTTCGCTTCATTCGTAAAACATCACATTAATAAAAAAAATCACAAAATAACACAAAATATATGGGTAATAATGGGTAATTTTAAGCGTAAAGTGTAAATTTAGTTCATTTATGTCATTAAAAAGGGAGAGAAAAAACAAAAAATTGTAAAAATATCACAATGAGAAATGATTTAAGTAAAATACAAAAAAAAAAAAATAGCTGCAACATATAAAACAAAACACAAAACAAACCAAACTGCAAGTTGATAGTGAAGGTAAGTAAGTAGAACATTTCTTAATATATTTCTTATGCTTCTTGATTTATTCCGATTTGCAGTGCTGTATATGCTGTATATAAACTGTATATAAACATAAGAAATGACGATGCATTTTATCTGTGGTTCTGGATTGGTCTGCATTGCTCTGATTCTTATTTAAATGGTAAGCTTTCTACCTAAAATAATGAAATAAATTCTAATATTCAAATCTCGATTCGGTTTAGAATGGTCCATGGATGTCGGGTGCACAAAGATATATTGGAGATTTAAATTAATTTATAGCAATTACTTAATTGCAATAACGTACTAAATTCACAGTTTTTTCAAGCCATTCTTCCCGAGACGTATGATTATCAAAATTCCGGCTATGGTTATTTTTGGTTGCCAATAAAATATCTAAAACAAATCAGTGTTTAGTTTTATTTATTTGCAGTCTATATATTTATTTATGGAATTCGCCAGAAATATAAAAAGAAAATGTATATAAAAAATATTTAAATAAATATTAAATTATCTGGTAAATTTACAATATTTGTTGTTTTTAACATAATGTTGTATGTTGTGGAAGTTGTCAGCGTATTATTCACTACATAATTACATCACTTAAGAATCAGAGTTGAGAGTGTTTTTATTAATATAAATTACCTTCAGTTTTTAATTAATAATTAATAAATTAATTTAAATTGTATATTAAGTTAATTTAAATATATTTGTGTTGTGTGGAATAGTGAAATATGTTTTACATAGAATTGGAAAAGTGCTATTGCTGTTATTTTTTTTTTTTAATTATTTTAAATTATTATTATGAATTGTAATTGTGCAGTTACATTTTAGTTAATTTATATTTATTTACAACTCACTGCCGTATTATCTGAATAATCTGATTTACATATATTGTTAATTAAACAAAGAGTTCACTTTTTATACATCACAAGTATTGTTTTTAATTTAGAATATGATTATTTACACAAACTAAATAAAATGTTTCTTTATTTACTTGTTCATTTGTGTGATGTGTTTATTTATTTGCAGTTTTTTATTTTAAATTTATTTAACTCGCGATTTTATTGTTTCTATTTGTAGAAATTTTCGTGCTAAACGAAATCGATTTGGAAATGTTTTCAATACTGACCGAGGAGAATCTCATGGAGCTGGGCATCACCGCGTTTGGAGCTCGCAAGAAGCTGCTGGCGGACATCCATACGCTTCTAGCCAACGAAGCTGCCTGCAGTAGTATGCCCAGCAGCAGCTCCTCGCAGAGCTCCTCGCCGCGATTCTCCGGCAGCGCTGCGCCCGGAGCAAAGCGACGCCCCTCGAACCAGTGGTAATGCTCTGCTGATGTTTCTCCCCTTATTGAGATGTTGCAACGTACGAAAAAACAAGAAACTTAAAAAATAATGTATCCATAAAAAAAGCCTTAAAAAAGAAAAAAAAAATTATTATATCAAACTAAGCCAACTCATTTATTTATTCAACGTATTATTAAGTTCGCTTGAGACATTTAAAGGAAAAAAAACTATCAAGGCCAATGCGGCATTCAAATACCAAATGTGTCAATCTAAAAACGAGAAGTTTTCAATTGGAAATTTCCAAATTATTCGCATTGCACTCAAACGAAACTTATTATATGAACTATTTATGAAAACTTCCAACGTATTTATAATGTATATTGTAAAGAAATGAATTTAACTGAAGACTGAAAACAAATTGTTAGAAAATACATATGTAACCCAACATAAAGATCGGAAAAAATAAATAATCATCTGCACTAGACAAAAAGTTTTATTTTTTAAAAACTCTATTTTAATCTGTTTTTAAGGAAAAATAACAACCTCAAAGTATTTTTAATTTAATAATTGATTTATTTATTGTTAATAGAAAAAGTAGCTTATGAGATTTCTTTTAATCAATACAAATATAATTATAAAAAACTGTTCTCAAAATGACTTCATTTTTTTTAAATTCTTTATTTTGAGAGCTGCAGGTTTTCAATTTACGAATCATTTTCTGAATATATATTTTTTGTTTTTTTTTTCATTTTTATGAAATCGACTATAATTATAAATACTGAAAATAAAAGAAGAAAGAACGGTATTTCATTGACACTGCATTTTCTATAGCCTTGTTTTAATGTACATTTTTCAACCTGAATTCAAAATGTAATACAAAATTTATTTTATTATAATTTTTTTAATGACCTGTCTCCATACTAAGTATACCCATTCTAATTATTTTTGCAGCGGCTGCATAAAATAAGAAGAAATATGTATTCAAATTTGGTAATTTTAATTAAAATACATGATAGTTGAAATAAACTAGTGGAAAATAATAAAGTTAATGTTACTATTAATAGTATAAAACTAGTTGCTTAATATTAATAATGAATAATATTAATATAAATGTTTGTAAATCACTTCTTATTATATCAATCAACAAAGGAGATGCCCTTCGGGAAATTAGTGCATTTGTACCACATTTTGTGTTCTACTTATGAAAGCAATCTTAATAAACCAAGTTAAAATAAAGCTGGACCTGGCAAGGCAAAACCCGTCTTCGATTCACTCAAAAATTGTTGTTATCTGAATATGCACATATTTAAAATATCTAATTTTGTGAACATTGCTGTAAGTTAAACTATTTTAACCCTTTAAATATATATATTAATATTGGTTTATATTAAGCATTTGATACATAATAATATTTTTTTATTTATTTTCATAATAATAATTTGTTTATATAATATTTGTTACAAAAGCCGATGTAAAACAGTAGAAGTTGATTATGGATGGGAAGACATGTTCACAATTAAATTAACCAGATAATTTAATTAGTGTATTTATTTTTATTTTATTACAATTAAGTGGAAATTACACTCGATTATCGATAAATATATAAGAATGTTATCTGAATCTTATGTGCCTGGCATAAATCATAGCGAAAATAGACCCAATTACGAATCTATTTTGGGCAACATTTTTTGTAGGTTGGCCAGTTTGAGGCGCTGCCAAATGTGCTGCAAGGCGACTTTGAGTCTGTAAAATGACTCAGCTGCATGATTGTAAATCAAAATGGAGAAGGAGCAGCAGCAGCGAATTGAGGAAAGCAGCACAGGATAAGCATTGTCCTTATCCATGTATGTAAATGAATGAAATTATTTGCCATTGGGCAAAGCCACTTCAAGCGCAAAATGTCATAATCATAAAAATTGCAATTATGCTGATGTGGGGCAACCAATTTACAGTTCATTAGCCTGCTGCCACGCCCACAGACTCTCTTCAAAACACACACACACACACAGACAATACATTTTGGTAACTTGGCAAGCATCGAGAGGAGCCTGCACTAAAAAAAAAACATAATACAAAATAAGGAAGCCAACTGAAGACAATAAAGTCATTAGCATCCATAGGCCAAGTAGGATGACAAGAAGTAAGAATAACTTAAACTAAATCAAGAGTTCATCGATTCGACCAAATCATGTTGCAAATGTAGCATAAATGTGCAAAGTGTCTTCGATCATCGAATTTCTTTCAATCTCAGCTCTTTTTTTAAATGCAAATATGTACATAAATCATAAATTACTCCGAAATTGTATAATTACATTTTTATATAATTGCGTTGTTGCAGAATTATAATTTGCAGTTAAATTACTAATCGTATTTATAATTATTTTATTCCAATTAATTTAGTTAATTATGGTTAATATAAATCATGCTTTTCTTCACGTTGAATTTGTGGAGCAAGAGCAAATAAATGTTTTCCTTATTTATTTTAATAGTTTCTCTGATATATTTCATATAATTATTTTTAAATCTAAGTAGGCTTCACATTTATTTTTCCGAACTTGTCTGGCTTTTAATTTTCAGAGTTCAGTTTCAGACTTCGCTTCATTCGTAAAACATCACATTAATAAAAAAAACACAAAAAAAAAAACACAAAATATATGGGTAATAATGGGTAATTTTAAGCGTAAAGTGTAAATTTAGTTCATTTATGTCATTAAAAAGGGAGAGAAAAAACAAAAAATTGTAAAAATATCACAATGAGAAATGATTTGAGAAAAATACAAAAAAAAAAAAATAGCTGCATCATATAAAACAAAACACAAAACAAACCAAACTGCAAGTTGATAGTGAAGGTAAGTAAGTAGAACATTTCTTAATATATTTCTTATGCTTCTTGATTTATTCCGATTTGCAGTGCTGTATATGCTGTATATAAACTGGTACAAGAAATGACGATGCATTTTATCTGTGGTTCTGGTTTGGTCTGCATTGCGCTGATTCTTATTTAAATGGTAAGCTTTCTACCTAAAATAATGAGATAAATTCTAATATTCAAATCTCGATTCGGTTTAGAATGGGCCATGGATGTCGGGTGCACAAAGATATATTGGAGATTTAAATTAATTTATAGCAATTACTTAATTGCAATAACGTACTAAATTCACAGTTTTTTCAAGCCATTCTTCCCGAGACGTATGATTATCAAAATTCCGGTTATTGTTATTTTTGGATGCCAATAAAATATCTAAAACAAATCAGTGTTTAGATTTATTTATTTATTTGCAGTCTATATATTTATTTATGGAATTCGCCAGAAATATAAAAAGAAAATGTATATAAAAAATATTTAAATAAATATTAAATTATCTGGTAAATTTACAATATTTGTTGTTTTTAACATAATGTTGTATGTTGTGGAAGTTGTCAGCGTATTATTCACTACATAATTACATCACTTAAGAATCAGAGTTGAGAGTGTTTTTATTAATATAAATTACCTTCAGCTTTTAATTAATAATTAATAAATTAATTTAAATTGTATATTAAGTTAATTTAAATATATTTGTGTTGTGTGGAATAGTGAAATATGTTTTACATAGAATTGGAAAAGTGCTATTGCTGTTATTTTTTTTTTTTAATTATTTTAAATTATTATTATGAATTGTAATTGTGCAGTTACATTTTAGTTAATTTATATTTATTTACAACTCACTGCCGTATTATCTGAATAATCTGATTTACATATATTGTTAATTAAACAAAGAGTTCACTTTTTATACATCACAAGTATTGTTTTTAATTTAGAATATGATTATTTACACAAACTAAATAAAATGTTTCTTTATTTACTTGTTCATTTGTGTGATGTGTTTATTTATTTGCTGTTTTTTATTTTAAATTTATTTAACTCGCGATTTTATTGTTTCTATTTGTAGAAATTTTCGTGCTAAACGAAATCGATTTGGAAATGTTTTCAATACTGACCGAGGAGAATCTCATGGAGCTGGGCATCACCGCGTTTGGAGCTCGCAAGAAGCTGCTGGCGGACATCCATACGCTTCTAGCCAACGAAGCTGCCTGCAGTAGTATGCCCAGCAGCAGCTCCTCGCAGAGCTCCTCGCCGCGATTCTCCGGCAGCGCTGCGCCCGGAGCCGAGCGACGCCCCTCGAACCAGTGGTAATGCTCTGCTGATGTTTCTCCCCTTATTGAGATGTTGCAATGTATGAAAAACACACGAAACTTAAAAAATAATGTATCCATAAAAAAGCCTTAAAAAAGAAAAAAAAAATTATTATATCAAACTAAGCCAACTCATTTATTTATTCAACGTATTATTAAGTTCGCTTGAGACATTTAAAGGAAAAAAAACTATCAAGGCCAATGCGGCATTCAAATACCAAATGTGTCAATCTAAAAACGAGAAGTTTTCAATTGGAAATTTCCAAATTATTCGCCTTGCACTCAAACGAAACTTATTATATGAACTATTTATGAAAACTTCCAACGTATTTATAATGTATATTGTAAAGAAATGAATTTAACTGAAGACTGAAAACAAATTGTTAGAAAATACATATGTAACCCAACATAAAGATCGGAAAAAATAAATAATCATCTGCACTAGACAAAAAGTTTTATTTTTTAAAAACTCTATTTTAATCTGTTGTTAAGGAAAAATAACAACCTCAAAGTATTTTTAATTTAATAATTGATTTATTTATTGTTAATAGAAAAAGTAGCTTATGAGATTTCTTTTAATCAATACAAATATAATTATAAAAAACTGTTCTCAAAATGACTTCATTTTTTTTAAATTCTTTATTTTGAGAGCTGCAGGTTTTCAATTTACGAATCATTTTCTGAATATATATTTTTTGTTTTTTTTTTTCATTTTTATGAAATCGACTATAATTATAAATACTGAAAATAAAAGAAGAAAGAACGGTATTTCATTGACACTGCATTTTCTATAGCCTTGTTTTAATGTACATTTTTCAACCTGAATTCAAAATGTAATTCAAAATTTATTTTATTATAATTTTTTTAATGACCTGTCTCCATACTAAGTATACCCATTCTAATTATTTTTGCAGCGGCTGCATAAAATAAGAAGAAATATGTATTCAAATTTGGTAATTTTAATTAAAATACATGATAGTTGAAATAAACTAGTGGAAAATAATAAAGTTAATGTTACTATTAATAGTATAAAACTAGTTGCTTAATATTAATAATGAATAATATTAATATAAATGTTTGTAAATCACTTCTTATTATATCAATCAACAAAGGAGATGCCCTTCGGGAAATTAGTGCATTTGTACCACATTTTGTGTTCTACTTATGAAAGCAATCTTAATAAACCAAGTTAAAATAAAGCTGGACCTGGCAAGGCAAAACCCGTCTTCGATTCACTCAAAAATTGTTGTTATCTGAATATGCACATATTTAAAATATCTAATTTTGTGAACATTGCTGTAAGTTAAACTATTTTAACCCTTTAAATATATATATTAATATTGGTTTATATTAAGCATTTGATACATAATAATATTTTTTTATTTATTTTCATAATAATAATTTGTTTATATAATATTTGTTACATAAGCCGATGTAAAACAGTAGAAGTTGATTATGGATGGGAAGACATGTTCACAATTAAATTGACCAGATAATTTAATTAGTGTATTTATTTTTATTTTATTACAATTAAGTGGAAATTACACTCGATTATCGATAAATATATAAGAATGTTATCTGAATCTTATGTGCCTGGCATAAATCATAGCGAAAATAGACCCAATTACGAATCTATTTTGGGCAACATTTTTTGTAGGTTGGCCAGTTTGAGGCGCTGCCAAATGTGCTGCAAGGCGACTTTGAGTCTGTAAAATGACTCAGCTGCATGATTGTAAATCAAAATGGAGAAGGAGCAGCAGCAGAGAATTGAGGAAAGCAGCACAGGATAAGCATTGTCCTTATCCATGTATGTAAATGAATGAAATTATTTGCCATTGGGCAAAGCCACTTCAGGCGCAAAATGTCATAATCATAAAAATTGCAATTATGCTGATGTGGGGCAACCAATTTACAGTTCATTAGCCTGCTGCCACGCCCACAGACTCTCTTCAAAACACACACACACACACACACAGACAATACATTTTGGTAACTTGGCAAGCATCGAGAGGAGCCTGCACTAAAAAAAAAACATAATACAAAATAAGGAAGCCAACTGAAGACAATAAAGTCATTAGCATCCATAGGCCAAGTAGGATGACAAGAAGTAAGAATAACTTAAACTAAATCAAGAGTTCATCGATTCGACCAAATCATGTTGCAAATGTAGCATAAATGTGCAAAGTGTCTTCGATCATTGAATTTCTTTCAATCTCAGCTCTTTTTTTAAATGCAAATATGTACATAAATCATAAATTACTCCGAAATTGTATAATTACATTTTTATATAATTGCGTTGTTGCAGAATTATAATTTGCAGTTAAATTACTAATCGTATTTATAATTATTTTATTCCAATTAATTTAGTTAATTATGGTTAATATAAATCATGCTTTT
Organism: Drosophila demipolita; assembly: GCA_035042405.1. NCBI lineage: Eukaryota > Metazoa > Arthropoda > Insecta > Diptera > Drosophilidae > Drosophila > Drosophila demipolita. Next base: position 618,770 of record JAWNLI010000021.1, read on the forward strand.
CTTCACGTTGAATTTGTGGAGCAAGAGCAAATAAATGTTTTCCTTATTTATTTTAATAGTTTCTCTGATATATTTCATATAATTATTTTTAAATCTAAGTAGGCTTCACATTTATTTTTCCGAACTTGTCTGGCTTTTAATTTTCAGAGTTCAGTTTCAGACTTCGCTTCATTCGTAAAACATCACATTAATAAAAAAAAATCACAAAATAACACAAAATATATGGGTAATAATGGGTAATTTTAAGCGTAAAGTGTAAATTTAGTTCATTTATGTCATTAAAAAGGGAGAGAAAAAACAAAAAATTGTAAAAATATCACAAATGATTTAAGAAAAATACAAAAAAAAAAAATAGCTGCATCATATAAAACAAAACACAAAACAAACCAAACTGCAAGTTGATAGTGAAGGTAAGTAAGTAGAACATTTCTTAATATATTTCTTATGCTTCTTGATTTATTCCGATTTGCAGTGCTGTATATGCTGTATATAAACTGGTACAAGAAATGACGATGCATTTTATCTGTGGTTCTGGTTTGGTCTGCATTGCTCTGATTCTTATTTAAATGGTAAGTTTTCGACCTAAAATAATGAGATAAATTCTAATATTCAAATCTCGATTCGGTTTAGAATGGTCCATGGATGTCGGGTGCACAAAGATATTTTGGAAAATTGATTTAAATTAATTTATAGCAATTACTTAATTGCAATAACGTACTAAATTTACAGTTTTTTCAAGCCATTCTTCCCGAGACGTATGATTATCAAAATTCCGGTTATTGTTATTTTTGGATGCCAATAAAATATCTAAAACAAATCAGTGTTTAGTTTTATTTATTTGCAGTCTATATATTTATTTATGGAATTCGCCAGAAATATAAAAAAAAAATGTATATAAATAAATATTAAATTATCTGCTAAATTTGCGATTTTTGTTGTTTTAATATAAATTGCGCTGTAAACATAAATATTTATTTTGCATGTTATATGTTAGCAAAGCAGTGCAGCAAGTAGTGCTAAATGTTACCCTGGTGAAATATGTTAAGCAAGTAGTCGAAATAAGGGGATGTGTGGAGGGTCCATACACACCACACTTCCTGCTTGACAATTGCTGTTTTTGACCACATTTCCCCTACCTGTACCCACCACACGTTCCCAGTTGTACCAAATAGGGAACATGCAAAGTTAGAGTATGGCAAGCAGTTCAAACGCCAGTTTGCTCAACGATACAAAACAAAAATATTGGTTTCCGGAAGGGGAATAGGAATCTGAGTGTAGGCAAATCAGAAATAGCCCGCAAAATGCGAATCCTAAATGAAAGTCTTTAAACTTTAGTTGCTGATAGATTTTTCAAAAATAATCACTTGCTAATAACAATAATTAGCTTCAAATATTAAATTCTGTGAAATACCAAAAATGCATCTAATTGTATGCCTATCTAATATTTTTTTAATCGACCTATCTAATATATCTTATCTAATTCTTACCTAATCGGGTAATTAGATGCAACAATATTTGCACGACTGCAAGCAGTTGCACTTCTTGCTTTGCTTGTTTGCCCATTGCAAGTTGACATACTTAAATGGTGAGGCGCTCCATCAAGCGGCTCTCTCTTGCTCTGTTTCTTGTGCTCTCGCCTTCCCCAGCAGTATTCGTTTTTAAACTCAAATGCCGACTGCAGCTTCGTGAGACGTTTCGTGCCTGTCAGCCGAAGCGGCTTGCTCGGCATTCGTTTCTTGCTGTTATTCTTGTTGTTCGTTGTGGGGAAAAACAACAGTTCATCTGTGCAAAGCATTCGGCAAACTCCGTGTTGCTTGTCGTCGTTGGCTCAGTTCTTATTGCGTTGCCTTTGCGTGAGGTTTGCCATTTTGTAATTCGCTCCGTGGCTTCTAACAGTTGCCAGTCACAAGACGATAAACAAAAAAAAACGACGTAGTCCAACAGATTGCAACTGCAGCAACAATTACGCGAATTGAAGCTTACGTAGCTTCAAAGCAGTGTATTGTGTGTCTGTGTGTGTGTGTGTGCATATTTTGGAATTTCGCTCAGCGGGCTTGTGCTTTTGACATTGCAGGAGGCAAAAGGAACAGCAAGAAATAAAGAGCCGGTGATCGACCTAAAGGCACATTTTGTTCGTGCAGCCATAAATTTCACGTGGCTGTGTGGTTGCTTGTGTGTGTGTGTGTGGGCTGAGCTGTTGCTTCACCTATATTACGCCTTTATGTATGTGTGTGCTTGTGTGCATGACATGCAGTCACGTGTTCTAAGGTGATTTTAACGAGTTCCGTGATACGCGAAATGAGATAAGAAACAACGTATAAAAGTCACAAGCAACGACACAAAAATACAACAGAAAAAAATAACCCCGACATATGTGTGTGTGTGTGTGAAGCAGGGAAAGGGCCAAAACCACAACAATCAACGTCAAACAAAATTACACACACATGCATGACTCTGCTCCTTTATTTTTTGAAAAGGATCGAAAATTAAATTGGCATAAAATAGCATTCTAAACATTTGCTACGAATATTATCAAAAAATGTATGCAAAATATGTGAAAACATTTGAATTAAATAAAATATCTGAAAATATCTCGTAGAAACTCCAAATATTGCATTTATTTTGGATTTTATCAAGGTACGTTTAGCGTTATATAAAAATATATATATTTAAATAAATTATCAAACAGGTGACTTTAGTTATGTACGTCCATTATAAATAATTATATCACCGTTGCAAAAATAATTATATTAATATAATAAATATTTGTTGAAAAATCGTTTAATCTAAAAAAAAATTATTAGTTGCTAATTAATTTAGATCAAAAGCACTTAGGCAAAATTTATAAAATAGTAAGGATTATTTAATTCAAATTTTAAAAAAATAGAAATTAAATGAAATCATTATTAAAATTAATAACAGTTATTAAAGGTATTTTTTGGAATGCCAAAGATATGTGAAAAATCTAAGATTTAACTAGAGCTCGAGAGAATGTACTTAAGAACATTAACTAAATTGTCTAATTTGTGAGAAACGATGAACAGATATGGGGAAAAAGATTATGGGGAACAGCTTATAGGCGAACTCCTGAAATAAATCTCCTCTCAGCATTGTTACTATAAAGTTTTAAGGCAAAGCATAAATAAAAACAATCACAAAGCTGTAATTCATTTTCTTTTGAGATGATTAGCAATTTTAGTTAGCTTAATTTAGTTAGTTTAGTTTAGTTTTTTATTGGAATTTGGACTATTTTAAGGACCCACAAATCATGGAAAAGTAATCATAATTTGTTACTAGCATTCTGCACTCTTCATTGTGCTTATCGCTAAATACATTTTTATCAGGCAATTTAGGCAATTGCCACATGTGTCGGAGGGCCGCAAAACTGTTCGCTTGTAGCACGTCAATCAAACCAAAGTTGTCAACTGCATAAAAGTTGCTCTTATGGACTCCTGTGCGTTGGACAGACTTCGAAGGAGATCGGAACTGTGCGGACTACTAAGCAATAATGTCCTGAGCTTTTTCCCCGTTTTTTTTTCTTCATCTTTTGTATGCTTTCACATGTCTTGCTGTGCTCCGTTTTCTTTATATATATTTTTTTTTTCTTTTTGTGTATCATTGACGAAAAATGTCAAATGCATAGCATAGTTTTTCTTCTCCTTCTTTTTGCTATATATTTTTCTTTAGAAAAACTGCTGAGTCAGATATAAAATGTGGCTGCTGCTGTTGCGTACAATCAATATGTAGACAAGTTTCTGGGGCATGTTTGATTGACTGATTGATATGCGTCATGATTTATTATGGTACCAGCAATAAGGCCAAGGAGCCCTGCCGAATGGCTTTAAGGCTTTTAAACAGCCACAGCATTTTGCACTCTCCGTATTTAACCAACCAGCCGAAATGCAAATGCAGTGAAGTCAAATTTATTTGCGCACTCAGTCTCTTTATTTTTTCTGATTTTTTCTTTATTGCATTGGCCATAAAAATGCAAAAAAAAAAAACGGAAAAAAATATAATTCGTTTTTTGCGCTTAATGCAAAAGTAACGTAAATAATGAAAGCTATTTAGCACGGCCAAGGGGCGCATTAAGTTATACGGAATTATCCCGAATGCTCCTCATCCCACCAAGAAAACCCCAACAGCAGAAGCAACAACAAAAACAACAACAACAAGAGCAAGAACAACCACAACGATAAGCAAACGGGGCAACTGGTGACAAGCGTTTAATGAGCTGTGAGTTGCGAGTTGCGAGGCGACGCCAGTCGAGGTCCAGTCGAGGAATTTCACCAATTTTTTACTGCCACCTGCAAGGACAACGCATTCTTCTTCTTCTTTCGCATCTGCTTCTTCTAGCTGTGCCACAGCATCGGCATCAGCTGAAGGCATTTCTCATGTCGCACACTCTTTTTGTGTGTGTGTTTCTCTGTGTGTGTGTGTGTGTGTGTGTCGCGCTTCTGCTTCTGTGCTGTGGTTTATGCGAAAAATATTTCAAAAATACCCGAACGAAAAGTCTCTGCACAGTTCAGATTTACCTGGCTTGAGCTGCGCTAATTAGCTTAAGGTGTGTCGCTGTGGGAATTTTTCAGAATTATTTCCCTAGCCATTCCGTTATAATATTCCCTTCATCTCTTTATATTCGTTGCTTTTTTTCTTTTGCCTGGCTTGATAAACTTGCGTAATTAATTTGCATTTAATTAAAGAAAATTGATTTAATGCTGATAAAGTCATGTGAGCTAAAGCAAAAATGCGAAAGCTGCCATTTGTATGGCAACTGAGTGCCGTAAAAGAATATGCAAAGGGGCTGAACTTAATATTAAATTGATTGGAATATAAAGTTACTCATGCTTAAGCAAAATGGTATGTTAACCCTCTAAAGCCGGGAAAGTCTTCGAAACTTTTTGTTTCCCTCTAACTTTCAATTTCAATATTTTTGGATAAATTTTAAATAATTCAGCTAAACTGATATTTAAAAGCGAATAAATGGAAAACTTAGTCCGGTTAAAAACGGTTTGTGGCAATAGAGGGTTGTGATTCCAACAAATTTTTAAAAATAAAAACACAAACAAGAAAAACGGAAATGAAGGTAGTAATTTCTGTTGTCCTTTAAAATGTATTTTATCTTAGCAAAATTGCTAAAAATTACATTTTCAGCATTTGCCATCTCTTAATAACCATATACTACAATTTAAAATAATAACAATAACTAGTTAAGAATGATATATGAAAAGATTATTTATTATTTCGATTGATAAACGAAAAATCAGATATTTTTCTTAAATTAACTTAAATTAGTAGTTTTAAATCGTATTCAAAAGAAAGGCTTAAGTTTTGTTTTAGTTGTTAAGTTCAATTTTCTTCCAAATAAATTTCACTAACTCTAAATGTAAACATTTTTCGTTAGCTTTACAACTTTATTTTTTTAAAAATAAAGGAAAACAAATTGTTAGCATTGACTTCAGGATATGAATAGAAAATGATGTAATGCTTAAATAAGAATGTGAGTGTAAATATCTTAAGTTTTCTCAGCTCATAAATATACACTAAACCTATATTTATAAACATAACATTTATCAAAAGTGGAATTCACAGACTTAAGCTCTTAAATTCGCTCTGGCTCTCACATTCGTACTTATTGCCACACAAATTCTGTTGACTTTCTGGCATTTCACAAATGTCCCAATTACAAAATATTTAAAGGAAAACACAATAGTTTTAGCCCCCAGTAGATACATTGGCAAACCAGAAGCGCTAAATCAAAAGGTTGCCAGAGTTTGCTATTAAACCGCTTTTAGCATTGGGAACCAAGGCAAGGACTTTCTCTACTCACACACACACACACACAGAAACACACACACATGCAGACATGGTTAGACAGACAAACTTGTGAAAATTGGTAAACAATTTATGCGGCCAAATAAAACGGCAGAAGTGCAAATAAAAAGGGGAGAGAGAGGAGAAGAAACAGCAGAAGAAGGCTAGAAGCATTCGCAACACAAGCAAATTTATTGCAGCTCCAAAAGAACCAAAGGCCGCAACTCCGATTGCGGCTGCTCCTGCAAGTATGAAATACAATAACTGCATAGACAGACTAAGAGAGAGAGACGCACTAAGAGAACGAAGAGCAGGAAGAGCAGAAGGAGAGCGAGTGCAATGTTCAAGGATATAAATTACATGCTTAGCTACTCGTGGTTCTCATATGCAAAATGCTTCTTTTTTTCGGTTTCATTTTTTCTCTTTTTGGGCCTGGTTTGCAGTTGCTGCTGAGATTATAAAATAAATTTCCACATGCCACAAAATTTTGGCAACCAACCGCAGCCAAAAACAACAACAACAACAACAAAAAACAGCGGCTTCAAGAACAACAAATTTCTATTTAGACTTTTGTGCATTTTGGCACTCAGCGATGCCAGGCAAATTTATTGTTGTTGATGTTGCACTTGAGATGCAAGTAGGCAACAGACATATCGATAAATATATATATGTATATGCACATATATATAAATGTATACATATTGCAGCAAAACAACAACATTTGCAAAATTTACATATGAAAATATTTTTCAATCGCCCAAAGGTCTGCCTGTTGTTCCTGTTGTTCTATTTGCCCAGAGAAGTTTTGATATGTGCATCCATTGGCTAAACTTTGTGTGGCATCGAAAAAGTTCACCACTTCGTTCTGCTCTTTTCCATTTTGCAATAGCCCAGCATTTACGCTGCAAATTTGTAAAGTTTTTCCTTGCCATTGCAATATATGCGGCATGGATACAACAACAACAACATAATAAAAATAAAATAGAAAAAGCAGAGCAGATTGCAAGTTGCTAAGCCGCTCTGCCATCTCAAAGTTCAATCGAGTGTTATACTTTTTTTTTGAGAATTAATAGGGAAGTAGAGCTACTCTCCAGCTTTGAGTTTGATGGGGAATTTCAGCAATGCAATTTATATTTTTGTTTTGCAGCTTTCGAAGTGCTTAAAATCAACCTTCAATAACATGAAGAAAAAAATAAAAAATTAATGTTGTATGGTTTCGACAATAATTTCGATAAATAGTTTTTATTGTGTAAAACAAATATGCAGTAAATATAAAATAATTTAGACAAAAAATGCCTATTGGGTTAGTAAATATGATTTCAATGTAAATATTGAACTGTGAAGTTTATTGTGACTCGAATTTAATTTAAATATATTTATGTATTCATTTTATCATTTTTAACATTTTGCAAATGTTTTTGTATTTTTTTTGGTTTTTTTTGTGTTAAGTAAAATAAACCACTTTTATGTTTTTTTAAAATATTAATCATAACAATTCGAATATATAAAGTACACAGTATTTTTTTTCAAACTTGTCAGCTCGCTGAATTGTACATAAATAAATACATGAACAAATAAAAACATTGTCAGATGAAAATAAGTTTTACTGTGTGTCGGCCATAATACTTTCGTAGTAAATATATCCTTAAGTATAATTATTTTCTTGCATTTCATTTCTTTACTAATAACCAAAAAAAAGACTCAATCATTCGATTTGTAAGATTTGTCATTGAAGACAGGCTAAGGAGATTTGAAGTGTTTGAAAGGAAGCTTGTTATTGCAAATAAAATAAATTTTCAGGTAGTCGCAACTGGAGTAAAGTTGCAGGTAATGCACAGACCCAATTCTAGTTCAGAGAAATTCAATTCAAATCAGAGAAACGCTTTAAAAGTGCTTTTATTTTCGTTTTTTTTCTTTCTTCTACATAGTGTTTGACCAAAAACCAATTAAAAGGATGCTGCGCTTTTGCCCTGAGTGCAATTTTTGTTCGCTCTTCCAACCAGGAGTTGCTACCCGTCTCTACTTTTTTGCCCACAGTGTCTTGCTGTGCGAAATTCTTGTGTCAGGATTGCAGTTTGCGGCTTATCTCGCTTTGGACAGACCCAAAAGACGCTGCTGCTTTTGTTGTTATTGTTGTGTGTGTGTGTGTGTGTATGTGTATGTGTGTGTGTTTTTTTAAACCTATCGAGCACTTAGTTTGCAAAGGAAGGCGCGGCAAAAGGGGGCAAGGGGTCAGTTGGGAGTTGGAGTTTGTCAATGCATAAATTAAAAAGTTGTTTTCCTTTTTTTCACTCTTTATATTTGCTGTTAATGAAGCTAAAGCAATTAAGAGAAGGCACTTCAAAACTAAAATGGCTAAAAAATACTTTTATTAAGGAAATTTCATTTGTGCACAGCACATGAGTTTTGGGGTTTTTTTTTGGCAGCCACAAAAGATTACAGCATGTCGGCAGAGTGTGGAGTCGGGAAGGACAAACAGGGCCTGTTCCTAGTTTGGTCTAGCATGGGGTTAAGGGGATTATTATAATCGGATTTTCAACTTTAAATGTAGAATATTTCTCATGTGAACATTTTTTGTACACTGTTTTTTATTTTTCTGGCAACAGTTTGTGGTTCGTTTAGTTCCCCCCTTTAGTGTTCGGAAATGGTAAACTTTTAGCCCAAAGTGTGTGTGTGTTTGTTGGTGTGTTAATGTGTGTGTGTGTGTGAATGTGGGTAGTAGGAAAATCGCTGCAGTTTTCTTTATAGTTATTACTTTATAAAGCTTTCTGTTTCTTGCCCTGCTGGTTCTTTTGCCTTTCTTGATTACAAAATTGCTTTCAATATTTTCCGGAACTACAACAAACTCGCCTTAGCCACACCTGGCCAGGTGCCCCATTTGCTGAGGATAGAGGGGCAGCTAGAACCATCCTGGCAACTCCAACTGCAGCCTAACTTGAGTTACGTGTTGCAGCAAAAGTTTAACGCATTAAGCAACACATTTTTGGTGTTGTTTTTGTTGTTGTTGTTGGTATTTTTATTGGTCTTTGTACAAAGTTGAACTCTAAGGGGCTAGCGAGTATTTCGGCTGCCTGGTCGGACTTGACTTTTTGCCACAATAGCTTTGTAATATCATAAATAACCATATTATGCTGCGTACCTGGATTTTAGAGTGGGAATTTCAGATTAAAATAGCAGCAGTTATCAAAATGCTTACACTTTTTATAATTTACGGATAGCTTCACAGAAATTAATAAAAAAATTAAGAGTTGTGTAATTACGCATTTTTTCTATTTAACAGAGAGCTTTACAACATATAGAAAATTTATAATTCAAGGTATTCGTTTACCTTTTCTCAGGTGTTGTAAAACTTAAAACTCTATCCTTTTTTTATTCACGCAATATTAATAAAATTGTATTTTATTTTACTTATTTGCAGCATTCTATACAGAAGTGAACAAAATGCGGTTTCTACAAATGTTCTATCAATTAGTGTTCCTCTGCACTTTATCCGTCGGTAAGTTCTTAAAATACAAATTTAAAACTAGATTAATAAATAAGACCTTAATCAAAAGTTATCCCACTCAACAAAATATGACAAAATTAAGCAATTATAGTGCAAATTTAAATAAGAATAAAAAAAAAAAACAAATAAGCGCATTTTTAACTGATTAATAAAAATAATATATTAGTAATAATCGCAAATTAATGGGCACTTAATGGACTCAAAAATAATATTATTAATATCAAATAAAAATAAATATCACACATAACTATTAAGTAAAAAAGTGAATTCGGTTTCACATAAAAACAATATTTACGCTTATTAATTGTAATTGATTTTAATGCGCCACTAAAATATCTTTTTGCTAATTAACATTAATTAAGTTTGCTTTCATTATAAATGTGACGCGCTTAAAATGTAGGCGTTTTTTGCAAATAAACTGGGAAAAAAAACTTGAAATTTATTATAAATTTGTAGGCCTTAAAACGTCAACTCAAATGACAGATAATAACGTTGAATAATAGATTTCGCTTAAAATCAATTTAATTATTTGTTTATGGCAAATAATTAACGCAAAAAAGTAGTAAATTGAGCACTAAAGCAGCTTTAAATATTAATTTAATTCTAGCTGGCAAGTGTGAAATTCTTATTACACTTTTTGCTTCGCATACTTTGGCAGTTTTATTTTTATTGCCAGCACTCGTCTTGCGGCTTTCAGCAGGTCTGCGGAGGCCCATTTTATTTACACGAGCACATAAATTTAAGAACCACACGCACAAACACACCCACACACACACACACACACACGCGTACACACGTGTACACGCACACCGATAAATATTTGAAGAACTCGTGAAGTGGAATACCCCACTGATTTATTCAATAAATCACAAGTTTCCCCACCTAGAACATGTGGCGCAGATTTAAATTTTATCTCAGCTCGCTCGCAGATACGTATATAATCGAGTTTCTGTCTGTCTGCCTGGCTGTCTGTCTGTCTTTCTGCCTGCCTGCTTGACTGCCTGCCTGCCTGCCAGGACATATGTCAATAAGACTAGCGAGTGACTCCTAGTTTCGATGTGTTCGTCACTTAAATGCACTTAACTTGCCGCTTCCTTGAGTTTATTTTTTCTCCTATTTGCATACAGTTAGTTGGATAACTGAAAGCGTTTCGTTGTTGTAGTTATTGGCAGGGCCAAGCCCTCATCGATTCAATTCAATATCAATACACACACACACACATAAATGTGTGTATGTGTGTGTGTGTGTGTGTATCTATCAGTCGGTTTATCAGCTCGGCAACTTAAATGACAGTGAATACATCAAATGACTTTCAATCCTTTCGCGTGACTGAAATTTTCGACTCTTTGTCACTAGCGACAGGCGCATCTCAACGTGTGTGTGTTGGTGCTTAGTGTGTGTGTGTGTGTGGGTGTGTGTATGTTAGCATGATGGTGTGCCAAATGTTGTTGTTCTTGTTAGCACATGACTGTTGTTACCTTCACACGCGGCTTGATAAATGTGGGCAACGTGCCTGGCATATGGCATTTTTTCTCCATTTTTTTTTCGTTTGCGGCGTAGAATTTGAATTTATTTAGTGCTGCAAAATACTTTTTCGGGCAGGTGAGGGCTAACTCGGGCTTAGGCAGTGACAGGCTTAGTCTTGTTTATGCCTTTATTTTAAGCACTGCCAACCTTTAAAATACCAATGTATTTAAGATGTGTTAAAATTGTACATCATGTAACCAAATCTGTCGCACTTATGTATTTGGGATTATGTAAGAATCACTTTACAATGACAAACAAAATAGATAAGCGAAATGTTATGAAGTAGATTTTTGATTAATTTATTAATTTGTCAGCATAATATTTGTAATAGTTTCCTTGAAATAGAATAATATCCATTTTTAAACTTTATTGAGTAGGCACACATATCATTCGTAGTTAACAAGACTTAACTGATATGAATTGTGAACTCTTTAAGCTAATGCATTTTCATTATTAACATTTGAATATAAACACTGAATGGCTGGCAAACATTTTAGCATCATGTTGGTAATTTAATAATAATATAGCAACATGTTGTAGACATACATTACATTATTATTACTGAAAGTACAACACGAGATTATTGTTTACCTCATCATCATAGCCACATTGGCAAATAATAATCATTTCAAGTCAATTTAGTCGTAATGCTAGGCCTAAGCAATTCCCACAACTCGTCTAAGTGTATAAAATCAGAAATGTGAACCTTTACACCTTCCGCAGGAGAACATAAGATATGTCATTAATGGGAAGCGCCTGTTTCTGGGCCTAATTCAATATAATATGTAAGTATTGCTTTAGGGAAAAATCAATAAATTATCTTCGTTTCGATTGCAATTTAATATACATTTTGGAGTAATAGAAATTTAGGCACTTATCGCCACATGCAAGCAATACATAATGTGTATTATTTACATGTATGATAGCCACTAATTTCACTCTAACTTCAAGCAAGGCCAAATTGTAATTAAATGTCAATTTCCATGGTACCAACAAAAGAGGCATTAAGACATTAGCAATGGGCCAGAAAAGAGCAATCAGATCGAAACGAATCAAAAGTCAACCATGGAAATCGTTTTGTTTAATAACAACAGATTGACGGTTGGATTGTACTAATATATATATATATATATATATATATGTGTGTGTATGTATTTATGTATATTCCCTCGTGGCATATTTGAAAGTGCGTTGGAGTAGCGCCCGAGACTGTTGTAATTATTAAAATAAAATCAAATACTCGACCGATGTTCGACACTTGCCCAAAAGGCAAGCCGCAGACTAATTAGGTATTTTGCTTTGTTAGCTGCTCCCTGAGGTTGGCTTTAACGGTGTTTTTTTGGGGGGCAGACAGTGCAAATACAAATTGCGCTTTGTTGTTACTGCGTGCTGAAGATTTTTATCGTGGCGTGTAAATTGTGCACCTAGCAGACGGTTTGCCCCTGACAGCAAATGCCACAAACGACGCGTTCTGTGGGTGCAGTGGGTCTGCTCGATAATGGCAGGTTAATAAACGTTAAAAAACGACATTTGTACACACAAACACACGCACACACGCACACCTCTCGACTGAGGTTCAGGTTTTGTGGCATACTTTCAGGCGAGCGGCATTTTGAGAAATACGTGTCGCATTTAATATCACTGCGCAGTGCATAATTTTTAATGTACAACCAACTAATTAAGTTAATTTAAATGTGTGAGGCTCTTTTAGAATTTACATATCACTGTTTCATATTTCATTTAGGATATGTGATTTAGTTACACATATTTTTATAGTTAACGGCTGCATAGCAAAAGCTAGATGAGCCCGAGGGTCCTTAAAGGTCCTGAAATCAGTGTATGATATCAGTTTGTGGTTGATGTGGTGGTTATGATTTTGTGTTGGAAAGTATTGCTTGACAATCATGTGCTCAATCATATGCTTCGGGCTGCTATTTTAACTAAAATCGTTTGTTTATCTAATTAGTTTAATTTTGATTATTTTGATCGATAAACTAGGACTGTGACTAACGTTTGAATAAATACAATATGAGAAAGACGCCTTATTCGAACAAATCACTTCAAATGATAAATTTAATACAACTTAAACTCTTCCTTCAATATCCATAATATGTTTTATATTGGCTTGATTGATAATATATCACACATAACACTCAAAAGTAAAACTTTTCTACATTTTTCTACAGAAAAATGGTCTGTTGATCACTAATTGATTTCTCACTAATTGATTGCCATCAATTATTATTCAAATATGCAACAAATTGCGTATTTCTTTGGTTTCCCCACATTTACCAACTATTAGCTGGCATTTTTTTTTTACTTTTGCATTTTTGTGGCTATGTTGCATTTTGTCAAACTAACACATCGTTTTCCGGTGAATGCGATTTGAGGCTCGATCCTTGTGCGCATTTGGATGCGTTAACGTCACGCAGCCCAAAGCATAAGTGCGCATAGAAATTGTTTCCTGTTATTATGCAAATTTGGGAGCTGCAACCTGTGTTCGTGATGGCGCTGAGCGAGAGGAGCCACACAAGTTTGTAAAATGAAAAACTGTTTTGGACCCGTTCTGACGACACAAAACGAGTGTGTCCAGAGAACTGACCTTAACAGCAATTAAGCCGCTTAACCTTCATGGCCATAGGCTAGCTCGAAGTGGCCACTCTGCGAGTAAGCCAGTCCCCGCAATATCCCGCTCCCACCCCTCCGTTGGACCGCTTCAAAATTGTTAAGCTGCCAGCCGCTCATCCACCCCCCCCCCACCATGCCCATTCAATCCTCCACTATCAACCACTTGACAAATGGAAAAATGGCCCCAAAAACTTCCGGCTGTTACAGCTGCAGTTTGTCAGGCTGCACAGCTCTTAAGCTTCAATTTGTTTTCGCTTTTCCATTTTGGCTTTTAGCTGTATGCGAGATTTTCATGAATTTCAGTAACGATCTCTTCAGTTCCTATCTATATACAAATATATTTATATATATATATATATGCACCCCACTCAGGGGGCGTGTCACAAGCTGAAAAACTGACTCGAATTGCAAATTCAATAATAGTTATTTGCTTCGTTTGTGCATGTTGTGATTTCTATCCAAGTTATTGAAGTTCTCCTCCAGCTCAAGCGATGAGTATAGCATGTCCCCCCACAACCCCCCACAAGCCCCCCAGTTTATTCATATTTTTGCGTTTGCCATTGATTCGCCAGTTAGTTTTTAGTATGCCAAGTACCGTTACCGAAAGGTGCCTGATAATGGGTGATTGGGGCTTCGTTTCCTCGTGCCATGGCATGCAAATGAATCGAGGGGATGATGGCCTCGTTGGCCTCGTCTCGAGTGCGTCTCAGCCAAAGGGGTAGACTGGGAATTGCATTGTCATGCTCTGTAATTGGTTCGATAATAAATGCAGCGATTGATTTTTCTCTCTCTACGCTCAACGATTTAATTAAAGGCACAGGTGTGTCGCAAATTCAAGTGGCAAGTTGGCTGCGGATTGCATAAGAAATCACTGGCAAAGTGATAACCAAAACCATCTCTTGACTATTGATGACTCTTTCCATGCAGGGTCGTTGGCTTTTAGTTGTGGCAGCTTTGCTCACTCGACTGCAGCATTTTTAATTATTTATTGCCAAAACTCTTCCATAATTCATGTATAGTTCTTTCCATTTTGTTACTATGTGAATTTATACCTTTTGTGTGTTTGTGTGTGTGGAGTGTGGCATGTGGCATGTTTAAAATGATAAATATGCATTTGGACTATTATCTTTAGTGTTTGTTGTTATCCTTCCTCGCAACAGGACAAATACTTAATAATCGTTATTAACAATTAACATGGCAAGCGTTCGGCGCATAGTAACAAAACGCTGCTTACAAATGGACATGCACACTACGACACACACACACACACACACACACACACATACACACACACACACACCCACACAGAGGCAACAATTACACCTGCTTATTATAGTTGGAGCACAATGTAAGCCTGATTTCCTGTAGGGTTATCCGGCTTAGTTGTGTTTGGCATCATTAATCGAAGGCGTTTGATCTGCAGCTAAATTACATTTATAGCGATTAGCATTTTTAATTAATATAATTTAATGTTTTTAATCGCTATGGAAAACAAATAAGTATAATAAATGCATTTAAATCATTAATTTTTAGATTAGTTTTGTGCACAAATAAATAAAATAAGTTATTGACATTGTTATCTAAAAAAACGTAATTTACATTTTATTTTCTTTCATTTGTATATTTATGCAATTATTTTACGCAAAATAATTAACAAATTTGAACACACACAATGACAGCACACATACACACACACATACGTAATTAAAGTGAATGGCATAAATAAAATCACTTAAAATGAAATGAAAATTGTGTCGCAAGCGAAATACAATTTTTGGTTTTCCTCTGAAAATTAAAATACACAAATATTGCAAAATGACTGTTGGCATGTTCTGTTTTTTTTTATATCTCTTAATTGATTTTTTTTTTTTAAATAATTTAAACCTAGTATTTGTCAGAAGTTGCATTCTGAATTAACACGAAATTATCGAAAAATATAATCAATGAAAATTACATAGAGTGCTGTAAATGGCAATTTAACACTTGTGTCAAAAAGTTATTTCAATTATATTTTTACGTTTACTTGTTGAATTGGTCAGAGATCTGTTTTAAGTTTTAATTATTTAATTTTTTATACAAAATATTTAAAATTAATCATTTCTATGACTGACTTTTAATTTCTGTGAGTCTTGCTTCATAAAGCAATTGTTGCCACAGTAATTAAACCGATTCGTTTTTTGTACCATTTTTTTCTTTTTGCCATGCACAAATTGTATTTAAATTCCATAGAAGAAATTCCTACGTGTAGTTTGGAAAACTGAACTGTCACTTTAAAATGCATGGCAATTCATAAAATTAGTCACACGGAGCGCTGGCTGCACCTGTTCACCTTGTTGAGTGGATGTGTGTGTGTGTGTGTGTGTGTTGTGGGTGTGGCTGTGTTGCCTGCATATTAAATAACCATATCAGCGTTATCACACTTAAATTGCTGACATTTGCAGCAATAAAAACTTAATGAAAACATTTTCCGCGTCGCCATTACAAATTTATGAGAAACTTCTCTGAAGAAGGCAACAAACTGTAAATGCAAATGCAACAAAAGTGGCAACAAGGGTGCAACAAATGAAAATTTACCTATTTGTAAAATTAATCAACTTGTTGGCATTTGCAGTTTAGTTGCGTTTTGTGCAACTTTTCAACATTTCACTCCAATGGCAATCAAAGTTATTGATTACAATTCTAACCGTGCCACGCCTCGTCAGCTGAATGCAACTTTAGCCTTTAGCAAAGTTGAAAGTTTGCTACCAAGCAACAATTTTGAACATTTCTATTTTGTTACACATCTCGGATGTGACCTCAAATGACGAATGAGTGGCCAAAGTTGCCAATAAACACGTACTGCATATCGAATATATGGAATGACAGTAATGGGTCAGCCGGAGAGAGACTTTTGAGGTTTGGCATCGGCTTCACCTCTGATTGGCAGTTGCAGGTGTATATGGAATGTAAACGCAGAGAGCAAAATGCTGAAATGAATATGGCCTGTATAAAGTGTGTATATCGATTATAAAACATCAATCAATCAATTGTATTTAAAACATTTAAGATATTCGAGATTTGATATGTTGCTATTATCGATATGTTTGTTTATTGATGTGCTTTGATGCTTGAGCAAAAATACTCAATAGAAAATAATATATTAAAACTAAATAAATAACCCATTTAAATATGTAAACTGTTTTATACTGACAGTTATCAAGAAGACTCAATTTTCAAACTGATTTTAAACATATTTTAGGATGGCATTAATATTATTTTAATATGAGTATGTCAGATCAAATAAGAATTAAAAAAAAGTATTTAAAATAATTAAATTTTTATTAATAATTGTGCAACGATTCTCTTATATTAATTTAATTTCTTATTTGAACAAAATTTAACTTTATTGTTTTACTCGTTATGTTTACGTAATTGTTAACTGCTTTATTAGGGCCATTTCAAGTGCCTGCTAACTGCCTGTCATTTACTCGCCTTGCCCACAGAGCCAAAAATCAATGAATAAAATTGCACACAAAACTCAATTTTCCAACAACTTTTCCGCATTCCAAACACAAACATTTTTTGTACAAACGTGCCAAGCGTGGCCAACAACCATTTGGCTGGTCTGGTTAGGATAGGCGACAATGTTGCAAGTGCTTCAGACCGAAATTAAGGGCAAGACGTCATGATAAAAAACTTTGAGGGCTCTGTTTGCTCTGCTGCTGCCACTGCTGCCACTGCTGCTGCTTGTTGTTGTTGTTGTTGTTGCTACTGCTGCTGCTACTGTTGAACTTGACGCATGTTTGTTGGCAAACAAAGCACAAGAGACGCCCCCACACACACACAATCTGGGCTCATTAAAATGCGGGGCGTTAAGTCGCGTTGGTTGGCATCAGCAAAAGTTGTGGGACCTGACCTGGGCCGAGCCGAGTCGAGTCGAGTCACATCTTGAATGGCAGGCAGCCAAACAAATCTTATTTAATTTGGCTTTGGCGCATTTCACGCGGCTGCTGCCAACAAGTTTGCTACGCCCTGCACCTCAACTTGCTCACAC
The DNA here is from genome assembly GCA_035042405.1 of Drosophila demipolita. Classification (NCBI taxonomy): domain Eukaryota; kingdom Metazoa; phylum Arthropoda; class Insecta; order Diptera; family Drosophilidae; genus Drosophila; species Drosophila demipolita. The sequence goes on from JAWNLI010000021.1 coordinate 636,274, forward strand.
ACCCACAACACACACACACACACACATTTGCACACACTCACACTGATTTCAACTCGTTTAGCAGGTCGCAGCTGTTGCTTCAAGAATTTCAAGTGCATTTGAATGGCTGTGTGGAAGGAATGGCGTCACCAGCCTGTTTGCCAAAGTGTTAAATGTCATGATGATAACGGGGAGGAGTTGGAGGTGGTGGAGGCATGTTGAGTTGCCACCGCACAGCTGAGTCTTTTTTGGAATTTATGTTAGTTTCAGTGCGCATTTACATTTACTACAAGCCATATTTATTATTTATGCGTTAACTTTCTATCGGCCTCAGTGGGTCTCACCACTCTCTCTCTCTCACTTCCATTGTTTACCCCTCTCTATCTATCGCACGTTGCCTGCCAATAAAAATGACAAGACGCATTTCCGACTTCATGGCTCGACGACGGTTCGCGTCGGAAGTGTGCGCTATGCGATTTCCGGTTCATATTAGCCCACTGAACGGCTGCCCCGTTGGCCTTTTCAATATTTTATGCTCGCTGCATTTCCATTTATATGCGTTACATCAAAACACAGGAAGGGGACCAGAATTAATAATAATCACACACGCGCAACTCGTCGACATTTTTTTTCATCACTTGTTGAAAAAGTATAAATTGAATATACGTCAAAAATTACGCAGCACGTTTTTCTTTTTACCTGCGGCCAACTTTTCGCCCAGAATTGGGTGGTAAAATAGACGAGTGCACAACTTCGGCATATTAATTCTGTTTAAACAGATTTTTCTGAGTGCTTCGCATGGCTTAGCATTTCAATGAAATGGGTCGATTGTTATTAGCAGTCATGTTGTATGCTGACTGATAGGCAGTAGGAGTGCTCTTCCAGTTTACCCGTCTGGGTTGAGGAGGGTTTGAAGTTTGCGCTCACTAATTGACTATAGTTGGAGTGTTCAACTTAGGAACAATGCTTATCTTTTGTTATGCAGATCTAATGTTCTTTTGATTTGTTTGTTGTTTTGAAGCAAATAATTAATCTTATGTAATAGTAAAATAATGAGTTATGTGGGTAAGAAATAAATTTGGTTTGACTTGAAGAAAATGCAATAAGTCTTTAAACATTCATCCAATTAGTAAATATGCTTTCTGTAAGCTAAATTATTATTGTTGTTTGAAAGGATTAACATTTACTTCACTGAGATGCTGTCGAGTGAGTTACCTTTAAATGCCTCTTAGATTACTATTCGAGCCACTTTTCGCTTTTTGGCTAGCTTGCTGTCTTTCTGCTGGCCACACTTTGGCGCCGTTTAGACTAAGCCCGTTTCACTTAGCTTCGTGCCGCTAATGACACAATTTTCAAGCACAATTGAAGCCAGTTTAAGTGTCCAAAATGAACACCGGCCTGCCAGTTCGCCAGTTCGCCAGTCCGCCATCCTTGACAGACGCGAGTCAAGCCCCAAAAAATCCTCAACCTTTTGCCGGTCCACCTTGAATATCATTCTGCTGCCAACAAGAGGACAGTTTGTGGCATTTTGCACGCTCAACCGTGGAAATTAAGGGGGTGAGGGGGGAACGAGGACATGGCTTTATTAAGTGGAAATTAGTAGCATTTAAAGTATAATAAGCGTATAAATGATTAATTCAGTTTTTGGAAATTGATATTAGGCAGCGAAAGCAAACAGGCTCATTAAATGACTGACAATCAGTTTTGCGATGCTTAATTAACTTTACTTTATTTTCCAATCAAATTAGGTTAATTGACTAAGTGACACCTGAAGCTGTCGCTTTTGCCTTATTCACTTCAAGTGCAAAACTTGTTTTCTTTTCTTTTCTGTTTTATTTTTTTAGTGTTTGCTCAGTTTGCGTAAAATTCATTTCAGTTTCTTGTCCGTGTCCTGTGTCGTCCTGTCTATCAGCGTAATGAAATTATGCACAATTCCCCATTGTGGAGGTAACTTAGCAATCGGGAATGTCTTTGATTCAGCCTGATAGTAGTAAAGTTGTGTCTCAAAGCGATTTCTTCTTGCTTTTCACAATCATTTTATTTTGTTCAGCTTTTCCCTAGGAACAATAATACCAACAAATACATCGTTTTTCAATTCAATTCAAGCTGGCTTGAAAGAAGTGTGGGGTAAAGTTGCCTTCAAGGACATAACGCTAAAGCTTCCATTACTTTAACTAATTTATTAATGTTATTAAAATGTTTAGGGAATTCTTTATACATTTTACATAGTTTGTAAAGAAATGGGTTGACAGTTATGTTGGGCAAATATTTGTCCAACTATTCAAATGTATTCATAGCTACAAAATAGTTGTTACAACTTAAAATAAAAAAAAACTAATTTATTTGAAGTTTATATATATTTAGGAGGAATGCGAATTGAAATCAGCACATGTCACAATAATTTAAAATATTCTCTTATTTGGAAAATGAGCTGATGCACAAAATGAAACATGTGCTTAACTATTTGATTTTATTTCACAGCTTATTTTCCATATACGTGCTAGTTAAGCAGACGCCTTTTGCCAATTGCTTTTTATTTAATTCAATCAAATAATTTAAATAGCTTTTGTCTGTGGACGCCTTTGCTTATCTCAAACCAAGCAGACAATGGCAATCCCAGTTCATCTCTTGTTCTCGCACACAATTACCGCCATTAACATTTATGGTGTCGACCTCAAAAGTAGAAAGCAGCCAAAACAAGCAGCGAGGAAATTAAGTAGAAAATTGCAAAAATTAACAGCAACCAAGCAAAACAAAAAAAAAAAAAGAAAAATTGGTGGGGAGAGGGAAGCACACACAAATTCCAGTTGTATTTGTTCCTGCCTTTCTTTTCGTTTTCTGCCTTGCTCCTGAGGCTTAGACTGCTTAAGGAAAATTAATTAAAAATAAACATGGCACACGCTTGTACTTTAGGCATTCCTACCAAAATAGACCTGTGGCAAAAAAAAAGAGAAAGCAAGAAAGACAGAAAGAAATAAGAAGAGAAAGCGGAACGAATGCCGGGCAGTCAAATAGGAAAAATAAAAGCTTGTCGAGCAAAATTTCAACAAAAGCAAACGAAACGTTGGCGACCACAAATCCGAGACGATAAGAAAATAAGTAACACTGGCGAAACAGCAGCGGGAAAGGAAAGCAGACACACGAGAGGAAGAGAGAGAGAGAGAGAGAACTGAATGAGAAAAATATAAAACACACACATACAACGAAAAGACAAAAGAAATTCCTAGCTACGATATGGAATCGTTTGAGAACCCAGTCTGGTCAGCGTGAGTGCCAAAAGTATTTAGCAATTACGTCTGGCCCCAGTGCCACAAGGCTTATGGGGTGGTAAGCGGGGATGTTGACCATGGCCAGGTGAAAATTGCATTAGGTACAGTTTTTCTTTATTTTCCTGTTCTGGCTTCAGTTAGCTCCGTGACTTTTTTGTGTTTGGCGTGTAATATTATGAGCATGCGAGGTTATTGCTGAAAATAAGCTGAGCCGATTTTAGCGCATTAAAAGGGGAGTGTAAATGCTAAATACCCCAGGCTCATAACGCTTATAAAAATTTTAGCACTTAAGCTAATTGAAAACTTCATATATGTCGTTTAAATCTTTATCAAATTATGACAGATTTTTTAAATGTACTATTTAATGAGACCCTCATAAAATCAGATTATTGAAATGGTAATTTATAGTCATGTATACTACATATGTAAAAAAAAATGAAAAATAATAAGAATCTGTTAAGCTCTTCTTCAAGCTCTTGCAGGATATATGAATCGAAAAGCATCGCTTAAATGAATATTTCAATTTTATTATGCAACCATTAACAAAAGCTTTAAGAGCATTGATTGATATATTATTCCGATTTATATTGTGCAACCTTTTATACAAATCCTTGCAGCATTAAACATAAGAGCTTTTCATATGTACATATAATAAGAGCCATTTTATTAAAGCAATAGAGCCAAGTTAACTGACATGCTCGCAAAGAGCACTTGGATATACAGAAGTGATTTTTTTTTCTGCATGAATCTGAGACTTTCTGCTATTTAAAAAAGACTCATATTCCTTGACTGTTTTACTAGCTTATTTGATTTTTTAGAATTTATGGTACTTTTAGAATCAGAATAATGCAATTCGTTGATGTGGTTAGTATGATGCTAAAATAAATATTACATTAGCTAGTTTCAGAACTAAGATATCAGAAAGTACAATGAATTTGGATAAATATCAGCGACTGACTGTCCAAAATAATATAATACCGTTTTAAATATTATTTTTGATACTCAGTTTTGTGCACTGCCAACCAAATATTCGTTTTGTGACAGTAATTGAAATGATTTTCGTATAATATAAGCTTGACATTAAACAATTTACTTGAACACAAGAGATATAATTTTAATAAAATTTCAACCCAACTTTAATATTCTAAATAACCAGAAAAAGATGTATTTATTTTTGTATGTTGTGAAATAATTGTGTTACCAAACTGTCAAAGGCATAATATTTTGCCGTAATAGTTTGATAGAAGTTCTGAAATTGTCTAAAACTAAAATTTAATTAAAATTTCAGCAATATACAATGGACACATAGTGCTGCAGCAGACATGTTTCTGATATATAAATATATAAATATATAGATATATAAATAAATCAATTGATTGCAAATGCGTTTTGATATTCAACCAAACAGCAAATAGCGAACAAAGCAGGCTAAAAATTTGTCGCTGACACGCGATGAGAAGGGAACTGTGAGCGGTGACGGGGGTGCTGCCCTTACGTTATTCCTTAATAGATGTCATTTATTTTGTGTGGCGGGTATCTGAAAATTTGCCTCATTTAATATATTAATGCCCGACATGCACTTAAATGTTTTTTATTGTTTGCAAATTTGGCTTGGCTTTGTTATTTGGTTTTTTTTTTATTTCCTATGTTAAATGAATTCAAATTGCAAATTAGTGCAAAACTTGAATCGTTTGCCATTGGCACAAAAATGTCGGCAATTATGGAAATACATTTGAGAAAATTAGTTTTCGACTATAATTGAATATTTATTTATTCAACTTTCAGGATAGCTAATAGGATGCTTGAAAGTTCCATTTAATTAAAGTTTTAGACCTATACTATTGTACAAGAAAATCACTATTTTTATTTTATATGTATATTTATCAAACGGTATCTTCAACTAGTTAAATATATTTCATAAATTGGATTGTGTTTAAAAGTGATTTCTTTTTATATTTTAAATAAGATTGTACGCATGGAAAAATATATTTAAATTTTCGAAGACCTCAAATTCAAATTCACTTAACATAAACTCGACGCGCTCAACGTCTAAACAAATATCTTAAATATGCCTTCAGCATGAAGACATTCTGCAAAACTTAAGCTCGTAAATTTAAAATACATATACCCATATATCATAACGATAAAAACTATTACCCAGCAGCACAGATTGCCAGCACTTGTACCCTCCCTCCCTTCCCAAACAGCTTTGTGTGGCTATTACCCCAATTTTGTGTATTATCTTAGACCCCAACTAAGCTTCCCTCGCTCACTATTAAGCGACAGGCAGCACGCGTAATTTTTAATTTACCATGACATAAATCGTATAAAACTGTCACAGTCACTAAAAGCAAAAAGCAACAGCCTGGTCTGGTCTGGTCTGGTCTGGTCTGTCCTGTTCTGGTTTGGTCCCTGAGCTCAGCCGGGGCACAAATTATGTCGGCAAGCACACACTCAGAGGGGTGTCGAAAGTCAATGGGGAACCCAAAACAAGAACAAGAACAAGAAGAAGATACAGATGTAGATGAAGACGGCAGACAGAGGGTTCCCAAGGATAGCCAGAAATCCGCCCGGCAAACCAACAAAACTTCAACACAAAACAAACTAAAGCAGCGGGTGGAAATTCACAGTCTCCCAGTTTGTCTGCCTGTATCTCGTCCTTTTGCCAGGATGGAATTCCGGCTGGCATTAATAAGTAAATCTTCAGCATGTGATGGCTATCAGTGGCACTTCCGAAACAACCCTCCCGCCCCTTTCCCACGATATACACACACTCGCACACACCATCCACCCCACAGTAAACAATTCTGGCTATTTATATTTTATCTTGTCGTCGTCGTCGTCGTCGTTGCTGGATAAGTTCTCTAAAGTTCCGCTGCGTTCTCAAATGAAGTTGCCAGGGAATGTAACTGTAAGTTTCCCATCTTTGGATATGTTGAATGCCAGAAATTGTCTTTCGGTGGGTGTGGTGTATATGTGTATGTGTGACACAAATAGAGTATATGTGTTGTCACAGCCGGAAGTCGCAATTCCTGGTTCAGTGCCTATAAATTTAACTTGGTCTTTTGCTGGCCTTCTTGTATTGCCATTTGTGACTTCTTCCAACAGGACATGCGAACTCCTTAGCCAGGCACTCAACAGTTTGGCTCAAACTTTCAGGCTGACCATTTGTTCAATTAGATGAGCTCTCGAAATGTGTTTATAAATTTATAGACTTTTTCCTGGTAATGGAAACAAATTTTCAATTTAAATTAACAGATGTTTGGCTTCCTCAGCTATAGGTGTTTAACCTTTCACAATAAGTTCACTTTGTTAATATAAATCAGAATGTGTTCAATCAATTTATGTTATGGATGTATTACTTCAAAATTTGCCGGCTAAGCTTAAAGCTGAAGTTTTGGTGACATCAACAAAAATACACTTTGACCCCGCCAGAACCCAAAAACGAGCATTTAACACACACACACACTGCTTGAGTATGTTTGGCGGTGGCAAATTGTATAATTTTATAGTACATGTGTAGGAAAAGGAACTGCGCAAATTTAGCAAATCCGCAAATAATTTGAGCACGGATAGGCGCGGCACTCTGCGGAGAGTAAAGGGTATGCACTTGCAGCATGGTAGAGCACGGCTTTTGGCTAGCCGAAAACACGCTGCCATTGCAAATTCCCCATCGAAGGGAATGCAAAGGAGTGTAAAATCTAAAAAGCATTGCATACACAAAGGAGCACTTGCTTGGCTCTACCACAACGGACAGGTGAGTGTGCGAGTGTGTGTTTTTGTGTGCATGTGGTTTGAAAATGGATAATAAAAAGCTCATTGCAACAAATTCTTGCGCAATTTTCAGTGTTAGATTAGAAACGCTTAACGGTTGAATGGGGGAGTCAGGCGCACCTCGGACAAATGGAGGCAACTGGCAGCGTGTTGCAGCTCGAATCGCTGTTCACTTTTTCGCCTTGTCCTTCTTATCTACATCCTTAAAAAGAGTATTTTAATTGTGTTGCAAAACGAGACGTATCTATGCCGTTATATACTTATACTTTATCAGCAGAGGATTGTATATATTTTTGTTGATATATCTTTTAGGCGAGAGTCCTTTCTATTTGCGTAATTTATTTTTTATTTCCATATTTCTATTTTTTTTTAATAAAATTAGAAAGCTCAAATACCTTTTCTTCATTTTATCAAATTTATATTAATTATGATAATTTTTTTTAGAGAAAAAAAAGGGTATTTGTTTTTTATTCAATATCTTTTTAGTTCTAGTTTTTATTTTTTTATTTCCATTTTTTTTCATGTTCTGTCTCTCTTACTTGCAGTTGTTTGATCCTTTGCACTTTTTCATGGCCCTGGCTCACTTTTATTTTATTTTGCTCCATTTTATTTTTGTGTTCTTTAGCTTTTTACTTTTTCACTTTGGGTTAACATTTTCAATGCTGCTTTACACGTTGCTTGCACTTGTTCGTTGGGGGTTTTATGAGCTTACTTGGCGACTTAGCGATGCTTGTCTTATTTAGTTTTAAATAAATGGCCAGAGTTGCCCCAGCTCCCTCCTCTTCCACGTATCCCGCAGATACGCTCGTGTTTTTTTTTCGGTGTTATCCACAGTCGAAATGAGAATGCGACAACTGTTTGCACATTGTGAATTGCCCAATGTATAATAAATATTTTCTAAGAGTGTCCAACGACTAATCCGCAAACATCGTTCAAATGTGAAGCAGTCAGCATTACACCCCAGTAATTCCAAGCATTAATAACTGGTATATCTAGGAGATCTGTTTGTAATTAAAAACGAAATGCATTAAATTTGAGGAGAACTCAACCAGAGTTGGCAATGTGACCAATGTGTATGGCTGTCGTTCAGGAAAACCGGAAAATGTGCCATTAAACACCAAACAAGGAAAGCTACAGCCAAACAAAACGATTGAGGTTTTGTGCTTAAATTTCATAATCCACACAAAGCAATGAGTCGGGACATCAATGTCCTGGCAAAGCTTCAACTGCGCTAACAGCGTCAACTTCTATTCCTGCGGCTGCCGCTTTGAATGGCTCCAGCGAGGCGGCAAAGACAGCCGAAATGGGGGAAGACTCATCAACTTGGTCGCCATTTCGAGTTGCCAGCTCTAAAAATGCATGAAACGAATGGAAAGCGCTATGCGTGTGTAAGTGTGAGTGTGGCTGTGTGAATGTGTGTTAGTGTGGGTGAATTTGTGTGTGTGTGCAGCGCAAACAAACTGCGGAGAATGCGCATGAAAGCCAGCTACAGTCAGAGTCGCAGTCGCAGTCACCGAAAAAAAAAACTGACAGCCAAATGCATTAAGCAAAAATTGTCAACAATTTTTCAGTCACCCTCGCAACCGACGCCACCCTAACCCCCCACCCAGAGAGTCGGACAGAAGCATCCCCGACGCGACGGCGGCAAGTCTGCTTGAGTAAATAGTCGCTGGGTGACGGGGTCGGCGTGGTGTACCCCAACAGCGTCCCTGATAAAAGTCAGTGAGTCAGCAGCATCAGCAGCACCAGGATCAGGTTTGGTTGCAATTTTCCTAGAGATGTGAGAGATGCGTGGAATGTGTTTTCAATATGCTGCTTTAAAATTTACATAAATAACACACAGAAAGAGTTTCTGCTGTAATAATAAATAGTAAATTTAATTTAGAAAAAAGCGTTGATTTCCTTTCTTGTGCTACTTTAATATTAAACATTCCAACTAGTTTTTATTATTATTTATTGTTTACTTATACTCACATATAATTATATATGTTTAACTTGAATTATCAACAAGTTATAGATTTTAAAAATTGTGCCTGATGACCACATTTTTCGTGTCACGAAAATTCTAGTTTTTGTTGATATTTATTTGTGGATGGATTGTACCAGTATTCTATAAACTATATCGATTTTCTCAGCTAAATATGTATATAATATATAATTAAAAATATATATAAATGGAATACTCTGTTGAGTTTCAAATATATCGTATTTTTAGTCTCATGCGCTCATCTCTTGTGATTACCATTCAGCGGCCAGGCGACTGCCGAATCTGATTGAATAATGACTGGTCCACAAAGTATGCGGCTGTCACCCTGACACTAATAGTGTTGGAACGCTTTGTCATTTTATAGGGGGCAAGTTCCAGCAGCAGCAGCAACAGCAGCAGCAGCAGCAAAAGCAGCAACAGCAGCAGCATCAGCAGAGCCCGCATTGAGTTACACTTTGATGCGCTTTTACATTTTTAATGGCTCGAATGTCTGGACAAATTATGATGTATTTGGCGCCAGTGGAGCACCAGACGCCAGAGTCAACCCCCACAAGTGTGAAATGGCAGCTGCCGATAAGGAACAACGCCACAGTTCACACTGAGCCCACTAAAATTTGCCATAGTTTTCGGGAGTGCACCTGCTCAGTCTGCTGCATCAGTTGAAAGGCTGCCTGCATACTTGCCTGCTAATAGAAAATTTAAATGGCATGGCCTGGCAGCAACTGTTGCCCAAGTGAAACTTGATGTTGTGCAACAATCTAAGCTAAGTTCATAAACTTACCACGTCGAAAGTTTTTGGCAAAGAGCCTCGCTTTGCAAACTTAAAGTTTCTACAATTTTTCTATTAAACATTTTCTATTTCGGCTTTTTTTATTTTATTTCTTTTTTTGATTCTAAGCAAGTTTCTGGACTAACCTGTGTGGTCAGTGAGGCAAACGTTGCTTCTAAACATTTCATGTGGAACGAAATTATGTGGCAGTTGTGGGCTAAACTAAGCCATAGAGAGAAACAGGAGTAGCAACAGAGAATAAGTATGTGGCTTGGGGTCCAGTCCAAGTTGGTTGTACTTTCGGTGATGCTTGTTTCTTTAGTGTTTGAAGTTTAAATTAGTTATGACAAATCTAAGCTGACTTCAAATATTATAGAGAATATACGTCATCATTTTAATAGGACTCTCAGTTATTTTTCTGTTTGAAAACTTTTATTAAAAAATGTTTAGCAACAAAAAGAGGGAGAGAAACGTAGGGGTCGTAGGGACAGCGAGAGAGTGTGAGCCATATCAGAGATAATATATTTTGGTTAAATCATGAAGTTTCGTGTCAGATAATAAACACTAAAGAAATGGGTGTAAAATGAGGAAAAATGTATTCAATAAATTGTATATTTTTTAATGAATTAACTTTAGAACACAAAGCATACAAATTTATGTCAAACATTTATCATAATAATAATAAAAGCAGTTTTTATATATATATATTTATGACATTAATTGTGAATTAAAACGTTAAAGTTTAGTTATATAGCACTAAATAAAAAATATTAAAAACCTATTTATTATTAATAATCTTCCAGCTAGGTGCCGAGTAGTTGAAATTTATGCCTCCCAGTAGCAAGTAAATGTATTCTGGTTTCGATCCTAACTTCCAGTTGAAATTTATTAGCCAATCTTTTAGCTAGTTTATCACATGGACACTTTGCTGGTTTTGTGTGATGCGAGTGTAAATCACAATTTTTGTTGGACATTTGCTTGTCTCTGTGGGAAACGGCTGCATAGAATGTGTGTTGCATGCATGTTGCATAAGCAAGGATTAAATAAAAGAAGTCATAGGTTTTGAGCCTAGCCCCTTTTGTAGCCGACGCCCCCTATGCGCAGCACAAGTCAAATATTTGCCGCTGTGTGTCGCCTCGACAAGGACATGAGCTGAGACTTGCCATTTCACTGCCAGAGTTTGTCTCTCTCTCTCGCTCTCCCCCTCTCTTTCGCTCTCTCTCTGAGTGTGTGTGTTGTGTAGACTGGTTTTTACTTTGTGTGCCACTCACGTTATGCTCGTTATTCATATTTATTGCACACGTTGCCAGTGCCACCGACAACGACGATGATGAGGACGAGGACGAGGACAAGGACGTGAAGAGGGCTTCTATGAGCCGCAACTCTGGCAATTGGGAGTTGCAGACAAATGGACGAGTTGCATGTGCATTGTTCCGGCTGTTGCTGTTGCTGCTTATGTTGCTTTTGCTGTTGTTTTTATTTTTCTTGTTGATGTTGGTGTTGTGGTTGTTGTTGTTGTAGGCGTGCGCTCGTGTCTAGCAGCAAAAACTTTGCAATTACAGTTATTTTATGGGATTTATAAGGGTTACACCCAACCAAACACTCTTACACACACACACATACACACACACGGGTGTTGCCTGTTTGGACATTCATTTGCTGCCGTAATTTTCCAGCATTGACGATTTGCTGTGCAGGAGCAGAAGACAACAGAGAATTGGGATGTGTAAAGTGGCATTAAATGACAGGGAATTACAAAAGCGAATAAAGTGGTTTTAAAGGTTCTTAAAAGAAAAGTTGTAAAGTGAATTGTTAAGCTAATACAAAAATAGTTTGAAATTACATATTTTATTGTATCGCATAAATCAGTAAAAGGGATAATCCAATAGAATTGCGCTCAAGATCAATTTTGATACACACAAATAATGGAAACCATATTAAAAGCAAATATTAAAAAATGCAATAACATACATATTTTTATGACCATATTTGATTGTGCAAAAATAACGGAAATCCCAATCGTATGATTTTGAATTGAAGTAACCAGATTTTATGAACGTAAACAGTGACGGTTGTTATTTTTTAATCTCATTATACTTAATCAGGCACAAATCAAAAATAATTTTTATATGCATATTTTATGGCTTGCCGGCAATAAACCAATGAGGTAAACTGGTAACTGCTGGCAGAAGGGTGGGTGGCTATATACTGATTTATAATGTGGCGACAGGCAGTTGAATTGATGGCCTAAAAAAGCGCTGACAATAAACAAGCGGCGACATGTGTTCGGTTGTCAGCAGCAGACAAAGCCCATATAAATATGATATATATATTAAATAAATTATTTTATTGCATGCCCACAGCAATTGAATTACGTGAGTAGACTGAGTTATATATACAAATAGTTCTGATTTGCGTAGTGGAGATTAAGAAAGTACTCTAAAATTAGAATACACAATATTCTTTCAATAAATGATAGACATATGTGCGTACAATAAATCAATTAAAGAGTAAGAAATTCTGGCTTAAGCCCAAAATGGTTAAATAACGTAATGGACAAAAGGTTTTTGGTGCCGGGTGTACACATACCCCAAAGCCATCGGCAGGCGTGTTTTGGGATTTGCTGAAGTCCATAAAATGCTGCTGGGATTTATATAATAAAACACAAAAATAAAATATAAAATGAAAATCATAAATAATTCCCAAAGCCGTAAAATAAAAACAACGTTGATAATAAAATGCAAATTGTTAATAAAAAAAAAAACAAATTAAGAATGATATCGACTTCGATATACCCTGAACTCAGCTGTTAGCTGCCACAAAAGGATTTGTGGATTTTAATGATTGACACTGATTATGAAGAATTAAAAAACATATATACAAATATATTCCAATAAATTCGAGAAATAGAGGCCTATATATTTTATATTTTAAGTTTCTAAATTTATTGTTTTTGAGATCCGTTAGTTATGGGATTTGCTATATAAATTCGATTTATACCTTATGGAATCGAAGATGCTTCCTTCTAACTGTGACATACAATAACTCAGAAGCATTACACCATTTTTACCCATTTTTAATGGGTTTGGGGTATACAAAAAAATAATAATAAATGAGAAATATACAATTCTGGTTAATGCGCTTTTTTTAATAAAACCTTTTTGAAGTGTTTGTTAGCTTAGGTTGATTTGATATACTGTCCGCAAATAGATTTATATAAATAGCAATTTATGTTAATGATTCTCTCACTTTTTCCCACAGAAATCAGTGCTCTGCGGGATGTGCGAGTGCGAGTGCCACATGCGGTTAGACGAGGGGAGAAGGCGATGCTTAAATGCTTCTATGACATCGAGGATGACAGTTTGTATTCAGTGAAATGGTACAAGGGCAGAAGAGAGTTCTACAGATTTACGCCCAAGGAAACACCACCAATGAAGGTCTTTCATTTTCCAGGCGTTAAAGTCAGGGTAAGCCTAATTTTAATTGTGATTGGCGCTCAAAATGTAGAACCTAATTAGAGTAAAACTTTGCATTATTTATATATAATTTACTAGGATATACTTTTTAATTGCGATGTTTGTAATATTCAATCAGAGATAAAGACAAAATTAATCCGAGCTAAAATTTAAGCGTTCTTAAATTCAATTACAGATTTGAAACAATTGTTTTTTTTCCTACAAGGATAATCCAGTGAAAAGCTTAAATCACATTGTTTGTAGCATTTGTTTTTAATATGAATAAAAAATTGATTAAATACGTATTTTCAGCTAGACTTTAAGTTGCTCAACCGTTTGATCATTGCCACTTTTGGTGACCCTTTTTATTACAAGCCAATAAAAATTCGAAATAAATTAAACTAAGCGCGAACTCAACAATGTGAAATATTTGCATTTTGAGCGCATCGAAACCATTGAAATGCTTCACTTAACCGAAAGGCAGGATTGTGGGGGGTGTGGCAAAGCTGTGGATAGAAAGCCGTAGTTCGACAGGCCCACAACATTTCAGTGCACAATCAAATCAAAACACGGTTTTTAACTTCCGCTTGATGGCAGTTACGAGCAGGAAAACAAAACGTATTTTCCTGACGCATCCTTTTTTGTAACTCTTGAGTTTTGTTTTTACGATTTAGTTTTCGGTTCGCTTCGGTTTGGAATGGTTTTGGTTAGGTAGATTGTCGGTGTGCAGGCAATATTTTTCAATAAATATTGGCATTTTTAACTTTTTCCTTCACAATTTCTGAAATTATTCACGCATATGAAGATGTACATGTGAATTTTTATTTATTTGTATATCCATTTCAATTTTATGAGAAATCTGCAATACAGCAAATAATATGTGTATAACAAATAAAAGTCGCAAATAGAAATGTTTGTTTACGAATTTCATAAACATTGTCAATATTTAGCAAAAACAATTTATTGTCAGCACTGCTAAGAATTGTGTGAGTTTTGTGGAACAGAAATCCATATATGCATATTTGCATAATAAAGAATATTTCTGTACGATGTATACAATATTAAACGTTTTATGGGGGTTTTTAGCATGTCATCATCAGCTGGCTTTGAATATTTATAAATATAAAATTCAGTTGTCAAAGCTTGTCAATAAAAATCCACTGGGATTTTAATATGCCAATATGAAGTCTGAATATTTTTTTTATACCTATACTACAATTTTCAGCTGAAAACAAATAAAATATTTAATAATTCATTTAACATTTCGCAACACCTTTCATCATACGATATTTTGCGAATAAAAGAAAATGACACAAATGACAAAAATGACCGGCAGTTTTATTATTTAACTCGTTGATGATTTTAAAAGCACATATTCCAGCCCAACCTTATTCCATACAAATATAAACAACAAAATACATGCCAGACTCGGAAGCTTTCGGGGTGTAAAAAAAGTACAAACATTCGTTGTGATCCGCATAAAGTTGAACAGTTTCAACAATTTTGCTGCCACAACCGGAGTAGTTTTTTTTTCAATATTTTTCGTCTGCTCAATAATTGAGGAGGCTCAACACGAGGCCGCCAGCAATCCACGAGATACGTACATGAAATTTTCCATATACCAAACACACACTCACACACACACACACGCGCACACTATTTATATATCTCTGTGGATATTTACTTACGTATGTTGTATATTTTTAAACAAATTTATTTCGCTTTCATATCAAGCACTTTCCATTCTCGTTCGCCATTTTGGCCGGTGTATTCACAACTCTTTCTCCATTTTATTCGCAGCGCCCATCCTCCAATGAGAGCCAAGTGGTGCTCGATACGGTAACAATGCAAACATCCGGTAAATACAGCTGCGAAGTATCTGCGGATGCGCCCTCATTTCATACATTAATAGCGGCCGCCGAATTGGAAGTTATTGGTAAGTAAAAACTCAAACAAAAGACACAAGTCATATAAATTGTTGCCAAAAGGAATTATTGAATAGTATAAGCCGAATTGTGCATTTCGAGTGGAATACATCAACGAATCTGATAATGTAAAGGAGTTTTCAATTTTTTTATCTCAATTACAAGTTCTGTTTAACAAGAAGCTATTGAGGATTTATTGGTGAAATAATAATTGAAAGTTTTTGAATAACTTTTAACTTTTAACTGTTTAAAAGTAGGCCAAAAATATAATATATCTAGGCAAATTAAATATAATTTTTCAGTATATAAATCTTTGAAATGATGTTCTAAAGTGGATTGGCTGGGTGACAGCTATTAGGATAAGAGCATCGTTAAGATGTATGCACATTATTTAATGATGCACACCACAAATGTTTATCTATAAAATAAGAAAACAAGATAATGTGGCGCCTCCTTGTGGTTGTCTTCCGATTGCCGCAACTAAATATATATCTGAAACGCACACAAACTGACTGCGTTGGCCATATAAACATGAAATTGACACGACGAAAGTTTTGCTGGGACAGGCGAGCAGACAATTTGAGTTGCCTTACTTTGGTAAAGCTTGTAAGCCAATCATCCACATACAACCACACACACACACACACACACACGCACAAATAAATACACACATTTACACTCGTATCTGAAAGTTTATTGACCATCGCAAACGTTTTGCTAGAGTTTTTTATTTTATTTTGTTTGTCTGCTTAAATATCTTCATCTTCATCTGGAGCCGGAAAATTTGCTTGTATTTTGTCTGCTCGACTGCCGCAAATTCGAACTTGGAGTTTATTTTTTAGTCAGGCCCCCTACCCCCCACATCGCCCACATGTAATGTCAGCTCTGCTGCCTGGGAAGCATTGGCTCTCTGACCCCAGACTCTTGACTTCTGCTCAAGTCCAGGTCTTTTGGCCTGGCCCATTGAACTTGCTCCTCTTCGCATATGACAGCCTTGCATTGAGTTTGACAATTCTCTGTCCTATTTATGTGTGACTTGCTATAAGTTTATGCTCAGTCCTAACTTATAAATACACTCGTAGGACTCTCCCCTGCCAGGAAGCAGAAATATAAGAAATTATTTTTTTTTAGTTTTTATTTTGCATTTACTGAACCAAACTTTAATCATGAGACACTTTACGCATGTGATTTGACGAAATGTGAATTGAATCGAATATTACATTCGGCTTATTATAAAAGTTGGCATCATTATAAAGCTGACAAATTTCCTGATCAAAATAGTCAACAACGTAGACGATCTGGGCATATCCTTCCGTAAGCTTGTCTGGATACATGCATCCACACAGCGTTTATCTTAGTGGAGCTCTCTTGACTACAGCCATCTTACCGCTTACCGTTTACATTCTAAGCGTGTTATAAGCTGATTTAAGCCCCATTATGTTATGCTCAAAATTTACTTGGCTTCAGAGTAGGATTGAACTCAATTAAACTTATAACAGACATAAAGTAATTTAATATCTGTATCTAAAATATTTAAGTGAAGTTAAATTGCTAATTATAATTTATATTTTAGCCGATTAAGTCTGAAATATCTGAAATTAAACTTGGTTTTATCATGATACTAACTCAGTAATAAGAGTCTGACACTCATTAGCTATTTAGCAGTTTTAAGGTAGATTCGAAGTTGACAAAGATATTGTTGCAATTCTTAAATAAAAAACAGATTCTGACATTTTTCTTAACTGAAACTTGTCTGCCAATTATATCTGTGTACCATTTATTTGCCGAACGCGTAGGCCATACAAAAAACATTTCAATTATGGACTGCGAAACCGCAGGGATCAGACCTCGACTGACATTACACAAAATGTCGAAATCCACATTCACACATGAACACACACAAACACACACACACACACACATAAAACCAAAAATAAAATCATCAACAATATGGAAAGCCTTCAAATTCGCCAGACATGAAAGCCCCGGGGCTGTGAATAGTGGGTTGAGCATGAAAGCTACGGTGACAATTGCATTGGATGCTAGGCTAGGCCAGGACAGGATAGGGCAGGCAGAACAGGGCAGGACACAGAGTGTAAGGGGTTAACTCACAGTTATATCTTTCGTTGCATTTTGCAGAGACGCCACACAATGCGCCATTCATAAACGGAATTCGGCCGCGATATCGGGTCGGCGACATATTGCGGGGCAATTGCACATCACGACACTCCCGTCCGGCGGCCAATCTCACATGGACCGTGAATAATGAAGAGGTGAGTCCCAAATTATGCAAACACAATTTTCTTGTTTTTAAGCATCATCTGTATGTAATTTATGCGTGTGTATTTGTGGTGAACGAGCTCTGTAATTACCAGACATACACACAATTCACCCACGCATGCAGCACACGGATCAGCGCAGTGTATGTCATGCCACGCCCCATGCATTACGCCCACTTTTCAGCTCTCGCAGCTTACCGCACTATTATGGAAGCACTAGACATGAAAATGTGTGAAATGTCATTGGAAAACTCTTCATTCGCCAAACAGTTTCGCACAACATTTTCAGTTACGCCCATTTCGCTATTTTTGTTTGGTTTTTGCTTCTGCCCAACTAATTTGCCAATTGGCGTGCTCAAATTTATGCAATGTGATAGTTTTTTTGTGTTTTGTGCGGCGGACTGCATCGGAGTTCGCTGAATATCTGCGCATAATGAAGTGACTGTTATTCTGATAGTTGCAGCACATTATGAATTAGGCATTGGTTCGTTTTCTCACAAAGAAAGAAAATAATTGATTAAAGATTAATATTAATAATATATCAATTAAATATTTATATCATCTGTTGTATATTTTATTTAACTATGCCAGTATGAATTGAAATATTAAACTAATATTACGACTCCGACTTTCCCTTATTATATTTTTGATAATTCAGTTGGTGTTTTTCTGCAGTGTATGCACAGTGTATCGTCATTTTTTTAAATTGTTCAAAAGTCTTAGTTCGTTTTCTTACAAAGAAAGAACATAATCGATTGACGAATAAATACAGTAGATTTTAATAATGTATCAAATCAATATTTATATCATCTGTTGCATATTTTATTTTACTTTTAATTTAAATATTAAACTAATCATTTCAACTCCGACGTTCCCTTATTATTTTTTTGATAAATCACTTGATGTTTTTCTTCAGTGTATGCACATATGAATTAGCGTCATACATTTTTTTTTTATTGCTTGTGGGTTTATTGTTCAAAAGTGCCTGAGCACAGAGCGCAGGAAATGGGAACTTTGCATTTTAGCAATCAATCGACAAAAGTTGAACTCAAAATGCAGCCAACTCAAAGCAACTCAATCTTAATCCACGAATTGCACGTTGAGCGCCTTTTGCAGCTGCCAACTTGCGTAATTTCTGTTTGGCTGTTTGTGTGTGTTTTGAGTGTTTGGATGTGTTTGGCTGTGTTTGTACTTTGCTTTGCTGCTGCTGCCATTTCCGCCCTTTCTAGTTGCTGTTGTTGATGTTTCCGCTATTATGCGCCATCAATGCGCATTGTTTGCCAACAACTGAAGCTCAAATTGCCCCAAACAGTCGACGTGTGAACGACAGTCGGTTTGTGTGTAAGCTAATTATTTAGCTGTCTGCGTTTAATATCTGAGTTTACATTCATATAAAATAAACGTTGGATAAGTTTCTTGTAAGTCTTCCTTTTTTTTATTAAACTAAATAAGTAAGTTTCTAGATACGTTTATATTTCTAAAAACTTACTTAAGCCAATTGATCATCAGGGTACATCTTAGTTAATTTGCATTAAAATTAAATATAAGCTTGTTGAGTTACTCCTCTAATAAAATTCCCATTTTTTTTAGGTGAATCCGTCACATGTGCGGCATCATAAGATTTTGCGTGATAATCGCAACGATATGGAAACTTCAATTGTGGGCATCCATTTCGTGGTGACCGATCAACATTTTGACAATGGCAAACTGAAAGTAAGTTATCCATTTGTCCATATCCATGGAGAGAATCAAATTCGACATATGCTTTGTGTCCTCAATTACAGCTACGCTGCAGCGCCCAGCTGCATGATGTGTACTGGAAAACAACGGAGAAGAACATATTGGAAGCGGACCCGTTTGGCAAGTATGGGGCGAGCGGGAATCGTGTGGGTGCCGACGAGATATATGACCAGTATACGCTGCACGAGGAGGAGCAATTCCACAACAAGAAGAACAGTTACCTGACACAGCTGCAGGGTAAGTTTTGGCAGCCAATTAGCGTTCACATACACAGTAACGTAGACAATAGAATGTTACAACAACAACAGCAATAACAAGAACAGCAACGAAAAATTATATGGCCTGCATTTCTCTATTTCTCGCTAGACTTTCTGTTTCATTTTGTACCCTCAGGCGAAGAAGATGACGGCGCCGATGGTTTAGAGGATGGTGGTGCCGCCTGGCGTGGTGTTAGCTCGGCTTGCCGGCCAAGTGTAACTGTGGGTGGTGCAACTGTGACTGCAACGCTTCTGGCGATGCTCAGCTGGTCGCTGGCCAGGCAATTAGTGTCGCAGCTGGCAGCGATTACAAAGAATCGGCCGATGCGGGCAGAGGCTGTAGTAGTCCAGCAGAAGCAAAGGCAACGCCTGCGGGTGCCCAACTGCACGAGCAGCACTTGCACCAGCAGCAGCAAAGGATGCAGTAGATGCAGCAGGCAATTAACATGATTCAATTGTCACGCAACTCTTGTGCCACACTTCAGGGAGGGTTAAGCAGCAGCAGCAGCAGCAGCAGCAGCAGCAGCGGCAGCGGCGGCAGCAGCAGGAGAAGGACTCGCAGCAGTAGCAAAGTAGGCTTCAGCCCTAGGCAACAGCAAGCAACTGCTAAAATGTATCTCAAATATTTACACCTATATATACACGTACACCAGTTTCAGCTAGCTCAAAGTAACTTCGAATGCATTTAACACAAAATAACAAAATACCAAAACAACTAAAATTGAGCTAACCAGGCAAAATCAACAAGGAAATGCATCAATATTTTTGTTTAAAAGAGAAGATCTGCAGCCTTTCGTTAGGTTTCGATAAACAAAAGGTAATTTTTTTCTTTGCAAGCCGAGCCAAAAACTAATAACATTCTTGCCTAAACTACTAAGATAACCACTTGCGAACCGGTTCAAATTTTGGTAAACACAATTTATGATAACTCGAAACGAAGACGAATTAAAGAAAATGTGCTAAGCTTTTCACTTTGTTTCTCTACAATTTATATATATATATATATATAAATATATATATATATCTAAAGTCGGTTATATATAAATAATTGATACTTATATGTACCATATAATATTATATGTATACATATAGTCGTTTATGTATTATGCCTAATTGTAATTCAAACAAAAACCAGACAAAAAAATTAAAGCAAAGATAAGCAATTAACTTATAAGTATATAAATACACCTATATATGTAAAAGAATATATGTAATTGTATATAAAATAAATGAAAAACGTGAATGGAATATAACTGATAAGTATTTACGGTAGATAATCAAAAATAAAACAAGCGAACAAAAGAAAAGAACAATAAAATGCTTTTTAATTTGATTTGGAATTTAAAGTAAGTAATAAAAGTATCGTCTTTCATTTCCAGTTTTCAGTTTTCTGCTCAATAAACTTCATGAAAGTTTCATCGATATCTTCTATTTTTTTATAATTAAAATTGACTTTAAGATGAGTATTTAATCTTATTTCAGGCATATTGTTAAATTAATTTTCATTTTAATTTCTCTTAATTTTTATATTGCAATAAAAAGAAATGGAATAAAAAATATACATACAAATCAACTAATTATTGGTGAAATACAAATTATTCCTTTAATCAAAAATAAAACAAGCTAAAAAAGAAAAGTACAATTCAACGCTTTTTAATTTGATTTGGCATAAAAATATCTTATTTCATTTTGAGTTTTCAGTGTTAAGCTCAATAAACTTGATGAAAGTTTCATCGATATCTTCTACTTTTTTTTTATAATTAAACTGGACTTTAAGATGAGTATTTAATCTAATTTCAGGCAAATTGTTAATTGAATTATAAGTCATTGCACATTTAATGCAGACCCACTGTGATTTCATGTATCACATGGAATACATTTCTTTTGTTGCTGCTTAAAAACAATTACACAATTAATTATTTACATTCCGAGAACTCGGGGAACGCACGCCCCAATGGTGTCCCATTAATGATCTCATGGGTTGTGCATAGCATGGACCGGACTCGGAATACTTATAAGAAATGACAACAATAAAGATGAGCTGCTCGGCTTAGTGGTTGCTGGTTGCACGGATAAGTGTTCGGGGCAACGAAGGGGCGACTCCTACAATTAGCATAACTAAAACGCTCAATTAGGCGCTTGAAATGCTTCTGCAGCCCGGATGTGTAGGAGGACTCCCACACACACCAATGCAATTTGCACCTTTTATTACACATTTCTTCGTCCTTCTTTTATTTATGTTTGTTTGCTTTTCTTTGTCTGGCGTTGCGTAATGCTTATTTTTAATTATATTTTTTTGCTCGTTGCTTTTTTTCTCACTTTTATTCTATTTCTTTTTTTGTATATTGCTCTTTGCTTCTTGTGTAGCGGCTCCATTGTTGGCGATTTGTGGGTGCAATAAACGTTAATGGCGGTTGACCACAGAGAAAAATTGGGCCACTTCGTTTTTCGGCCACTTCTTCTTTTGTGGCACTTCCTCTGTGCCCATTTCCCTGATTAGCGCACTTTTCTTTTTGATTATTTCACAGCGCCCACAGCATTATATTTAATTGGTTCTATTTAATTGATGATTTGTTATCAGCTGTTTAGTGCTTAATTATTTGCATTACTTCTTCCATTATATCAACAAAAAAATATAAAAATAAAGAAAACAAAAGAAAAGAAAGCAAAAACAATAACAACAACCAAAAGCAGTATCATCGAGCGCTTCAAGCGTATCAGTCAAGTTTCTGACAAAGCGGCTAAAAGCATTTAACGAGAGAAAATAAAAATGGTAAAGCAGCAAGGCAAATTTCGCCTTTCAATGCAAAAACTTTCGCCTTTTTCATTTCTTTGGGTAGAGCACACTGCTGGTGAAAAGTTTTCGCCCAAGCGAAAGTTGAGTATTTATAAAAGTAAAGCGGCTTTTAAAGTTCAAACATCTTGCCTTAGCGACGACAACAACAACTACAATAACAAGAACAACAACAACAACATGAACAATGAGGCACACATCAAGTTAAGTTGATGTAGCTACATATTCATAATGCTGATTGTCGTCGTTGTCCTCGCTGTCAGTCAGCAGATTCCAAATTTATTCAAGAGCCGGGCCAGTCTGCAAGTGGCTGCTGGCTCCTCCTCCTCCTCCACAGGATAATAACTTTAACTTGAAAAGTAGCTGGCAAGCGGCTTAATGCTGTAGTTTCTCTTTCGAGTAGACGTCATCGCAGGTAGTAGAAAAATCCAGGCCCGCATAATTAAAAGAATCTATGTTTAAATCAACTTTAAGTTTGCCTCATGAATATTGCCGGCGACATTAAGTATTCTCTCTGTGTGAACTATGAATATAATTATGTGCCCAATTGAATTCATTTAAGGAATATGCAATTATACATGTAGTCCTGTGTTGCATATGCTTTTAACTTCCAATATGTATGTGAATTTATGTGGATATATTTAATATGAATGTATGATTTGTATGAATTAAAAAGGAAAAAAAGTTTTAGCATTATAATTCGATGTCATCAGAAAGTCACACACAAACATTCATCAATTATAAATTATGTATTATTTAAATTGCTTATGCATACATTTATAATTAATTTCCAAGAATAATATTAACGATTTAATAAATAATTATTATTTTAAGCAAGCACAAAGTTTGTCAAAAGTTTTCAGACCACCTTATTACAATTTGAGTTACAATTTCAACTTTTCAATATTGTAGATCTTATTAATTATTTTATTATTATTTTATTAGATTTTTATTGTACGGTATGCTCTTTCAAAATAGTTAATTGTTGTTTCCAAAAATTCGTTGAATTTATACCAAGGGAAATATCAATCTAGTACAGTGTTAGAGGATATAAAATTTATATTTTAATTTTTGTTTTAATACAGTTTTAGAACTTGACAAATTCAAAATTAAAATTGGCAAAATTCCTTACATGAAAATTGTCTGCTTTGGCTTACAACCTAAATCTCTTTTAAGTTTTTTCACAGAAAATTATTGAAAATTCGAAATAGCATTGAAGTTGGTGCATCTTGTGAGAATGCAAAAGCCCAAAAAGAGAATTTTCTATTCACGCACGTGTGCACTAGTTGAGCTGTGGCAGGGGCAGGGGCAGGGAGTAATATGGAAGAGGAACAGCTGTTCCACACATAGTCAAGTCAGTTTCAAGTATTGCAATCAAAAGAAAATGGCCAGGGTAAGTTTGAGGTAGGTAAAAAGCAGAGGGAAACTGACTGACAAAACCTCAACATGCCACTAAAAGCATAATCATGCACTTAACTAAAGCCAGCAGGCAGCTTACAAATGTATTAGTAACTGTGCGTGTGTGTGTGCGCAGGTGTAAGTTGAGTCGTTGTACGCACGTAGAACTTAAGTCATCATCATACAAATAAAAATTTATGACTTTAAATGCGAGTGTGTGTGTGTGTGTGCGTGTGTTGTGTGTAGAAAATGTTTGTGGTTGCATGGAGGTGTGGTATGTTTGTATGTATGTATGTATGTGTGTGTGTGTGTGTATGTGTGTGTGTGTGTATGTGTGTGTGTGTGGTAGACCAACAAGTCAGTTTGACTGAGCTTTGCGAAATGTTTGTAAAAATACCACTTTATTTGCACTTGGATCTGTTTGTAGTTTGCCATTGTTCGCATTTTAGACAGTTTAGAGAACGAAACAAAAAAAACCTGATAACTGAGAAAGTACTGATTTTTATTTCAAAAACAAAACTTTAACTTGGTTAATTTCTAAAATTGTTTTCAAAAGGGAAGATTTCCCAAGAAATTTTAAATTAAATAAATTCATAAAAGAATATAATAGATAATAAAATATTACAAAACAAGCAATATAACTATAAAATATTTAATACTTGAAAATAATTTCCCAACTTAATAATGGCTATATGCCATTCAGTAAATAAATATGAAGCCTACAAATATCATAGTAAAATATAATATAAAAAAATTATAATATAATTAATAAATTGAGTTACGAATATGCAATTATGCTCATTTATTTGCAAAATCATTGCTACATTTTTATTTTTATTTTGTACTTTCCAAAATGTTCAAGTATACATAAAAAAATAATATTTAAAAAGAACTGCAAGTTATTTCTCATCAAATACATTGATAAAATCATAAAAAAAAAATATATATTATCTGTGAAATACAAAGATACAGTTGCCACTTTGTGGCTACTTTGCATAAAACGCATAAAATACCCCAGAGCGCTATCAATTTTGATAGGCATATGCTAAAATACAGCATAAAAATCCAACTTGATACATTGTTAGTTAAGTTCTGGCCATAAAATACAACATGGCATAATGAATCGTGAGCATAAAATACTCAATGAATATAAATTTTAACAAGCCGTATAAAAAATGAGTAAGATACGCCTACTACTTATCCCAAAAGGCACTAAAATACAATAAATATATATATTAAAAAAAAGAAAAATATATATATATATTTATATATATAAACATAATTATGTGGCTGGCAAGCAAGTTCTAAATGGATTTAATAGCCTGAACAAACGTCGCAGAGCCTGTGAATTATGTGAATAGTGCAGAAATCTACGCAAGAAATTAAAACATTTTTTAAAAATAGCAGCCTGGTCTGAAGGGGAGACGGGCAGAGGGGGGAGACAGGCAGACCCGAGTTGTTGCTGCTGATGAGTCATGCGTCGCAATGTCTGCGAGTCGTTGCCAAAAAAAAAATACAAATACAAATACAAAAGCCAAACATAGATGCAAGTTGCAAAAGAAACATCAACATAAATTTTAGTCAAACAAAGCGTAACTCTCATGTTTTTTTATACACCAAGTGCAAATTTTCGGTGAGGAGCTTGTGGCAGCCACAGCTCTCCCCAAACGGACTCTGGGGGTTGGGGTAATAGCAAGATTGTGTCGTTGCCAAATGCTAGCCTGGCAGAGATTCTAATGCTATTTTTGCTGCATGGCTGCAAATGTTGCGTTTTATAAGGCGTAAACACTCACAATGTGAATGTGGTAATTCACTTGTACACACACACACACATACAAATGCAAATGCAAGATATCATTCCAAAAATTACATACCCTTGAAATTAATTAAATAAATCATAGATTACAATAGATATAAAATGAATACGTATGCTTTCTGTAATATTTATTGATTGACTAGATTGATGCTGGGACAAGAACCTATTAGCTGTATTCCAAGGATGTAGATGCCCATTTTCAGTTCGCAACTATTTGCAAAGGGTATACAAAAAAGCACACTCAGAAAACCACAATAATGTGGGAAAGAGTAAGATGAAGCGGCATGGTTTTTTGGCTTGCAAAGTATGCAGCGAAAAAAATCACAGCTCCATGAAAAGCCAACAAAGGCAACAAGAAATCCAACAACAACAACAAAAATAACAACAACAACCTCAAGCATTCATGCGTTGGAATGTTGTCTGGTTGCGTTAGAGGGTTAGCTGTTGGCTGGGTTCGAACTGGAGATGGAGTTAAGTCTGGTCTACTTGGGTCTGTTTCTCTCTCTCTCTCTATCTTCCTCTTGTCGTGTGGTGAAATGATGCGACAAAGTATTAAATGAGGTTGTCCTGAAGCAACTGCGACTGCCACTGCCGCTGCCGCTGCTGCTGCTGCTGGTAGTGCGACTGATGCTGCCACTGCTGCTGTTTACTGCAACATAAATCAAAATCAGAGGCATGGCAAGGAAATCTACACACTTGGGTCGTGGCTTTTAGTTTAAATGGGTAAGTCTGCCATTGAGTCCATAGTCGTGTGTGCCAAAGAGAGTAGAACGGAAATGCAGCCATGTAAATAAGATAGTTAGATATGTTGCAATAAAGAAATTTGGGTTGCTGCATGCAAAAACAACGAAGGTGGACAGCTCAAGACAGGCAGACAACTAAGTGTTCGCTATATATATATAAATATGCAATATACACAAAAATGTGTGACATTTCCACAGGTACTTAGAGTAACTGCAGAATTTAACTTTTGCAATAAACAAATCGAATGGATACTATTTTAAGCAGTTTAGATTTAATTTTGTGACCTGCTTTTTAAAAGAGATAACCTAGTACTTAATTGAATTAATTGAATTTAGACTTAAGATGTCAAAATATGTTAAACCACATTTCAAATTTCTATGCGAAAAGAATTATTCTTTATCTCCGAAATGGAACGCAGAGGATGAGCACCGCAAAAATATAATATAAGAACTGAATAGCAAAACACACTTTAATGGAAAAGCATGTATTAAAAATGCAGACTTTTATCAGCTGATAAGCACGTACATGTCACAAACTTCCACTCACACACACAAACACACACATACGCATTTGTTCAGATTATTAAAAACTCACTCTCAACCAAAACGAAAATCATAGCATACTTAAGCGAACAGTTTGAACAAAATGAAAAGTGAAAAGGCGACAAGCACAAATAAGTATTTTTTTTTTTTTTTTTTTTTGATAAAGCAAAGAGAGGGAAAGAAAACAATTTTGTATTACATTCGAAATGAACAAAAAACACTGTAGGCGTTGCCAGAATGGTGGCAAATAAAAATGAATAAATAAATTAGATGATTTTGAACGCATTTGAAATTTCCCACCTGTTTTCTGTATTAAAATAAATATTTGATTAAGCATCTGGCGGCCTGCTCTGCACACTGCTGGCAAATGAGTTTTACGCAGCTACCACAAAATTAAGCCGAATATGGCTGTGACTATTGTACATGACCGTACCAAAATCCATATTTTTCTTATATTTCTTTACCAAAATACGCATGGATATGACGACAACGCCTCTGTGGCGGACGAGGCGTAGGCGAAATGCGATGCTCGAATGAATGGCGAATAATGAACGGACTCTGCGTCAAAGCGTGAGCTGGCGGGTGTGTGTGTGTGTTGGTTGTGTGTTGCGTGTGTGTGAGCTTTCGCATCTGGTCAATCCCATTTCGCATGCACAATAACAGAAGTTAGCTTGTATTGGACACCTTTTTTGTCAGGCAACAGTTTTTTCATTTCTATGATATTTTTTTGTCGTATTGCTCTTTGTCTATTATCAGACTGTCCAAACGCAGACGCAGATTGCGATTTAATTTCAATGTTTGTTTTTTTATACACTGGCGCCTCAGGTATAATGGTATAAGGGGCAAAAAGAAATCAATTAACTCAATTCGATAAAAAATAACATATCTCTGTAAAATGTTGTTAGTGTTCCTTAAATATGGGAATTGCTCTTTTGCTACCTATATTCAGCTGTTATTACAAGTTTTTTTTAGAGTATTCAGCAGTCAGTTTCGCCTGCTGCGTTATCACTTCTATTGACATGCATTTCGCTTCGCGCATAACACAGACTGAAAATGCATTTATAAATTGGCTTGACTTTTAGAAAACAACACAAAGGCGAATTTCATAAAGAACTTTGGTATTTAGTTAAGTGACCATTTTTAAAACGCAATTTAATTATGCATTTTAAACAATTAATGTATTAAGTATACAAATTAGATAAACCGAAAAAAAGTTCTTACAAAAAAGAATTACTCTAGTGTCTAAAAGCATAACATATTAAGCATTTTCTATATGAAACAAGTATTTTAATTCACACTAAGAATTCTTTAGAAATTTCACACAATGTTTTTTTCGAGTTGAGAATATTTTTGGTTACCAAATTCAATTCAATAAGTTTGCATGTGCGACTCAGTGGTCAAATTCAGACAAAATATTTGCTATGCAAATCAAATGACATGAGCCAAGGGGCAATTGAAGCAAAGCACAGATCGCAGTGGCCACCAGCAAAATCCAAAGGAATTAATTAATATTCAAGTGCGCTGATGTTTTTTGTGCTCGCTCTTTGTTTTTTATATTTGTTGTGCTCGCCTTTTTGTTATTCAATTTGATGCAGGCGACACAACTGGAGCTGAGAGCAGCGAGAATAAAAAAAGGGAGAGACACAGAGAAAGAAAGCGAGGGAGAGTATCCCGGGGGAAACTTATCAGTGTCAACGATGTGCCAATAAAAACTATACTTGTATGCAAATATTTCCACAATCAAACAAATAGCTGCTAACAGCAGCAGCACAATGCCAACAAAGCATGGAGATGGTGGCCAACAAAGACAGAGAAGTCCCGCAAGGCGAAGAGCACAACACCAATAAATGTGCCATGCATAAGGCATGCAGAAATAATGGTAAGGAGCAAGCAAGACGACGACCGAAAGAAAAAGGGCACAGCATGAAAGTGAAGTGCTCCAAACTGAAGCAGCTGCCTCACGTTTTCCTTTAACGGGACACAGGACAGTGTTATAAGAGGACAACAAGCAGAAGGCTGCTTTTTCGTTATTCGTTTTCCGTTTTCTATTTTGCATTCTCTGCGTTTGCTTTCTCCATTCGCTGTTCCGATTCGTTCACTTGCCGCTTTCACTTTGATTTGCCGCACTTGCAGACAGTGCTAAAAAGCACAACAACAAATTTGCATAGCTCAGTACAATTTTGAATACTTTGTTTATTTTAACTATTACAACAGCAACAATAATAACAACAACAACAACAGCTGCTACAATCTGGAGAATATTAGGAGCAATTCCCTCATCTGTTGGCCTGTTTTTGTTTTTTGTCCACTTTTTTAGCGAAACACGCGCGCAGCTTTGCCAAACTTTCATATGCCATTTGGGACGCACTTTTTTTGAAATAAACTCAGCCGCTGTTTTTATATTCTTAACTCCCAGTTGATCCAGTTGATTCTCTAGCAGCCACTTAAATGTTGCAACTTTTATCTGCCACTCGACACAGATTTTGAATAATTCTCTTTTATAAGTGGATAATCGTTCAGTTAAATAGAACTAATATTATTTATCCATTTCATTTTATTATATTTAGTTTGTTTTCAGGCAACGCTTACTATTTAATTATAGTTTGTGGATTTCAATAGATTGAGCGTTTGAAACGTTTCTGTCAGTCTCCGTTTGCCATCGGCACTTTCTAAATACATATTATTTAAGCATGTGCTGTATGAAAAGCACGCTCTATTTTTTTATGCATCATAAAACAGAGCAAAAATGAAAAATTATAGTCAACCCATGTCGTTTGCGTTGAGCATATGTATTTTTAATAAAGGAAAAACATGTATAGAAAGTAACCAATATATATATTTATATATATATAATTATTCATTTTTTTTTTTTTTTGTTATAAATTGAATTTTAAATCAATAACATGCTTTATAATTTCATTTAAATAATAATGTTTTTTTTTTAAATAAACTTGAATTGTATTTTCGTGGGAAAAATAACTTTAACTGTATATGACAACTTAATCACGTTTGAAAGCAAAACTTGACACTTATAAAGTGCTTTGTTATTTATGTTTGCGATTTATTTAAAATAAATTAATATTTTTTAATTTTAATATTTAATTTACGACATTTTTTTTATTTCAAAGGAAAATGTAATTGACTCATTAGTGAAAGCAATATTTAAAAATAAAGTTTACAATTTGTAAAATTAATAAACTTTTATATTGCAATATTTTTGTAAAACATAAGCGAATAATAAAAAGTAAAGCAGCCTGTAATTAAACCCAAAAAGCTTGAACATTGTTGCCTCCATTTTAGGGGCTTCACTTTTTTAAATAACTTCATTTCACTTAACCCAGACAAATACGCCGCTTGACGCGGTACGCAACTTAAAAGCCATAAATGCCGCAACAAAGGCTGGAATGCCATCCAGCCCTGCCCCCATCTGCCCCAAGGATCCACCTACGCAGTTTATGCAAACTTACGCATTTTACCTGACTCTAGAAGTTATTGTTGGCGCAGGGGGTGGGTGGAGTTACGAGCTGGGAAGTTGGGCTTGATAAACTATAAGCCACAAATTTGCATGAGGCTGACGCTCACTGACTACAAATTGCCATTAAATGCAGCAGGCGGCAGGTAACCGTAAGTGGGCGTGGCAACGCCAGGCGAGAAAACCAGCTCGGGTAAACGAATCTATGTACTGTCTGTACTTTATACTTAGCTGGCTACCTGAGCTATCCCAACAACAACTGACACCAGTTGCTGGCTCGATGGCTGGCTGTTTGGCTTTCTGGCTTGCCGGTTGGCGCCCACTTTGCCACATTCAACGATCCACTTTGTTGTAACAATTTCAGTGCGAGCGCCCCCGAGGCGTTCGTTCAACGGATGTGAGCAACAGGAGGAGGCGGGTCGAGCGGGCGGCGTTGCTGCTTCATTGCATTTAATTCATTTTTATTGCAAAAGCTTACATACAGATAGAGCCAACGGATAGAGGAGATACAGGACAGGACAGGACAGGACAGGACAGGAAGCCACTTGCCGCCGTGGCCTGCTCTTTAAAATTATATTGGCGAAATTTTATGCAGTTGCAGCCAGTGTAAAGCCATGAAGGAGCAACCATCTGACGTCGCACCTCACCCCTCACCAATCCCTAAAACGACTCCTTTTCCATACAAAAGTTTTTACAAAGTAGCTGCGGTAGCAGCTGCTGCAAGTTTTCGACAGAAGACGACTATCCGAATAGTGGCAGCTATTCAGCCCAAAGCCCAGGCCCAGGCATGCTCGCAGACAAGCAGGTCGAGTCATTTTGATGAAGCTGCTCCATATTGGTCGGGTTGTAGCAGCAGAAGCAGCAGCAGCAGACAGCAGACAGGTTCTGGCTGGCAACATAATTTAAATAGCATGTAAATTAGACGGAAGTCTAAAATGAGTGCAGAATGTCTGCTTAAACTGTTCTAAGTGATTGTAATTTAGGATAAGTTGCGCGTAACTCGACGCCGCTTTCACCAAACTCCGGCGTAATTTTCATCTCAACTTCGGACGCAAACTTAAACTTAAGCGCAATTTCAGCACCGCCCAAAGTGTAGACAGGCCAATTATTACAAAGATTGAGCACCCAAATTAGCAGCGCTTTGTGGCTAAAAAAACAATTAGAGAATGGGCAGATTAACAGTTCAGTAAAATATAAGTGAATTATTCTATTAGATTTATATCTAAATATTCATTAATTCAAAAATTTGGTGAGCAATGCTCACATTATAGCTAGATTGATTTTTTAACTTTTAAAGACATCTCTTCAAAGATGACTAAATGCAACGTAAAAAAAAATATTGAAAAAAGTCAAATGACAGACAGATTTGGGACTTAACTTGAATAAGACTGAAACTTGTGTCTGCCTGCAAAACGTGCTTGGTTCGCGAAGTAGTCTGCAATAGCTAAAAGTGGCAACAAAGAAAACGTAATTGCAATTTAAGGCACAGAATGAAAAGTTGCTGCAAATCGAAAGTTGAAGGCCGAAAATACATTCATTCTTCGAATGGATTTAGCTTGAGCATGGGGCAAAAAAAAAAGAGCAAAAAAAGACAAAGGGAAGTGAAAGGTGATAATTCCGTAACAAATCCGCTGAGCGGCATCCATAGCCACAGACTTTGAGTCGAGTCTTAGTTAAGGTAATGCTTGGGTTGCCTATTCGCAATTAGGGGCTCTGTTTTTGGGATTTGCCGCAAGAGGCTTTTATACCATACGGGCTCAGAGTGTGTGTGATCTGCAAAAGGGATGACAAAATGGACAGCGAGTAACATAAAAAAGCTAAATAAAAGAAGTGAGAAAAAGTACTTTCATTTTTTTTTTACCTCGACTACCTTTGAAATTGGTTGCCAAATGGCCAAATGAAGTTTGGGGAATAAAACTGTAGCCTCGTTTTTTAATCTAGTTCTTTAAAAGCTTTCATTTTTTTCGGTATATTTTTTATTTTTTGAGTTAACAGATCATCATACTCTGTGAAAAGGCACTGACATGTCAAAGAGATGAGGAGCACAGTGCTCTGGAAATGTAATGCAGTTAAAAGTTACATAAGTCTTTAATCATCTTAGATGCAACAGAATACATAAGAGCCATAACTACACTTCAATATGTTCGTTAACTTTGCCTGATGAGTGCTCTTTCCAACTGCTCATCGACCCACTCTAATCTATCAATAATATTATTCCTAGTTCCTCCGGCCAAAGTACTTAGCCAACAACTTGACTGGCTAGTTGCACTCTGCACTCTGCACTCTCCCACTGGGCCACTGCCGAAAGTTTCGTGCCGCCACCTGTAAACTCCTTCAGCTGCACTCAACGAGCTTGCGTAATTCCTTAGGTAAATTTATAATTACTGTAAGCAACTTGAACTAGTTACGGGGGGAACTCAACGGGCAACAGTTAAAAAAGATAAAGTTTTTTAGTATTCGACAAAGAGCTACCACGCATTGGGATTTCAATGGTGCTCATCTAATTATACAAATTTACAATACAATTTTAGATTTAGATAAATTTTAGGCAGATAAATATATTTATAAAAAATCTGCAATATACTCAAATTTTTATCTCAGCTTTTTGGTACAAGTATCCTACTAATAAGCGGTCTATATCTGCTCATTATTTGCGAGCGAAAATTAAAAATTAAGCTTATTTATTTTTCTAAATAATATTCGAGATTTATGGGCATATAGCATAATGTCTCACTAAGAAGTTGTTTTTTTTTTATTGTTTTTTGCCACTTTTTATTGAAACAGGGTAGATAAAGGAAATGAAGCGATAAACTTGTATCGAGTTTTATCTGGCAAACTGGCGCCGGAGCAATTTAATTTCCATTTGCACCGGGCAATACACCTACTACTTGCAGGTAATAGGTAACTGTTTGGTCCTTGTTCCCTGCTGCTCCTTGCATTTTCATTAGTTTTTCATTATCATGAAGCGCCCGCACCTGGCTCTGTCTGTAAAAGTTCTTTGCACAATAAAGTGACATTTTTTGGGGCGCCAGTTGTATTATAAAGTGCACTTTCGCAAACTGAACGAGTTTCGCCATTTTATTGATTATAATGAAAATGCAATTATAATTATATATATTATATCTCGCTCGCACAGTGCATTAACCAACATGATTAATGCCATGTTTGACATTTTAATTATGCTCTCTTCTCCTAGCGCTTATAACAATACAAATAAAAATATCATTATTTTTAATACAATTTCAAAAGAGTTTATTTTTTTTATGAATTATGGGCATATTTGTATTCATTCTTGGGCTGTGCATTTTTTCATCACAATTTAATTTCAAATTAATTGTATTAATTGATGTGTACAAAATATATTATATCTACTTAAACAGCTCTTTGTACAGCAAACAAGAGGTGGCAAGATCAATAATCCATATATGACACTGTTTGTGCTAATTGACTGATTGTCAATCAGAACATGTCATATCGGAGAGCAGCAATCTGCATTTTTTTTAACATATATTTTATAATAATTTTATTTTTTTTGTATGTGTGAAATTCTGACTTTAGTTTGTTTTGATGCTCTGAGGAAATTTAATTATAGCTCAATGAAGAGTTTAATGCATATAAATTGATATATTCAGCACATTTTTAAATCTGGCTTTGAGCTCCCTCTTTTTCTTTTCATGTCACCTATTGCAAATGCTTGACACTTTAATTCACGTCAATCGGCAGCACTTGGCCTTAAACGTGCAACACATTGGAATCCAATTAATTTTTAAAATCCGTCTCGTGTCAGTTTTAGCAATAATATATAGCAACATTAGCAAAGGCCGCCGCAGCAATTTCCTGGCATTCAGCACCGCCGAGAGCAGGGCACAAAGGACACACGCAATTAGTCAACAAATTTAACACAGTTCATTGAGCAAATTTCAACATGGCAACCTAATGACATAATTTGCCACCGAACTGAATTCAAAAATCTTTCTCTGACTTTCGCCTGGCATTCTCTCTTCTCTTTCCATCCACTTTGAGGTCGAGCTGTGTCTGACTTCGCAGCAAGTGTTGTGAGGTCAATTCAAATTATTTTTATAGGCTCCGTCCTGAGAATGGAGAATACTGGTTGCGGCAAAAGATTAATATCATTAATGAAGAAATTAAGTGTCATATATATTCAGCTGAATGATATGTTTAACACAAGTAAAGATTCTGCCCCGCTCTTTCACTGGATCTGCATACTTTCTTATTCATGAGCTCTTTAAATTTTTTGCATATTTACCTTGTCATTTTATTACGTGCCGGATATGAGCAGAGCGAAATAAAATAAAATTTATATATAAACAAAATAAAAACAGAGAGCACAAGAGACAGACAAGTGGATGCTGCCACATAAACAGCGGGAAAACATTGTCACAGTATGAAGTCAAATGTTTTTTATATGCAAAAATATTTCATTTCCTACAGCGACAAAATGAAACGAAATGTTAAATAATAAAAAAAAAGCGAAGACTTTACGTCAAGTGCGACAAAGTAAAAAAAAAAAATAAATAAAAAACCAAACCAAAAAAAATATATATATCGGGATCCGAGAATAAGAAATGCAAATAAAAAACTGCAATAAAAATCTGTTTAACAAGAAGTGGGGGGCTGAGCAGTTGGGGGAGGATGGAAAGTATGCGACAAAATCTTCAGCCACAGTCAGTCAGTCGCCTCGTCCTTTGCCATCATACACTTTACAACTTATGAGTGCTAATAAAATTCACTTGCCTTACCCCTGACAATTCACAAAAAGTGCGTGAAGGTGGCAGCAAGGATAAAGGCACCAGCAGAAGGAGCAGCAGCAGCATCAGCAGATGGAGCAGCAGCAGTTGTGGGTCCATTGCATAATGGGTAGCATAAAAGGTGATTTCATTTCAGATTTTCTGGCGAAAAGAGCACAAAGTGAAACAGTTTCCTGCATCAGCTTTGTTCACTTTCTGCCATAAATTCGCAAAAGAATATGTCCGTTTCACCGCACAAAAAGCCAGAGTTTATGAAGTCTTTGATTTGCATGATGAGCTCTTATTTCTCAGAAATTTCAGTCGCCTTTAATTCTTTGGTTTAGATAATTTCCAAGAGATTAGAACCAAGTTGGCCAAGCTTTTGACTTCACTTGGAGTTAAGTGTTGGGCTAAAAATATCGTTTGCTCACTTATATATTTATATCTTGGCCATGTCAATCTGTTGGCCACTTATTTCGCTTTTGCTAGTGTTTGTATTTCAACTGCAGGCAACGCAAGCGATATGGTTTCCCTGGTACTATCATCACTACGGCTACGAGTCGCACAGTAATCGTCATGGTGGTAAGACAACAACACCTGGAGCTTTCGGCAAATACACAGCAGCAGTAACAAACAAGCCGAATAAAGATGGCCCAGTAACTTGTCCAGCTGGCTATAAGCTAAGGTCAACAGTCGCAGCTACCTGTCCGCCTGGCTATAAGATCAAGGGCAAAGCCGGAGTTGCCCGTGCACTCCGCACTTGCGTTGATAATGCCTTGGTACTGCAGCTGGCCCGGCTCTATGTGGTCAGTCCGGAGCGTATTGTGTTGCTATTGGCGCAGCCTCAGCTCAAGGAATCCTGTGCTGAAATCGACGATGTGCTGGAAAACATACGAAGTGCCACAAGCAACTGTTTGCTGGCCGAGGACAATATCTATGCCAAGCTGGCCGACGGTCTCAATTACTACAAGGAAGAGGTGTGCGACGGTGGTTCCAATAGGAAACGTTGCGCAAGTCTCACCGAGGCGCACAGCTGCTTCAAGGATCTGCGTACGGACATGATCGAGTGCGAAGGTCCTGCCGACTGGTACGAGAAACGCAATGCAAACAGAGTCTGTCAGAACTTTAACGACATCCTCGACTGCTATTATACACGTGGCGCCTTATTGTGCGGCTTGGAGGCGGCCATGCAACTTAGATCCTTTGCGGCCGATAGCATGAGTCGCGCCATGATCCTTTCCTGCGCGGTGAACAAGCGTTTGCCACAAGTCACAGATCCCATGCCAGTTTTTGCAGTTGGATCTGGTTGTAATTTGGGTATTTCGCTGAGCGCATTTTATTTGCTTCTGGCTTTTCAATTATCCATTTAAACTTATACATTTAATATATTTTTTACCCTTGGAATATTGTTGTGAATAAAGTGCATATTAATTGTGTGCCTATATTAAATACCATAAATATTGAGTTGGAGGCCATTTCAATTATTTTTATGTAAACTTAAGGTTTTGAATTTTTCGAAAAATTTGGCCAAACACATTACTGCTGCTGTTCTACCTAAATATTCTGTAGATATTAGTAACATTGGACTATTTTACCTTCACACTAACTATATGGGTAACTTTGCTCTACAAGGATATTTATTATTTATACATTTATTTTGACCCGTGAGGTGACTGGAAATCATTTATCAAATGCTTGACTACATTTCAGGGCCTAATGCCAACCTAAGTGTTTTGCCATAGCAAGTAAATTTCAATAAATACCCGGTAGACTTAAACTGTCGACAAAATAAGCCAATTTACCAACATTCCAACACCCATCAACCCGATTCCCACTGGTGTGTTTGTGTGTGTGTGTGTGTCTGAACCGCAGGACACACAAATAGCACACATTCGGCTTTGTATTGAAGATTTGCTTCAAGCAAGACTCATCAATTATGTTGACGCGAATGCGAAAACTGACATAGCTTTATATATATAAATACGACACACATATGTTGCGGGCAAGTGGGAGGATTTTGTGGTCCTTACTAATGACTCTTTCACCGATAAAGCCCCCCACATACCGACGGAGAGCAGGTGTAAGCCTGGCGATGAATAAACAGATGCAACACATTAACTAAAATGCTTTGCGTAGAAAAACCTAAAGTAGCATAAATTAATTTCTTAGAAAGAACGCTTAATTTACCTTCTGAGCTTTTTCGACTAATTTTAAGACACCCCGCAATCTCTATTGAAGTTGAATTACAATCTGTATTCAAAATTGTACTTTTATGGCAATGGTACAAAGCTGAGACGATTTTCATAAATGCACTGAAAATGTTTACAAAATTTCCAGTAAACAAATCGGAATTTTATATGGCATATCAACAATATAAAATATAAAACAAATTATTATATGCTTCTAATTTCACCGTCCCTGATTGGCATATTAATAATATAAAATATAAAACATAAATTTAAAGCCTTTTAATTTCATCATGGCAAAATCGAAAATGGTTCAAAATGGCAAGCTGTAAAAATATTCAGTTTGGTAAAATTTAAAAACTTAAGAATTTTTGTTTATTATTTTCTTAAAAATTGTATTAACAGAGTTACCATGGCTTAAATAGAATAAGCTTAGACAATAGATTCACTGGTTGAAACTATCTATGCAGTTATTGCAAATTATAAATTTCATCTAGCAAAATTAATAAGTGCAATTGTAAAGGTTCTTGGTATAATTTAATACATTGTTGTTAGCCATTCAAAAAACCTTATAAATCAGACATATAGAAAAAAAGCTAGACACACGCGTGGGAGAGACTCAGGGAAGACAGTGTGCTAAAAGGGGAGTGCTGAAAGGGGAGTAGCTTTGACACTGGCGCCCATTTTGTGTCGCCAACGAAGTTGTAGTTGTTGTTGTTGTTGTTGTTGTTGTTGTTGTTGTTGTTGTCTACTCCATTAAAAGTGGGAGTCGTTCGGTTCGATGGCGCCAACGAGACGTTCAAAATAAAAAGCAGATTGTTCGCAAACAAAACACGGGAGCATTTCAATGCTTTTTACCTGTTACCTGTAAATACGCAAACTCGCAGCAGCGAGGGCAAATAGAGGGCCAGACGGCTGCTGTCGCCTCGTACAGGGAAGATATCTTATTAAAAAGGGTATAATGATTGTGTGGAAAATTATGTAACAGGCAGAAGGAAGCTTCTCTTGATCAGGATCAACAGATATAGCTATGTCCATTTGTGTGAACACGAGGCTCTCAAAGACTCCTTGGGCTATAGACTCAAATTTGAAATATAGGTTCTGCTATAGCCGATGCAGATCAAGTTTGATCGATAACTGCCATAATTTCTTGAATATCGATACATTCCGATAACAATAAATGTCAATATATAAGACAGAGTCATTAATTATGTTATAATATATATATATACATAATAATCATATGCATATTATTGATCGTCTGCCTCAATCAATATATTTATCAAGATCGGATAAGAAAAACCCAAGCTATAGTCGAAATTATATTTATATATTACTCTCAGCAGACGCAAAAATTGTCTGTATCTATATAAACTATAATATATTAATTAGTTGTGTTCAGGGTATATCGTAGTTGAGCTCACTCGACTACAGTCATCGTACTTGTTTTGTTTTATTCTATACTACCACACATAAGTGCTTACAGCACAGCACAGCAAAGAAGAGCACGAAATCCTAACGTCCGCACTCCAGCAGCACATTTAGCATCTCAATTTTTTGCTGAAATTGATAATAAAAACACGTTGACCCCAAAAACGGTATCCATTTGTTCATATTAATCTCGTTTGCCATGGCAACGAGTGCGCCGTCCCTTGCTGTCGGCCCAGTCATTGTTAGGGCGTATACGTAATATGATTTGTAAAGTAGTCACCGTTGACCATAGAATATTTACCTAAAAAATGTGTGTATATTTATTTTTAATTTGGCATTAATTCGATAATGTTAAATAAATTACATTCAAATTAATGCCAATTAAATTATTAACTCACCGTGTTAAAATTCAATAAAATATTCACAGATGACTGCGTCTTGAATATATTAAATGGATAACAGTATAGGCAATGTGCCACAATTAATTAACTATTTGAATATACAAAAAGGGACAAAAGAGAAATTTAAATTTTTTTCAATTTATTTTATATTAATATATTATTTATTACATTGAAGGAGATGAATATACTGTTTGTTTTCAATTAAATAATATTTAACGCTTAAATTTAAATAATTTATTTAACCTAGAAGTCTTTTCTGTTTATATTAAATATTATAAAACTTATTGTATGTTATTTATATATATTAAAATATGTATTATAATCTCGTAATATATTTGACACATTTAACACTAAAGTTTCACACTTTGTGTTCATCAATAATAAAAGTTGCATGAAGAGGAAAACCACACCTTATAATTTAACCATCAATTTTGTTACCGCATCCCAGGGCAAGGCATTTTTCCATCATGACATTCAAATGCCACAGCACGTATTCCAATGCAAAAAAAAAAGAATACAGAATTGAGCATATTTAATAAGTTGACAAAACATATTTCACACGCACAAATGCGTCAGCTTTTTGGGCTGGGATTCTGTTTGTGTTGCGTCTTCTTCAGTTTACATATGTCAAGCATCATTATTAACAGATTTTGGGTGCGACACGCACTGAAAAGGGCAGGCAGGCAAAGCAGTCAAACAAATTCTGAGCTCAGAACCCTCAACACCTCACAATATTTTACTT
This sequence comes from Drosophila demipolita, assembly GCA_035042405.1. NCBI lineage: Eukaryota > Metazoa > Arthropoda > Insecta > Diptera > Drosophilidae > Drosophila > Drosophila demipolita. Next base: position 675,982 of record JAWNLI010000021.1, read on the forward strand.
ATCGAGTAGGCTGAATGAAAGAATGGGACTAAAAACAACAAGCACAGCGTGTGAAAATGTTATTGACGTCTATTTCAATATTTATAAACACCCAAAAGTATTATGCATGTAAAATAAAAACACAAACTGTATGAGGGGTGTCGGTTTGAAGTATGCAGGGAAGGTTTTCGGTATTTTGGTAATAATTCTCTGTCGGTTGGAGGAAACGTGACTGACTTTAAAACTTTGGCAACTCAATGAACTCAGACGACAGCCAAAAGTCCATCGAATTCAATTTATCAAGAGAATTGTGGTGTGTGTGGGTGTGTGTGAGTGTGTATATGTGTGGGTGGGACTGTGTGTGATTGTGCGTGTGCTTACTGATTTTGTTCATTGTAATTTTTGCCACTAAGGCATGTAAGTCTCATGAAATATGCATCATTTACCATTTACGTTGGCAGTCGAGGGCCAAGAACTGCAACTGACAGGGACAGGGACAGGGACAGAGGCATAGCGAAATCCAATGGCTGCCTGGCCATAAATGCCACAGCATTGAATTTGACACTAATGCTCAAAGCTCGGTTAGGAAACTAATAAGCGTGTGCCGAGGTGCGCCACACACAACTGCTGCACTACCCCCCCCCCCCCCCCAACACATCAAATTGATCAACATCTTAGAAAGGCGAAAGAGCTCGCTCTCACTCTCCCTCCCTCTATATCTCTCTCTGTCTCCCGCCTTCTCTCTCAATCTGAACTGCAATTAAACCCACATCAAACTAGAATTATTGAATAGTTATAAGCCAGACTAGACAGCGTCAATGCTCTTCCAAATACCAGACAGAAGAGCAAAAAATATAAATGACAACTGTTGCAAAAATACTATGGGCCAAATACTCAATTTATTTATAATAATAATTATAATAATTTAAGTTAATAAATAGCATATAAAATAAATTTGATTTATCTAAATATTGTTTTACTGAAATCAAGTCAATATTAATTAAGATTTTAAGCAATATTAATATATATAAAATGATGTGAACTTTAGCTAATTAGGCTACACTTAGGTAAGATATCTCCCATAGTGTCCATTTAGAAATTTAAATCAATACGCAGAGCCAAGTCTCAGACATGAAAAATAAAATAAAACAAAATTACCACATTTTGGCAGGCATCATATGCAGTAGGCCAATTGAATATTTATGCAGCACAAGGGACACACACACACACACACACAGAGAGAGAGAGAGAAACATTATTCAGTGCATTGATTATATGTGGATTACGCATACGCCGCATGTGCGGACTGGCAATATTTGGGCCAGAAATTAAATTAAAGTTTGCAGTGTTGGCACGGCCAAGTTCAATAAATTATTGATTATGCCAAGAGCCAGGCGCAGTGTCAAACTCAAAACTTTAATCAAATGAGGCAGATGAGTGCGGGGAGGGGTGCTGCGACGGGGGATAACCTTCGTTGCGGGCGACGCTGTGGTTCAGTTGTTGGCGCTGCCATGGCACTTATTTAATTTATAATCAAATCAAAAAACGGCCAAGTCAAGTCAATAAAAGTCCGGGCAAAGTGCGAGCGCAAGAACTTGAGGCCTTTCTGATTATTGGACATTCAAATTGCCTCAAGCATGAATTATGTGCGGGACCAGCTAGACGGGAAAATGGCGCTCCTTGTTTTTGTTGTTGTTGTTGTTATTGTTGTTGTTGTTTGTGCTATTGAAATACTTAGAAATGAAAGTAAATAAGCGTAAAGATTCGCTTAGTGACTCTCGATGCGAATGCGAGAAATGCGAATGTTAAATGATAAGTAAATTTAACTTTTGTTTAGCTAAGAAGTTTACAGTTCCTGCCTCTACAAATATTCAATATAAGAAATTTTGCGGTTACGTCCCTTAAATGAAAATGAAATATTTGCGTTTCCCTTTGCTGATATTTGCGTATTCATAAATTTACAGCTGCGGTAAAATTGGGGAGTTATGGGAGTAATGTGCATCAGTAAATTAGAAAATTTAGGAAGTTGAAGCTAAGGAAATTCGATTTAAATTTGTGTGTACATAAATATTTGAAGCTCCTGCTTTATCCTCTTTACAGTCTTTTTTACATCGATAGATCTTAACGGACTCATAAAAAACTTAACGTTTTGCTTTAAAGCATTTCTTATCACTGATATGGAACCTAAAAATGGGATGTGTTTTTATATTAATATATTTTTAAACGCTAGGGGAAACTATTTAGTTGTTTGGGATTGCATAAAATGTTTTTAAAACCTACTTAAATATTTGAGTGGTATTCAAGAGTTATCATTACTATACATTTAATGTGACGATTGAGTATCAAATAACTTGCATTAAAATTTAATTGTACACATAATAAGTACAAATGTGGCACATTTTTTATTAAAGCGTCGTTTATAGTAATGCGCATATAGGTCAATCTATATTTCAACTGTTAATTACTATAAAATTTACCTTCATAATGGAAATTGAATTTATAACAAGCCAGTAAATTAAATAGCCCAACCGGACTTAAAATTCAATAATTAACACACTGAAAAGTTTTTCATTCTGTGGACAAGTTCTTTGAAACACTCATTAAAATGGAATCGCCCCACATCACCGCAAAGGCCAAATGTAAAGTGAGGGCAAAACAGTCACTTGTTGTCGCATTGCAACAAAAAAAAAAAAACAGCACGAAAGATAGTCAGATAGTTAGGCAACACTTGAGTCAAGTTCTTGCCTCAAGCTGCAAGGCAGACGCGTCTTTTTCATACTAATGATGTGCCCCGTGTAAAACATTTAACACATGCTTCTTTTACTCTTCTACTTAAACAGCAAAGTGTTCGCCGTCTAAAAGTGTGGCATACTTTCAGACTGGCTCTGGCTGCCCGGACGCGTTAATATGTCAATGTCATTATGCTGGAAATGTTGGCGACTTGAGCCATGCGAGCCTCGACTGCAGTCGCATTTGCTCATTTCACTTACACAAAATACAAAAATAAAAAAAGCAATGCAAACAACAATAAAATCATAAAAATATTATAAATATTTTATGTGCGCACATATATATATATATATATATATATATATATGCGCTACGCTGCATCTGTATGGATGCATATATGTACATGTGTGTGAAACAATTTTTATGCTCCAATTTCCAATCAAGACACGCACCAGAAACTCATTGCCACCTGAAGCATATAAAGTTGGACATTAAATCTTGGTGCCTTCAAATTTTTGCGGTAGCATTGTTGTGGCTTTCAGCAGTGGTATAAATTATTTGGTTACAGAGAGTTTCGTTTTACCGTTAGTTGAGAGGTTCTTTGCATAGTTAAATCTGAACAGTCAAAAGAAAATTGTAAAGTAAAATTATTGTTCATATTATGAGTAAGAATATTGTGAAATTTAATCAATTTAAAGCCTACTCTATGATCGAAGGGCATTTTCAAGGTTGATTGCTAAGTGTCTAAAGTTAATTAGCTACAAGTAATATAAAAAAACACCAGCAGTTGTATTTGTATTTATTGCAGGTACATGTATTTTGCATATACTTTACAACCCTACTTGCCATTTACTCGTCGTATTTAAATACAATTCCCTTACGTAAATACCGAAAAATAAATATTTATCAAATTGAAAAATAAAAGAATGTCCACCGTTGACACACTTTACGGGTGACATTTTTCACTTTTCCCCGTTCCCGCATATGTTATCTGACTTGACTCGCGTTTTCCATACAAATTTAATTAAATAAATTTTCTGTGTTTTTGCTTGACAAGCAAAAATAAATAAATAAGCAGCAGTGAAATCAAAAAGATTTATTTACCAAGTGCAAATTTATTTTCTTTCCCCCCCCTACTTAATGACTTTATGCAGGCGAAACACCGATGGGATACAGCTCAGCAGACGACGTCGGAGACACAACATGTGTCGTTGCCTCTATTTAATCGCTTGTGCTACAACTCCTGTGGAACGATACTGTCTCCTGAATAAAGGAGCATCCAGCGTTTTTTATTAGTGAAGCTGAAAACAGAAGGTGCATGCCTTACAATTTCTTAAGTTGCAACAACAGCCATATAGTATTTAAAGTTTCCATCTCAGGTTTGCGTCTTGAGCAGCACAAGTTTTTCCTGTACACACGTCACACACGTATCGACAAAAGATATTTACGCTCCAGTGTAATATATACGTGCAGTTTGGAAGCTCTCAAACTGAAGTTACTTACCCCTTGTTGCATGCGGCAATGAAATTTTCACCTTCTTCATTGTATTTCGTGTTGTGTAATTATTTCCTCTTTTCCAGCCAAGCAAAAATTGTATTACCAAAAATGTTATTCTTCGCTTTTGCGTTCCCCAATTCGGTTTGTGCATCTTTTGAATAGCTGCTTTAATTTTGTAATTAATTTGCAACGAGTCGGAAATGAAGTGAAAAATCTAAGCATGACACGCAGCGATGAACATCTCGGAGTTAATTAAACACAATTGCTGTCACAATAGTTTGACGTTATTTAGAAATAAACATTTGTTCTAAAATGTGCAACAAGTCGTAAAACTAAAAATTTTGTTAGAAATCTTCAATATTCAATAAGATAAGTAAGATGTAAACCTTGAATCAATATATATAATTCATTGCGATATGTGATTTAAGTGTCACAAAATGTTCGAAATAGACATATTTAAACGACTTAGAAACCTCAATGTATTTAACTGAAATTGAGAGTGGCTTACTTTAGGTATACCAACCACATATAAAATGCACCTGTCAAGAACATTATAACTTATAAACAGCATTAGAACTGTAAATAAATAAACTGTCATCCGCTGCAACCGAAGATGCGTAAACATTTCACGTAGTCGCTCAACACCTAATCAAGATTCAGGCAAACCTTTCGAAAGCTGCTGCTGACAACCCCTTTGCAGAGCACACACAACACACACACACACACACACACAAATAAGCAAACAACACACACAGTGCAACAAAGTTTATGCCCAGCTCAGCAGCCAGCCACAAAACTTGATGCAAAGGAAACGAGCTGAGCGTTTATCGCACAGAAACTGAGTTTAGTAAGCAGATGAGACGATGAGCATATGAGCATAAAGGATATACGCTGTAAATTTTCATTTTTATGAAGTTACACAAAGCACAAAATGTGGTTACATTTTGGATTAAACTTGCTGTTGTTGTTGCCGCTGTGAGTAGCAGTTGCGGTGTGGCAGTTGCGATGTGCCAAAATAGTATATATTTTGTGCCAACAAGCGAGCCGAGTGAATGTCAAGCAAAGAATGCGAAAAGTGTTTGTTATTTTCCATATACTTTACTTAAATGTTGCATAAAATGCGATAAAAATATATAAGCTGACGGCAGGTGCTGGCAATATTTCAAGGCTAACGATGACATAACAAATTTGTTAAATATAGTTTTAAACGAGATAAAGCGATACATTTTAATGCTTGATTCATAGTTAATAAAAAATGTATTAAACATGTATAAGTTAAATAATTAGAGTTTTTTATAAAGGCATATATAATTAAATCCACAAAACTAAACGAATTTCATTGACAATATAATTGAACTATAAAGTATATTTTTTTTAAGTATTTAATAATAATCGGATATGAATTTATATTAATTGAGTAAAAAGCATTTGTTAATTCGTTTTAAATGGGTTTCAATTAAATATCTATTTAGTTATATTTAATATTTAATACTTTATTTCATGTGGATAATCTATCAAAACAAAGAAATTTGGCATTGAAATGCCACAATAGTATTACCTAAATGTCCTCTACAATTTCAAAAACAATTTGCGGTAGTCTAGGAATAAGCTCAACCATCAGCCTTTCCAATTTCAATGTCAATCAGTGCCTCGAGAGAATCTGCCAACTGGTGCTATGCCAAGTTGGCAATCCCCGCTCCTCATCCCATCAGCCCAATCACAGCACAAAACAGCCACAAGAATTCACAACTCTCCACACATGTTAACCTCAAATTCGCTGCGTTCTCCTTACGCAGCTGTGTCAAATGCGCAAAAGACCGAGGAGCGTTCCATGGTTGATTTATTTTACATGTCACGACATAAGCGAACTCTTCCAACTGACACACCCATCGCCATACCCGTCCTCTCCTCCATGACTACAAATGCGACACGTTTGTGTGTTTTCGTGCGTGTAATAAATTTTTTATATGCATTGCGTATGAGCACAAAAACAGAAAAAAAAAACTAAATTCTTAATCGACACCTGTCAATAAAGCATTTCCCATTTGTTGCTCCTTCTATATATTTATTTTTTCCACTCACTCTAGATGGATGGAACTACCTCTTTTGTGAGAGTCCTGGACAGGCGTATTTCTTTTTTTAATATGCCTTCGATGTGCGCTGAGCGAAGCGCTTACACAATACTTTGCATACTTCCGAAGGGGGGGTCCAGGGATGGCTTTTCGATTGGTAGACGCCACAATGGATACAGGCCAGGCACTTCTGATTAATATCTGGTTGTATTGACAGCTGAGATTTGGAACTCGCCCCATTGAGTTAATAAAACTTGGAGTGACATGTTTTACCCCACGGAACGTGCGTGAAATGCTAAAAATGGAGAAAACGAGAAAACGAGCAAATGCAAAGGGGCATTCATAATGTTCTATTGTATGTGGCTCCTTGAATTATTGTCAGGTTTTTAATAAATGCTCTGCGTTGTGTGTTTTGCTCTGTTTTCCTTTTTTTAACCAACCAGCAAACACTGAAATAATAACATCAACAGAAGCTAACGTGCAGCTTATTCGCCATTTACAACGCAGCAACCTCAACCGACTTGCAGTCGACCCCAGGTTGACCAGGCCAAAAGGGGAAAATGGGCGGCTGAACCGACGACGACTGCCCAACAAACAAAGTCTAATGACAGAGATTTATGCTGTAATTGCATTTACTCGCACTACATACATAGGTAAGATTTAAAAGTTAAGGGGAACAGGGAACGGGGTACGAGGTATTCAGTGAGCCAAAGTTTCAACTGCATGCAAAAACAACGACGATTTAATGCGCTTACCAAACCAAGATTTGCAGGTCTACCAATGATTTCATTTAACAAAACTGATCGTAAGTCTGGTACAGCTAACAGAGTATATATATATATATATCTACCAACTTCACATTATTAGTGTAGCTGTGTGGTTTGAAGAAAACAACACTTAGAATTTAAGAAAAATATTCAAAGATAATATTTGAAAATATTAAAAATAATAATAATTAAAACTAAGACAAAACAAAATGGCAGCGCAGTGGAAGTTTGTAAATAATTGTTAAAAAATATTAGATAATTGGATATTTAACATCGTTTTTATTAACTAAATAAATGTTGGCTCATATTCTTGAATTGGTATAAGGGTATTGGCATAAATAAATGCGGCATAAATAAGCAGAGAAACCAATTATAAGTTTTACTTTGCTTGCCTGCAATTGTGCAATTGGACGGTGACGGCTTGGCCAGGACAGGCCAGGGCAGGGCAGGCCAAGCAGGGCAGGCACAAAGTTTAATGAAATTGAAAATAAATGAGAAAACATTTTACACACTTCTTGTCGTGCTGCATTCGAAATGGGGATTTGTCCAGCGTTTCTGAATTTTAATTGCACGTGTACAAAGTTAAGCGTTTTGCAAACTTAAGATGACGGGGTGATGAGGGGGTGATGAGCTCAAAGTAAGTGGCATTCGCTATTTTCATCATCAGCAGTAACAGCAGCAGCAGCAACATCATGCCAAGAGCGGCAGCCCAACAAATGGACAAATTAGCATCTAACGTCATGGCAACCCCAGCAACCCCAGCACTTCTCTGCCTTGCATATTCTACACACGCGCTCACACGTGCGCACTTGACTTGGACTTCATTGCACTCAGGGAGCACGTGGAGCATACTTGTGGATTTTATGGGTCAAGTGTTTATTACGCCCACGGGCGTGGCCGAGAGCACTGCTAAATTGTAGCACATTGTTCCAGCTGCAATGAGAGCTGCCAAAGTGTTTGTTTACTTATGTAATTGTGACGTCTCATGTGCTTCACATATGATCCCTCACCTCCTCCCCACCAACTCACACACACACATACACACACACACACACAAAAAGTAGGCAAACGCTGTTTTGTCAATGGCCTGCCAGAGACAGCTGCGATTTGACTTTAATTGAAAGCAAATTGTGCTGAAATTCAAGTCTTTTAATTGCTACATCGCAGGGCAATCAATTTATCAATGCATCATTTGACTGATTTGCCCAAAATTATCGAATGTTGTAACATCATTTGGCCATTCGACTAATTGAGAGCAGCCATGCGAATTTACTTTATCAGTCTCACTTTCTTTGTCCCATTCACTCACTCGCTCTGTCTCTCTCTCTCTCTCTGTCACTCTCTCCCTCTCTCTTTCTCTGTCTCTCTCTGTCTCTCTCTGGCCTCTCTCTTACACTTGCGGCCTCTTAATTGAAACAACTTGCTGCTTGGCATATGTGCTGGAAATATTTGCAAAAATGTTTCAGAAACTGTCTCTGCATTTCTCTAACTGCAAGTTAGAGTTGGAAGCGTGCTTAATGGACTTGTCGTGCGTGACTCAAAATAATGTAAGGATATATAATATATAAAAAATTTCAAAAATTAAATTAAATTTATAACTTTACTTTTTTCAATATTATTTACCAACAATATTTCTAATTTATATGTACTATTTATAAGCCAAACATATTGTAAATACTTGAAGAAGTCTTCTGATTGACTTAGTTTTCTAATTTCTTATATTTTTTCCATCTATTAAATTTCCATTCTGAGTGCCTCTGTCTCTGTATGTTTGTGTTTTCAACGCTCTTTTAGGCAGTATAAGAAAAATATTTTGTAACGAATTGATAGCTCAGAAATTGCTACCGCTGTAATTGAAATTTGCGACAGGAACAGCAAACAAAAACATGATTCTGACCATGAAGTTAATTGATAGTTGAATTCGACAAATACCAAACAAAATGAGAGCAGGCCTAAAATACATTTCAGCATGAAATACATTTCTATGCACGAATCTCTAAATGCAGAATGAAAAGGCCAAGTAAATTGCTTACAAAACGATGTGGCTAAACAGATACAAAACCAACTAAAGGCTATGTAATTTCAGAAAACAAATGTGTATTTCGTTAGAAAAGCATTTGAATCTATTATATTTATTACAGCTAGATTAAAGACTATATTAAATATTTTTTCAAACTATTGACAATGAGGAAATTACTTGGAAGCCTTTGAGTAAAGTTGATTAAAATTGCAGCAAAAGCTCTTATCGGCTACGCCTCTTAACGTACAAAATGTATAGCAGTTATAATCATGACACAATTTCAGTTAATACACACTGAAAGCCACTTGAAAATCGTTTACAATAAATCCCATTTAAGCCTTTATTTCATTATGTATTAACACTTGCAGCACTCCCGTTAATGCCCTTCTGTGCTGCCTAGCATATAAATAACGCTATAAAAACAATTACCTAATTAATTAACGGCATGATTAACGGTGAAAGGCCAAAACGCCATCGCTTGGAACTGCTTTCAATTTGATAATTTTACTGAGTCAAGTTCAAACAGCCATAAAATGACTGACGTCCTTCATCCCACAACAAGTCGCTGGTTTAGGCCAGCGAACCGAGTAAATAGAAAATTTCGTTAACACAGCGCATAAACGTGGCTAAGTGGGTAAGTGTGCTCTACTTGAGATCGATAGAGCAGAAGTATTTAATTTAGTAGTGTGTGAATACGCTATTAATCAATAAATATGTAAATATTATAACTAACAGTCATTAAATACATATATATGAATTTCTAATTACACAAGAACTTTAATTATAATAAAAAAAATAATCTTATACAGCCGAAACATAATACCAAATAATATCCAAAGCAAAAATCAGCTCAGCCTTTGATTTGTTTTTATTTGACATTAGCAAAACTTTTTGGTAGAATAAGAGATACAAATACAAACAAACAGAACACATCCCCTCGATGCTCCCCTCACAGTATCGACAAATTGGCTAATTAACTAGCTGAACAAACTTACAGCTACTCACACACATATCCTCATAGGTATGTATAAATAAATAAATATATATATATATATATGTATGTATGTACCTGCCCCTGGGCTACTCAACTCTAGGAAGCAGAGCACAACTTGTGTGTGTATGTTTGTGTGTTTGGGGAATTTGGGAACGAGAACTCATTCAGTAACTAATGACAATAATTTGGCAGACTCTCGTCGCTGTTTGGTGTCCAATAAAATAAATATACTTTAGCAATTGCCACTTTAGTCATTGAATCGACTCATTCGAACTTTGAAATTGGCTTTGTCTGCATGCCCATTGCCACCGGGGCTGGATTAGACCAACTTTATAGGCGGACTTTGATTTTTGGCAGCAAAAACCACTCACACGTTTGGAGTTTTTCTATCAAATCGCAAATAATTTGGTAGAAAATGAACTCTTCCAATGCACATACACATCAGCAATGACTTTATACAAATTTTGCATTATTCGTCACGTTCTCACTAGGCAAATAAACAGAGCCGAGATCACAGCTAGGAAATGCACGTGATATTATTTCTCTGTTTGCACATCAACAGTCAACGGAAGCAGTTGCGGAAGCGATGTCATTTCACTTTATTGTTTCACAAATCGAATTCATTTGTATTATTCACGCAACATGGCAAGAATTATAGTTTTGTTGTCATTTTGTTCACTGTTTTTTTGACGGTTGCACCATGCCAGCGGCTTAATTTATGCAATTTCGCAATAACAAACCTAAATTGTTAATGAAATCTACGGTTGCCATATCTGCGGAATGCCATTTATTAAATTATAATCTAAAATTAGATTTCAAATGGAACACAAGTCTGACAAGGTTTTTGGTAGATATGCAAAAAACAAATATAATCAATATTCTAGATTAGAGAAAGCTATTTCTATCGGATGCAATTTGTAGAAATTAATGGCATTTATATGTTAAATATAAAATGAAATGTCATTCTCGCATAAATTGTTTTTTAAGTAAGAGTGCATTTTTCATTTAAGTAAATAGCATCTTAAACAATATCGTATATTCGACATTATCTACACAATATGAACTTAAAATTCAAATCTTAGAAGCAGTTAATATATGCATAATAATCTCTTTATATTCCCTTACTTTGTTTTATAAAATAATAACAAATGACCAAACATATTATCAAATTTCCATTCATGTCTAAATTAAGCACACAGAGTTTTATATACTGATTGATTAATCCAAGTAACCCATGCTTTGCTGCAAGATGTTTTTGCAGAAAAGTTAATATGCCATAATTTAATATGTCACAGACAAACAGACCCTATTAAATATATAATGACATTCTATACACCATCCATTTTCTGATTCTCCTTGTTTTTTTCTTCTCTAAAATGAGTTCAAATTACGTTACGCGCTGCTGAAAAATGAAGGCAAAGCACAAACACAAATATATATATATATATATATTATAAGAGAATGAGAGAGAGCAAAGATTGTTAGAGTGAGACAGAGAGAAGAGAGAGAGAGAGAGAGAGAGAGGGAACATACACTCGCATGCTTTCGACTTGGTTAGTCTTCGTTACAGTAGCCCTAATTGGTTGACTGGCGTCCCTTTCGCCAATATCGTTGCGTTGTCCACGTTGACATCCGACTGGGCAGTTAGCCCATTGTACGACCGCGGCTGCCTTTGGTTTTTATGTGCCCGTTATTTCTGCCCAGCTTCAATAGAATATTGAATTACGTCTAATGGCCAGCCACTGCACAATGGACAGCCACAAAGGTCTATGTAATAACAGTAGCAATCTCAAAAAAAAACTGAAAGAAAAAAGAAAGATACACAAAAAAAAATGGTATTAAAAAATATAGAAATATTTTAAATATTTGAGAGCCTTATATATGTTTGGCACACAGTAGACATTAAAGCGAATCCCCGTTCCCAAACTATTTAAAATGCGTGCTGTTGACCGTAGTAAATCCACTTCAAATTTATTTACTAACCACAGCCAAGAAAAATACTCTGGGAAAATTTTTCATTTTTCATATTACATACTGTATACTTGAAATAAATTTAAATAAATATTATTAAAATTGTATTTGTTTTGTGACGCATAAACTAAATATTATTTGCTGTTATTTCTTTTCGTTTATAAAACTTAAAATAAATTATATATTAATATTAATGAATTTGTAAATATATATAAAAATACAAATATTTGATATAATATGTTCATATTAATATTGTAATTTATTTTTTATATATAAAATATTTAGTTTCTAGTTCAATGGCTTATTACTGCAACCCTGTCCAAAGGCTAACATATGGCAATTTATGCGTAAAGGATATAACAGGAGCTTTGTGTACCAGTGTTGGTCATCGGACAGAAGCAATGCTCGTTGAGTCGAGCGGCAGCCTTTGCCTTGATGGCATAATAAATAATTCGCCTGCCCTGTGTAAATAGCGCAGACAATGAAGAGCAAAAAAACCAAAGACCAAAACCAAAGACCAAAGTCCGAAGACTGAGCCCAGAAGACCGCCCACACTGGCGGAAGTTCAATATGTTTGCATAGGCCTCGAGTTGAACCTGGGCCCGAGGACTAGACAAAAGGAGTCCAAACGGAAGGTGGAGCGATTTGTGGCAAATTTTCCGGAGCCGGGTTTTTGTCAATGGACTCGAAGACAACTTAAAATCGGTTTTTTATGTGTTAGTTCATGATTTTCTTTGGGCTTGTTTGCCCTCACAGTATTCTTTTGTCCGAGCTGAACTATTGGCATTTGGCATTACTTAGATTGTCGATAAGGATAAGGGCTGTGGACTGAGGACTATCGACTGTGGCTAAAAAGTAAACCACTTAATGGCAATCAATTAGCAAAGATTGAGTTGGCCGCTATTCAAGCCGCATTCCAAACATCCAAACCATAAACATCCTCACCCTCATCCTTTGACTTGCTTCAATAAGCCATATCATTGCTCACTTTTGAGTGCTTTCAGTGTTTTTTTTTCTTCTTCTTTAAAATGGGGCGTTTATGCTTCGGCCCCCTTCTGGCACAACAATGCCACATTGTAAATACACCTGCCACGAAGCGTAAAAGGTGCAAAAGCTAAATAACAAACTTGTTTAGGTATTTCTTTTTATGCTCACCCAAGTTTCAATGACAATGCCGAGGGTATGGCAGAAGGAAAAGGCCACGCACAAGGAAGTTGCCTTTCATCAGCATTTTTTCCATCTCTTTTTTATATATATATATTTTTTTGTTTTCTTTACAAGATAGCAATTTACAATTTTTTTTCTGAAATTTCGTGGTGAAAAGTGAACGAAGCCGTATTTGTTGAAGGGCTTAGGTCATAATAAAGATAAATGATAAGCAAGTGATAAGATGTTTTTTTTATAAATAACAAACAATAAACGTAAAAAAAAGAATATTAATGCACAGTGTTGCCTAAATGTATCAATGACGTTACTTAAAAGAACATTATTGTTCCATTGGGTGCCATTCAAATTTAATAGTTGCAGTAAGACAACATTTGCTTAAATTATTAGTATATGAATCATAATAATATATTTACTATGTTATGAAGTCAGTAAATATGGTTCACCAAGTGTAATCAAAATAAAAAAAATTAAAAAAAAACTTTTAATTACCTGTATGTTAATAAAATTTGAATAGTTTATATTCCTCAACCTAAGTTAGTCCATTTTAGTGTGCACTTTTAACGTACATATAATAAATTTTGTACTTTCATATTAATAAAATCTACTTTAAATTTGTTTAACTTTTATTTTGCTCTACTTTGGCCCCAATGTGCATAAATATTTTGCAAGCAAAGGCTCTAATCCTTTAACCTTCTTAGCCATAATCTGGCTTCTTGCAGTAAACCAAAATTCGATTATGAAATACGTGAAAATACACTGCAAAATAAGAGGCCGGTTTTGTGGCGTTTGTAAGCAGCAAATTGATATAAATGTTGTGAGCAAAGAGCTCAACATGAAAGAAAATAATGTTTTAATAAAACAAATGTTTTAAGCGTTGCTGGGAGGGCAATTAAATGTACAAACCATAAGCCTAAAGGGGAGGATGCAGGGCTGCCGGCTGTCGGCTGCCTGCAGACAATGCTAATACTCGGGGCATGAGACAATGTCCGATGGCCGACTTACTGACAGCCAAATATTTGCCAAATAAATATCAGCGATTGCTTCAGCACTACCCCCACCCCACCTACAGACTAACTGTTTATCACTGCCCCACTCGCTTGGCAGGGTTGTATAAATCAATTGATTTGTCGTCGTTCCGATTTAACTTTCTTGAGCCATGCGTCAGCCAAGAAAGTGGCCTGCGGGGGTGAGTTAACCCCCCCCCCCCACTCTTGCCACCCCGCAGCGTTGGCACGCGTTAATGTTGATGTCAAAATACATTGAGCTAAATTATGTGAAATTTTCGACCTCGTCATGCTCAGAAATTACCCCTGGGCCAGGGTGGAAATATCTAATGCATTAATTCCGTACATGCATCAAATATGGGGCAGGCTGTGGTTGCCGAGGGTGCTCGCTCTAATAAATTTGCAAATTTGTCCATGCGCTACTTTAAGATATTTGTGCAAAATTGTTGGCCAAATGTCAAATTTTGTGGCTATCGATTCGGACCAAATGCTAAGGGGGATGTTTATATTTATATTGATTTGCTGCTGGACATAAGGGTGATGGTGGTTGACGTGGAGGGTATGACCTCTGTGCAATGGTTATAAAGACATATCTTTTGTATTCACAAATTAGGGCATCGTATTGTCAGATTTGTGTAGGTGTGGGTGTGTGTGTGTGCATAAAATGCATTTTAATTTTGAAATATTCAATTCAAGAGGGTGGCTTTGATTGAGGGTGTGTGTGTAAAACGAGGGTGCTAATGTATTGAGCACCCAATGCATTAGGTTTGAAATAAATTGCACGGAAGTAAAGAAAAGTTATGCGCAGTTTTGTAGGGTATGGAAATTTGTGAAAATTGTTATTAAAATTCCAAAACTGAACTTCAAATGAAAAACGAATTATGTGCTTGAATTAAAATTCATAAAAAGAAGTGGTAGAAATTATACACATTTAAAATCTGGGAACGGCAACAAATGGAACATAAATGTAAATAGTTGCTTTTAACGGAATTGCTTTTATTTTTGTCTGATCATGGGTTTTTTAAGAAATATAGAAATATCAAAAACTAATGGAATAAAATGTTGGTTGTTTGAAAATTCCAAATAATCAATTTTATTAAGGTTGCTTAAACCTATTGTGTGCTTCGAGAGTTGAAAGACTATATTTGATTATGTGATTAATATTAGAATTAGTAGGCATTTTTAATTATGTTGACCTGATATTAATATTTTTAATCGTTTTTCAGCTAAAAAATTATTCGATTTCCTGCTAGGTAATTTCAATTTCTGCTTCACCTTACAAGATTCGTCAAAAACTTGTGGCATGTGGAACAAGCTGTAGTTTTGCCGTTTTTTTTTTCAAGCAACAGCAACATTGCACACTTGGAAACGCTTCAAGCTGTCAACAATTTCACGGATGTAATCCATTTGCAACCGCCCAACAACTTGCTTATAAATCAATGAAGCAATGGTAAGCGATTTCCGCCCAAAAAATCAGTGAGTTTGCAGCACACACTTTAAAATTCAAAGTGAATTGTCAAATCAGCGAGCGAATGGAAAGATTGAGAGAAAGAGCGTGAGAGATAGAGATGTGTAGAGAAAGACAGCGAGAGAGGCAGAGAGAGCGTGTGTGTGAGTGGAAGAGAGAGATAAGCGGAGACACTCACAATGTAAACACTTTAAATGCGATTGCTGTCACACTTGACGATTGCCGCGGGCGGTAAACAACAGTGCGGTGCAGTAGGGGTCTCTCTCTCTCGTCTACTTTCGGGCTTGGGCCAGCACGTGGTTATCCCTTGAAGGCAACAAAAATAGGGTACAAACACCTACAGCTGCCTCCGTCGACGCCGACGACGCCGCCGCCGAATCCGCCACAACCCTCCTCGTTCTGGCCACGCAGCAATGTCAGCAATGCGATTTACGACCATTATTCAATCAGTATGACTGTTTGTCACTTTGTGTGCAACACGCCACCTACTTCTCATTTCTTATTTTTTTTGTGCGCTGCCATTGTCCTGCGGGGCAAGTACTCCCAAAGGGAGCCAGGCGAGGATTGGCTGTGGTGCCAGCACGGGTTGAAGTCAAAATGACGCCGTCTCGCCTCTCGCATTGCTTTTGCCACACTGCGACGTGTCGGGCGCACAGGTAAGGGGTTTGGGGATAAACGAGGAGACCAGGCCGGTTGGTGTGTAGGAAAGTCGACTGGAGTCGACCGGCGACGCAGTCAGTCACTCAACGTTGACGCGCGCGGTTTTAATGCATTCTTATGTCATTTTTTGCACTGTGCTGCACTCGAATGTTATTTCTTTTGTGTGTTGTACTGTGTTGTTGTGTGTGTGTGTGTTTGTGTGTCCTGGGCAACATAATTTTTCTAGACTCCTGTTTACTGTTGTTCTCTAGCTGTTTCACTTTTCATTCATTTAATACTTTCAGAACGCTGAACGAAATAGTAAAGGGACGCGACTGTAATTGGGGGATGGCACTGGATGAAATGGGAAATGGGAAATGCGAATGCGTCGTCAAACTGGAAATTGTGGGCGCATTTCATTTGTGTTGACAAAAGGGTTTTTTTTTTCTTACTGTGTACTGTGCTCCCCAATTTGAGCGAGTCGTTATTGCTGCCTGCCATCTACTTTACTTATTTTTCTCCTTTCTCGTTTTATTTATTTTTGTTTTTGTTGTGTGTTTTTTTTTTTGCACTTCTGGCTTCAGTTTGAGCAGTTGATGCTTGCGCTTTTGTTGCTGGCCATTGTTCGTGGCCAGAAACAACATATGACAGGATATATACATGACATATGCGAAAGTGTGAGTCCTTCTCTATGTACGTGTGGAAGTGCATGTATGTATGTATGTGTGTGTGCAAACCCTTTTGAGAAATGAAACAGCAACATGCTTTGGATTAACTCACATTGCTTTGATTGAGATATTTCTGCAATACATTTTATTAAAAAAAAAAAATCCTTAAAAACAACATATTATCATCATGAAGAATGCCAATATGATGACTAAAATGCTAAACCCGACTTAGTTTATTTTTTATTAAGTAAAAGTTTTATTTTAATAATCAGCTTTAATAAATTCTTAACTCAGATAAGTTTTTTCGATAAAAGTCGTCAAGAGATTGAGAAGATTATAGACAACTAATATTTAGGAATTAAAGAAATAATAAATAAGCACTTAAATAAAATAAATAAACTTATTTGGAGTTAGATTTGCCTCTTTAATGCAATGGTAAAGAAAGCAATTACTGCATTGTAATTCGATTTTAATTGTCGTTTTAATAAAATAAAATAAATTTATTTTCAATTCAAACATTTAACTAAATGAATTTCTATTTTCCAAAGTGGATTAAATTCAGACAATCATTGCAAATCGTAAACAAATAGCGCATATACAGGAAATTTGAGAACTTCTGTAAATGCTGCAATAAAAAGCGAGTTCGGAGCACATTTTATTTCCTTCTGAAAAGCAACTGCAGAACAAAGGCAGTGAGTGCAATAATGTTAGTGATTTGAAAAGATCCTCAAAAAGAATTAATTAAAATTGCTGTAGAGAAAACAAATATTTTCTTAAATTTTCCTGCCATCTTCTGCATCTCTGGACTGCTGACATTATGCCGTAGTATTTTAATTTAAATTTCTGACTCAATTTGAAGCATGACGTGAAAAGTGTGGAAATATTTATAAATTTATTCGACGTATCAAATTATTTGCATTGCAAGTGTTCACAAAATTTTTTGAAGTGTGATTAAAAATGCATTTTCAGTAAAATGATGTGAGGCATTTTAATAAGCGTAGCGAGCAAAACTAATTGAATTTGCACTCGCGCAGCTAATGCAGAGAAATAAACATAAGAGTTTCGGAGACAAAATGAAAAACATAAAACGGAAAATAACGGAACTCAACTTCAAAGACGACATTTTGATTCAAAGACAGAAAGATGATGACGATGATGAGTGGAAGACGGAGTGAAGAGTCGCACGAGCAAACGACTCCTGATGCCTGGCATACAAATTAGTTTTTGCCACTGAGCAAATTTGACAAAAAAAGATGCTGAGAGATGTCAACGAAATTTGGCGCAAACTTTCGGTTAACCGAAAAAATTAAAACATCATCATTTCGTGCGCTGAGCCACACACACACACACGCAGAAGCCAAAAACCGAACGAGTTCTCTGTTCGGAGTCACAGGATGCAGGAGTCGGGATGCTCGCCTGTCTCGCCTAGTTATCCAAGTCTATGTCTGCTGAATTTCAATTTGCTTTTTGCCTGAGCCACTCTGTCGCTTTAAGGCCCAGCAGCGAGTTCATATGAAAAACATTACGCATACGCACGGTTGCACAATTTTAAATGGCACGCGTAAGAGTCGCTGCCCCTCCCAGCCGCCTCCCCCCCCCTGGGAAAAAAGTGGTAGCATTTTTGACTAACCAGCCGTGTCTTCCAGCTTGGCAAGTTCGTGCGTATTAGGCGCCTACTTGACATCTCTTTGAGCCAAAGTTTGCCCAAGCTATTTGCCCAAGGGAATACCGGTCTGAGGTGACTTTGTTTTAAAACACGGAAGCCAATTGTTTTTGTTGTTTCTATTCAGCTTCCACCTCCGTCTCTCCTTTTCCTTCTTGTTGTTGTTGTTGTTTTTGTTGTTCTTTAGGTAATTCGCAAATAATCAAAAAAGTTTTCGTATTAATTTGCGCAACGCTTTTTCTCTCACTTCAGTATTTATGCAGACCACGTCAACTTACTTGGGGCTTACCACGTTTTTCTCAGTTGGGTTACTTTAGAATCTTAGCCAGACTAGTAAAGGTGCGCAGTCATATGAGAATTTGCAATTATAATAGATATTTATTTCTTTACCAATAGCAAATTGACGTAATAATTGACTAATTTATTCAGTTTGAGAGTTTCACACCTCAATATTGATTCTTATTTTTTTGTACACAAAACAAACATAAGAAAACGTGCATAAATCTCATTTACTTCCTTTAGGCATATATTCACACCAAATAAATTTATGCAAATATTTGTAGCTGAATTAATTTTTTTTTTTGAATATGCAAATTGAAAAATAAATATTTTATTCGACTTGCTTTGTGGCAATTAGCAGAAGATAAGTAGCTGGAATCATATTTGAAGTACCTGCAGGCAACGCAGCGAAATGCGGAATGTCATAAAAAGAAGACTTGCAAATGCGGAAGGCAGCAAATTTTATTACAACTCAATTTATACTGCTGCCTGTGCAAAAATCAAAGCCCATTTTACCGAGAGACCTCCCCCCCCCACCCCCTCCAATTTGTTACCCCAATTTGTACCGCTATCATCCAATCTACCAATACTTATACATAGAAGCATACTCGGTATACAAATGCTTTGCGCGTCTTTTACAATTTTCTCATACATCAATTTTCATATGCTCAGGCAAACACACACACACACACACACTCACACACACAGATACACACTTACACGAATATTGTGCAATATTCTCTGGCATATTTGCAACGATTTCCTTTTGTGCGCATTTTACGCACGATTTCATATACATTTGTTCGGCTTACGTTTGGCTCATTTTTCTGCTTTTTTTTGGACTGCTCTTTTTTGTTTTCAGCTTTGGGGTCCATTGGGGACATGCTCCACTCCACCAGTTTTTATCAGTTTTAATAAAAGCGAATTAAATCTCAGCTGCAAAGATTCTTATTGTCTGCATCGCCTTTATGAATTGATTGACAAGCTCTTGGGTTTTACCAAGCATTCTGAGAAGCTCTGAGTACTTCATAAATCGGAGTCACCGAATCAAGTACATAAATTGAAAATTTAAAACCGTTCACATATATTTTAAAACAAGCATTAAAAATACTAATACTATTACTTACATTTTTATTCTAATTAATTTAAATAAAATGCTTAGATATTTTTTGTTTAATTTTGTCGCAGAGCATCTTCAATTCGCACTTAACAATCTGTTGCCTTGTGTTTTATAGAGCTTCTACCACTTGTTGTTGTATTATTTATGGCACGAATATCTTTTGCACATGCTGTGCTTCAAGGATTCAAGGATTTCGTATGTGTAGAATGGGTACCACTTTTCGGCAGGTTCTTAACGTACGTGCTGGAAGTGAATGTCGTTTTATTAAAACGCCTGCAGGCTGACGTGACACTCCAGTTGACAGAGTGTGCGAAGACCCCCCACAAAGAATGGGAAAACTAAGTTATAATTTAGTGCTGAACTTCCCAACCCCACTCCCCGTCTAAACGTACTAAAGCGAGTACAATATAAATCATACAATTAGCTCATCATAATCAACGAAATATTAGTTTTTTTTGCAAACATTTTAAAATGATTGAAAAATATTATTCCATCATTGACAGCTGCGGCGCTGCACATTATTTTACATACACTCACACACACACATATATATATATATATATATATATCTATGCACAGATCACATTGTATATGGAATCCGTAAAATAACGAGCAATTGACCACATTTGGATTTTTGAATTATTTTAACTGCCGATTTGAACGCCGTCCGATTGGAAATATAGCTTGTCTCTAATTTAGTTGTGTGGTAAACGAAAAATCATTTAACATTATTTATTACAGCTAAATTGACAAAATGCACAACATTTATTTTTGCGTGTTTTCGTTTGTTGCCAATTTATGAAATAATGTTCAGTTATTTGCATAATTAGCAGTTGGGCAGTGAATAGAAAGTGACTATAGTAATATCTGACAGCATAAACCAATTTATGCATATATTAAAACTTTACTAAATATAAGTAATTATTTTAGAAAATCAATGAGAAAATATATATATTAAATGGAACAATTAAAATCATTTTAAATATTTGAAAATAGGCAGATGGAAGTCGTAATATTTTGTATATTTTAAAGAAATATTTTCTTAATCTATTTTAAAAATGACAAAATATATATTAAATGGAACAATTAAAATCAATTCAAAATATTTGAAAATATGCAGATGGAAGTCGTAATATTTAGTATATTTTAAAGAAATGTTTTTCTTTTCTGAAATATGCAGAAGGAATAACAATATTTAGTATATTTTAAAGAAATATTTTCTAAATCTATTTTAAAAATGACAGAATATATATTAAATGGAACAATTAAAATCAATTCAAAATATTTGAAAATAAGCAAAAGGAAGTCGTAATATTTTGTATATTTTAAAGAAAGGTTCTTCTTAGTCTATGCCAATAATACCAAGCTGGAAAATTAGCATACATTGAAAACAAAGTAAAGAAGCAAATATAAATAAAGTTATTTTTTACGTTTCTTGAACAACTGTTATCAGAGTTTTAATTATCAAGAAGTTTGCAACAATTTTCTTTCAAAATAACAACTTCTATTATCTGCACCTGTAGTTTAAAAGCGATCTCTGTGCACCATCAATTACCTTGCTGTTAGCGGCAATCATAATGAAAAGCAAGTAAAATGCAATCCAAAGCAAACCCACAAGCAGCGAATATAAACTGGCCAGACAATCACAATGGTTTGCAACAATAACCAAACGCGTTCAACCCAATGACCCCAATAGAAATAAAACGCATTCTTTGTAACATTGGACGCCGTTAGCCCCCCTCTACATCCCCCATCCCTTCATCCCTTTAATGCCCAACTCAAAACTAACCCCAAGCACAACTGTCCACTGCTATAAAGGACATTCGCTGCAAGTGTCGCATGCTGCATTTATCTGGTCCTTTGGTCCGTTCTTGTTGTGGTTGTTGTGATTGTTGCTGCAGTTGTTGTTGTTGTCGCGTTTTATTGTTGTTGGCTATCCTTTTGACTATGTTGTTTTCATAGCCCTTTATTGCTGCTGTTGGCTTTACAATTGTCCACCCTGACTCCTTTAATGTCTATGATTGGCATTGTTTCTCTGTTGCTGCGTGGTCCATTGATTGTGTGGTTGGATTTTGGGTTTCAGCTGACAGCTGAGGCTTCCAACTCAGCTTTGTCTTTGACCATGCACAGCATATCTACAAGTTTAACACCAATTCCATTCCAAATATATATATTTATACAAATGTGTAATTTAATTTAAAGTCCAGAGACAATTGCATTTATTTCTGTTGTGCAATCGCAACTGTAATGCAGGCCAACAAATTGGCCAGACAATAAATTATAAGCCGCATAAACACACACACAACACAGGTGCTGGTTCTGCAGTGCCGCACACACACACACACACACGTATATATATGCATCTCTCCAGAATTGTCATATCAACAGCTGCAGCAATCGAATGTGCCACAACAGACATTCAAGCCTCTCAGCTGTCCGGCTGCTCGGTAGCTCGACTGCTCGGCTCGATGGCGACTTAGGTAATTGCATCAAATGGACACCAGGTCGAAGGACTTTATTTCCAGCCAGCAGTCTCTGTCTAATATGCTAATTACACAGTGTGCGTGTGTGTGTGTGTGTCTGACTGCAATGCGTTGGCTCGTTCAAATTTGTTGCAACATTTGGGCAGGTAGCAGCAGCTGTGAGGCGTTCACGTTGATCCCTAAGCCGCTTTGGTTGAAGCAGACTGTGGCACTCGCACCCCTTTTGAAGTTGCACCTGTCTGCGTCTATCTAATTAATTATACTTTTCAATTGTATCGCAAACAATGACACTAACTTCTACCCATTTCCACATTGAGCCCGCTTATCGGTGTGGCATGGTTTCAGACTGCAGCAAACGACAGTTTGAACAGTTAAAGGGGTCACCGAAAATCGTGCATACAAAATGTTTATCACGATTCGGCATAGGAAATTCAAGTGCGAATTTGTTGAGGCACTGTTTTTCTCCTTCTTTTTTCCAAGATATCGAATTTATTTAGCTGAAACAGTGCTTATCTAAGATTGATGATGAAGAGTTAGGTAAGTCGCCATATCGAATTAAGTATTTGGAACATTGCATTTAAATGCTAGAAGTACTTAAGCATAATAATATACTTATTTAAGTCAAACCTAAAATAAGTGTATATTTATTGTGGTATCAATATCGTAATACTATGTTATTTATTATATGTCTACTGATTTTTATAAGATTACAAATCAGCACAACAAATTGTCCAGACAAATATCAAGACAACAACATCAATAATAATAAACTGGCTTCGCCTAATTACTCACAGATCTCAACGTATAAAAGCAATAAATATTATATTGACAAATCAAGATGTTTTTATCTGTTATTATGCTGCTTCTGCCATCAGCACTTGACCAACGAAAGGGACAGCCACGCCCATTCAACGCCCCCAAACAAATCGAACACAAAAGCATCGAGTATAACAAAAGGAATAAAAGCCCAAGAGCAAAACCGAAATCACTTCATTATCTGGATTTCTTAATATATCATTAATCATCGAGTTTAACTTGAATAGGGCAAAGAGAAAACCAGTTTATTTACAGCTAAGACCAATAAATGTTATTCTGGGCATTGTCCAAAAGCAAACTAATAACTAATCCAAAAACATAATTGTGATTTA
The DNA here is from genome assembly GCA_035042405.1 of Drosophila demipolita. NCBI lineage: Eukaryota > Metazoa > Arthropoda > Insecta > Diptera > Drosophilidae > Drosophila > Drosophila demipolita. The sequence continues at coordinate 699,651 of JAWNLI010000021.1, forward strand.
CGCTGCGGGACGCATACATTTTCATTAGCCAAAAGCGTGACTTCTCATATTTTTTGCCACAAATTTATGCACTTATTTAGCATTCGCTATGGATATAATGACGTCAGTCCGCCACCCCAATTTTCCATTATAAACATAACTCAAACTAACAAAAATAACAGAAATAACCTGTATTTTATTCGGACAGAGAGGGAAGATGGAAAGATTTAAGCTCTTCGTCTGAATATGCGCATTAATTTTAATATTCTACAAAAAGTTCAATGCTTTTATTATTTATTTTTAGTTAAATATGATATTTAAGTTTGTTATTTATTTTATGTTATTTAAGAATTATTTTGTGAGACTTTGTCGATATTCGCACTGATTATTTGCATAAGTAATATTATTTTTGATTTATTTAACTTTTAAAGCAAACAAAGTAGAAGAGTAGCAAAAGATACTTTCAGGTTGAAGATGAGAATGCATAAAACTTAATAATGATAAATGTGTGTTCAAGAAAAAATTGCACTTAAGAGAGTGAAAAAAGGAACAAAGAAAAAAGGCATAAAAATTGAAAGCTTTTCTAATTGAATTCAAGTATTAGGCAGAGCATAAAAAAACTACTTTAAGAAACATAAATAGTATATAAACATGTGTAATAAATAAATGAGTTAAATTATATTATAAAATATTATTTTATATTACATTATAAAATATTAGACTAATGTAATTTTATTTTCTTTTTTTAATTAAGTTTTCGCCTTAAAAAATATATATATGTTTTTCGTTGGCATATCAGAAATGCAATGATTAAATTGTTTATTAAATTGCCTTGCCCGCTGGCAGGCATCGAAATGGCGAGCACAAAATAACTCCCTCCAGTCAATGGCAGAACTATTAAAAATTATTCATTAAATGTGCAGCACAACAAGAAATGCGCAGACTGAATAAAAATGGGCAACAATTGTGTGCTGTTGCCTGCTGCTGCCATTTCTAAAGGGGCCCCTTACATCGCACAAAAGTATGCAACGAAATTACAAAATGTACCCATGTACAAGCTGCCAGAAGGGTCTAATGGGGGATTGGGGGAGAGGGAAGCAGTCAACGTGGGCAGAGCCAGGCCATTCAGGCAGCCAAAACTAACTAGACTTTCACTTTATTATTCATGAAAAGTGAAAAGCGCACAGCAGCTGCAGCTGCTGCTCAGTTTTGAGATTGTCGAAATGACTAGCGAGGAATGATGTGTGTTGTAGGTCCTGGCTGAAAATTAAATGAAATTAAATGCAACGAACGGTGGCAATGCGCCCCACAAGAGAACTACTGAAATTAGATTCAAATAAAATTGTATTTTCCCCCACACACACACACACACACATGTTTGCCAGACAATTATATACACACACATTGTAGCTGGTCTCTCGAAAAGTAGGTAAAATTCTACTACTGATGTAGTATCAAAAATGCCACATATCATCTGCAGACTAAATTGCACCAATGTCTATCGATATCAATTGGGTGATCACCAACTTAAAGGAGAAGAAATAAAAGTAAGTGAGCTGAAGAAAAGATTAATTAGTTTTGTGTGCCACAAAATGCATAAAAAAACATTCAGCTATGGCAAAACTTATTTAGAGCTGCCCATGTCCTAAATAAATTTTAATTAATTTGGCGTACAATTTTTATAAATAAGCAACGCTAATCGTCGGCATCAACAACGTTTACCCGCCCAACTACATTCACCGACACACTCGCATACACACACAGACCAACACACATACGGAAACAATTTGTTTCTATTAACGAAGCTGCGCCTACAAATTGGGTTTCATTTATCAAGCTGCAAAACAGCGGACACACCTGAGAAATTGATGGTGGTGACGGCATTCTCCGCAGAAAAAGCCTAAGTAGACATGGACTAGCTAATACCCTGTAATTGGTATATAACGATAAAATATATTTATTATTATTATAAACATGCAGACTATAATTTTTGATGGTGACGGCATTCTCCATAGAAAAAGTGTAAGTAGACATGAACTAGCTAATACCCTGTAATTGTTAAAAAATGATATAATTTATTTATTATTATTATAAATATTCCGACTATAATTTTTTAAGAGAACACACCTGAGCAATTGATCATTGCGACAGCTTTCTCCACAGAAAAAGTCTAAGTAGACATGGACTAAATAATACCCTGTAATTAATAAATAAAGATACAATTTATTATTACTATTATAAATAAGCAGACTATCATTTTTTAAAGAAACGCTTAATGTAACAAACTAAATATTTATTTTTTTACTCTGTTCCCAATTAAAATTTTTTTAAAGGTGCATTTAAATGTAATTCGAAAACATATTTTAATCTAAACGTTTTTCATAATAAAAATGCTGTAAGTTTCACAAAATTTATATCTTCTATATTTTTCAATTTATTTACAAAATTGAGGAAGTAATAAAAAGGTATTTTTCATATTAAATTTATTTCTCACTACCTTAAAGCAATTTACAATTAAGATTCTTAAAAATATTACAAAATGTATAAAAATATTTCTTAAGTAAATAAAAATAAACCAAGTATTTATATTAAAAGTAACGTGTTAAGGGCTACACATAACCAAAAAAAATTCAATAAAGCCATTGGAGTATTTAATGCTATTAAAAACAAAATCAACGTGGCTGTAGTTGTATCCGAAATTTAGGCATCTCTTGAGGCTATCAAAATCAAACTGGAAACCAACATTGTAACCAAAATTGACTTAAATGAGAGTCGCACATAACAAAGTAGGAGCGCACATGCGTGTAGGTGAAGGTGGAGTGTGGAAAGTGAGGGAGGGGGGAAGAATGGGGGAAGAGAGACACATGTGTTTTGGCATTGTAAACGGTCCACCGAATACACGTAGGTCCGTCATCAACGACGGCCAATTTGAAGTCATCACTCAGCGCTGACAAACAAGGAGCCAAAGGCGGAACGCAGACTCAAAGCAAGATTGAACAGTAGACCAGAGACACAGCCCCTAAAAATCCCAACCGGACGCACCGATAAGCGCTCAGCAAAATTTGAGGCCTGTAGGAGCTATGGGGTTGGGGTGTAGCAAAAGTTGGCAAGTCAGCGTGTGGCGCCCCATAAAAAAAAAAGTTCGCCATTACTCACAAAAACACATCAATTATGCGGCTCTACATGTGTGTGACTGTGTGTGTGTGAATGGACAAGTGTGTGTGCGTGTGTGTGTGCGTGTGTGGGTGTGTGTGTGAACGCGAGTATGTGTCTACGCGTCTCTTTATTAATGACAGTTAAACTGTCAGAGGTGTGTGCCTGCCACTGCAGGTGGCAAAAGCAACGGCTACGTTTCAGTGATATTCCCTGACTTTAACCCCATCCACCCGTCCCACGACCAACAGTTTGACTGCCACTGAGCACAATTTGAGTAATGCTTGCTTGTCAAATTTGACCAAAACGGACAGCCATAAGTCAGACATTGGCCGCATTGGCTTCCGGGCCACTGCAACTGAACAGCCAATTCCCAGGCCAAAACTTGCATGTGTTTGTCAGTTGATTGACTCGAACCGAAGTTAAGTGTACTCCAAAATGAAACCGTAAAAACCAAATTTGCAGCAAAAAACGATAATGATGCAAAAAGCAATTTGATATAATAAAGTAGCCAATTTAAAGCAACAAACAATTAACAAATTTTATTTAAGTTGAAAATGACTAATTATAGGAAAAATAAATAAACAAGTTTGGGAAGACAATTAAACAAAAAGTGAAAATTAAATAATGCTCAGAATATATTTGCAAACGTCTACAATTATTCGAGGTGTTTATAATTTGTCGAGACTTATGAAGATTCGCAAACAACAACAATTTTTAGAGTTGATTTTATCTTGTTGAAAATTATGAAACTAAAAATTGTATATGAATAATTTTTTATTACTATTATAATAAAGTTTTATTAAGTTAACTTAACAAACTTTCTTAACACATTTTAAGTTGACTATAAAGAAAAAAAATCTAAGGTTACATTTTAGTTAAGAATAAGAAGGAATAATAAAATATAATAACCATAAAAATATCCAGCCTTTACCTGTTGACTTCTAAAATAATCTACAAATTATATATTCCTATAAACATTATTTGACACAGTAGTTCGACTATGATAATTTTGTATTACAATTTGAGCAGGGTTATTTTTATTCGAGAGTTTATTTTAGATTATTGTCCATTCAACTGTCATTCTTTTAAATTTTTATTTATTTATTTATTATATTACCTATTACCTGCAGAGACTCGACCTCTGTTTAATTATATCTTTATGAAAAATATTCCTTCGCTTTTTGTGTTATTCATTTCATTTCATTCCATTTTCTATTAGCTTTCATAAGTACGCCATAAAAGTTACTTTTGTTTACAATTTATTTTCTAAATTCTAGTTATTTGATAGCGTACAAAATCGCAGTTTTTCACCTTTCATCTATTCAAATGTTGTTCAAACAGTTTATGCAACACCTGAGCCCCAACTATGAACGCTGTAAATTTGTTACTTGCCATCCGCAACAAAGTCGACAAAGGGGCATTTTGTTGGATATTTGTTGTTGTTTTTGTTGTTGTTGTCGTTGTTGGGGTTGTTAACTCAACTGCGTTGGATGCTGCTCAGTGTTTACACCGAGGACTTCCACACTTTTTTTGCCTTTGCTGTGATGGGTTAGCATATATGCAGAACGAATAACTGTTGCATAGTTTTAGGCGTGAGCACAGCTTGCGAGTTGCGAGGGCCGTAAAGTATTCCCCAGCTGTAACTTGGTGGCATTTCAAATCAGTTGTGTTGCCATTTGGTAAAAACAATGGCAAGAACGCCTGCGGAACAACGGTTTTTCATTTTTCAAGTGAAATCCACTGACCATGAAATTGAATGACAAACCAAATCGCTCAACCAACGAAAAAGCAAACGTCCACTGCCAGACCATGCAATTGTGTATGTGTGTGGGTGTGTGTGTGTGTGTGTGTATGTTGGTGTATCGTTTTGTAAGTTTATCTTTGTGCAATACCTCAACATCATCATTTGGGGGAAAGCAATCAAAGCAAACATCAAATCAGAATAATGTCATCATTTATTTTCAATGAAAGCTTTATCCCTGCTCCAAACTGAGAATTGCAGGCAGACATGCAAAGAAGGCGCTGTTTTCTTGTTGTTCCTGATCCCAAACAGCCTCACCCACCCACAGCTATTGATTACATAAGAATAGATATACAAGCTGTTGTTGTCTTACTCTTCCGTGCCCCCATCCCACATGAATATCAATTTAACAATGGCTAAAACAAAAATAACAGAAAACAACGATAAGAATAGCAACTATAGATCCAACTGGGCTTATATGCTAAAGCATTTCACATCAAAATAGTAATGAAAGTCATTCATATGTTCGCTTTTCAGTTTACCCCTCCACCGATTTTACCATATAGGCTTCAAATTTATAGCATACTTTCAAGCGCTGCGAGGGTGCATAGCTTTTATGTGTGTGTGTGTTTGTGTGGAATTGTGTGGAGTAGAAGTGTTGTTGTTGTTGTTTTGTTTCTTCGATAGCAATTAATGTGAATGGCGTTCACGTTGCTATAGAAAAACCTTGTCTTAATGCTTGGGTATTATTAAGTATTCATGATGAATTGTTGGCCGTAATTTACAGGTTGACACATGTTTCTCAGAGAACTGTAACAGAAGAGCTTCCATTAAAATAAAGACGAATATTTCGAATAGTATAAGTAATTAGTACAAAAGATTTTCTAATCAGTTCCAAGCACACAACTCTTTAAAATAAATGCAATTTATTGAATTAAAATTAAATAAATAAATAAAATATTTCTAATTACTTTTAACCTGTTTCGATTGCAAATAAGGATTATTTGTCATATTTACATTATGCTTATAACATTTTTGTTACAAATGCCAACATTTATATTGCAAATTTTTATTGATTCTATTTTCACAAATGCAGACAAATTGAATTTAAAAATCTGTTTAAAAATGCTGTTAACATTGTTGGCCCATTTTATAATTTAATAATATAGTGTAAAGCATTAACAGCTAATAAACGGTAAATATTAAAACATTTACGAGCACGCAAAGTAACGCAAAGTGACACAGGTGGCAGACGGAAGAAGCAGACAATTTGTGCCCATTGCACTGAAATGTGCCAACACTCAGCACTCAGCGCTCAACACTCAACACTCAACGCTGTACACTCAACGTTTGGTGGCAGCTCAAGTATAATTTCCATTGTTTACACCCACACGCACACTTGGAGAGAGTGTAAAAACAATCTATTACAACACGAAAGCGACGCGCGACACGCACGCAGGACAAGACAGGACGACGACAGGATACGGCGTGCGGCAGTGAGCGCGGTGTGGGTGTAACTCTGTGTGTCTGTGTGGGGAAGGGGCCGGGTAGGGGGTGTATGGCCAATAAGCCGCACCGTCGAAAATCGTCAATTACTCAAACTGCAAACAGTTAACCATAAGCTGCAATGGGAAACATTTTATATAATATTTTTGCATAAGCTGCGCTTGAAGGTAAGCAACACAATTGCACACACACACACACACACGCACACAAACAAACACACACATTCGTTTTATATATGTATATACATAGTCCTGCTGGCACTTCCCGCCTGAAGTATACAATTAAGTGCTTAATATGTTTATTAAAAGTGAAAAGCCAAACAAGTTTCATGCCACACTGGCCTATCAATTTGTATGCCTCTGCGTCTGTGTTAGTAAGTTGTTCTTTTTGTTGTTGCACTTGCCACTGCCACTGTTGTCGCCTGCAGCTGCCACTGCTGTTGCTGCTGCTCTGTTGGCAGCCACTTAGTGTGCAGTCGGCGTTGGGTGTAAATGTTGTCCACTTTTGTTGCCTTTGCTGTTTTTCACTCCACTTGTTGACGGTTGGTTTGGCTACATGACAGCCTGGTCATGTCGTTTGTTAGTTTTTGAATCGTAGGCCTGATTTCGCATGTTAAGACAATAAAATAACAAATCTAGTTAGTGGTGAGAGTGCATTAAGGAAATACAAGTTAAATCTTTCTTCAACTGTCTGCAAAAATGTTATTCCTAAAACCATTGTTAAACTATAAGCTTCAAAATTTTGCATAGCTTAAGTATGTTTGCAACAGCCACAAACAATTTTGGTATCAGTGTTACTGCTGTGCTTTCGTTTTCCGTTCATATCCGGTTACAAAAGTTGAACATGTTTTTGGCCAAGAAATTGCATCAAGCCTTGCCTGGAGAAGTCATTTAGCTTGAGATGTTGTGGTTGTGTCTGTTTGTAATAGATTTAAATGCAGTTGACTATAGTTTTTTTTTTTGCTTTGTGTATGCCGAAAGTTTTGTCATATCCGCCCAACTCTATAGTTATTTAAGCGCAACAGTTTTGGCAGCAATTTTACCACTAAAACAACTATATAATTATCACAGAAACTGCACATGCAATTCTGCCTGTTTTGAGTCTGGCTAAAACCCAAAAGCATATTGGTCGAAATGATAAAATTATCACAGCATGTGCTAAAGTTTTTGTGCATGAAAGTGAATGCACAAGAAGAAACTTTAATTGATTCTAAAAACAATAAGCCTAAAGCGTAAACACGGACAAAACCCATTAGCATTTTTGCCCAGAAAGAAATCATTCTTAGATGAAAATAATGGAAAATACATATTTATGCAGGCATATTCCAAACTTTCGTTTACAAATTTAAGAAAAGAAAAGAGTTTCCAACATGTGCAAGAACATGAAAGTGATTAAAAGTAAAAAATTTAATAAGATAAAATACAACTCGTTGCATTTTTCATGTTATAAGTAAACCTATTGTAAATATATTAACTTAACATATAGAAAATGTGTTATAGAAAATTGCATCCTTTATTTGCAGAACTTATTATTTGATGGCAATCGGATTTGTACAAGTAAAACGGAAACCTCAGCCAAAAACTAAACTCAAACCCCAAAACGTCTGTAAACTTTTACACGGTCAAAGCCAACAGTGGCAGTCGAAATTATTAATAAACCACATAAGCACTGAGATAAGGAACACCAACCGGTATCATGTCCCCACTCTCTCTCTCTATCTACCCCTTTCTTCCTCTCTCTCTCACTCTCCTGGCTTCATACAAAATTTTTGAGCACAGATAAAAACTCAAAACTGCAGCATCGACAATTTTGCACAGTAAGTTGAGCGGCGAAACGAAAACTATGAAAACACCATAAATTTCCCACAGGCACATGCAAAAAGTTTAGCGCTGACTCACCGACATAAACACACACACACACACACATACTTACATGACAAGCTTTATATTACGGTAAATCCAGCATAGTGAAGAACGGATAGCTAAAATAAGAGAGGCGAGGTGAAAATTATTCAAATGATGCATTCGCAAGTCAAAGCAGAAATTGAAAGGTCTGCTCGCTGCTACAGCTGCTTTCCTTTAACAATTAATACCCGAGCGTTGCCAACAGCAGCTGCAGCAACAACTACAACGGTAACATGTCCGTCTGCCTGCCAATTGAAGCAAAGCACTCGACATTTGCTCTAACAGCGCAGCTGAGCGTTGCTCATTTGAACGTTCACAATTGAAAAGCAGCGCACAGCTTTGACACAAAGGTCAAAATTACAGCACACTCATTAGGGCTACAAGAATTCACTTACAGCTGCAACAGTTCACAAAATCCACCTGAAATGAATGAACTACAGATGGCAACATTTTGGAAGTGTCAATTAAAAGTGTTTGAAAAATCAAATGCTGGAAATAGTCAAAATGATGGAGTGCTAAAAATGCAAAATGCAAATGCAGTTAAATTGCTATAATAATTATAGGGCTTAAGAAAAATATTGAAAAGAAAAACAAACATGAAATTGTTGTATTTTAAAGTAAACATAACAACAAAAAAACAGCAGTTCACATTGCAGTTCCTTCCCTTTTCTCTCCCAGACACTCCTTAGAACTAGATCAGGTTAAAAGTGAGGGGAAACTGAAATTAATGAACTAAAGATGGCAACATTATGCAAGGGTCAATTTTCTAAGTGTTTGATAGATTAAATGCTGATGGCTGGAGTGATAAAAAAGTAAAGATTGCTTTATTAATTATAGTGCTTCAAAATATAATTTAAAAGAAAATGAAAATAAAAAAATGTCGAATTGTAAAGATAACATTTTATTTTGCACTCCTGTATTCAGTTGATGGAGAATATCTCCATTTTATACATAGAATTTATTTACTCTTGCAGCTGATTGTAATCAAGTGCGCTGCTCATTAAAACAAAAACAATTTGCATTTCTTTATGCAATTTTGCTATTTGCACTCATTTTATTTGATTTAATCAAATGTTCTTCTCTTTCTGTCCCACTGCATTGCGTCTCTCTCATTTTCGTTTCACGCTTTATTTATTTGTATTGACTTGTGCTTTGTGTAACTGTGTAGAACGCGAAGTAAGCAACAAAAGCAAATACAATTACAGTGAGTGCTTCAGTTCCTTTAGTTCCAGCCACCCCTTTCCCTCCACCAATGCATCCGCTGTCTGTCTTCCTCGCCTAGCAAATTGGCTGGCACAACAACAAATTCTGCACAGATAAATACATAAAATACATAAGCAAACAAATCATTTAAAAAATATTTCTCGCAAAATCATATCAAGGTGCAAAATATTTACGAATTTTATTTTTTGGCAAGACATCGAAAAACGTAAAATGCCAAATGCCAAAACTCGCAAAGGCAAATGGCAAAAGTGTGAAAGCGTCGTGTAGCATGAAAAAAGTAAATATTGCCACTGACATAATATTTGCATAGCGATTTTTGATTTTTACTTGCATTTTATTGATGAATGGGTGCTTCAATAAGTTTCCAATATTCTTTACCAACACACAAAAAGTGATTGACTGACTGACTAGCAGACAGACAGAGCAGGACAAACGTCTTCTAGTCTATCTGACTTAAAAGTGATAGATTAAAGTATTTCGTGGCCAAAATAAAATATATAAAATATAAAAATATAATATTTAACAATATTTCAAGTTCAATCAAATAGATTACATCTATTTAAATATTTTCTGGTAAGCTATATTAGTATTTAATACAAACCCCTTTCACATTTAAGTCATTAAATAAATAATTCACGACACGTACAAATTGTACAACATATTTATTTATATGATAATTATCAAAAACTGCATTAATAACTGTATGTACAAAATATAGTATTGATTTTAATGATGTTGGCCAAAATAAAAATGCTTAAATTACCTTACCAAGGTCTAAATAAGCGAACACACACACACAAGCCAATTCAATAGCTTTTTGTTTGGTTAAGTGTTGTTACGAATAATAAGCCACAACAAAATAAAAATCATGCTTATGCAGAGTGTAGAACGCAAATTTTGTACACACAACACCAACAACACACACACTGTGTATAGAAATAATAGTGGCGCAGGTTCTTTTACTGCTGGCACAGATTATTATAATAAAACAAATAAATACACAAAGGACGAGCACTTGGCTCTGGGGCCATGTAAAACGGGGCGTATGAGTATTCATATTTATGGCAAAAAGTTGTGAGGGGCACAAAATACGCGCCCAGCTAACACACAAGCTACAATTTTGCAAGTTTTGCTCTAAAATGGCAGCAAAGCTTTTTGCATGTAAGTCATGTACATACGTGCCACAATGTGCTGATGTGTGTGTGTGTGTGAGTGTGTGTGTGTGTATGTGTGTGTGAGTATCTGTGTGCCTATTGTGTGACCGTTTGTTCTATTGTGGTGCACAGCTCCATGCCACTAATAATGTTTATGTAGGAACTCTTTAGACTACGAGTTCTCACAATAATTTCTTTGTTCGCATTCTATTTACATGACTCCCCTCCCTAACACGCCACAATAATAATTAAGTGTATATTACGATTCCTCTACATATGTAAATAAAGTAAAAAAAAAAACGTGCATTTCGCGCTTGCTTTTTACCTGTTCGAGAGGCACAAAATATCAGCAATACCAAAAATTATACCAAGGCAAACTGAGACTTAATTAAAATTAGTGGCTAAATTGGATTTTGATAAACAATAGATTTTCTTTAATACAAAATGTTGCTTCTATTATATTAAATGGCAAATTAAAAATAAGAAATATTATTTATGGGAAAACACCTTTCAAATTTAGCAATGAGAACTTTCTAATATCGAACAGGCATTTCCTTATAATATAAAAATATAAATACTTATAGCTTACAAACATGGGCAAAGTGAAATGTGCTTATTTGGATACCATTATTATTTAAATAACACAATAACGCTTTAATTTAATGGATTTAGATGCATTTGCCAGCCAAATTGCGAATGAAAATAAAGGGTAGCAAAGGGAGTTTGATGATAACCACAAAATGTGACTCACAGCAGCTTTAAAGTTGAATGTCATAATAAGAACCAAAATATAATGGTTTTACATATATGGCAAAACTACCCGGGAATAACTGGATGAGTAAACTCCTGAAAGTTGTTTACCAACGCGTCTCGTTGATGATGTCATCATCCCGGCAGTCAGCTATTCTGCGAATGGGGGGTGTTTCCAAAATTATGCATCCTGCTGCACGATGGAGTATCTCTGTCCCATTCCACTGCAAAATCAATAACAATAAACAGAGGAGTCTCCAGCTCAGAGATGAGCGTCAGACGTCGCCTTTGCCATTTGCCAGACGACCCGCCAAACTGGCGCCAATATTTTTTGCCGGTTTTTTTCTTCCGGGTTTTTCGTTGGGGTTGTTTCAACGTGTGTTGTTGTTACGTCTGACTGGTTTTGGCTGATAGTTTTCCCAGCTGTCTTAACTTTCGTGTAAACTTGGCAACCACATTTTCTGCTAGACAGAGATTTTCAGAAAAGTGCAAATATATTTTTTCCTTAAGCACTTTTGTATTCGATTTTAATTCTGTGCTGCGTCATACTAATTAGATAAATATCCTCAGGCAAATTCAGTTAATTGGATTTATAAGTGAAAAAATGTGCTTCAAAATAAAAGCGAATACTAAGAAAATGTTGCGTTTATAATTGAAAAATAATACGAAAAAAAACAAAGAGTTTTTCATTGGTCTCAAACAATTAAATATTTTACTAACTGCCAAAATGTTCATTTTGCTTTCATCTTTTAAAGTAAGTGTTAATTACAAATTAATTGGGTAATTATCAGCCGACATTTGCAGTAAAAACAGAAACTCTGATTGCTTTTCAGCTATTAGAAAATAAAGTTATTATAATTGTTTCGAGAGATATATTATGACTAGAGGGTAAAAACTCTGGAAAATTATACAAGAAAATTACGAAAAATTTAAGAATTGAAGGTCAGATCTTAATTCTTTCATAGCTCTTCTTTCTGCATATTGCAAAGCAATATGAGATTTTTTTTTTAGCTAATTAAACAATTGCTTTTAGCATATTGATTTATTTTTATTTAATTATCACTGAATGTCTTGTATTTTTTAGAATAAATAAATGTCAATGTAGCCATTTATTTAATGTTTAATGGACATATTATCTACATATTATGTTTAATTTAAAATACTAAAACATCATTCGTTTTACCATATTGAATTATTTTTATTTAATTATCACTGAATGCCTTGTATTTTTTAGAATAAATAAATGTCAGAATGTTAGAATAAATTTAATGTTTAATGGACATGATATTTACAATTTGATGTTTAATTTAAAATACTAAAACATGATTGAAACGCTTTTAATTAAAATATTTGGTGTGCATGCGCAGAATAAATTATAACCAATCTGTGTAGGAAGTTGTTAGGAACATAATTGTGAGCAACGCATTGTGTCTGACTTTTGAATCCTCACGAATATATATATATATACATACATACTTTTCCATCTTTGATAGCAGAGCATATAAAATCTGTTGACAAATAAAACAAATACACTCGCATATTGCGTTGCCAAATGACGCCCTAATTATATAATAAGTTTAAGTAGTGCAAACCAGAGGTTGTGTATAATGTTGTTGTTGTTATAGTTGTTGTTGTTAATGTTTGTGTGCTTGGCACAGCGTACAGTTGTTTGGCAACAGTATACGGTGGTCGTCAACAGCGCCAACGTCATTTCATAAAGAGCTTTGGGCACACTTCTACACAAATAGAGTGCGGTGCCAGCGACAAGGACAACAAGGACAACAAGGAGCGCTGCTTGCATTGCAATTGCAATTGCATTGCATTGGATTGCATTGCATTGGATTGCGTCGCGTCGCGTTGGGATGTGTTGTGTTGTGTTGCGGGTTCCGGTACTGCTAATTACTCAAGCAGGCGAGGCACGATGAGGATTCAAGGATCTTGTCGGCGGCAATATATAATGAACATATGCGACACAGTGGCATAAAAAGGTTTTTGCCACTTCACAACTTATACGGCTTGAAAAGGGAAAAGCTCGGAGAGGACTGTGTACATAATTTTAATTAGTGGCATATGAAAAACATTACACAGAGAGAGATAGAGAGAAAAAGAGAGAGACATAAATAGAGGCAGGAAGGGAGCGACATATAAAAAAAAAATTCTAGCACAAAAATTATTATGTTATTACGGCTTTTGAGCACAAGCAGCTTATGCGTGGGCGGGTCCAGCTCGAAGTGGGCGTGGCCTAGGCTCAGCAGCTGAAAAACTTGTATGATGTCTCTGTGTGGGTGTGTGTGTGTGTGTTATGTACGACTAGTTAGCAGCAAGAACAGAATAAAACCGAATAATATGGGTCAGATTGTTTTGCGTAGAAAAAAAAAAAAAATACTAAATTAATAAAAACTCCCAAAATGATTTACTAAGATTAATAGAAATTTTTTATAATTATTTTTGTATGCACTCGATTTAAATTCATAATTACATTTGTTCATTTATTATAAATATATATATTTTTATCTATATATTTATTTTAAATATAATCTTTATATTAATTTCCACTCTTGTTGCTCTCTCTGCATTTTATTAAGAGAAATTTCGTAAATGACAATAATAAAATATGCTACGCTGTTTCTGTGTTTCATTTTTGTCGATTATTTTTTATAGTTCGCTTTTTAATATATATCAAATTATAAATATTTTTTCACATACTCAAACTGAACTTTGTTACAAATTGTTGTCAAAAATTTTTCAAATCAAGTTTGTTAATCGCTCAGCATCAATATCATAAAATTTTTGTTTTTTAATAGCGTAGAACGAAATTTTTAATTTTTTTCAAAACCTAGTAAAAATAAAAATAATTATGTCTAGTTTAGATAATTTCTTTGCCAAAAAGGATAGGAAAAAGTCCGCCACAAAGACAAATCTCTGGACTGCCGATGAGCTCTACCGCACACTGGAAGAGACGGTCAAAGCTGTAAAGGAGGTGGAAAGCAAAGAGAAGCTGCAACCTGAGGTGACTAAAGGCACAAGGGCAGCACTCGAGTCTGGCAATCGCAACTCCGACGAGACCGCCGTTGAGGAGGACGAGTGGTGCGACTTCACTGAGGACCATGATCAGCCCTTTGTACAACAAAAACGCAACTCCAGGCTAGCACTAAACCCAAAAGCTGCTGTTGCCAATAAGGTTGTGCCTCCTTCCGCGAACAAAGACACTGGCGGAGATGGCTTGGACGTGAGTCGGTCTTACGATTCGCTGCGAAAGCCCACTTGCCCCTGGCTTAAGATACAGCCAACCCATGCCGTTGTTCTACAGTCGGACAAGAAGCGTGAAATCTATGTGCCGCCAGCTTTGCGTCAGAGCCAAGGCGACGGCAGTGCGCGCCATGGAAAGCAGTCATCAGCGATGCCAGAGAAGCTAGCCAAGGGTCAGGCGCCAGATCTAAGCAATACCGAGTTCTTTCCTTCACTCCTTCAATCACGTTTCCCGAAGCGTGCCAAGTAGCTTCTGCCTATTCTTATCATTTGTTTGTTTTATTTTAGTTAGCACTTTTAAATAAACTTCCTCCCTCTCCATCTGCCCCTGTTACGTAAGTCTTTTTATCTCTCTTTTCCGCTGTTTCTCCCCGGGGTGTCGTCAGCTAATAACGTACAAAATATTGACAATCAAATCGGATTGGCGCTAAATGCTCCCCGCGGACGCGTTTGGAAACGGCCACAAATTGCTCACCAGAGTTTGCTTTTAGCCCCATTCCTCATTTTTTGGGCGTATAACCTTTTCAATTTTAACCTAATGTGGCAGCAGTGATGATGCATAAATTTGCCATAATCATTACCTGATTAACCAAGGAATACAGGAGGCAACTTCGAAATACCCTACACAGCTAAGGAAAAAACGAGAATTTGCATAGAAATACCAAATCTATTTTTATGTCTAAATTAATAATCAAATACACAAATCGAAAACATTAATTTATTTATTGTTAAGGACAAATCGACCTCTTGGAAGTCAGTTAGCTAAAACACAGCAATCTCTTTCCTAATACATCGCCTTTTTTGCATGCCAGTTTTCAATAAGTTCGTCGAAACCTACTTTCCTTCTAAGCAGGCTAACGGTGTCCACCATATGCTCCATAGCACGAACAACATCCATATGGACCAATTGGACCACAGCAATGGTTTATTGCTCGGAACCATTGTCCATTGTAGGGTCCGCAGAAGCCGCAGGGTCCTAGGCCACCTGTTGGACCACAACAGGTGCCATGCATTGATCTCAAGCAAGGATTACACATTTTATTTCTTTAACAGGAAAAAATATATATCTCAATACTTATCTAAACTTTTGTATACATTTTTACTTACATTAGCCTGTTTACGGAAGTAGGTTTTTGAAAAAATTTTTTTTTACAAAAGATGTGTGTTTTTCGAAAGCCCAGATGTGTATGAGAAAATATGTAATGCGGCAAGTTGAATGACTTTCTGGATTGGAATTGAAAATTCAATGCTTACTGGGTTAAGTCTGCCACATTAACTAATAATAATCTGTAATGATTTCTTTTTTTTTATATATTATATATATTTTATTCACAAGTTCTATGAACTGGAAAAGATAAAGAGTATTTTTCCCATTTTTTTTTTAATGCGTGGTAGAATTCAATGGCAAGTAGAAACTCTATTAATAAGCCATTGAACACTCGGGTTTCTATTTCATTTTTCATTTAAATGACGCTCAAGTATTGCCAAGTTGAGTCAGTCTGTCATCTTAGGGGTCCCTCGGCTAACCATTAGCATTTGTGCTCCGTTAAACTTTTGAGAAATAAGCGCCAACAGAACTAAAAATCTGTGTAGTCATGTGCCAAAGTCTGCTAGCCAAGTCAGACGAATCAAATAGAAATACACTTGACTGCACTTGTGAAATATTCCCAGTGTCGCCCGCCAGTTTCCCCACAAGGCGGCGGCTCGTGCCTCTGAATGGAGCCATAACTCAGAGCTGTGGGCGCAACAAGTGGAGCCACTCACCACCGTCTGAGCTGTTTCCAGTTTGCCGTCTTTTATACCCTGTACTCTAAACATTTGAATGGGTCAGATGGGTAGCATCGGTAAGCATTTTCGCACTCATCGATCTCAGATAATTTGAGAACAGGAGCTCTTTAATTTAAAATATGAATTTGAATTTAGAAATTTGTTTATCAGTGATTTTACAAGCATATTGGCATATAAGCAAATTCGGATCTCATCTTCAACAATCAACTAATTTAGGCTAAGCAATTTAAAATATGATTTTAAATTTTAAAAATTTGTTTATCAGTGATTTTACAATAATTAACTTTTTCTTATGGGCGCTTGGCATATTAGCATATTCGGACCTTATCTTCAGCAACCAACTCCTTTAAAAAGCTAAGCAATTTGTAGAGGGTATTTTCTAGTCGGGCAGTCTCATCGCAAGCCTTTTTACTTGATTCCAATTGTTTGAGCCGGGTAGAAAAGACAAAAACACAAACCTCAAACCACTCTTCTCGACTGTGCATTTCATAAGAAAAATATGCTATTTCTTTTGGTAACTCTGCCACTCGGTGCCCACTTTTCCCAGTTGCTGCCGCCCACTGTTGAGTAAGCAGCGCTGAGTTGCGCTGTGTTCTGTGTTCTGTGTTGTGTGTTGTGTGTTGTTTGCTTCAAACCGGATACACAGTCTCAGCGAAGTAAAGTCATTTGACAAGTTTTGTCACGTGCGTCACATGTTGGAATGCTCCTTGCTGTACCTACAGTTACGGATGCCGTTTCCATTCAAGTTGGCATCTTCTTTTTACTTGGCTTCTGGACATTTTAAGCAATTTTCCACACAGTAGTTGTCGTCATTGTTTCAGAATATTATTGTTGTTGTTCCTGTTGTTGCTGTTGTTGCTGTGGTTCTCCTCGTTATTGTTGTTGACCTGGTTTTTCTGCTTACACAGCGCTTCAACGTCGTTGTCGCCTAGCATCTGAAAGTGTTGCTCTTGTCGCTTTCGTTGTTTGTTTAAATGTGTTTGTGATTATTTAGTTATGGCATCTAATTGAGTTTGTGTTGTTCTTCTTGCTTGCTCGCCTGTGTGTGTGCGGGTGTGTGTGTGTGTGTTTATGTGGGACGCTTGTGCTCGGACTAATTGTGTTGATAACCTCAACATTTTGTCAGTAGTCCGTCACTCTCATGATGTGGTAGGACGCTAAAAATTGTTTACACATTTAGACAGAATCTTTAGTAAAGTGCATTTATTAATGGGGTTAAACGGTTGCTTTGTGGTAGACATATTAAAGATCTTCATAAGTGTCAAAATGAATGGTTATAGTTCGAATATTCAATATGAATGAAATATTTTATTGTATCTTTATGAATGCATCTATATTAACTGATTTATATCGTCTTATATACACTAGTCGACAGGAAGTTGAAAGTGAATTTATTATTCTATTTTCAGTACTTTTATTATAATGTCCAACACAAAGACAATGCGAAAACCTAAGGGATGCCAGAAATTTATGAAGATAAACTGACTCTCATTGCACAAAAACAAAAGAGAAATTAAGTTAAAAATGTCAAACTTTGTACTATATTTATATATAAAAAATAGATAAATAAATATAGATTCCAAGCTATATATTATATTATGGGTCAAGCAGGTGCTTCTCGAGCACACAGGAATTAATAGTTAAGATTGCTTAATACGACACAAAATCTTGTTTTCACTTTAAGAAGCTTTCAATAAACCACTGCGGTGCATACAAATGCCAGACAGCCACAACAGAATCACACACAAGCCACACACACACACACACACACACAAGATTGGCAATAGACAAACTCCGTTTGAGCGTATAATTGCATACAGCAACGCTTTATAAATCAGCATCAGCAGCTTCATGTCGTCTTCACAGCGCCATCCTCTCTGGGGGTTTGTTCATTTGATTGCTCAATTGCTGATGGACTTACTGACAGACTGCCGGCTGGACTGAGTGGAGTGGATGGGGGGAATGAGTGACTGGATGGCCGGCTGGATGGCTGAATGGATGCCTGCCTGCTTGGCTGACTTGTTGTGCATTTCAATAAAACATTCGCTGCATAACTACAATGGGCATAAGTTATGCTCCCTTGGCGGCGGTGGCGGCGGCAGCGGTGGATTTGAGCTGGGCTGAACGGATTTCAACACAAAGTTTACTGAGAGGTGAATGAGAGAGAAAGAGAGAGGGTTGCTCTTAACACGCACTGATTCATCCGTGGTGATGATGCAGGCTTTCAATTGAGCATTGAATGCTATTCGTTCCCAGGAGCGCACACAGTCTTTTGTCCGACTTAAAAGCAGTTATTTAAACTTACCTAATAACATTCATTAATTATGTTTTTGATTATCATTTCAATTACAGAAGAGACCAGCACTATTACGACTAACTTAATGTTTATCTGGTTATTGTTTCCTTTATTATATTAATAATTATTATATATATTACAATTCAGCATGAAATAGTTTCCTTTATTCTATTATTAATAATTATATATATTAAAATTCAACATAAAATAGTTTCCTTTACTATATTAATAATTATTATCTATATATTAAAATTCAACATGAAATAGTTTCCTTTATTATATTAATAATTATTATATATATTAAAATTTAGCATGAATTAGTTTTCTTTATTATATTAATAATTATTATCTATATTAAAATTCGGCATGATATAGTTTCCTTTGTTATATTAATAATTATTATGTATACTAAAATTCAGCATGAAATAGTTTCGTTTATTACATTAATAAGTATTAGATATATTAAAATTCAGCATGAAATAATTTCCTTTATTCCGAGATGCAATCAGAAAATTAAGTTACCAGTGAAAATAATTTTAAAGCATCCATACTCAATCTGGTGTGCATATTATTATTATATTATATTTTGATAGTCCCTCTGGCGCTGTTTGTCGCATAAATCAAAACAAAAATAACAACAGTCCAACTCAAAAGTTATCGCTGGACTTCCGCTGCACGGAGAACGCTCTGAATGGGGACATTGAACTTCCTCAATTTCACAAAGCTTGAGGCATTGCGCAACAGCAACTACATTCAACATTCAACATTCAACAACAACACCAACGACATCAGCAGTTAAGCGAATGTAGGCACGTAACACTCAAAAAGAACAGTCACAAAATATGTTGTTGTATTTTTTAAAGTTTTTCAACAATATTCGTAACGGGAGCGCCTGCAACTATGCAACTCGAAACCATCACGCGATGAAGAATGTTTAAGCAATAAAAAATGTGGCATTATACTGTGGCATTTGCCACTGCATTTAAACCAGAGCTGCATCAATGCTTGAGAAACTTTAAGAGAGATTTAAAAAAAATTACATGAAATAAAATAAATAAAACAACACTTTTGTATGGCACTCAAACTATTTTTAATTCAAAACTAAAAATTCTTTTAACATTTGTGCAGATGTGTGCAAAAAAAAAAATAAAAAAAAATTAAATGTATTCATGTGGCCATTTCAATAGTCTCATTCAATTAGGTCAACGAATATCAATGGCACTCCTGGACGTCAATTTTCTGATTCGTATTGCTATCAATTAATTAAATTGATTCTTGCATTGCAGCGCTTTTAATTATACAAAAAGGTTTTAATATTGGCCAATAACACAAATCAATCAAATATTCTAACAATTTTTGCTTAGAATTTGCAAATATCCCCTTGCTGTTTGGAATTTAATATCTGCAAATGCTGCGAAACGTGAAAGAAAAAAATTAGTTTATTTCACTGAAGTCACAAATTTCTTTCAATTCTGCTTGCGTATGTAGAAGCACATCTTCAGGTAAAATTTAATATGTTGTCAGGTGAATTTCAGTTTTGTCATACAATATTTTACTTAATCCTTTATTCGGGTCAAATTGCACATTAAGTGTTTAAATTGCCAAAAATCGTTTTAAATTGGCCAGCCAAAGGGCTTAAATAAATGCCATAAATCACAGAGCTAATTAATTTAAATACATGTGACAAATTAGAAGCATGTAATACGAAACAGCTGTTCCACCTTCAAACCATAAATCTCGAGAACAATTTATCTATAAAGTGTCATAAAATTCATGCAGACCAACAGGCTACTAAGAAAAGGGAATACAAGTGAAAGCTTATAATTAAAACTTTACGCACGTTTTGTCTAAGTAAATACGAGGACACCAACACACACACATATATATAAACACAAATACTAACAGTATGAAAGACTTTTGGCTGTGGTCTTTACGTAAGCGTGATGCGAACAAAAATTTTGTGTTGCATACTTAAGTGGGCAAGCCAGAGTTGCATTTCGAATGCCGGACGTCTGTTCAAAGCCAACATATGTACCAAAAGCAACAACTAATAGAGGGGGGGAGACATCTGAGACTGACGCTCATTACGCTGGCCAATTTGGACAAACAAATTAAAATATACAATGCATATCAACCATAGAAAATGATTGCCATCAAACGAAATACTCTTATACTTTGTGATTAAATTGATTACATGGTAAACGACAAAACTAAACTGGTGAAAACCCTATGCAAACCCTAGCACAAAACCCAGACAAATTAGCAAGCAATGATAATTCAACAATAACAGCAAAAATAATGAAAAGAAATCAAAATGTAAACTAAATGAAAGTTCATATGCAAATATTTACACAATGTTTGTTTTAGAGTTTCGCCAACTATTTTTGTTATCGACAGTTGATTATTCGTTGTTTTTATTATTACATTTGTAGGAGCAAGCATTTTTGATTTTAATTAGTTTTGACATTTTTGTCGTACATTTTTCATTTATTACAGCTCGAAAAGAATTTAAACAATTGCTCTTGCACATGTTTATGCATGTTTAAGTTAAGGTTACTATTTGGCCCAGAGAGTGGCGCAGTTGTTGCCTCTCAAATGGCCAAGGATTAATTTGTGGCGACTCGCTTGGCCACTTTAAAAATTACAGGTAAATTATTGTAAATTTTCGCGCTTTTCTCTTTTGTGCAAATAATGAATACCCTGAATTGAATATATGTGCTAAGTTTATTTGTGGTCAGAATGTAAAAATTTTTAAATTAAATTAGCTTTAGTAAAATTGTTTTCACACTCGCAAAACTTAAAATTTTATGTTTAAGCGTTTACAAATTGGAAATATTTAAACATTAATTGCATTTATTCAGTTTATTTTTCTGTGTAAAGTGGATTGGTAATTTAAACTTTTTTGTTTCAAATATTTCACTATTGGTTTTTAAGCATTTATTACACAATCGACATCTGTATTTATTTATTTTATTTGGTTCTTTTCAGGTTTTTTATATATTTTATTTGTATTTATAGCATTGCCTGTTGTTTTCTTATTATTTTGCATAATGTTTTTATGTTTTTGTCTTGCATATTTATTGAGCATAGCTTTTGTTGGAATTCAAATTAAACAATATTGCATATCGTGTGTAAATAAATTTGATTAGTAAAATGTTTGGTTTTATTTAAATTGGTTTCGTTTTCTGCCAACAAATATTTAGATATTCAAAATTATTTTCTATAAATAATTTATTGGAACTAGTGCCGAAACTGTGCAAGCAATTGTTTGAAAATTCTTTTTCTGGACTAGATTATGTTCTGCTTATTTTAATCAAATAGGATTCAATGAGTGACAAGAACACACTTCATACTTTTTGGACTATTTTAAAATAATAAGTCGACTGTCATCAGCAGGCGCGTCATTTGCCAGTGACAATAAAAAAATGCCTGGCTAAAAAAAACTGCTGTTGGCAAGCAGCTGAACATCATTATTCACATAAAAAAGTGAGCATTATAATGTCGAGCAAGAGTGGAAAAAAATGAAATGAAAAGCCGTGCGATAGAACAGCAGCAAAAATTTCCAAATTTTTGACACAAAGTCACAAAAACAAGAATTACAAACAGCAAAAAGAAAAAAATGGGTTTGTGTTGGAAGTTTTTACCTGATTACCAAGGACCTATTTTTTTCAGTGGAGCAGCTTAAGATTGTGCCTGATTTGCTGCCGTTGTAGGTGCGTTTGTTGTTATTTTTATTACTCTACTTCATACTTATAAACCATTAATAAAAACGCGAATATTTTTTACTATTTGCGATTTAAATAACTTAGTCTGACATTTAAAGTCTCTGATTAACGATTGTTGTCTGCTTGACAAAGTCTTATTACGGACAAAAAAATGTGTTTTTGTACAAAGGTAATTTTGATCATTTAAAGTATAAAAAGAAAAAATTAAACTTGCTATCAAATTTGTATCTGCCTAAGTGGATTAAAGTGCATAACTAACCTAAAGTCATCGCAACAGAACAG
The DNA here is from genome assembly GCA_035042405.1 of Drosophila demipolita. Lineage (NCBI taxonomy): Eukaryota > Metazoa > Arthropoda > Insecta > Diptera > Drosophilidae > Drosophila > Drosophila demipolita. The sequence continues at coordinate 722,405 of JAWNLI010000021.1, forward strand.
AACAGAACAACACCAAATTATCAGTTTCAAATTTCACTTTAGGCCATCAGTGATTGAGGTTAGAGGTTAACAATTGCAGCGCCAACAACTAATGGTTGGACAATATCGTAAATGACGCCTTGCTAAATCGGCCAGTTTGAATTTGACCAAGCGAAATGCAATGCAACTAATTGCCATAATTAATTAGGCTTAAGCGCGGTTTCCAGCGACAACGACAAGCAGCTAAAATATATATATATATGGGGCAATACGTTGATATGGTATACATGCAAATTAAAATATTTTTATGACTTGCCATTCGTGTTTACGTGCCTTGTAAGCGGATTTGTGGAGGCGAAATATAAGAGAAAAAAATATAGAAACAAGCAAAAAATAAAATTGCATCTGAAGGCGTTTTCAATTGATGAGCCAGATGTTTTAAAGTCGGCTGGCATGACATTTAATTCAATTTAACTTTAATCAATTGCCACATAACAAACATCAGTGCAACATTAATAACAGAAGCAGCAGCACAGAGCAGCAGAGGCATCCTGTTGGTTGCTCGTGTGGCTGCCTCTGGTATGGCATCTCCAGCCCACATCCTCTCCTCGACTCCTTGGGCTGACTGACATCAAGAGCGACAGCCACAAATAACCGCAGGATAACTTCATTTGCATGCGCCACACTCACACACACACACACACACACACACACACACAAATGTGAAGTGGGCGTGACCAAAAGGAGGCAGACTGCTGTGCCCAACACTTTTATTGCGTACTTTTGTAAGCAGTATAAAAATTCAGCCAGCGCATATCTTTACATATCTATATATTTATTTACATATATTTTATCTGTTGACTGCATTTGCATTAAAAGAATTTTCATTATTGTTGTATTCTGGTTGTATTACATGCATGCAAAAAAAAAAATCTTTTATTAACAGATAGTTAACAAAACCAGAAGTGCGACATGCTATTTATAAGCAAGTAGAATATAATATGCTCTACATACCACTTTTATTTATTAATGAATGAATTACGAAAAAAATATATATCATTTTTATTGCTAATTTTTAGTTTTTGAGCTTTGCAATTTAAGGGATCAACTAAATTCATTATTTTATAGCTAACAAATTGTTTTATATTATAGAAACTTTTCGGAATTAAATACAAATGTTTTTTCTAAATGTTTTTTTTTAACATTTTAACATAAAAACTGACTAAACAAAAACATTTATAAAACACTTCTGGTTTCATCACTTTTGAGCTTACATAACTTAACGCTTAGTTGATAAGCCTGGAAATTGTTTGGGAAACATGTATGCCTCGGCACTGGCAGCAATTAAATTGCGTGCATATGAATAAATTAATACAAATTAAATAAAAATTGTTAAATTATATACGACAACGATGTCATTTAATTGATGTTGCTGTGTACAATTTTTAAATGTTGCTGCCGTATAATGAGCTCGAAGTAAAACTCATTATGGCTCTGAGCAAAATCCTTTAAAATGCCAGAGAAGCCAGTTAAATTTAATAAGACCACACATAATATGCGTAGAGCATTAATAAATGGTCAGTTTCTTGTTTCTGGCATTGTAAATAAATAAAAAAAAAATTAAAATAGGCAACCTTTTGGGATTGGTTCAGATCATTAAATTTGCATGGAATTTCCATAAATTTGAAGCAACTGCCATTAAGGGTTACCGGCTTGTTTAATGGCTGACCACGAACAAAATATTGCTTATGAGAATGTCAAATAAAGACACTTCCTGAAATCCCTTGTCAGTTCCGTTGCTTAGGACGAGGAGTGGGGGCCATTGGCTGAAAGAGCCTGTTCTCTGTCACATCATTATCGACATTAACAACAGAAAGCACTTTGGTGCCAAGGCAACAACCATGGTTAGTGCAACTTTGTCAGCCAGGCCTAGAGAATAGTCTATATATGCATACATATATATGTGTGTGTGTTTGCTCATAGATAACGGTAATACAGAAGGTTGCATCTGACTTAGCAATCAACAGTCCACGCACAATGCAACTGTACGCTGATAATGCCTGCCACACCCACCACGCCTTGCGGTGGCCATCGCTGGCAGCTTGTGTCCAAGACAAGGCATCCAAGCAATGTGTGCGTTGCTGACATATCCAGTACCATGTAATACGGGTCCAATTGCTCAAAGGGGCTGCGGTGAGTTCCTCAATTGTGTGTTTTTGTGTGCTTTGTGTGTTTGCCTTGAATGACTTTAAGTACGATTTAACTTAAACTAAGTATCTCAATTGTCGCAATTGTTGGTTAATGTCTTCTACGTAAGACAAATGCCCATGCAAAAAGCGGTTTATTTCCTATTAATATTACAATTTCTGATAAAGAAAACTCTATAGTTTATAAAGCTAAAGAAATTGTATTAAAAAAAAAAATTAAAACAATTTGCAAATTATTTAAATGATAAATAAAGTATGTAAAAATTGGCACATTAAAATTTATAGCTTGGACTTCTGTTAGACTGGGCTGTCAATCTCTCCCAAAAAATTAATTCCGTTGTGATTTAAAATATTTTTAAATATACAAAATCAACATAAATTGTTGTTTGACTTTATACATATTTTTAAGCTACTGAAAAAATTGTCATTTTACTTAAAATTGTATATAACTTGTATATATCTACGACATACATTTCAAACAAGTTATCGAATCAATTTATAAAATATCTACAATTCAGTCAATTTCCTAGTATTTTTTTTTTTTATTCTATCCCTAGACTCTAATTAATTTTAAAGGATTTTGTCTGCCCGCCAGCCAAAACATAATATTCAATATTCCATGTCGCTCGCGACCCTCGGATAAATTGCTTATTGAAAAATGATTTAGAAAAGCGACGCTTTGCGCATATTAAAAGCCTTTTATGTGCAAGTAAAACCAACAAAAAGCGTTTTGTTTACATGTCTGTAAATAAGTTACAAAACGCTGGTAGACTCAACGTCAAAGCCATAAAAAATAAATACCTAAAGTCAAAGCACAAAAAAAAGTCAAAAAGAGAGAAGAAAAAAAACGAGCGAGTCATAAACGGAAATCAAATGAAAAGGTCAAAATACAAAATACTCGCAATTTGCCAGGCTCGCTATGAGAATCTACCAACAACGCGACCTTTTCCCCTGTACCCCCTCAGCCCATTTCAACTCCTGGCCTGGCGTTAATTTATTTGTCGGTTGATTACAACGCGCTTCCGGCAGGCGACAGCGGCGGCAAAAACAAATTAATTTTTATGTCTCTATGTCAGAGCGCTACAAACATTTTGAGTAATGCGATGAGAGCGTAAGCGGAAGTGTATTAATTTCCGACCCACACAGCAACAAAAAATGAGGAAAACACACACACACACACAAATGTTGCCAATATCAGCTGGGAAATTGTCATCAAGCAGAAGATGAATGTAATAAATGGATAAAAGGTGTGCCTCGCTGCCAGGTGAAATCTTAAATATCTACAAATAATAATGTTGACATACAAGTTTGAAATCTCACTGATGAAATTACTTGCTTTAAGGAGCTATTCAAAATATATTTAAAAATTGTATACAGATTACAAACTCCAAAGATGTGAATGCTTTGTTGACAGGTTTGCAAATTATCGGAATTGTTAAAATAAAAAACAATTGATTTGGAGCTAGCAAAAGTCATTGTAAATATAACATTTGAATCAATGAAATAGTACAATAAAAAATGCAGATTTTTAATCCTTTTTGGCTATATTTAAATACAAGTTTAAATTTCAATTCCAAATGAATCAATCAGGTGCAGTAATTAGCTGCAGACTCTGTCTGTCTGAACGAAGGAGTCACGAACCTTGCTCTTTACAATTCCCAAGTAACCACATAAAGTGACTTTATAACATACTCATTCTCAGACGCACACACACAAACACGCCCCCGCTCGCTGAGTGCCACACCCCCGTAGGAGACTCTTAATGTGCCAGCTATAAATGTCAAGTCCCACAGGAATGGGAGGGGGAAAGCAGACGGATTTGACAACGAGGCGAACGAATAACCGCAGCAGGCATAAAGGCGCTAAAAAGAAAAGAAATAAAAAATAAAAAAAAACAGCAACAACCACAACGCACAAACAAACATAACAAGCACTGCAAATGACACACACAACAGAGAGAAATTTGTTGAAACATATGGGTTTTATTTAATTTCTATGCCCGCTAACAACGCAGAAGCTAAGCGTGTGTGTGTAAGTGTGTGTGCGGTGTGCGTGTGTGTGATTGTGTGTGAGTGCGTGTGAGTGTGTGTGTAAGTTATTGCATGTGTGTAATAAAGAATTTAAGAATTATGAGCGGCAAGCAACAAGCTGTGGGGCACCCTCCCCCCTCACTCAAAACAATTAGCTGCTGCCACATAAAAGTTTGCCACTAAAAACAGCTGTGTGCGTCGTGTTGAAAGTGCGCAGATTGAGACGTGATGCCATTCAACTTGAGCAGAAGCGTGACCTGCCTCGCCCCTAAACGACAACACTCTACCCCAACCCACCATGCCACACACTTGAAATGTGGATTGGCTTATGATTAATACCTTAAATGAGATGTTGCACAAACAATTTGAACGGCTCGCTAAGCGTGCAACTTGAAAACCTCAAAAGATGCAAACGTTGCTGCGCATGTTGACGCCAACTAAGCTCTGCCACAAGCAGCAACTGTAAGAGCAACAACAACAACAATTGGCACAACAACAACAAGTGCCAAATGCACATGTGCACCCAATTCGTACATCCTCCAAACATCCGCTGTCTGTGACGGCTGCACTCTATGAATATACACCATTTTCACTGGCTATCATTTTTTAAGAACTTTTTTTTAGAGAATATTTAAAATAACAACAACAATGTAAAATAATATGTGCCAAATTTTGATAAATTAGGAAAAAATTACGAGTCGTGTGTCAAATGAGTTTAACTTAATATTTCTGTCATAGAAAAAAACTCTGTTTGGGGTAAAAAAAAAAAATTACTATTACTGCAAGTTTTTACTTATATTATATCAAAAATAATAAGGTATTAAATAAATCGAAGTGATCCGCAGTTTTCGCACAGTGTAGTTGCGACTGTTTGGCATCAAATTAAAGCGCAACATTTGCCACAACGCTGCGCGTCATGCAACTGAAGTATTTGGCCTCAACAAAAGTAACAACAGCAACAACAAGTGCAGTGCAATGTGTGCATGTGTGTGTGTGTGTGTGTGTTGCGTTTGCCTCCGTTTTGACATTAGTGGGCGTGGTCGGTTGGCAGTTTGGTCATTCCATTCGCTCGGTTTTGTCTGTTTGCTTCTAATTAAGCTTAATGTGCTCACATGCGGAACATTTTAAGCATGTATTTTGGTGGCTGTTTGTTGGTGCTGTTGTTGGTGTTGTTGTTGTTGTTGTTGCTGTTGTTGTCGCTTGTGCAGTGTTGTTGTTTGGTCATGTCGCTGCGTGCAGTTTTTGGCCGGTTTGGACTATGTTGGATTTAGCTTTCTCCCTGACCAGCTTTCAAAAAGTTTGAAACTTGACTAAATAACAGCATTTTCGGGACGTCAACAGCTTGGTTAAAACAGGTGCTAAATTAAAAACAGACCCGTTAAAAAACAGACAAATCTCGAGATTTATTCAAAACAGCAGAAAAGAGTTAAGCAACAAATGCATCTCTTAATTAAAGTTAATCTAAAGTCTCACATTAAAAACAAATACAATGTTTTTTGGCAAAAGAATGCATCTCAAAGAACTTTTTCCAGCGGAAATGATGCGAAGAGAAAACAATCTTTTAAACAACAAGTAAAATGAAGGCGTCACAACTTACGCGAGTTTCACGCGAGTTCAACAATGCCACGCCCTTTCAAAAAGTTTCGTGTCTAAATAGCAGAAAGGCAAAACTTCTCTAAGAGCACCAAAAAAAAAATGCCAGCCAAAAAAATTGGGCAAACTCAAACAATTCTGAAGTAAAAATGTGTTTTTTGCGCCACATGAGAAGCTATTAAAAATTGAGGCACTTTTTTATGGTAGCCCGCTGAGGGCGGATTGGTTTTTTACGGGTGCAGTGACCCAAAGCAAAGAGAATAAATAATTGACATTAACAAGCAAACCTCTTGCACATTTTACTTTAATTTATGAGACCTCAAAGTCAAAACAGTTTTTGTGTGATTTAAGCATTTATAATTTTTATCGCAATTAATTTTCCATGCAGACATGTCAGCTACATATGTAAATTATATTTATCATAATATTCTTTTAAAGGCCAAGTCAAAACATAATTTTAATGAGATTTTCATTTTAAAAAGTTTTCGAAAAGTGAAAGATATCCATATTTACTTCTACCAATCGAATATAAAAAAGATTAAAAGTAAACTAAATATTGCAACAAAGCTGACATAAATTTTATCTCGGAATAATCTAAAGGAATTGATAGTTGTATTCCAACAGACAACAAACAGATTAATTGAAATCACTAAATTTTAAAGAGCTGTGTGCATGTCTGTGTGTTTGGTTATTATGTATGTTAATTAAATCAGTATACGGATTTTAATTGAAATTAACCTGGCGATGAATGCGATTGCAATACGAATTTTCCTGACAAATGTGCGCGGTTCAAAATGCAACACATAAATCACAAAATGGCGGTTGTAGTCAAGCGATGCACAACATTGACAACTATTTAAGCGTGTGTGTGTGTGGGTGAGTGTGTGGCTTTGTTTGTGTGTGATTTCAATCTCTCAAGCCAAATGACAATTGCCGCAATGCGATAGAAAATCTGCGCGCTTTCCGTTAACGAGACGAGAGTCAGAGAGTTCGAAAGGTGACCAGCAACAAAAACGCATAAATAACTCAGCTGCTGGGCTGCATAAATGGTTAAAATTTATGCACATGATGTTGTTCCTGTTGTTGTAATTGTGTGTGGCGGCACCCACACGTTATGCCCCAACCCCCCCCCCCACCCCATTTCCAACCCGAAACCTCAGCAAATTGCACACAATTACAAAATGCAATGGAAATTGATTTATCACGCACACAACATTTACGGTCACGCATCCAACATAAATTTTCATTCACTGTCTTTTTGGGCAGCCCAAAATCTTTGCCATCCGTTGCTATTGTTGGAAATTGTTTTGTGCACAGCATAAATCGCAATTTTATATAGAATACGACACTTTATATATGATCATACTAAATGGCAGCTACTATATGGCATAGCTAGGCGTACGACAAGTGTAAAAAACGGCTATTGCCCAATATTAAATAACAATAAAATGAAAAATATTTTGTGTAATTTGCGGCTGCAATTAAAGTCACATAAATTGCAGGATTTAACCACTTGGGTGACAGAAATTGAAGTATTTAGAGAAATTGCGGCAACACCCGAAAATACATTATTATATTTTAATTTTAATTTATATGTGTTTTATTAGAACTAGTGAAATATTGGAATTGGAGTAGAGCAATTTGCAATTTAACAAATTTTATTTAACAAATTCGTAAATTTTATGTAAGAACATTGTTGTTTGGTGACCTACTTTAGACATGTCTATAATATTTAATAATAATAATAAGGTACTTTAAAAATTTAAATTTAAAAATTTAACTAGAATGTAGCGATTTCAGAATTTATTGTAGCTATTATTTATAAATATAACTTTCATATTTATATTGTTTAATTTTATAAGAAGTTTGCAACAATCGAATAAATATCTAAATCTGTATAATCGATCTAATTTATTGCGCTAAATTCTAGTCCGATTCTTAAATCAATCGAATTTCAACTGATGGTTTTCATTAAAATTAAATTATTCCATATGATAAATAAATAATTTATTTAGATTTTATTTCGTTTTAATGGAATTGGCTATAAAATGAAATGTATCCTCTGCAGATTATCAAGTAAGTAAGAAACATTACCATTAATCTAAATTGACTGCAGTTTAACCCATGCCCTTAACAAAAAAACTCGACTTTGCCGATCCACCTTGGAGTCGTCATCCAAAGCACACATCGCCGGCGAGATTTGCATGCCAAATATTCATTAGCACTTTAACAATGACAATTTATGTAATACATATATAAAATAACACGTCGTTTGTTGTGACCAGGCTGAGGAAAGGGTAGTAGTAGCAAATAGCTAGCAAATGTCTGAATTTTGTGTGTGTATGTGTGTGTTTGCCTGCTCATTTTAGACGGATATTAGATTACATGACATACGTAATTATTGCTTCCTGAGGTAACAATGCGCATTGCATTAAGCATTTGCTGTCGAATATGGCTAGTGGATTCTAATGATTTGAATGATTCATTAGACAGCAGTAGCCATTTTGGATATGCATTGCTTTCAGGCAAAGCTTGTTTTAAAATTTATTTAAAGATGTCTGTTGGGCGCAAAATACAATATAAATCAGAGAGACTCGCCTGATATTAAGTGTACGCCGCGTGGTCCTCGTTGACTTTGGGGCCCACTTTCGTTGACAATTTTCTACTTTCAATGCCTCCCAAGACGCCACTAAACAAATTAGCGTTAATTTAATGACAGACGTTCGCCCATTTTGCAGCAAAAACACGAAATTTATTGGTTGCCACTCGAAGCCGCCGCATCGGCTGGCAAATTGTTAGGTTGCACAGTCATCCAACAAAATTGTTGTAAACTGTTTGTGCTGTTTGTGTGCTCGTCCATAAATTTTATTAGGTTGCCAGATGTGCGGGCGGCAATGTCAGCAGCAACTGTTGCATAGGCGTGGCTAAACAAATAAATGATTGTTATCTCATTTCGGTTAAAAAAAAAAGTTGATAATAGAATCTTAAAAGAATTCAACTTTGTTTTAGAAATAAGCTATTTGCATAGTCAACATTCTCATAATAGTTGCTGCTGTTGGCCACCTGGTTCTCATATAACATGTTGGGGCAAATATTAACACAGTTCATTATTTATGACTATATCACTAATACCTATAAATTGAAATTCAAATATTGAATATTAATTCCGATAATTAAGAATTTAGTGTTAATTTGTATTGTCTCTTATAGATAAGCATAAATATTTTCTGCATATTTTCCCCTTTTTTAGTTTATTCCATTCCATAATATATATATTAAATAATTATTATTTCAAATAATAAAATTTTATCAAAATTATTCACGTAGAAAAATACATATTCATTAATTTAATAAATACATATTTATGCACATTTTAAATAATTCGAGCTTTTTTGTTATTATGGGATGTTTGCTGTTAAAATGTAATATTAATTTTTAAAAAAAAATATTGCATAGTTATGGGAATATATTTTATTCCCTTTTCACACTTTTATGACTGTTATGAGTCATGCAAATAATAAAATTAAAATACCTCAAATCAAACCAAATAATCAGAACCAAATTGTTTCTGCATATTGCAGAATGTTTCAGTTCCCATGCAATTCTTTAACCCAATTTGTTCCCAAAAGTAGCATCATGTGGCAGTCGCACTGCCCAGCTGAATAATAAATCTCCATGTTTCTTTCATTCTCTCTCTCTCTCTCTCTCTCTCTCTCTCTCTCTGTCTACCATTACCCAACTGTTTGAGGTGCTACCAGACAGGCAGCCAACAACCTGCCAGACAGGCTGAATATTAGATACTGTTCTCCTTAGAATCGTGACTGGTGTACAATAGCTTTTACCAATTTACATGCATATTTTAAAGTTTGCTTATCTACCAGAAAATTCAACCAAAAAATATGAAAATTGAAATGCATGCAACAACGAATACGCCACTTTGCCAAACTATTCACCAACTTCCATTGTCGAGAAATTATTAACAACAAATACAATATACAATATACACTCTGTCGGGCAGAAATTATCCGCAGAATAATACTCTATTTAAGTCAAGAGAAGTACATAAAATATATGAGTATTCAGGCTAAATTTTATATATTTTATTTATATTTAAAGTCAGAAATTATCAAGTATTTTTTGGGCGAACAACATCTGATTTAATGGGATCTGTGAAATTTCATGCTATATTCCATATACCCATTTTTGGTTTTGGCACGCAGGGCATAAGCTATGTAAGAAATAAGAAAATGCATCGAAGTTTTTGAAAGCATTTTTCGCACAGGTGTGCACAAATTTTCGCACCACTTTGCGGGCTCTCAGTTCTGATTCTGGGTTTGGCTACTGGGCTGCAGTTCCCGGGGCCAGCTGACAGTCAAGCATGATCCACAAATTTCTATTTGTTGGGCTGCTGTACATAAGTTGAGCACAGACCCCCCGACATATCGATGGTTCCCCCGCCACCTTGAGGTGTATTTCTTCTGCTTCTGCTTCTACAGTTTCATACCTTCGGCAAAGTGCAAACTTTTGCATACAACTAATGTGCACTTCCGCTTTGCACGCCATTTTGTTTTCTTGCAAACTTCAGCTAAAAATGCGATGTGTACGATATTATTTCGTACTCGAACTTTCGAATGGGCGGCAGTGGGCGTGTTCCTGCAAGGTGCCAATGTGCATTGTGTAGTGTAAAAGTTCTGCTTACAAAACATAAATTCCCAGCAAGATGTGACCCTTAAAGCAACGTCATTTTAAGGACTTACCAGTTAATAAATAAATATTTATTAATATATGTTTTTAGTTAGTAAAATATTATAAAGACTTTCTCAATATCAATATAGATAAAATTGCTTAACAACGATTCAGGCATATTCTGTTACTTCTTCAAATTGTCGCATTGAATTATAAATCGAATAAAAGGATTATATTCTTAAGGTTGCAAGGTTAACTAACGAAATCTGACAACTGTTTCTAATCCCACAGAATTAGAGTCACGACATTAACTGGCTTTTAGACAGATTTAAGCCAAAGCCAGTGCAAGATATACTAAGAAGCTTTACAGCTAACTGGGCGAATGCATCACAACTTATTCAATGGCCGTCTGTTAGCCGAAATGCGGTAATCATACCCTCACATACGCACACACACACACACACACACACACATCCACACACATTAATCATAAGCATAATTGCAACACTCAAGCTTCGTGGTCTGCTGCCCAGCAGCAAAACGACAGCCGAAATGCTTTGGCAGCTACTCGAGCGTTGGCCATTGCTTAATTAAGCGGCGCCATGCGGCGTAAATGGCAGTGACGATGGCTGCACACACACACATACACACACACGCACACTCATTCACACGCATACAAATAGTCTCTCATGAAAGAGCAGACACACACACACACACACACTCACACAGTGGCAGACTACAGTTACTGCCTTTTGTCTTCACAATTATTAGCCACACTTTAATAAAGGTTTTTATTTCATTGGCACAAACACAAGCAGCGTGAAATTAACACGAGCTGCGCCTTTCTTGTGTGAAACGGTTGCTTGGACTATTACCGCGACTTCATTTGCTCCATAACTGTCCAACTCTGCTAATTGTACAGGCAAAAAAAACTCTCCAAAAACATCACACCACAAACCCATTCAGATAGGTACTTGTCTCTATTGTTAAAAGATGTCGAATTTCGGATTTAATATATTCCTCTTTATTTTCCTTCAAATTTACATATGTTTATATTTTATTTATATTAAAAGAAAAAAATTAATTTTCAAACACACTTCAGTCTTTATATTCATTTATAAATAAAATTAAATAATTTTTTTGAGAACTTATAAGATTTCTCTTAATATAATATTAAAATATTTGTATCTGTTTTATGATTTTTTTCAGTGTATATGGCTTTGAACGCACGATTCGCCCGCTGCGCACTTCCTTCATAAATGATTTTCTCAAATGTTTTCTTTTTACTCCCTTAATGCTTAATTAAGCCACGCCCAATGCGAAAGGCGTTACGCTCACAAATCACATTTCGCTTTAAGCTCGAGTTAGACAGGACATTTATGTGTCCAGCCGTCGTCAGAGAGGAGTTGCCATTTATCTAGCATTTTTTGTGTATGTATTTTTTGTCCTCTACTATGTCTCGCATTTTTTTCCAGCTGTGTTGTGAGTCCCCTTGGACTTTTATTGACACTGATAAGTGTACCCAGAGCACAGCAAAAGGTAAGCAAAGCTGGCAATTTAAATTGAAATTGTTTGCCGCATAGCAGGACAAAAACAAAAAAAAAAAAAAAAACAACACAGCAAATATTCAGCTGGAACAAAAAAATCTGTGTGAAAAAAATGCCAGTTACCCAGAGAAAAATTAAGTGAGACAAAATGTTTTGTGACTACATAGCAGCAACAAAAGCCGCAATCTGAGAGAGGCGGGTTGCGCGATGAGAGTAGAGTGAGTGCGTGTTAATTCCCATTTGGAAAGAGTTTTATTGACCGACCCCATACAGAGCGTCGATGTGAATCGATGCCATCCCCATGCGTGTCCTGATTGTTTTGTTTAACATGCAGCTGCATCTACAACGACAGAGCAGCTGAGTAGCAAAAGATATACTCGAAACAATTCGGATATATACTTGTACTCGTACACGCAGTGAGTTGTTGTCCACTTTGGGCTATTTGCACAATTTCTTGTAAACTGAAGTTGGGAATAAAAATAAACCAAAGTTTCAATTGCAACGATTTTTATTCGTTAAATGCCCGAATTTGCTATTGTGTATTTTATTAATAATTAATTATTGTGTTTATATTTTTAATAATAGTATGAAAAAAACAATATTATCAACCTAAAAAAATAATTAACAAATAACAGCTTAAACATGCTGTAAGTAGAATTATGATGAAATCAAAAAACACAAATCAATAACCAAAAATCAAATTCAAACAATTTACAGCTAACAGAGCAAAATAAATGCATAGCTTATTTTTAATGAAAAACACAACAAATAAAAATATTCCTTATCTAAATAATCCATTTGACGCATTTACCATTTATGCCAATTTAATTAAAAACTATAACTACAAAAAACCAAATATTCTATACATTTTTATTTGCTCAATCGGACTGAAAGCACGCCACTTTTTTGCAATATACCAGCTATAAAAGGCGCAAGTAGGATTTAGAGGGATCGGGAAGGGGTGGTTAAATGAACGCAATTTATATGTCTGGATACAATGAGTTTGGGGTTCAATGTTTGGTCGCTCTTCACGTAATTCCCTCCGCTTTTGATTCCTACTTTTGTTTGGCTCTCTGACATGTTTTCAACTTTAAATAAAAAAACAACAATTCTATTCAAACTGTGGGTGGTAAAATATCCCCACCATTGACCATACATCAGCTCTTAGGAGGAATCACAGAGCCAAATGTAAATATGGGCTTTGCCCAAAAGCAAAATGGAAAAATATGAAATATCAGAGAAATTGCAGAGTAAAACTGATAATGATAAAAAAAAATACAATTTTCGAAGTTTAAATACTGAAAATGAACCAAACTGTAGAGAAAGAGGAATAAGAAGATTAAGAGATGGGAATGCAAACAAAGGCGAGTTGGGCTTACGAAAATTCTTGACAGTAAAACAACTCATATAAACTAAGCTGGAAGACAGCTTAAATAGCCAAAGTATTCACATTTAAAAACCCAACAAGACAGACACACACAAAAATCTCATTTTTAGCACAATTTTCACATTGCAACACAAATTAATTTCCATGGGGAATTGCCTTTTGCGCAACTTTATCGAGAGTCCTGGCCAAACAGTTGCAGTAACGATTGCCACTGCCACTGCCACTGCCACTGCAGCAGTAACGTTTATGTATATTGTTGCAGTATCTGTCTCCGCTCCGCCCTTTTTTCACACCCCATCCCACAACGCCAAAGGTCCAAGTATGAAATGCCAGTTTACAGTTTAAATGTCCAGAAAATTATCAACTTTAACATTTTGTTGCCGTTACTTGCAACTTATAATGAAGTCCGCCAGGGCACGCAATGTCCGTGCGTTTGTCTGTGTGTGTGTTTGTGTGTGTGTGTGTTTTGCCCGCTTGTCAGTTACTTTAATGCAATTAGCTTAACAATTGCCCGCAAATATGCTGTTAGCCAAAAAATAAATCGAATTTTTGATTCACGAGCTTTTCTGTGGCTAATTCTAGGCAAAAAGTTTTAATTAACTGGCTGTTAACAACGCGCAAACTCAGTTTTGAATCCATGAGTCAATATGAGTTTGCTGTGAGGCACTCAATGTCTCTTGAAATATTCAAAACATATTCATAACATGAATTTCTATATTTATTTAATTCATAATACACTTGCGAGGCCTATGAATATTCTATAGCTGTAGTTGAGGAGTATCAAATAAATATAAGAAAATAAACATAATATTTACATTAATTAAAACAATCAAATTGATGAACTAAATAAGTGTTTACATACATTTACAAAATAAATATCTTCAACTATATTATATATATTTTAAAGTGTATACACACTTCGTTAGGCCAGGCATTCCAGTTCTTCATAGTTGTTTTTTGTTATATCATTAACATGTGCATAATTATATGAAACCAGATGCCAAGTGGCTTGTCGGCGGTACAAAGACAATCCGTGAGTTGTTTCCTGTTGCCCTAATTTATTGTTGTTCTTGTTGTTGTTTTTGTTACGGGTACTGCTTACAAATTCCACTCCTGAAAATAAGCCAAACATTAACCAGGAGAGAAAGAGAGCCAGGCAGTCAGACAAAAGTTGGTCTGGCTCAGAGTAGGCATTCTACCGACAAAATCATACATAAATATTATGTTTATAAGTGCTATGTGTGCGTTTGTTGTGCCTTAATGTGTGTGTTTTTTGTGTGTATTGCCATTTAGATTTTCCAGCGCTGTTTTTGTTTTAGTTGGTAATTAAGAAAGTTTTTTGAGCATGTTACACAGATTTATATTGGTTATCCCCTGGGGACAGATAAGTAAAGATACAAAGCAACATTTTGAGCGGTAAAATATGTTGATTATATTAATTATTATATATATAGGTAAATTCCATTTAAATCTAGTATAAATACAAATTTAAATAAATTACAATATTAAAATATTACATTTATTTCAATTCAAGAGTTGTTACATTTAATTATTTTGTTTGTTTGCTAAAAAACTGAACAAAAAAAGCTTTACACAGTTTCCGTTAGTCACATCCAGACGTAAAGCTCTGTCATAGCGGTTTGTTTCTGTGCTTTAAAAGCTTTGTCATGAAAATTCTATACCCTCTCCGAGAAGTTGATGTCTAATTCAAATTTTACTAAGTGGAGATAAAAATGTATACATAAAATGTTATTAAAGAATTACTAGAATACTAGAATTAATCCAACTCATATTTATTATTAATTCACTTTAATTTTTTTCTAAGTAGAATTAGTTCAATTCTTTCTAAATATTATTTTATTTTATTAAAATAAATCATATTAAAGAAGAAGCAAGAAGAAGAATTTACATACATTTGTAAGCTAAGCATAAAAAATTTAAATATTTGTTTTAAGTTCGAAATAAAATATAGAAAAATATTTGAAAAACTAGCTAAATAATACATAAAAGAAAACAAATACCTAAATATACCAGAGAGGAGCCACATTAAAAGATCTCATCATCCAACTGACAGTTGTCGGCTGATCGTTGGCGTTACTTGGTCTGCTCGGCGCAATTGCGTTCTTTCAACCGCCGTGCAACGCGCTCGTGTGTGTTCAGATTTATTTTTAAGCTACACACACAAATTATATTTTCTGTGCGGGTGAAGAAAATTATTTGGTAGCCACTACTACAGATTTTCCAAAGCAAATTTCGAGTTAAATTGCTAAGAAACATGTTAAAGAATTGTTAAATAAAGCATATAAAGTGTTACAAAATACATATATATTACAAAAAGAGTTAATAGTGTTCCCAAAAAGAAATCATACATATACGTTTATATATGTAGTTTTAATATATGTATACTAAACATACGTTGTGCTGTCATAATCATATATGCCTGACCAAATTGTTGGCAAGCAAAATTAATAAATATAAATGCATAGTTTGTTAAAGTTATATCAAAAAGTATATTTTTGATCGGCTTAATAGAAAATAAAATTTTCTTAACTGAAAAAATATTTAAAAAAGAAAAAACAATACGAATTCGTAGAGTTAAAAATATAAATGCCACGTATGCTGCGCCTCTGCCTTTGGCACGGATTTCTACGTACGACGGACACATAAAAATTGCTGCCTGTGTTTCTTTTGTTGTTTTATTGTTGCCACGAGGGAATGAATTGATATCTTGTAAGTAAAATGTAGAACAAGCAAGTGCAAATGACTATATGTATATAATATATATCTACATTGACTTATATGGTAAACTGGCGCTACATCTGTTTGTGCTCCGCATTTAGCTAAAAGTTTTGAGTGATGCTTGCATTGTATTTATGAATTTATTGGGCGTATCTTAATAGTTTTTTTGGTCTTAAGGCAATACAATTAAGCTAAATTTAATTTCATTATCTGCTGGCTACTGTAAAATTGGGGCTAACAACAGCAACAAAAACAACAGCAACAAAAACAACAACAACAAAAACAATACCACGATCGCATCGACAGATCCAACTACGTGTGCTTGGTCTATAATTAGAAGCGCGGGCAAGGAAAGAGCATTATGCCCAAGCAACCAAATGACCGACGAACCTGCCCCCCAACTACCCCAACTCCTCTCCCTGCCCACAATTCCACTATTTGGCCTGTCGTTGCGGTGCCTACAATTTGGCAGCTCTGGCGTTTCTCTGTTGTTTTCAATAATATTTAGCAACACATTTTTCATTCAAACAACCAATGCGTCGCACACACAATAGCACACTTTTTTCTTAAATATAAAATACATTTAAATATATATTTATATATACATTTATATGTACACATTGTTACTTAGCCAAAATGCCGCTAAGACAAATCGGCATTCGCGTTTAATCGGTGATATGAAATTTTATATACAACAAAATATATACGTCATGTGGCTTGTAGCCTTCAAAATTGATCAAAGTCTGTACACAAATAAAAGTAATTAAATTTTAAGTTAAACAAATTGTAAAATTGTTGTGTATCCCTTTTAACGAATAATTAACAAATTATTTAATGAGTTGCTTTACAAATATTTATCAATAAATAAAAGCATAACTTTGTGTTTTAAATTTCGGATAATTTGTTTCAAATTGTCTTTCTTTGTTTATAAGTTTAATAAATTGAAATCAATAAAATAACACTCAGTTAAGAAACAAAGATTTCGATAAATAAAAAAGGGATGTTTGTTATTTGACTTTAAGGGAAAGAGCAAGTTGATTTGATAAGATTAATAAAGAAGATCAAGATAAATAAATAAATTCCAGAGAATACGTCAGCTGCCATTTTTCTTATTTTATATTTCAATAAGCTGATATGCAGTAAAATCATTGCCAAACACTCTGATAAGACAAACTCTCTATCAGATAATAATCTGGATCAGTTTAAATACAGATACCCTCAAAAACAACCAATTTGCAACGCTTTTTGTATATACGACTACAGAAGATACAATTTGAGCCATCTCAAGAATTATAAAATTAATTGGTTCTCATAAGCTGAAATAGTTCGTACAATTTGTGAACATTTGTTTCCTCGAAATAATAAAAAAGTCTACCTGTTGCCCATTTCCAGCCGGATGTAGCTCATTATCAAGTTGTTGCGAGCTCGTGAAATGTGAAAACACATGAGCAATATTTCAAAATATTTATTTTCTTATTATTTATTAGTCAATGCAAAGAAATTGCGGTGATGAGTCAGCTGTAACATGAAGCAAAAGGAAAATAGGTGAAAATAGCAAAGCAAATGTGTTCTAATCCGTTAAAGTGTCAAACAGAATTTGACAATGAATTCTGAGTGTACCACCACTCTCTCTCTCTCTCTCTCTCTCTCTCTCTCTTTCGCTCTGTGTGATATCTGTTGCTTTCTCTTTCTCTCCAGCACAAAGCCTGCAGCGCATGCGTTATTTTTCAACAGCTGTTTGCCGAGTGTCTGACAACAAGTGTAAGTGCGAGCAAGAGCCGCAAATATCAGAAATAGATTCTTTTATTCTCACGAGATTTTTAAAGTTGTTGAAATCAATTTGAAAATTAAACAAACATTAAAACGTCTGCATTTTATGGTATTTTAATTTGTGTGTAAACAAAAATAAATTATTTTAATCAGATTCTTTTGATCTATATTAAAGGTTGGCAAATGTGAGAACAGAAATATCCGTATTATTATTAAAGTTTTCATTTATGTTTTATGATATCGTAAAATTGGTTTCAGATAGGTATAGTTAGTAGGTTTTAATTTTGATTTACTAAATAAATATTATCAAATACTTAAATATTGAAAATATTGTCGTTTATCCGTATCTTCATCTTTCACAAAATTGTATTTTTATTTTTATTATTTATTATGTCAAATTGCCATTTGAAATTTTCACAAGAAACCCTTTATTCAATACACAAACCCTTTGAGCCACTGTCAAAACCAAGCTTGCCCCAACAGCGGCACAACAACAATCGATAAGGATAGCTTTTAATTGTAAAGCTTGCGTGGAAAAAGCTTTAATCGGAGTACGTCAACATTTTCACGGTTGGCACGCGAAAAGCTAACGATTCCTGCACAGTGTGCTTTCGTGTCTGATTCCTTAAACGCGTTCACGTTGCTAATGGTCCAGTTGGCCTACGTGGAGAAACCACAAAGAAAATAAAAAATAATAATACAAATAACTAACGCCAATGTAAAACTAATAAAATCGAAGACAATTAAAAATGCATGTAAATTAAGTGCTCTTAAGCCCAAATTTTGTGACTGCTGTGAAAGAAAAAACGCTTTCGCTTTTCTACGTACTGCGTCTGAAATTTTTCTCACGTGTGTGTGTGTGTATGCGTATGTGTGTTGTGCATGTGCATGTTCTAGTATGTGTGTGTGTTTGTGCTTATTACATATGCCTGGGTAGGTCAATCGGTCAGCATTTACTGTTGTAGGAAAATGTTTGCGGGCGCTAAAAAGTATGCTTCGCATTTTCCCCAAGCGACTCATAAAATAAACGCGCAAATTAGTTTTTAGACGCGCGCACTTGACCCCAATACGACTAAATGCCAGGCATCCAACAAAACCAGTCCCACCATATTTGTGGTTAGCACTTTATAAACTTTAATCAGTGACGAATGCGACTCTGGGCGCCCGCGGAATGAGGCGTTGCAAGGTTTGAGAACACGGCAGTAGCTGCCATTCAGTGAAAGCAGAAGGGCTTTTTTTACACTTGGCTCGAAACTTTTTTGGCTGCTGCAAAACCAAATGTGCTTTGCTGCAAACCAAAAGAGAGAGAGTGAAAGAGAGTATAGAGAGTGAGAGAAAATGAGCAAAGGATAGAGAGATAGAGAGAGCAAGCGATTGAGTTGATTACCCATTTGACAGTTTTTGCTGGCCGATAAAAAAATGTTGAGACAACAAAGAAAATGTAAACATTGCGTATGTTTTTGTTTTGATGCGCACGCACACACACACATACATTGACACTCACGCTTATCATGTGTGTTTGTGTGTGTGTGTGTCAATGGTATAGATTTATATATAGAGCGCCAATCAATGATAAGTTATCAGCACTAATGGAAATTCTGTGTAATGCAGCCGCCTGGAAATAAGCAAAATTCAATAATTGAAAAAGAAAAGGCTGATAAGGTATAAGCCACAAAATCCATCAAAAATAGCACCGAAAGTTACAACAGACTTTAACAAATGCCAAATTTTAAAAGTTTTATTAGACAATTAACAAGGATCACATCACAAACCGTCAATAAAACGTCCAAAGAGCAACAATTGCACCACCGTCTAACATAATATTAATAAAAACACAAAAAACATACACCCTCAATTAATTTGTGGCAAACAACAACGCTAACAGGCCATGCCAAGTGCTCAAGGGGAGGGAGAGAGAGGGAAACAGCGTGAGTGAGAGAGAGAGAGAGAGAGAGAGAGCAAGCAAGCACGATTTGCATAGGAATGTGTGTGTGAAGTGAAGAGTGGGACTCGGCTCACCTGTTGAACTGGCTGACGTTAACCTCATTTAATGGGACCGCGTTTATAGAGCAGTTCTAGGAAACGCTGTGAATGAAAGCAGAAATCAATTTAGTCGTGGGAAGGAAACTTCAAATATGAATACAGGTATAAAATGACTGATGACGTGTGCTCATTTCACATTTGCTCATCGCTGCATAAAACTTATTAGTGCACTTTGAATATTAATTTTTATAAGTTAATTCGCACTTTATTTAATATAACAGAAAAATACCAATTAATAGTAATCATTTGAATTGTCAGTTGCTTAGAAATGATTAAGTATATATTGAAATGAAAAGAATTAATAACACAACCAGATTATTGAATAATAAGTTGATAAATATATAGGATTACTATTTTGAATCCGAAAAATATACTTTTTTAATTGAATTAGTTTGTATAGAAAAATATGCATTTGTTTTTAATTGACAGATTATTTATTTTTCGTCTTATTATATTAGTTTCAATAATGAAATTAATTATATTTTGTGCCAATCAAAAAATAAAGTTTATAAATTTATTTTATGCATATTATTTATTCTCTTTTCATTATATCACTTCCCGTTCTTTGACATCCACTGTATAAATAAGCTCATAAAATTAATGCTGTAATAAATAACAATTCGCCCATTAACACAAATCATAAACTATTAAACTAGGAGAACATAAGGATCGTGCAACGTCAGCGCAGCAAAAAGAGCAATCACCGACAGCCCAAGAACAGCAACAGCAACAGCAACAACAACAGCAGCAGCAGCAGCAGGCCCAACAGCAACAGCAACATAAGCAACAAAAGCAACAACAAATTAACAAATACGATGCCTTGGATAGTTCTAGTACCAATAATAAATTAAATCATAAAAACAGTAACAATAAGGCTAAGGATAAGGATAAAGCTAGGCAGAGGGAACCAACCACAGATTTCTCATCCACAACAATTGATGAATCATGCCTGACCAAACACCCACAACAACAGCAGCAATCACATGGCAGCGAACCGCACAGTTCACGCAATGGAGCAACAACATCTTCCTCCCAGCGTCGCCGCCAGCTTCAATTTCAGAGGCAAAGGGAGGCAAAACTTTATGACCCCAGCGATGAGCCGACAGCAGCAGCAGCACCACCAGTAACGCCACCAACAACAACAACAACAACAACGATGGGTGGTGGGGAGCTGGTGAATTGCATTGCCTATGATGACGACACGCTGGTGATTGAGCGGAAACCATCACCCACATCGCCAGCAACATCGCGACGCTATTTGAAGGCTGAGACGCAGACGCGGAGCAGTCGCAAATATAATCGGAAGGCGAGCACGGCGAAAAGTGATCTCGAAGTGATCGTTGTCAAGCCGGCGCATCATCATCAGCATCGCTCGCCGACGATAACGATACCAGTGCCCATATCCATAGCAGTAACTGCAACTGCAACAGCGGCAACAGCAACAACATCAGCAACAATCGGTCAAACGGTGCTACAACAAAGGTATTTGCAACTCCAGCAGGAGCACGAAAAGAAATTCATTTACAATGCAATGCAAGAGTTTGAGTATTTGGAACATACGAATTCTAGGAATTCTAGGAATTCTAGGGCATAGTAAGTTAGCCAACGACACCGCCATATTAACCATATCTACTAACTATTGTAACTAACTATCCTAAACTATGTGTTGTAAATCGCTGTTAGTCTCACTGTGTAAGTCTCTATCTGTATTTGTGTGCGTCGATTTGTCTGTGTGTGTGTGTGTGTAAGAAGCATGTTATAGTAATTATGATATTATACATATTGGGCATGACTGTTGCAGTTGTCAAGCATGTTGCCTCTAGTTTAAGGTCAATTAAGCAGAACTCATCGATTCGATTTTCAACTCGGTTAAACTAAAATAGCTAAACTGAAATCTAATCATTACTTTGGCAAAATAATAATAATTAGAGCAGTCACTTATCTTGATTGATTGATTGATTGGCTCTTTTATTCTGACAGTTATTTTCTATTCATTATTCATATTAAATTAAACGCTGAAGTCCGTTCCATCTCTAAACTTATCACCAGTCTGGAATTAAATGGAATAAAAATGGGAATTCATATTATTATTAAATAATTCAAAATTGGGAATAAGGCAAAGGAAAATGTGATACGCAATTTCAACATTTTTAACATTATTTTGGGTTTATTTTGACCTCAAAAATAATGGAATCATTAATTATTGATATAATTATTTTATTTATGCCAAAAGTTGGCTGCATTACAAATCCATTACTAAAGAATTCAACCAGAACTTTGGGTAAACGATAAAAATTATTTATCTTGATCGATTGTTCTGTGAAAAATATACCTATTGGTATCAATATTAGAATACCCTCTGCAAATAAGATACAAATATAGAAAAGTCAGAGAAATGGGATTAAACTATTTTGTAGTCAGTACCAAATCCGCTCCGATTACAGTTTATATATATAATTCGTTTCCACAGCATCGTTGTAAAAATGATTTATTTTTGGAAAATGCATCCAACGAGTAATTAGTCTGAGTATAATTAAATAGTAATAAATATCAAAATACTAATTCATATTCTTCTTTTCCAATCCTTCCCACAATGCCACCAACAGTTGTCCGCTTGAGGGAATCGCCAGCAGCGAGGATACAACAGCGGCTAGCTCGACAAGGATACGTGGGGCAAACACTGAGCTTGCTCTCAGCACCGTCACCAGTCAAATTGTTAACAACAGCACCTACAAGCTCGACTTCAAGCAGCGCCGGCACAAAAACAATAACAACGGCGGCGAAGCAGCGAGTGCCGGCAACGGTGGCAGTAAACGGCAGCGTCGCAAATCAAGTTGCACCTCGTGCGGCGGTAACGGCGGCGGCGGCGGGGCAGGCAGCGTTAGTCAACGTTTGACGCCGGAGGAGGTCTTGCCAGGAACCGCGCAGTCGGCGTGGCAACAGCAGCCGCAAAATAGTGTGACCAGCGCTGGCAGCACCAATAGCAGCTATAGCAGCGGTCCCAGGGACGACGACAGCAGCTACAGCGCCATTGGCGGCGACAGCAGCAGCAGCAACAGTTGCAACTGTGACATTACCGGCGACAACAGCACGTTGCATGGTTTTGGCGTTGGGGACGTGAGCAGCTTTATTGGCGACGACGACTGTGAACACGGTGAAGACGAGGATCCTGATAACCCCGACGATCTCAGCTCACAAACCTTACGCACAGCTGCAATTGTTGCAGCCGTTGCAGCGGCGGCTAAGGAGCAGGCAGCAGCTGCAGCAGCGGGCGGCGGCAACACCGACTGCGAGAGCATCAGCGAGCGACGCCAGGATGCGGATGATGATGAGATACGAATTATTGCAGGAGCAACGCTTAGTGGCAACGATTCGCTCGAGGATGTTGGTGATGTGGATGACAATGCCGATGTCATTGTAAGAAGGAATACGCGCAATAAACGGCCCTCCATACGGAGGACATGTAGAATCACTGAGGAGGACGACGACGGCGAGGGCGACGGCAACGGAGACGCTGACCACGACGACGACGTTGACGAATACGACGAGGAGGAAGACGAACCAGAGGGCACAACTATTGATATTGATGAGCAGGAGCAGCTGACTCAGCACTACGACTATAACGAACAGGACGACGACGACGAGGAAGAGGACGCCGCTGAAGACGACGACGACGTGGACGAGTATTACGAAGAGGAGGAGGACGACACGCAAGCATTCTCACCCTTCTACTCCAGCTCCGCGGAGCTGATTGATAATTTTGGCGGAGGTGCCGGTAAATATTTTAATATTATGGACTTTGAACGAGGTGCCGCTGGCGGCGGCACCTTCACACCCAATGGCAACGGTGGTGCTGGCCTCGGCGGCGATCCGTCCAACAATCCGCAAACGGATATGGCCGGTGGCACCAACATTATGGGTGAGTCCGAACACATTATTAAAGGTCTTTTAGCTCCTGAAATTATCTTAAACCACACGTAGGCATCGATGCCGTGGGCATTGCAAACATTCCGGAAACAATGAACGGCACCACAATTGGACCGAGTGGCGCCGGTGGCCAAAAAGCGGGAGCTGCGGGAGCTGCCGCCCAAAAGCGACCGCAGCGACGCGGCAAACCGCAGCCGGATCGACCACAGCGCGCCCTCTTCTGCCTTGGCCTCAAGAATCCCATACGAGCGCTCTGCATTCGCATCGTCGAATGGAAGTATCCTTTTTGTTAATAGACTTCTATTTACTGTGTTCCACAGTCTAAGCAGATTCGGTAGGAAATAACAAATATTATGGTGACTTCTCTCATAAATGGTTACGATTAATAACATGACAAGACAAAAAAAAAAACAAAAACAGAAACAGAAACCCTAAAACAATCCCTAACCTTTCAAGTTTTCCTTCCTTATCGACGAATCGATTGTAGATATTTAAACGCTATAGAATATCAAGAACTTTTAATTTTCTAATTATTTAAAAAAAAAAACACTCTTGAACTGCCTCAACTGACTAATTGATTATAGATCATGAACATATTCCAAATGATAAATTTTTAAATGTTTCTTTTAATCAAACTATTTAGAGATATCAAATAGATACTCCTAGAAACCGTTTCAATCAATCGATGATAAAAAATAATATTTATTATTGAAGATCGCGTATATATATTAACATACAAATCAGAGCATTTCGATAATCCTTAACTCTTAAACTTAACTTACTCTAGGCCATTTGAGTTCCTTATTTTGTTAACCATATTTGCCAATTGTATTGCCTTGGCCGTTTACACGCCTTTTCCGCGCAGCGATTCCAATGTGACGAATCAAACCTTGGTAAGTTTGTCTAGGCCCTTTTCCAGAGGCGCTCACTATTTATTATATATATATTACATTTGCTTATATATTGTGGTTTATTAATCGGATTTATATTTCTATCTCATCTGTCTCTTATGCATTCCAACAATTCACCCGGCATTCATTTTGCATCCCAACATTTAATCAATCAAAATCATATCGTAAATTACACACAAATTAGGAAAAAGTTGAATATATATTCCTAGTTATATTCACAGCGGAATGTGTTATGAAGATTTTAGCATACGGTTTTGTGTTACATAATGGTGCATATCTAAGAAATGGATGGAATTTATTAGATTTTACAATTGTAGTTATAGGGTAAGCATATAAAATATGCCAGTTAAAAGCGCTGCGCGCCCAGGCCCCATTCCGGCCTCGTTTTAACCATTTTCTATGTTACCTTATATCCAATTCGATCGAAACTGAGACACGTATGAAATTGTCTGCCCTATCACAATTTACAGAGCGATAAGTACAGCACTGTCCCATTTGATGAAGGATGCCTTCGATGTGAAAGCGCTGCGTGCCTTTCGTGTACTGCGTCCACTGCGACTTGTATCGGGTGTTCCAAGTAAGAGCTTTCTGCACCAAAAATGCGACAAAATCAAAAGTCTACTAAATTATCACTGTGTCCCTGTAGAGCAAAGAAACCAAAATAAAAACTACGGACTACATCGTAGTTAATATGCTACACAGAATGAGAGGAGTTAAAGAGCATACTTAAATGGGGCTTATAAATCTAGATAGAAAACTATTAAAATTATTAATGTCAAATATATCTGGAAACTTTGAACAAGTTTTTACTCTACTTATATAAAACTCAATTGGAAACATTTTCAATTACACATTCTGTATTCATTATAAACAAAAACAAAAAAATATATTCAATATATTTTGAATATAATTTTAGAGTGATTTTAAAACTAGCTAGATTAATTAAATATAACTGGCAAATATTTCTTGAAACAATTTTGTATTTATTTATTTATTATTATTATTTCTTTATTTCTTATATTGTCCGCTTAAGTCGTAAACCAGAACAAAATATATTCAACATATTTTGAATACCAGTCTATTGTATAATATTTAATGGAATTAACTTTTTGGTGATGTTCAATAGGAATTTTAAAAATACTACAATAAAAATACTAAATTAATAATAGAAAATGCTCTTACTCAGTATCAATTTCTGTGTGGTGTAACAAGCTTTTGTTGTGTACCGTAGTGTTAACCGCACATGATGTATTGTAAACCATACTCCACTGTATACTATATATATATTTGTATATTGGCTATCCAAACGCTTTTCGCAGGTCTACAGGTTGTGCTTAATTCAATTTTAAAAGCCATGGTGCCACTGTTTCACATTGCACTGTTGGTCATATTCGTAATCATTATCTATGCCATCATTGGCCTAGAGTTGTTCTCTGGTAAATTGCATAAGACGTGTCGAGATGAGGTAACAGGTAAGCAGAATCAAAACAAAACTAAAATCAACCAAACATCAGTACAATAATTATACGTTGTACGAATATCATTCAATGTCTTGAATGCTACCAGATATGTCGCACTAAAATTCAGAGTCCTGTAGCTCTATTATTAGTAGATTAGTGCACGATTTTGCGGACAACAACACAATTTAATAAGGCATAAGCTCTATACACACACAGTTTCCACACATCCAAGTTAAAAAAAAAAAAAAAAAAAATAGATATGCGAAAAAGACACCATCCTAAAAACAACACTACAAATTACAAAATACTGTCCAATTTTCACCGAGCACTTAAACTAATTTTCTACTTAATAGAGCTAGTTGAAGTTTTAAGTAAATGGGACAAATAAGCGGCATATTCCGCAATAAAATCAAACAACAAACAAGTTCACCGGAAAGACTAAAACACAGAATCAAAATCATTATCATCCCAATTATCATATCTCATCTCATAGTACATCTCATCACTAATGCATGAAACATAAAAAAAAAAAATAAAAAAAAAATCAAAAAAAAAAAACAATCCCAAACAAATAAATCGGAATCTAGGTGAATACGAGGAAGATATGAGACCATGCGGCGTAGGCTACGCTTGCCCCGACGGCATGAAGTGCTACGGCAATTGGGTGGGTCCCAATTTCGGTATTACCAACTTTGATAACTTTGGACTGGCCATGTTGACGGTCTTCCAGTGTGTCACACTCGAGGGCTGGACAGATGTTTTGTATTATGTAAGTTGCATGTTTGTACAAATTTGTCTTTGGATTCACAATGCAGACGGATAGACAGAACTTTTTGCGATTGTATTTGTAAAGAATCATTTCTAATGAGAAATTTATGTCCCTCTAATAGATACAAGACGCCATGGGCAGCGACTGGCAATGGATTTACTTTATTTCCATGGTCATTTTGGGCGCATTTTTCGTCATGAATCTGATTCTTGGTGTGTTGTCCGGTGAGTTCTCCAAAGAGCGTAACAAGGCCAAGAATCGCGGCGACTTTCAGAAGTTGCGCGAGAAGCAACAAATAGAGGAGGATTTACGCGGCTATCTCGATTGGATAACCCAGGCCGAGGACATTGAGCCGGATGCGACGGGCGGCCTAATGCCCGATGGCAAGGGTAAGCAACAAAATGAAATGGACTCAACCGAAAATATGGGAGAAGAGATGCCCGAAATGCAACTGACCGAATCGCGTTGGCGCAAAATGAAGAAGGACTTCGATCGCATAAATCGGCGAATGCGTCGAGCCTGTCGCAAAGCAGTCAAATCCCAGGCATTCTATTGGCTGATCATTGTGCTGGTGTTTCTGAACACTGGCGTCCTGGCTACAGAGCACTATCAACAGGTGTACTGGCTGGATGACTTTCAGGGTGAGTGAACATCAATGCAATGTCTTATTTTCTGAATTCTACACTTCCAAAACGATTATTCAAATTTGCATCTAATTCGACTCATTTTTGCGCTCAATCGATTAAAAAACAGCTGTTTACTTTCGATAGCTTGCGATCGATAATAATAATTAAATAAGTCGCGGAATAGTCGCAATATAGAATTTATAATTATATTTAAATTTTCAAGATAAGTTTATTAATAATTTTATTAAACAAAACATTTCTTGATTATTTACTTCAATATTGTAATTGATCGATCTTTCTCTTTGCAGAATATACAAACATGGTCTTTATTGGGCTCTTCACCTGCGAAATGTTGCTGAAAATGTACAGCTTGGGCTTCCAGGGCTACTTTGTGTCGCTATTCAATCGCTTCGACTGTTTCGTTGTGATTGGCAGCATCTCCGAGACGCTGCTGACAAAAACGGGAATGATGCCTCCGCTGGGCGTCTCAGTGTTGCGCTGTGTGCGCCTGTTGCGTGTCTTCAAGGTCACCAAGTGAGTTGTGGAAATATCTAAAATGATTCTCGTAATCAGCACATTTCTTACTTGTTTTAGATACTGGCGATCTCTATCGAATCTAGTTGCTTCCCTATTGAATTCGATACAATCAATTGCTTCGCTATTGTTACTGCTCTTCCTATTTATTGTGATATTTGCCTTGCTGGGCATGCAGGTTTTTGGTGGTAAATTTAATTACAATGACGACGAGAAGTATCGCATGAATTTCGATTGCTTCTGGCAGAGCCTGCTCACAGTATTCCAGGTGAGAATGAGATAATAGCAGCCATTATCATATTTTGAATCCACTCACAAATATTATATTACAGATCATGACTGGTGAGGATTGGAATGCTGTCATGTATGTGGGCATTATGGCTTATGGCGGCGTTTCCTCATACGGTGCCTTGGCGTGTGTTTACTTTATAATATTATTCATTTGCGGCAATTATATATTGTTAAATGTGTTCTTGGCCATTGCTGTGGACAATTTGGCCGATGCTGACTCGCTGTCGGAGGTGGAAAAGGAAGAGGAGCCGGCAAGTAACTTTCATTTACACAATCTGAACTTAATGATTTATTATTTATTTGTTCACTTGTAGGTAGACGAAGGTGCTATGAAAAGATCTCACAGTCCCACGCCCACCATAAATGGCTTGGATGATGAACATCCGAGCATTGGTATTGATTTGGAACAACAAAAGCTGGACGATGACAAGTACTGTGGCATTTGCTAAAATCATAAAACTGTTCTTTAATTCCATAATATATTTTTAGGGATCACGAGAACTTATCCGATGATGAGGTGCGCGATATGTGCGAAGATGAAGAAGAAGAGAGTACGTTGCATATTAGCTTTTAGCTCTTAGTTTAACTTAACTTAACTAACTATAAGTTATGTATCTGAAAACTACTTAGAACATAAGTAAAATAAGTTAAGCTCACTTCGTACAAATCAAAAACACAAACACTCGGATTAGACACTTACTAAAGTATAGCAAAAATTTGATTGATTGATATTCATGCTGCTGACGCTTTCATTTGCTGCCTTGGAACACACATACACACACACAACTATCAATTTTGTATTAATCAAAAGATTCCCATTCTGAAGAATCAGCACGTGTTACTGCACGACCCCGGCGTTTATCCGAAGTCAGCATGAAGAAGACTAAAAAGCCCATACCACGAGGCAGTGCATTTTTCATTTTCAGTTACACAAACAGGTAATTCAACAACAAACAACAAAACATTTAGAACAACAACAACAATACACTATTGACACTTGTATTATTCATTAGACTTTTTGGCATTTTCCTTAAACATTATGTTAAACGTTTTCTTGCACACTGGTTTTGTACGTCTATTTTTTGCATGATTGCATTTTACACAAGCTATTCGAAATATTTGAGTATAAAAAACCTATACTTCACTTGATATTTTTTATATCAAACTGTAACTTAATGCACTGTACATAAAGTTATATGCAGCTTAATTTTGATTTTCAGTAAATGAATTACTTTTTCACAATCACCTAAGACTGAAAGTCATTTATATTGAAAATTTATCATCGCTTTTATTTGAATTTACTAAAGCTGTTAGTAAATTAGAAGTTTTTAGAACTACATATAGATTTTCATATTTTAATCATAAACCAGTATATTTTTTAAGATTTTACCCCACTTCGAACCCAAACACACTTTGCAAGTAGATTTTTTTTTATATACTTTCAAGACAAAAATATAATTAGAGCTTAAGAATTTTTTTGTAGCTTTTTGTATATAAGTTTTTAAATAGTATAAGTTAATTAGTATTATTTACATAAACATATATATATATTTTTTTTTCTTAAGTTAAGCAGCTCTGTTTTTCTACATGAATCAAAATGTGTTTATTATTTTTTCCACATTGGCAAATGGTGTATTAAAAATTCATTGCATATAGTTGATGAAGAAGGCATGATAACAGCACGCCCACGACGTATGTCTGAAGTTAATACGGCTACGAAAATTCAACCAATTCCTGCGGGCACATCATTCTTTCTTTTCTCCCAAACAAACAGGTTTTTATGTTTTAGTTAACCATACAAATTATATAAATAGCTTGGCTAAAAACCAAGAGTTTTCCTTTAACTTATACGTTTATAAAAAAATTACCTTATTTTTTGTGTGTATGTGTGTGTGTTTGTTTTGTGTGTGCGAATGTTTTATGTGTGAGATGTATTCCTATGAATGTATTTTTAATAATATTGATGTTGTCTTTAGTTTAACAATATTTATATATTTTCTGTACCTGTGTCTAGATGTTCAGATTTACATTTGATTTAATTTTGTAGCAAATCGTAAAATCTTTTTTTATCAGACCAATATAGTTGTTATTGTCCCTAAGTTGACAGAGTTTTTCAAACTGTACATTTGATATGCCATCCGTTCTCGTAACAATCGTTTTTTTTCATAACATATAAAAGTATTTGAATAATAATTATATGAATTTGAAATGCACGTTTATATTTGGTTTTGTTGCGTTATATTTATTTTTAGTTTATTTTCAATTTTGAGCATTTATTTAGAACATTTAATTTATTCACAGATTTCGTGTCTTTTGCCACTGGCTCTGCAATCACAGCAATTTCGGCAACATAATTCTCTGTTGCATTATGTTCTCATCGGCCATGTTGGCAGCGGAGAATCCACTGAGGGCCAACGATGATTTAAATAAAGTAAGTAGCTCCCGATCCGATTCGAAACAGACGCGCAAATCAATATTTCGTAAGTTGTTAATGAATCTCATTCTGAAGAGTTCGTAGATTTGTATTTGTATTTCTATATTTCTTTACTGTCGAATCTATTTTCATGTTGTCACTCGTTCAATTTTGCAGGTACTCAATAAATTTGATTATTTTTTCACGGCAGTTTTCACAATAGAACTGATTCTGAAATTGATTTCATATGGTTTCGTGTTACACGACGGAGCCTTTTGCAGATCCGCATTTAATCTATTAGATTTACTTGTGGTCTGCGTCTCATTGATTTCTCTGGTATCCAGGTAAAAACATAAAAAACTACTCTAACCCAGTAGTTGATAAACTTACTTCTGGAATATAATTATAACGTCGATTTCAACTGCAGTTCGAATGCGATTTCAGTCGTGAAAATTCTTCGTGTTCTTCGAGTTTTAAGGCCACTGCGCGCTATTAATCGAGCCAAGGGTCTGAAGGTAAGACACATTTCTATGATTTCACAGTTATCGTTTCTATTATCGATTTTATTCACTTGCTTCTATTAAAATCGTTTAATTTTTTTTGACGTTTTAATTTTACGTTTTGTTATTATTATTTAGACAAACGCTACACTGCAATAATAATTTTTAATATTATTATTTTAATTTTTTTTTTGCCGAGCTATTAATAAACTCTTGTCTTTTTGCAATAACCCCAATACGAAGTGCAGAAAAATCTTAAATGCGTAGTTTCAAAGTGAAGAAAACCAATTAAAATTAAAAACCTTGAAATGCTGGGTGTAGGGTGCACCACGAAAAGCTCTATTGGCTGAATTATACACTGCAAAATAAAGTATATAAATATATATTCAACATCTGTTTAATTTTGAGTTCAACTTTTAACACCTAACGAAAATGGGCGTGGAATAAATGCTATGGGCGTGGCTTAGGCATAGTCAAACTATGTGCCAAACATGTTGATACTAAAACCAAAACGCAATTATAACACCAATTAAATTTAGAGCTATTTTATATACACATATAGAGTTTTCTTGAATATCGTATTATAACTATAATTATATCGTCGTATCATATACAGCATGTTGTTCAATGTGTCATAGTCGCTGTTAAGACTATCGGAAATATTGTGCTCGTCACATGCCTACTGCAATTCATGTTTGCCGTTATAGGAGTCCAATTGTTTAAGGTATGATTTTGGTTTTAAGTGCTTACCCTTATTTCGTTTTCGTTAAGTAAATCAAAAAAAAAAATAAAAAATAAGAGATCTGTATAAAAGCTGACCAATATTTAAGTATAATATTTCTAGAGAGCATATATAAATATTCTTCTAGTTACATTTAATCATAAAAAAATTGCTTAGGATTAAAGTTTATTTTTTCCTGTAAACTAAGGGATTTTTCAAGTATTCCTTTAGCTAATCAATAGTCCCCTATCTGTAAATTGTATAGGTACTCGTACATATACTATAATTGCACAAAAATTCAACTTTTAATAATGTTAACATTTTGTTGTTGTTCCAAATTGTTATATGTTTGATTTGCTATCCTTAACATTTAAACAATAACTTTTATTTAAGCTATGCAAAATTGTTTTTGTTATTTATTCGATTCGTTCCTTATTAATTTTGTATGACTAATAGCTAAAAACGGCACAAATTGTACAATTGTAAATAATATCCAACATGCTACCTAGTATTGCTTATTAATGCTCAGCATAATAA
This sequence comes from Drosophila demipolita, assembly GCA_035042405.1. NCBI lineage: Eukaryota > Metazoa > Arthropoda > Insecta > Diptera > Drosophilidae > Drosophila > Drosophila demipolita. Next base: position 755,075 of record JAWNLI010000021.1, read on the forward strand.
GTGTGACAACATTTTTAGTGAGAGCATCTTTCTGTAGGAATTTAGTATGACGAAAAGAAGGATTACTGAAGTACTACATAGTTGGGCATTGTCATAAACTAATTTATTCTGATTATTAATACAAACCGATATTAAATATTAGACTGACTTTAAATAAACCCCCCTCCATACAGATCTAACATTACTCACACAAATAAAACCTTATAAACTTGTCAATTCTTATATTCCACACCCATTTTCTGCGTTGTATGCGTCAAACCCAGAGAAACAAATATAAGAAATAAGTGTCACATTTAATTCCCGCAATATCACATGCCGCAAAAACACACACATAATATAATGGTAAAGCACACGCATATTCAAACTATTCCAATATTTAAACATCATGCAGCGACCAACCTTGCACCCTAGCATCAAGGCAAAACCAAATAGCAAAACCGAAGTGAATTAAAAAATTAAAATCAAATCGTGTACAAATGATCTAGGTAACTTTATGTTGGTAGATCTATTTGATGTTGTAATAAACCACCTGGTCATAAAACATAGATACTAATTCATAATTCACATTTTATTATAATTATTAATTTTTTATAACATTTTTTTATTTTTATTTAAAACATTCAAATTATTTTTCACTGTCCGTAAGAGTCATTAACCTTGTTTTTTATTGTAAAAAGTACACACACAAACATTAATTTATTTTTAGCATACAAAAACTACTTTCAGAATTAAACCCCTTACAAATGAATTTTCCTCTTTTTCTCTCTTTTATCGTTTCGGTTTTCGAATATTTCGCCACACACAAACAATTGCATTGTGTACTATTTGCTTTGGCAAAAAAAAAAATTTGATTTAAATGAAACTATTCCAAAAATGTGGCCACAATAACAAAAATTCCGCTGATTGATGCTACATAAACACACACCCACACACACATCCAATAAAAAAAACACACATCACACACGCCTGTCAATTCTTTTGCTATTCCAAACATTCGACTAAAAAAATATTGGGCCACCTTAAAAAATAAAAATAAATACACAGTATGTGGTCAAATGCGTCGTTGTCGCAATTAAAACCATTGGTAATATTATGTTGGTTACATATTTATTGCAATTCATGTTTGCCGTTATTGGAGTGCAACTCTTTAAGGTAATTGTTGTTCAATTATATACAAAAAAAAAAAATAAAAACAACTAAATGAAAGTTTAAATTGGTAAAGGGTAACTAGAATCGGCTTTATGTGTGCGCTTTTATAAAAGAATTCAATTTACTCGCTGCTTAATATATGTGCTTTGAATTTTTAATCTACTTTCTACTTGTACCAACTTTCAATTTTTGATTAAAAAGATATAAATATCTATACTTTGGGGGTATTTGTTATAATAGGCTTTAACTCTGAACTCTGATCTCATTTGATGTGAAATCTTTTAATTTTTCTCAGCTTTGCAGAAAGAATTTTACTTCATAAAATGATATTGGTAAACTTAATTAACTTTTTTCTAAGCTCATTAATTATATACAAATTCATGATATCACTTCAAAATAAGCTTAAAAAACAGCTTTCGACGCCTCGCCAGCTGTTATTTAGCGTTCCAGCCTAATCCCAAAACTTTTTCAACTTATACCAATGAGTTTTGTTTGTTTTGTTCCCTAATTAGCTATATACTTTCTAGCTGATTATTTACAGCCCGATAAGCTGCTCGCTAACAATGTGTATTATATATATATGTATTTATCTTAATTAACACTTTAAACCCAATCCTGAAATATTTGTAACAACGTATGTATTGTATTGTTTTAGTCCCGTCTGTAAATATAATGTGATGTCCATTTCAAAACTTGTGTCCGTTCCGAAAAGCAATCAGTTAAGAAAACAAAGAAATCCTATGTGTATGTAAATTTGTTCGCATATGAGACACCCTGTATATCGATGTAAATATAGACTAGTTTAGTCTATAGTATCGCTGCATAATACATATAGTTAGGCATTAGTAGATAATACTACCGAGAAGTTGTAGTTAAATGCCCTTAACTGCTGAATTTCCAAAAGTTAAGAGCATTTTAATAAGTTTACCTCGAATGATTTCTTCGACAATTTAATTAATATACATTTAAATATCTGTTCTGGGTGCGTAAATCCTCAATCCAACATATAGGGCAAATTTTTTTCATGCACCGATGGCTCTAAAATGGTGATAGAGGAATGCCAGTAAGTATCTGATGACCATTTTTTTTTTACTTAGTATACATACTATAAAAATAATTTTAATTTGTAGCGGCACCTATCTAGTCTACGATGGTGGCGATATGAACAAGCCACGGCTTAAGGAGCGCGCCTGGGCCAATAACGGTTTCCATTTCGATGATGTGGCCAAAGGCATGCTAACACTTTTTACCGTTTCCACCTTTGAGGGCTGGCCAGCGTAAGTTTTTCACATATCACACATATCACATATTTCACCAATCGTCAGTTGGTTAATAATTAATTTTTACTCCCCTTTAGCCTTCTCTATGTCTCTATTGATTCAAATCAGGAAGATGGCGGTCCAATACACAACTTCCGTCCTATAGTTGCTGCCTACTATATAATCTATATTATCATAATTGCCTTCTTCATGGTCAACATCTTCGTCGGTTTCGTTATTGTCACTTTCCAAAATGAGGGTGAACAGGAGTACAAAAATTGTGATCTGGATAAGAATCAGCGTAATTGCATTGAGTTTGCTTTGAAAGCGAAACCGGTTCGTCGATATATACCCAAACATGGCATACAGTATAAAGTCTGGTGGTTTGTGACATCCTCATCGTTTGAGTATACAATATTTATATTGATTATGATAAACACGGTCACACTTGCCATGAAGTTCTATCAGCAACCCATTTGGTATACGGAACTGCTTGATGCACTCAATATGATATTTACAGCAGTATTCGCCTTAGAATTTGTCTTTAAGTTGGCTGCTTTTCGATTTAAAGTGAGTGTTGAATGAAGTTTAATTTATAGTTTTCATTTAAAATTATTTATTTAAATCTATTTTTTATAGAACTATTTCGGTGATGCTTGGAACGTGTTCGATTTCATTATTGTGCTTGGCAGCTTTATAGATATTGTTTATTCCGAAATTAAGGTTTGAATGATTCTCTAAATTAGTCATAATACATTAAATAATTGTTTGTTTTTACAGAGCAAGGACACACAGGCCGCGTGTGATATTGTCGAGGGCTGTAAGGCCAAGACTAAAGCGGTATGTCTTTAATAACCCAACAACTGAAAACTGTTCTCACCGATTCTATTTGCTGGCAGGCTGGCTCCAATTTGATTTCCATAAATTTCTTTCGACTGTTCCGTGTTATGCGTCTCGTCAAGCTGCTCAGCAAGGGTGAGGGTATTCGTACGCTTCTCTGGACCTTCATCAAATCATTTCAGGCCTTGCCCTATGTGGCACTGCTCATAGTGTTGCTCTTCTTCATCTACGCCGTGGTGGGCATGCAGGTGAATCTCGCTCAAAGATGCTTATATCCAGACGATATTTAAATTTGTAACCCTTCAGGTCTTTGGCAAGATAGCGCTGGATGGTGGCACTGCCATTACTAGAAACAACAATTTCCAAACATTTCAGCAGGCAGTGCTGGTCCTGTTTCGCTCAGCCACCGGTGAGGCGTGGCAGGATATTATGATGGCCTGCTCAGCGCAACCGGAAGTGCATTGTGATATGAACTCGGATACGCCGGGGGAACAGTGCGGCTCCTCCATAGCCTATCCCTATTTTATATCCTTCTATGTGCTGTGCTCGTTTTTGGTGGGTTTTACACAAGTGTTTGGCACAATGCTTTTTATTTTGCGAATATTTAAAATGTATTATTATTTAATTATATGCTGTTCACTACAATTCACAATAATATAAAATCCAGTTAATTATATAGCTTCTAACCTTTTTCATTTTCAGATCATTAACTTGTTTGTGGCCGTCATCATGGATAACTTTGATTATCTAACGCGCGATTGGTCCATTCTGGGTCCGCATCATTTGGACGAATTTATTCGCCTGTGGAGCGAATACGATCCTGACGCCAAGGGGCGCATCAAGCATCTTGATGTGGTCACCTTGCTAAGGAAGATATCACCGCCATTGGGCTTTGGCAAGCTGTGTCCACATCGCATGGCCTGCAAGCGGCTGGTCTCCATGAACATGCCCCTTAACTCCGACGGAACGGTGCTCTTCAATGCCACCCTCTTCGCGGTTGTGCGCACCTCGCTCAGTATCAAAACGGAGGGCAACATCGATGATTGCAATGCTGAGTTGCGCGCCACGATTAAACAAATCTGGAAACGGACCAATGGAAAATTACTGGATCAGGTGGTGCCGCCACCAGGCAACGATGATGAGGTCACAGTGGGCAAATTCTACGCTACCTATCTGATACAGGACTATTTCCGTCGCTTCAAGAAACGCAAAGAGCAGGAGGGCAAGGAGGGACATCCCGATAGCAATACGGTCACACTACAAGCTGGTCTGCGTACGCTGCACGAAGTGTCGCCAGCGCTGAAGCGCGCCATCTCAGGCAATCTGGATGAGCTGGCCGAGGAACCAGAGCCCATGCATCGCGTAAGTCAATAGCACAACAAATAAAATAGTTTAAAATATTGCTATTAATTTTTAAAGATTATAAAATCACCAAACAAAACTTGCAGAGGTATTCCTATTCCCATTTGGGATCGGTTAGAATGGTTTAAAGGTTCTGTGCAACTTTATGTAACAGTTAGAAGAAAGCATATATAGTATAGATATTATTGATCAGAATCAACAATCGAGTTTATATAGCCAAAACTCACATTTCTTTAAAGTAATCACAATTAGATAATTTTAGTTTTAATTAATTTTAGTTTTAATCAATTTAATATGTTTAATAGCTGGATTAGGGATATATCGTAGCTCAGCTTATTTTTCATTCTGCTTGTTTTGTCAAGATTTGTTTTCATATCATAATTCGAAATTAATAGCATTTTTCTTTGCATATTTTACACAATATTTAATACAAATTAACAGTTGTGTAAAACCTAGAATCTATTAAACACAAATTACTGATATGGAATACAGCCTGGAAATATGCGTTTAAGATGGGCAAAGCTACCCAGTCTTACTCGATCTCAACTACTGTAAATTCTTAGTGAATAAATTCCAAAATTCCTTGATGAATCTGACTTATGCTCTTTGTTCACAGCGCCATCACACGCTGTTTGGCAGTGTTTGGTCTTCGATACGTCGTCATGGAAATGGCACCTTCCGCCGCAGTGCCAAGGCATCACAGAGCAATGGGGCACTGACCATTGGCGGCTCCTCGCTGGCAGCTGCCGGCGTGGGCGGCAGCAGTTTGGTTCTGGGCAGCGCAGACAGCTCTGGCGGTGATTACCTTTACGACAGTCTCAATCGGAGCGTCGCCGATGGTGTCAATCACATCACCCGCAACATAATGCAAGCCAGGATGGCGGCCAGTGGCAAGCTGCACGATGAGCTGCACGCGAGCAGCGGTGGCGAGTTGCGCACCTTCGGCGAGAGCATCTCGATGCGTCCGCTGGCAAAGAACGGTGGAGGAGTCGGTGCAGCCACTGTGGCCGGCACTTTGTCGCCGGAGGCCAATGCGTTATCTTATGAGTGAGTATTGGGGGAAGTGTTAAGACGACTTTCTACGAAAGTAGGGAAACTCGATGCCGCGTGGCGGTTGGTCATTTTTATTAATTCTCTAGACGCACACGAAATCTGTCAATTCTTGAGTTTCCATTCCATATATACTTCTTGTTACTATGGCTTGCTGTTTAGTGAGTTACATTTTTGCCTCATCATTTTGGCCACGTTATTATGGCATTTTGTTCTTCACTTAGTGCGCCTTTAACGTTTGTAATGGACAAAAGGAGCCCGGGCCACAGACTATTGATCTTGGCCATCAAATTAGTTGCAAAATTAGAAAATTAGTTGAACAATCACCAACAAACAACAATTTAAAAAAAAAAAACAAAAAAACTTGACTTAAATTAAGAAAAATAATTTAATTATACATCATACATATATTTATGCGTGTTTATAAACTCGATACAAAAAAAAATACCCACCAACATTCACCGAGAACCGAACAACAACCAATTTACTCAATCCCCGAACATTAATTTCAGCAACCGCAATCGTGGTATTTTATTGCATCCATATAATAATGGTAAGCGCAAAAATGCTGCAATTGCAACAACTACTGCAAGAACAGCAAAAAGCAATTGCACAAAAAAAAACGTTATTTAATTGTTTATTATAATTTCTCGAGTTAACCCGAATAAAAACATTTGATTGTTTGTTGTGGCATTTTATGTTTGAGTTTTTTTTTTGGCTCCCACACACACTCCCACAACACCCACCTTCTGATTTCTTCAAATAACACCTCAGTGCTCCAAATCTTTTGATTCTGCGCATACTAATTAATTAATTATCTAATTAAATTATACGTTTTTTCAGTATACACATATAACATTTGTAGCGCAGCATCATTATTATTATTGTAAATTTTTTCGTATCCGCCACTAAAATTCTGAGTTGTGAGTTTTAAATTTTGCCTGCGGCATGCCCAAATAAAAAAAAAAACAAAAAATCACAATATCGAAATAATATTATTAAATTACTGATTAATAAGCGCAGTTTAAACCGCAAAATAAATAAAAATCATTATGGTTTCAATGTACTTTTGGCTGTTTGTAAAACGCAGCGTTATAGAAATGGCAACACTCCAAACACTTAACAGAATTGAAATTGATTTCGTTTCGTAAAACACATTGCGCCGTTTTTAATAATACAATATCGTAAATATTTATATATATAGTATACAGTTAATCGTAGCATTTAGTAGATTAGATGGGCTACTCTAGAAACGCTTTTGCTGCCTCTTATAAATAATAAAATATATATACATATTATATACTCAGCCTCAGTAGATTATATAGTCACACAAAACATCAACACAGTATAAAAATCGAATGGATATTAAAATGAAATAAAACCCACACATAAACTGATGGAATTTCATTTTCACTAATTAACAATTAAATTAGTATTATTTTACTAGTTATTGATTAAAATATATCGATATCTAGTAGTTGATGATTAAGCTAAAAGTTATCGATTGGGGTTCAATAGGATATTTTCTTAAAAACAATCTACATATTAAATACAATATTTACAACTCTTTCAGCTTATAAGCGTTGTGCTCTAACCAAATGCACATGGCTCCTTTTGTTGATTACAAACTAACAAATTGAGATTGATTCAAGCTTAATTTGTAATTGATTAATAACAAAACCAATTATGAAATTTTAACATTGTGTAATACTTTTAAGGTGAAATCTAAATTTTTAACTAAAATTCTATGCAAAATTGTGTTGTTAAAGTAATTTGTTTTTGTATAACTCTTTTTTATAAACATCTTTATTATAGCTTAAGTGATTCGAGTTTAAAAACAACCGAGTGCTGAGTTTCGAACACTGAATAACTTCCTGGATGAGTCCCAGAGAGTTCGAACCAAATATGTAGCTCTCATTACGGCCAAAATGGGCAGAGAGAATTTTATGTTTCTTTCATAATTTATAATTTTGTACTTAATTTACCAGTTTGTTCTTGTTTTTGTGCAACAAACCATTCCCTAAGTATTGTAAAAAAAAATATAAATAAAAAGAGTTTTGTGTAACTGCTTAGACCTGCGTGGAGTAAGACATAACACCAACAACAACCAACAACAACAACAACAACAAATGAACAACAACAAGAACAACCGTTTAACACGCAACAAAGAACGAATCGAAATCGAAAAATGAAAAAGGTTACCATAATCAAAGTATTTCTTACAAATCTTAATCCAAATGATATCGGTGTCTATATAAATACCTATATACCAGTGTTGTTGTGCCCATATGTAATCATAAGCTGGCCTGGCCGACTGAGCGTATACCCATCAAAGTGTGCCTTGCGTCCATCAAATACTTATAATCTAATAATTATTATATACCCATGTCAACGATACTCGTATATTTAATTATTTTTTATCTATACCAAATCAATTCAACAAATCAAAATGTTCGTTAATTGTTGTATTAATGTTGTCTAATCGTCGCTTCTTATGTTTTATGTGAGGGTGTCAAATAGATATAAAAATCCAGAGAATCCAATACAAAACACACTCTGTGAATACCTAGCACATATACACACACACTCAACACACACACACACACATAGAAAGATTTTGCTTGGATTTGGATTGGCTTGAGCTGCCTTAAGCATAGACTTAGTAATGCCTTTGTAGAGCCCGCCTTAAGGACAAGTCTGCATTGTCTTTAAGAATAAATATCGTTTGTATATGCCTCAATAGCGATCGTTGCTTGCTTTAGTTTATGTTAATTACATAACTTATTTTTCTTTTATCTAGAACATGCTTATTTCATTTTTTAATTAACGCTGTACAATACCATCTTAAATATTAATATAGCCTGTATTATTGAATGCTTAACTAACAGTCAACTCTAATTTAAGTTGTCTTATTAAGTAAATGCTTGGTGATCATATTGGTTGATGGGAAACGGAAGATTGATAGCTTAAATTAATTACTTATATTTTTCCTTAAATAAAAATGACTACTTAATTTTATAGAAGTTGCTAAAATTTAAAATTCAGAATCAGATGAAAAAATGATAAGTTTTTGTTAATATTGAACAGTCTATTTTCTAATAGCGAGATTATAAAATAAAATTTGAAACAAATTGATAATTGTAAGATTTTTAAATATATTTAAAACCAACTTAAATTAGTGACGTAACTTTTTTAAATAATTTTACATAAATCATGAGTTAGATAAATAGATATAATTACAAAAAACTAAATTTTTTAATAAGATATAATTGTTGACATCAGATATTTTACTAATTTTTAAAGACAGGTACTACTAGGAACCTAGACTGATTATTGGGAAAAACAAATAAAATATGATCATCAAGCGCTGTATAAACTTTTAACGAATTGGAAACAATAATTCCTTTTACTGTCATCTAATAAACCAACTTTTATTTCAAATTTTATGCACTTAGTCTACGCACCCAATGGTGCTATTCCTGGCCACGAACGCATGATCCAATCGACACCAGCTAGTCCTTACGATCAGCGTCGTTTACCAACTTCATCTGAAATGAATGGCCTAGCCGAATCATTGATTGGAGGGGTAAGATTGTTCGCATATTAATCAATTACAGGCCAACATAAATATATTGTTTCTTACAGGTACTCGCCGCTGAGGGTCTAGGAAAATATTGTGATTCCGAGTTTGTGGGCACAGCTGCTCGGGAGATGCGTGAGGCGCTCGACATGACGCCCGAGGAGATGAATTTGGCTGCACATCAGATTCTGTCCAATGATCATTCGTTGAGTCTGATAAGCAGCAGCAATGGCAGCATCTTCGGTGGTAGTGCTGTCGGTGGTGGCGGTGGCGGTGGTAGCAGCAGCATTGCTGGTGCATTTGGTGGCAGCGCCAGTGGTCCATCGTCTTTCTCGCCGCTGCATCAGGGTTCGGGCACTTTACAATCACCACCGATACCAGATAATCGTCTTAGACGAGTTGCCACAATAACGACCACTAATAACACTAAGTCTCAATTTAGCCAAAATAATACTAATAATAACATAAATAGTAGAAATAATGCTGTAACGCCTACGACTAGCCAAAGAACTATTTCACCCACACAACAGCAACAACAACAACAACAATCGCCACAGCGTAACTTGGGCAGTGGTCAAGGTAACCCAGGCTCCTCATAGCATACAAATTGTAGTCCATACATGCAAAACGTCTTCTTGATGGAATTTTAAATGTAACATTTATGAACATTTTTTTGTATCATTTTTAGCAAAGAAAAAACAACACTAGTTATAAATTAATCAAGTCAAATATGCTCTTAGCGACAAAATGAGAAATATATATGAGAATATGACAAGGATTTTGTAAATCTTGTAAAAAGCATTGTATGTACTTACTTGTATAATTAATGGTTTGCCTTTTTGATAACGTCTATGATGGTTTATCGTCCTTTATAAACAGCCAAAAAAAAAATATATAAAAATATAAAAAAAAAGATGAAGAAACATAAAATAATAGTTATAATATCAGTCACACACAAAATATTGTATATGAACAAATATATTTTTTAAAAACTGATAAGAGAAAAAAAACAAAACAACCTAATTGATTAGTTACTATAATCACCAATAATTAAATATAACAATAATGTAATTCATCATAATAAGTACATCAACACGCATATATTGCACTTACATACATACGATGTACGTATTTCAATTTAGACGCATTTTATTTTTTAAGTATTTGATAATTGCGTAAATAAAGCATATAAATATGGAATTGTTTAATATGTAAAAATGTAAACCAAGAAAAATCAACAAACCAAAAAAAAAAAATAACTAATGATTTTGATTGAATGAACGCCCAAACTGAATAATGAATTGTTATGATTGATTTTATAAAAATAAATGATCAAATTAGAAAATTAGAGAATTTACATATGAAATTGGGGAAAAAAAGTATCACTGGTAAAATCTGCCTGATTCTGGCATATATTCTGTTTACATCTAAAAGGGTTCTTAGCTGAAATCAGAATGCTTCAAAAGTGAGAAATAAAAACGCGTAGAAACAACATAGATATAATTACAATAATCCCTGGGTATAATATACAAAATTTCAAAGCGATTTTTATAAACTTTTGCTTATTTTTTTTTTTGGATTCATTATAAACTACAAATGGAATTGACAGGATTTAAATAAATAGAGAAATTGTAAATAGGTATTTGGCCAGAAGCAAGCCAATACATATTTCAATTAAAAAAACATAATTAACCGTTTAGAAAATAAATGGTAAAGCTAAAATCGTTGAATAAAATGCGATTTTATTTTTCATTCTGTATGGTAATTTAGTACTTTTTTTATAACATTTACTTTTAATTGAAGATAAAAATGGCTGTTGTAAAATTATAGTTTTCGCTTTAGAAAATTTGGTACACGGTATATATGAAAAGCTGGCAACTTTATTTAATGAACTGTTTATATTTTCCGCACAAGTTAGGAACTGTTTTTTATTAAATTTTAATGTACTCAAAGCGCCACCAGCTGCTTGTAATTATTGCAGTAACAAAAAACTGTGAAAAAATAAATATAAAATTAAAACTTAATTAACACTATACAAATGCGTTACGGGGCAGCCACCAGTGCCATCAGCTGCACTCATCATGAGGACGAGCAGGTAAAGTGTTGGATTTGGGGGTGAACAAAGTTGTAGCAAAATGATTAATTAAAAAGTGTAAATGTATTTTACTCGCACTTTACATGCATTTTGGCAGTTAGTATTTCATATCAAGTTATATTTCCTTTTTCAGAAATGTGGTTTTTTATTCCTTACTTATTTATTTGTTTGCAACTTGAACTTAGCCTTCTGCTGTTGGCAGAACTTTCCTTATAGCTTGACCAGCACGTGTTAATCTGTCACACCGAGGATTTAGTGACAACCACTCCAACCATAAAATTTGTAGAGTCAACCGCAAAAGCAACACTTAGCACAAATCGATTTTCTGTCTTGTGCATTTTCTTAACCACACTTTTCCTTTTTATTTTCTTTTTTTTCCTATTCTTCTCTATGTTTGCTACGCTCCCCTTTTGGCCTCTTTGCACGCTGCAATTTTGCCAATGCCCTTGTTTGACTTGGGCTAATACGAGTCGAGCTGCGAACAGCTTCTGCTGCTGCTGTTGCTGTTGCAGCACAACTGAGATTTCCAAGACGTCCAGCACGTCCGAAGAGGGGCAAATATATTCTTAGATTAAATATTTGCTCGGTCAAAATCATCGACAGCTCGGGGAGCCCTGCCTGCACACAGAACATGCAACTAATCATCTGACGTCTGCAATGTTCCTCCATAAATATTTCACATCCTTCCATGTAAAGTCTAATGCATTCTGTGCAAATATTTAGCGTGTATATGTCCATGGTGACTAGGTGTGTGTGTGTGTGTGTGTGGGTGGCATGGTTTTGGTACCCTTGAGTATTTGACCAAGTAACTGGCACAGTTAGTGGTTCGGCTTTGTGGTTTACGCTACATTTATTTTAAGTATATATATATATATAAATAATACTGCTGCCAACTTAAATTGAATTAATAGTTAGTTTTTGTTAAATGTTTGAGTAGGAAATCGCGGGTCACATAAAACTATTGTCAGTCCACAAATAAACATTTTTATAAATTGAGTTTGTTTGAATTTAGCTACTGATAATATTTGTACTATTTAGAGTACTTCAAATAATCGAGTTCAACACACTGATGAGAGGCGAAGAACTAAAACTATAACTATTTAAATTGTTTGTTTAAAATTCTTCAATGTCTGTTTAAGTCTGTTGTGTTATAGCGTATAATATTATTATGCTTTATTAAAGTGCTCGTCAAATTGTTTGCGCTAGCTGCGCACCCAGACAAGCCGTAAAAAACTATTAATGGGAACATGCAATCGAATGGTATCATAAAAAAGTCACTGAAAATACCAGCAGTTAACCACAAGTAGTTGATGTTGGCAATCGACGGCAAATGTTGTCCGTTTGTCTTCCAGGCCAGGCGTTGAACCGCTGCGGGAAGATTTAAAGCTGATTCGCAATCAGTAGATGTAAACATAAACCCGTTAACAGCCGAGTAATTTCGCGTGGCCGGAAGAAATGTGCCAACAGCCAAGCCAGCTGGGTTGATTTTTTTTTTCGGGACAGTGCAAAAGGCTTGCGAGATGCCAGATAGTCATACTCATACTTAAACGGGCCATTAAACAAGCTGCGCACGGCATTTAGTTTTTGCCGCAGGCCTAATTGGCCTCATTATGTGTACAGGAATTGCGTTGCTCATTTGCGATTAACCGCACGTAGAGCATAACTAAAAACACACACACACACACACACATCCACAAAAGAAAAATACAAATAAAAACTGTATTCCTTTTACACAATATAGAATTCTAAATGCCCTTATTTTTATAACAATTATGTACGCATAAATATTAAAGCAAAAAGGAATCTATTTTATGAGCAATAACTAATAGATAAATCGCATTTTAAATATGTTATTATATTTTTATTTTAATATATCTCTCGTAGCTCGATTCTTGACCTGATTCATTTATCCTGTGTAATAGTGTAAAATGTAATTTTTTTTCTCAAAATCATGGCAAAGTGATGCATGGCATCTAAACACATTCACCCACTGGCCCAGTCGAGTTCTAAAAATTTGTGCACACTTGCCGACGGCATTATCTTTTGTGCCCTTATCAGCCAGACATTTGGAGGGATTCAACTCACGGAGTAGCTCGCATTTGTATGCTGCCACAAAACGAGCTAATTCGGCGCTGAATAGAAAATATTGCCGGAGGTAAAACAATAGAAATATGTTAACGAAAAATGCGCCACAAGATTGAGCTAATGTATTAACTACATTCGCCAAAAGGGCCACAGAAAATGTGTTCTTACACGAGCTCCCATAATTCTACTAACAGAAAGTAAAATTAACAAAGAGTAATTTAAAAAATTAAATAAACGCGAAACTATCACCAAAAATACCATTTCATTATGAAAATAAAAATAAAATAGTTGAATAAAGCTTCAATTTACACTTTTTTCTTTGTCGTAGATATTCAACATTTTAAGCAGCCAATAAATTTTAATGTTAAGTCCTTAGAATCTGCTATTTTTGTTACCTACTCGCCCAGAAAGCTGGCCCAAAGGATTATTAAAAATGTATCATTTAATATGAAAAACGTAGCTCATTTTGCATAGCAGCAGGAATTTTTTCTTTTGTGTTTTGCATAATGGTTTGCTCTTTGAGATTGTGAATAGCTATTCTGATTGCTGTTGGAAAATTTTAGTAAGTTACTTAATATTGACTCTTTAAAAGCAAAAATAGATTCGCTTAAGCATTTTCTGTTAATTACTGGAAATTTATGTATTTATTCATAAAAAGCAGCCCAAGCTCAACTCAACACATTTATTTACATTTTAAAACTAGCTGCACAATTTATTCAGTCACTTTGCCATTTAACAAACATTTTGTGACACACACAAAAAAAAAGTGATAAGCAAATGCGATTTAACATATTAAAGCCATAAACTGCTGCTGGGCGCTTTTGGAAGCCATATGCAACTTTATTTGGAGACAACACCAGCAGAGCGAGAAGCACGGCTCCTGCTGACATTGTTTATAAGATTAAAAAGAACGAAACCGCCGCTAAAATGTCTGGCTGACTGCGCGCCAGCAGACTTTTCACTCAAGTTTCCCAAAACCCCCCCACACCCACCCTCCCCCACAGCCCTCTTTACTTACAAGAGCCGCTATAGAAATATGTCACAGCATGTGAAAGTGAAAGACAGCGACAAAAACCGAGGTGTAATATCCTGCCCGACAAACAAATAAAAAAAAAAACCCAAATAAGTAAAAAATAACAACAGAAATGTTATTTTCGCGCAGGATGAGAAACAAGCAAAAACTGAATAAATAAATGTGTTAAAGAATGGCAAATGGTAACGCACCGTTGGTGGTCTCTACCAGCTCTGAAACTTACTTTGTGATTGTGATTCGAGTGCCCTTTATTAAAAAACGGGACTGATTCTTTGAATTGAATTACTGCGAGCTGTTTTGACCAAATTGCTGATAACAATCGGCTCATTGATTAGTGGAACAAATAACTCACAAAGATTGCGAGATTTCAAACAAATGCAGATTCAGCGCTGAATTGAATCAATTAACATTGATGCCATTTGTACATTTTTATACAAGAGTCAAATTTGTTATTTTTGAAGTAAAAATCTATGTATATATATATATAATAAGGGTAGTTTTTATTATTTAAAAATATTTTTTAAACTACACTCAAATAATTATCATAACTGTAAGTATCTTAAAAGATTAAAAATTGAAGATTTAAAATATTTGTTTTGACGTCTTTAAAAAAAAACTCATCTTAAGTTGCATTTTCACTGGGCAGAGACCAGAAAAATACATAAAATATTTGATAATGTGTGCTGTTAAGCTTACAATAAATAAATTATTTATTTGCTTTAGCAAACACTTAGATTACACAAATTCTAAAACAATATATAAGTAGACAGTAAACTACTATTCTCCATGTAAAAAAAAGGATTTATTATAATACAAAATTTGAATATTTGTTTTAAATAAATTTTAAACAAAGTCAAGCCGGGTTTTATTTATTTAAAAAATTAGTTATTTGGTATAACTACTCTTTTGTACACATTAAAGCAGTTTTAGAATATTTTATATTTATTTATTTATATATATATACATATATATAAGCCATAAGCCGTAGCCACAATAACTGCAAAGAAATGGAAATAAATAAAGCAAGTTCTTGACGCCAGAAAGGCAACTCGTCTCCAACTGCAGCAAAAACATGGACCAAGAGAACACAAATCCGCTTTAACTGGCAGCCAACTATGGTGTGGACTAAAGGGAAGACAGTCAGAGGAGGACTGGCGGCAGACAGATGGACAGTCAGTCGGTGTTGCCAGGAAGCCAGCTAGTCAGACGAACAATTCAAGCAACCATCCAACGCATTCAGTCATTCAGTCACTCATTCATCTATGTGCTCAGACGAAATGAAAAAGAATGATGCAAGTCGCAAGTGACGGTGGGTAAAATTGCAAAAATATGAACGACGGCAAATGTATTTAAAAGTGATTCCCTCAGCGTATCGCCGCCTGTCCATCGTCCATGTTGCCATCGTCAGTTCACAGATCTGATTCCAGTGCCAACATTACCAACAACAGCTCCTTGCCTGTCATATTAATGCCATTTTTATGTGAATTTCCTTGCGACTGTTTGTCACTTTTGAAGTGCGTTTGTAAAATGCTGCTGCACTTTGATTGAATTCATCTTTGAGGCGTCAATAAGTAAATTTGTCGCTTAGCAACAACAAAATATTAGATTTTGCACAAAATATAAGAGACACATTTTGTGGAATTTTTGCTGCACTGGAAGTTGCCCTGTAGCCAGTTCCAAGTCAACGCTGTTAAAACCAACTAAATTTTTGCCAAAGGTATGGAAAAAATTATTCAAAATAATAAAATTTAAGCATAATATAAATTGCATTAATATTGCAAGTTTTTATTAATAATATACCATATTAGTTAATCATTGGAATTGGAATTGCTGAACCGGAAGTTGCCCTGCAGCCATTTTCAAAAAGCAACTAAGTTTTTGGCAAAGGTATTAAAGTAATAATTGAAAATAAAAATAACATTTAAGCATAATATAAATTGCATTATTATTTGAAGTTTTTATTAATTACATACCGTATTAGTTAATCATTACAATTGCCCTGCAGCCATTTTCAAAAACCAACAAATTTTTTGCCGAAGTTATTTAAGTAATTATTTAAAATAATAATAACATATAAGCTTAATATAAATTGCAATATTATTGTTAGTTTTTATTAATAATATACCAGTTTAGGAAAAAAATTATTTATTGATTACGCATTTTTTTATCATAAATAAAAAATCAGCATTTTATATACACTTCAACAAATTGAAATAATAGCAGAGTATAAACTCGAAGAGAGATAATCATGCTTATGGCTGCCAGTTGAAGGCATTTCTAATAGATTTAATGCACTTTCAGTTAGTTCAATTGAAGAAATTTGCATTTGCATTGACTTAATCGCATACTGACGCCCCCAGAACTGCGCTTTTTGCTTACCGCCCACTCATTTCCTCATTTCCTTTACTTGTTCAGGACATCTTTACATTTCTCAGTTTGTCTTAGTTTTTGAACCTTTTCCTACTCTGCTTTGACTTCCGTTTACATTAAAAAACGAACTACAGTTTTAGTTAATATTGCAGAAAATCAAAGCTAAAAGCAAATTAAATTTTCTTCCTCCTGTTTTTTTTTTTTTTGCCTTGCTTACATTTCCTACGTCTTGGAATATTTCTATATATATATATATATATATATATATGTGCGGGTAATCAGATTTAAAAGCATTTCTCAAAGAGCTGTTATGCTTAAGTTGACATGAAAATGTCGCAAAATGACTGCTAACATCTGAAATATAATCAACAGCTGAACGAATAAATATTTTTATCAAATTACATTACTAATCATAATAAGTAACTTAAAGTTTCGATATTTACTCACCCAACAATCGGCAGAGGACAACGTGATATTATTGAAAAGTTGGCTTGAATTAATTAGTCAAATTTAAATGTCAACAATTATAATTTAGAAGCTATTAGAATCGATGTTTCTTCGTGGTTTCTTTAACTTTATCATTAATAAATTGGCTGTTTACACTTTAAGGCACTCTATTTGGCACAGTAATATTCTGAATTGAATTATTTAAAATATGAGTAGATTAATCAGTTAACTGTTGTATTTATGCAAATTAAACAGATTTGCTTTCTACAAAATGTTACTTTATTTTCACTCCATAATCTTTTGCCAGTCGCATTGCATTTATTGTTGTGTTTGCATGTCTGTCAAAATTATAAACTAATTTGCGTGTTAATTGTGTCACGCGTTCAAATCCATCAGTGCAAAGCTGTCAAAATTTTGCACTCAGCACATTTTTGGACACGAATATATAAACAGCTAAAAGTGGAATGTAGGGCAGAAGTACTTAGAAGTGGAAAACATGTGTGTGTGTTCCGCCGTATTAGGGGTAAACAGAAAATAGTAGAGCCAAAGCCAATGTCAGCCATTCCACGGTGGACATTATGTTGATATACTAATTACAAACCTGTCTGTGGCCAGACAGGTCAGCGGAATCAGAGAAGTGTAACCAGGACACACACACGCGGCTATTTTCCACTCATCATAATCATCGCATCGCAATGCTGGAAACTTGGTTTCATTTTCCTGTTTTGCAGCTTTTGCTGGTCAGTTGTAATTTTGCTGCGTAATTTGGCAACACGAAATTTGATTTTGAACTGGAGAAGCTGGCGGAAAACAAACGCACATCCAACACGTCGAGTGGTGAATAATTATGTTGCATGTTGATGTTGTGGCATTTTGGGTTCATTGACTCTTTACCAGATGGCTGATTTCTATTGCGCTGTGGTGTCGGTGGTCGGACAAAAGGAGCAGTTGCCTTTTGTTGACATGTTCGCCAAAAAGGACACAGACAATTGTAGTTTTGAATTTATTAAGTGCTTCCTGCTGAGGCAGTCAAGATGAGCTGCCAGGATGCACTTGCAACTGTTGTCATGCTTTCAACTTTATACATACGTCGACTCACACACAACCCCTTATCCTCATCATCGGTCTCTTTCTCTCTCTCCCTCTCTCTTTCTCGCTCCAACACGTAGTGCAAACTGCTCATATTTTAGCCAAAGTTCATCCTTCCTGTCATGTTGCTAAGTATCCTCATATCTTCAACGAAGAGCTCTTAATGCAAATGTCTGGTATTTTAATTGACATTCTAAAGAGAATTAAAAGTTTGGAATTTCAAGCATTTACATTGGGAAATTCCAAACTGGCATTGGCCGAGAGTTGATTTGGCTTCTGATTTACACAGTGGATATTTACTTTTTTTTGCTTGTAGTCGAAATTTATTTCATTAATAATTCTATTGTCTGTTAATATAGCCATACAATATTTAATTTATCTTTAAGTTATGTACAAATCAATAGAAACGAATTTAATTGCCGCAAATTGTATTTGATGCATAACAAATTTGATTTTCATATTTGAATATATTTTATAAAATTGAATGCCATGCAAAACAATAAATGAAATTTTACTTTGTCAACTTGGCATTGCAAAATAAAACCGTCAAAAAATATAATAATATAATATAAATATTTAATATATTATTGTATTAAAATAAAAATAATAACTCATAAATATTGTTATTACTATTTCCATAATTATATTTTATTTTGCTTTTAATTTGCTTTTAAGAAAAATGAATAAAATGTTTGGTTATAATTTAGTTGATTGACAACAATATAAATATATAATATATTACGGTATTAAATTAAAAATAATAACTCATAATTTTAATTATTAATATTACTATTATTATTTTTAATTTTGGAGTTTTCCTGTAAGAAAAATTAATAAAATATTTGGTTCTATTTTACTATTTGGCTGAACACTTTATTAACTGTTGATTGACAACACACACACATAAATCGAAACACTTCTGAATTCTCGGACATAATTAGATGTCATTTTTGGCCGAACATTTGTTGTTGTTGTTGTTGTCCAATGTCAAATTTTCGTAAGCGCTCAGCTGCATGTCCAAAACATAAACGTGGCTTGGGGGGGGGCACAGAGGAATTTGCATGACGCTTGTGCTTAAATATTTATGGAAACTATTCATGACAAAAGTTGCAGCCCTCGTTTCCGTATGGTTTGTTTTCGATACAGTTTTGTTGTGTTTTGTTTGCCTATTTTGCATATGTGTGTGTGTCTCGTTGGTCAAGGGCTGGTTTGGCCATGTTAAATTAGATTAGAAATTGTTGTGGCAATAAATATATTTGCATTTTCCTCGCAACGGCAATCTGGTCATCTATTAAATATGCATACAATATGTTTGTTCACACAACCAATTGTCTGCTTCGGATCAGCTGAGCTCAAAATACTCTCAAAACCAAGGAATTTAAGATCAGAAAATGATAACAATACTCACTTATATTCATTTAACAAAATTTAAAACTCTAAATATTCTTTCTCTAATTTTCATGTTTTTTCAAGATTAAGAATAAAAAATAGAAGCCAAAATTAATTCAATCCGCCGTAAATAAATTAAATTAATTTATATCTATATTCATCTTTGCCACGTTTGCTGTTAAAGCTCCATTTACAACATACTGCATGCCACATAATAGCAATTACAATTGCCCCACGCCTTGTGATATGCAACAAGTTTTCTCGTGTGCCCCTTATGCAATTATATGCGCCAGCATTTGCAAACAATTTACACGCAACTTTGACTTTTTCCACGTGAAAACCTAAAAGTTTTTCTTCTTCGCCTTTTCACCTACTTTTTGGTTTTTTTTTTAAATTCTTTGCGAGTTTTCATTTCACGTGGTAGCCTTGGTTTTCCAAAGGATTTGTCACGTCAAGTTTGCCAGAAACAAAGACTTAAAATACCGTAACAATATGCGTAAAACTCAGGCGATTGTATAATAAACATTGACAACAGACTTTGAGTATGATACATCAAATCAAATCTGCACCAAAATCAAACAGTTTTATAAGCTTAAAACATCAAAAAACTAAATGATTTAACCATTAAATTCACTGATTGACCTTAAATTAACATTAATATTAATCTCGATAATTAAACAAAACATAATTAATTAAGCTGATACCAGTACCTTATATAAATTCGATATTCAATACTCTGTTTTTTTTGAAAGGAACAAATAATCTCCTTGAAATGTTCACCATTCTGCTTCAAATTCAACTTTATTTTTAAGGGGAGCAAATCGTCGGCTAAGCAGTTCAACTAAAATCTCCCCTGCTTTTAACCAATATTCTACGGCAAAGCAGTTTCAGCAGCCCACCACAAAGCTTCCCCTACAAGCAGAGCGGCAAACACTTGTTGCTTGCTAGTGGGGAAAATTCAGTTTGACCATTATTTTTTGGGGTGAATATAAACAAGGTTCACCCACCACAATCCCCTCGATGAGCAAACATGCGCATCGAATCGCAGTTTTGGTCAACCAATGTATTTGCTCAATGCGTTATGCACTTCGTGACCCTGCAGCTCCCAAAAAAGGAGGCAACAGCGAATCTCGCAGGCTGCCACAAATCAGTGCAACAATCTGCAATATGTAGAAATTTATAACAGCTCCACGCGTATAGAAAACTCATTTAAAATTGTTTCAAATTTTTTCATTCTTCTTTTGTTATTTTATATATATATATACAAATTTATATAAATATTACGTTGTTTCGCGTTTTACCTGGCTAAGCCAGCATTTTATATATATATTTTTTTTTTATTAATTTTGTTGGTTTTTTGCTGTTTTTGTTTTTGGCTATATTTTGTGTGTTTTGTTTGGTTGTCTGATGCGTGACTTGACTCTGTTGTTGACTGCATTAAAATTCATGTTGTTATTTTTGTTCCGCGAATTTTGTGTATCACTGTTTCTATGGTATAATTACAAATGCTTGGTTTGAGATATTGAATATTCAAGCACATACCAAATTTAATATTTATTACTTAATTAACTGATTTATTGCCATTTGTATCTATTAAATATCTATAGATATAAAAGCATTTCTTTAAAAGTACAACTCATAATAGGAAATATGGTCATAGGTCACGCTTCAGGGACACTCGTATAAACTTCAATATTTCGATTGAGATCAAATCAATTGTAACTAAATTAAAATTGTTTAAGCCAGTTAAACAAGTTATTTTTTTTTTTTGTTTGATAACAACTTAGAAACTAATGCAATTGTCATTCTGTGAAATGTTTTCTGATTCAAGCGATTTGCTTTAATTTAAAAAGAATTTTATTTTATATTTGGTTTTTGGGATTGTTTTTTGCAACAAGCTAATGCAATAACAATCAATGGGCAAATGCAGTTATTATTGCGCAACTACGATTTTTATATTTTTTTTTACTGTTCATTGGATTTTGGCTCATTCAAAACTGCTGTTATTGAACTGGTTTTTGTTATGTTGTTTTTTTTTTTGGTGGCTGTTTGTATGTAATTTCGATGTTTACTTTTGTGACTTGTTTTGCAAATTTTTATAGAGTACATAAAAGCTTTTTAGTTGAGGCTTTTGGATATAGTTTTTTGCATTTTTATAATACGCATTTAAAATTTAAATGTCGGCAGCTGTGCGCTTTTTTAACAACCTTTAACCTTTAAACAAAACAATTGAGTATTATCAATTTAAATTTTTGCCCATTTACATATAAATACATTTTTTATTTCGCACCCATTACAAAATTATTGGTTTGTGGCACTTTCAATTAACGTCGATGCATGTTTTCAATTTGCTTAAAACCAATTTGCCGTGTTCAGAAACGGTATGGGAACGTTATTATTAAGTTATTTTAATTTAACGATACACCAAAGTGCCAGATTTCCCATGGCTTTGGTTGGGGCAAAAAAATTTGTATAATATTAATAAAGCACATTAAATTTGTCATACTGAAAAGCAGTAAAGTTATGCGAACTCAAATAGGGCGAATATATATTTAATGAATATAAAAGTATTTTACATATTTGCGGATATTGTTAAATTGTTTTTATTTCTCATTTATATATATTGTTTTTAATGAGCTAGTTTGAATTTTCTTTGCAGCTTCCTTTTCTGGTTTTATTTATGTGAATTAAGTCAACCTTTTCACTTACCCTAAATTTGATTAATTTTCTACGCAGTTCAAAGCAAATTATAATTCGTCTACTTCTCAGTTTTTTTTTTAATTAATATCTACCTTATTCTGGGATAATTAAAAACGCAATCAATCATTGAATGTTGTTCAAGCGTTTTGTGGCACAAAAAATAATTCAAGTTGGAAAACTATTCAGTAAACTGCGCCTGAATAATATAAAAAAAAAGGCTAATGGGCTAAGCAGTCTGAAAGGCGCGCCAGTTGTAATCGTAATCATTATAATCCCAATAATAATAATAATATTGGCCATTAGACAAACATTGAACCGGCAAACCATTTTAGCCATTGAATTCAAGTCGTGCGGAAATTATTCATTATAAATGTGGGGGGGAAAAACAGCAATGGGAGTAAAGGGGGCTGAGTTGAAGTGGGCGGAATCCTGCACACAAATCGCTAGCAAATCAATTCACAAAAAAACGTGCACAACGATTTTAGTTGATGGAGTTGAGTTGCATAAGGACAAAAGAGAAAAAAGGGAAAGTGAAAGGACGAATGAGGCACAGGACCTGGCTCTGACTCTGGCTGTGGCTGTGGCATCCAAAAGTATTTGCGGTATTTCAACGGCAAACGACATTTGTAGAGGCCAAATGCGTGTCTATATCATATTACATGCAAATATATATTCTACGGGCTTAATGCTGCGACTGACAGCGCAGCGAAATAAAAGAATTAAGTCGAGGAAAGTTTGTCGTGCAACTTAAGGATATCGTGGGCGGTAAGTTGAAGTCAAAAAAGAAGAAGAGGAAAGTTACGTGGGGGCAGTGGGTGGGGCGAGGCAACAGTTTAGCAAATTATTCGCAGCACAAGTCGGGATTATCAGTTAAACGCTGCTTCAGCTACTGCGAACAGGACGCACAAGGATGCAGTCAAGTGTGAGACTCGCGAGAAGCGAACAAGTTGAAAAGAAAATTTTTGAAAATAAAATGGGAGACCGAAATTTTATATATAAAAGAAAATGAAATAAAATAAAATTCCCCACTAAATCGTTGTAAGCGTGTTAAAATAAAAATGACCAGCTACCAAAGCAACGCTCGCTGTTAAAAGATAGCTTTGTGGGCATCCTAAGGAGATGACATCTTACAGTCAAGGACATGCCCAGTCAACTCTCTCCCTCTCCCTCCCTCTTTCTCTCTCTCTCTATTTCCATCTCTTTTTCTGCATTGGATAGCTACACTTCATTTAAAGGCCACTTGTCAATGGGCTCAAAGAGCTGCCGACTCTCGACGAGCCATTGTGTGATTCTGTTGCCGCCATTTTTTCCACTTTCTTTTCAATTTTTATGCGCTTTTCGCATTAAACTTGTTTTATTTCAATCATCATACTTTTAATATATAAATTGCTTATTTAATGTAAAGCATCTTTTATTGTCTGCTTTGAATTATTATACTTGCTCTACGACTTTAAAAAGCTATCAAAAACAGTTGCTGATTGAAGCTATTTTTATAACAAATATTTAGAAATATATAAATTTGTATGCCTTTTAATTTTTAAATGGAAATTTTACTGAGTTAAATTGGAGATTTTTATTCTACTTTAAATTTCATAACATAATTAGCATAACTGGGTCAAACAAAAATACAAAATATGCATCAACTCAAAATTCTATATATATTTTAGCCAAGTTTTTAAATTGTGGTATACTTTGCTGAATTTATATTACACAGAGGATCTGCTTGTTATTCCCTGATTGATCGCATTAAGATTACACAAAATGGCAAATCTTTCTCTCACACCTCAGTTGTTGGCCGATAAACTATGCAACTGTATTGCAATTGTAGCTGGCTTAAACTTTGTAGCTGGTTTTATGGCCACAATAACCGCAACAAAAACTTTTTAGACCTCTTGACTCAAAATGCACAGTTCTAAGGCTGTTGGTGCTATGGGGGGGTAGGGGGCTAAAGCATTGTGGAGCACTGCTCACAATTCAATTGAATTGAAGTGTTTTTGCACTTAAAAGTTTAAACTTTAATCCTTCAATAATATTATTGCTGGAGTGCAAAGTTTGAGGTAGTAGCAGTACCTGCCGCAGTCCGCCAAGCGCCAAGCGCCCCATTCGACATTCGCACTGCCTGAGTACTCCAAATACACACCCAACCCCCTCAAAACCAACACCACCAACCACACCCCTCGAACTGAAACCCCTTGGCCGGCAGAGTGCAGGCTTTCAATTATACAATGCTATTCGAATTTTGCCTGTGGCATGCAAAGAAGGGCGCGCAAACTGCCGCTCGGCTCATTGGCCAAGTTAAGAGAAGCTTATAGCTAAATTTGCACTTTACAGCACCAACCACAATTGGTTTGCATTAACACATTCAATTATTAGCTAACCAATCTTATTGGCCTTTTGGGTGCGCTTCAGGCCAAGGTTGCACTTGCCCTTAAATATTCATTAAAACAACGATTGGAAATTTTTGGCAATTTATGTGTCACTCTGCGGCTGCATTTTGTGCCTTAATTAGCTAATTGATTTCAATTGTTGAGTCGCGGCTCCTACGTGGTTTTGTATATATACCTATATATATATATATATATATATATATATATGAAATTGTGGTTTTTCCCTCGTTTCCGTGCGTAAGCCTTTTGACTCAATGGCTCTTTGCGGCTTTAACGCTTGAGGTCAACAAAATCGTGTTTCGCCAAATGAGCCGCTTTAAAGTGTTTTTACCTCTCAATTGAGGTATTCAAGAGCTGTGCGATTATAACGTTAAAATGAAATTAAAGCAAGACAAGCATACTTGTCGACACTCAGAAAATGTGTGAAAAAATATGTGCATAATAAATATAATTTTTAGAAATTTAAAAAAAAAAACTGCTAGCAATTAAAATTGTTAAAGAAGAAGAATAATTCTTAGCTAAAAATCAGGAATAAATATATATTTTATGCAGTCAAAGATGCTCTTTTTTTTATAATTATAAGCGGATTGTGAGCTGAAAAATAGACAAGTTTATATTAGGAAAACAAGTTCGAACTCAAAATCATTGAAACTCAAAATCATTGAAACAAACTAATCAATTAGCAGCTTACCTTTGCCTAGGAGAATCAGCTAAAGACTTTTTGAATGAAATTTTAGCCATGATACTGGGCTAGTCAGAGCATTAACAGGGCTTGTATAGTTACCACAATAGTGTGCCGATTGCAGGAAGTTGTGGCAGCTGCTCGACAACTGGCCAAAATGGTAAGCAAATTTACAGCTTTGTTTCAGACAACATCCTTGCCTAGTCCTTGTGTGCCAGTCTAATCAAATGCTTTGCTTTGTGGCACTGTTTACGGTTACGGTTACCTCAACTAAACCAAAGTAAGCTGATATTTCACTCGTTGCGACCTAAAAGCAGGCAAACACTACCTTTGAATGCTGCACATTGCTGCTTGCCCCATCTTCAACATCGCTGCTGCTGCTGCTGCTGCTGCTGCTGTTCCTGTCTGGGCTAATCAAAAAGCAAAAATGCTCAAATCGTCTTTGTCATCATATGTCTAACACCCCCAAAAACCCATCAGGCTGAAGCCTGTGAATCTGCATAGGCGTTGATTTTGGCTGCTGCCTCTGTCGATGTGGCACAAGGACGAAGGACACGCACAAGCCTAACTTTAGGTGTTGTGTTGTCTGTGTGTGTGTGTGTGTGTGTGTGTGGGGTATGTGTACTGTATATGCATGCTCTGGCGCTGGGCGCATCAATCAAAGGATTACATATCGAAAGTTGAAAGGGGCTTATAAAAAAAAAGTACCAAGGATATAGGAAGAGAGCTAAGGAGGAGCATGCTGAGGGGTAACAGTGATGCCATTTGAATGCAAAATAAACCTGAGAACATGGCATATATATATATGTATATATATATGTATATATATATAGTACACACTCTTCAGTTCGATAAAATGTGAAAAGTTTCACATGTAAACGAATTTTTAAAGCGTTCTATGCATATGAGAACACCTCCCCACACACACTGAGCACACACACACCCACACACACATTTGAATAACAGACACATCAATCACCAAAAAACTGCTAATGAGTGTTGGCAGTTGACAAGAACTGGGTTTGGTATTGTCTCCTTGTATTGTTGTTAACATGCCAAACACCTAAAAGCAAAAAACCGCAATGCAAAACAATCAAATTGAGCGTTGAAGCATTAATTAAAATGTGGAAAAACAAAAAAAAATGATATAATTTAACCCAAATAACTCCATAAAGAAATGCCAAAGGCTTTTTATACATTGCTTTCAGTGATGCAACACCCGACACAGAAATTTGCATAACCATACAAAATGTCATTAAAAATTGCAAGTTTATTGTGCGAAGCGCAGAATAAACAAATTGCATAAAATATTAAAATAAAAAAATATATATGTTTTCCTGTTGAAAGACTTGTAATAATATAAATTATTGATTTATTAGATTTATTATAAAACTATAAATTACTTTCTAAATATTTAAAGCCTTATTTTGCATTTCTTTTCTTTAATAACTTAAATATTAAACAATTTTGTTGCGCATCAAATTGACTTTGACCACACATCGTTAGCGACAAATTTGTGTGGTGTGAATGTAATTACTTTCATGTAGTCGAGTCGTATGTCCAGAGACGATATATCGCATACTGACTGCTTGGCAGAATGTGGCACGTTGAACGTTGAACGTTGGGCAGCAGTTGCCAGACGCACAAACAGTCGCATTAATCTTGTAATTAATTAAACCAAAGTCCAACCATAAGCACAAAAAGTGACTACTTAAGCCATTTTGTCTCGAAAGCTAACACATGGCCTACACACACACACACACACACACACACACACCAACACCCACACACAGACACATATGAAGTTGGCCAGTCAACTAACTGGCATATGGACAAGCGTGTGGTGCATTAACTTTGGCCACACACGGCGCATTTACTGAGTGACAAGTCGTTGCCCAACCCCGCGCACACACATGAACACACACGCACACACACGCACTCACAGACCCCCCTCCTCTTGCGCTACCAGAAACAAAATGAAACATTTACCGAGCGGAAACGGAAACAGCGGACTGAGTGCGTATAAGTGTGTGTTGCGTGTGTGTGTGTTTGTGTGTGTGTGTGTGGGTCGTGCTCGTAAAATGTAAGAGCTCCGGTAAGAGCACATGGCAGTTATGAGGGAGCTGGACGAACCATACAATTTATTTTGTTATGTGCGCTTTATCCTCATCCACCTGTTGTTGTTGCTGTTGCTGCACACAATTAGAGGTCCTGTCTCAGACCCAAAATGTAAGTGTATAACTAATTAATTAACAAAACGGAAAATAAACAAATTTGTTTAAAAAACAGCACAAGTGCTAATTAATTAATGAAATAAGTATTAGTTAAGAAATAGATACTTTTAAAATAACTCTCAAACTCGAGAAGACTCTGCCAGAAATTCATTTCTTAATCATTTCTCAGACTACTTATATGGAATATGTTAACTATTTAAATTAAGTCTGTCTTTAAGTCAGTCAATACATTCTTCAAGCGTATCATTGGCCGCTTTATTGTAGCCAGCGGGACACAAACAAGCCGTCGGACATCGTTTCCACATCGTAATGACAATAACAGAGACAACAACAACAGCAACAGCAGCAATAGCAGCAGCAGCAGCCGCAGCAGCAGCCGAAGCAGCAGCAGCAACAGCAGCAGCAGCAGCAGTAACAGCAGCAGCAGCAGCAAACAATACTTCACATGTCCACGTTCACCGTTAAACTTCATTTGCATATGTCTCTCAATTCTTGTTGTTTTTTTTCAGCGTCTCTTTTTTTATTTTTTTGTTCATTTTTCGTTTGATACATCGGTTTGTGCTTTACTATCCTTTATTATCCTACATGGCATGGTCATCACGCCTTCGATTCTGTCCGCCCATTTTATTTTGCTCTTTCTTCTTTCACTCAACATGTAAAATGCATTCAGGCTGAATACGTCTCGCCCACAACAAGTTTTTCTTTCAAAATCGAGATAAAGGCTTAATTTATTACTTTTTTTAAAGAGCAGCATACTTGATATATTTATATATAAATGAGAATTTAATGAGTACTTAATTAACTCAAGTAATTTATTTATATTAATTTATTTTCATAAATATATTATTTCTAAAAGAAACATAAGTTGAAAGCAAATTATTAAAAGTACTCAAAATGTTACCAGGAAGACAAATTAAATTTATAAAACTACATTATTTTATTATTATTATTATTAATCTTATTATCAGTCATAATAAACTTTAAACTATTATTATTATTAGTTTATATAATATAAAAGCAATCTAGAATGCACAACTATTTATTTCAGATCATTTCTTCTTCAGCTAAGTATATTTTTTATATGCCTCATAGACCTTATCACACGCAAATATATCACAATTTTAGAACATTGTAACTCCATAAGACTATGGCTACTAAAATCTTTAAATCTTGTTCAGGTTTTTCAGTTTTATAGCTATGGTTTACGACCATGCACCGAATACACCCAATGCCTTTTATTATTTCGGTCATACATTGAAATCAATTGCAGTTCACGTCCATCATCGAGGTAAATATTTTGCTGTCGGAAATTAACACACTTTCCGCTTTCGCTGCGGCACACACACACATACACGCATCCTTACACACACTCACGCATCCTTACACACACTCACGTAAGCAATGCTCACACACGCACACTCTGATATAATTTATTCATATTGCCCCGCATGTCCTTGTGCCATTTTTCCTACCTCAGAGCAACTTTCAGAGCGGCTTTCTTTTTTTTATTTGTTGCTGCGAAAATTTGCTAAATAAAAATTAATGACCGCCGGAAGCGAATTGTAATCAACGGTCCGAGCGGCCAGTTGACCATGGACACGACACGCCAGTCAATAAAAATACGAAAACAAAAACGATTACAACAAATGCAAACATAAATGCATAACAATAAGGCCTGGTCCATTTTCATGGCCAAAATGTCTGGGCACATTTATGTAACTCTTTCCATATTTATTTGCACTCATTTCCGATCGGCATTTTCTCTACGTGAGTCAATCAATTTGCGTCTTTATTTTCCCACAAGTTATGAAAATTTAACTCTTCGCTCAGTTTATATTTATTTATTTCGCAAAAATAATCAATCAAAATTGTCAAATCGATCCGAGATGCGAGAGAGAAAGGAACCGTCGGGAACAGCAACAGCTGAAATTGACAGCCATTTTGTTGCCTTGTCTACCTGGTTAAGTAACGGGTTAAATATAGCTGGCCATCTTCCCTGGCCTGTTGTCTGCCTGTTAATCAAGCTGTGTCTGCACCTTGTACATGGCTCGATTCTGCCTCCGATGCTGTTGCTGGTGATTGCGTAATACTGTCTATTCTTATTGTAAATTCTTAGGAGGTACTCTGCTGCCAGCAGTTGGACAAATTGGATTTCTCGAGCGATTTCTTATTGAGAAATGTGCGCAAAGTTCGAAAACTATGACTAGAAGCAAGAGTTATTTCTTGAAAGAGCTCGACTAGAAGAGACAAATTTAACTTTAGAAAATATTACAATTTAACTTAAAGACAAAATTCGACTGTCTGTCGGAAAATCTAAATTTTAGTATAATTTACACACATAAGTTATCATTTCATATATGTGGTATTTACAAACTGTAAGGATCATTATAACAAGATTATCCACTTATTTTTTATTGCCTGCCAGAAGAAAGAAACCAACGTTGCTAGCTGAAAAGAAATGCTATTTTTATTGCTATAATAATTTCTATTTTATTTTACTATTAATATTTTTTAAATAAAATTATTAACCTGCCACTTTAATTGTTATATTGGTTTATTCAAGGGTAGATACATATTTTAAAATTACGAACTTAGTAAATTAGATTAAGTTTTGTTTCCGTAACGTATTTAATTATATTTTATTCCCAATTATTAATTCAGAATATGTGCATTTCACAAAATCTGAATGCTGCCTTCCATTAGCACAGTGTTCCACCAGTTGTATGTGCAACATGTGGAAGTGTTTCAGCTAAAACATATCCAGAAAAAGCATTTTAAATGGCTTTAAAATTTCCTTTAATATGTTACTAACCGCAAAAACAATTAATAGTTATAAATTAAGCAGAGGTGTTTTAGAAATTTATTGGAAATATTTGATTTCTATTTGACAAGCGTGTTTTAAAATATTTTATTGCATTTTTCATTGCGCCTCACAAATTGGTGTACAATTTCAGGCAATAATTTCAAAGAAATATTATTTTAAAATTAGTCTCAAATGCTTTGCCCTTTTGAAATTTAATAAATTTGCTTGCAGTTAGAAATGTTAATAAATATATTTGATATATATAAATGCCTGAAACAGAAATGCACTTAAAAGTACACTTGACCATGTCAACAGTTTTGGCCATGGCGACCTACCGCAATCACAGCCAGCAAGCAATCAACAAATATCAACAACTTTTACTCATTCTGATGCCGCAAACAAAAAGCGCAAACTAGCCGATGAAAATGGGCAGAGCGGAGTCAAGAAGAGTGCAGCAGAGCTCAAAGCCCAGTCTCACACAGATGCCCTGCTGTCCCATCCGGCACCTCTCACCTCTCACTCCACCACGAGCACTCCACACTTAACTTTCAACCTCCCCCCCATCCTCAACAGGCTGTGACACACTCGACGCAGCAAGCCATGAATATTTTAGTAAACGTCGCGCTTTGACTTTGACTTCATTCTCCTGCCCCCCCCCCCCCCCGCAATTCGACACCTACCCGCTGCCAGCTTTGTTGGCTACGCGGAGGAAGGGAGAAGCGCAAAAGGGTTCTTACAGCGAACCCGACAATTTACACAATTTTGAAAATAAACAAAAAAAAAAAAAACATTTTTTTTTTATTTTTTTGGTGCTGCTCAGCCCCAGATTTCAGTTTTCAGTTTTTCGAAAAATGTGCAAAGTTTGCGGGTGTCGACAGAGTCCGTTGGGGGCGGGGGCTTTTGGCGGGCAAGAAGCGTGGCATTTGAATTACGTTATTGCCTAGAAGTATGCTTTAGTGTTTTGCGGTTGAAAAAGTTTCGATTGCGTGGACGGACCCTCATAGCAGCGTCCTTAGCTGAGTTCACACATTTTATTAAATAAATTGCAACGGGACATTCTCTCCTTGTCGTCACTTTATTATGCAAAAAAGACCAAAGGGGTTCCATCCACCCCCTCCCCCACCAATTCCCACGTCGACTACAAAAAATTGAACAAACAAACACCAAAGCTGCATTGAGTAAACAAATTGAGATTTTACATGAATGAACTGAGTTATATATAATTTAATTAAAGAAGACTGATTGGCGAGTGTCAAAAATGATTAATAATTGATTTTAATTTAATTTCGAAATGGAATATTGATCTTTAATATTATTTATATTATTATTGCAATCCTTTATACAAACTATAATTTATAATTATATTTAAATTTGTATATTCATTTATTAAAGCACAAGCCAAATGATGTTTATATTTGTAATTAATTGAGTAAGTCTCATGACAATCACAACAAGTGTTAAATTATTTTAATTGCTTTTTTATACGTAGTATTTAAGATTAACTTCCTAATCCATAACAATCACAACAAATGTTAAATTATTTTAATTTATTTATATATAGTATTTAAGATCAACTGCCAAATCCACTTAAAGCATTTCTCAAACTCTGAAAACAATTAGATCAAAAGCCAAATCAAAACAATTGCTGTATGTCAAACTGTTAAAACTGTTGATTTTGTCGATTTATTATGAAATTGCATAAAACCAGTTTGAAAAACACATATACGTATGTGCGTATATAAACATATGTGTGTGTATCTGTGCATTCAATTTCATGGTTTTGTGAGCCACAGAAAGAAACAAATACAAGAAGAGCAAACTAAATGACCTTATCCAAGCAAAAGGCGCTCCCATACAATTCAATTACAGGAGCAGCATGTCCTGGTTGGACTGGAGAAGTTTAAATACAAGTATAAATTGGCAAGCAAAACAAACACATTGCAACTAAAAACAAAAAACACGCAACGAGGCAGAGAGTTGAAAATTATCTGAGCAATTCGTGCAAATGGAAGCAGAAAATTCATTTTTGCCGCAGTCAGCTGTTGTTATCTAGGCCTCAGTGGTCTCAGCCCTATCTCCGCTGCTGCATGCCACGCTGCCCTGCATTTAACTAATTACAATAATTAATTAGGACTAACAACTGAAGTCGGCACGGCAAGCGGCAAATGGCAACCGAAATGAAACCAAGGCAACAAAACGCCGTAAAACAATGCAATGCAAAGAACTTCCATTGGGGGGGTGTGTAGGGCATAATTGTAGACACAGTGGGGAGCAGCCAACACACACAAACACACAAACATACAGACACACACGTCTGCGAGCTAATATCAGGCGATAATCCCAAAAAATAAGTTTGCATTTGGGCTTATGCAATGTGCTGTTAATGGAGTAAAATTAACGCGCTGTGTGCCAAGAATATTTTTAACCTCATATAAGAATATTATAATTGCCTGTTTATGAGGCGTGTAAAAGTCAAAACTTACTTCTTGTTATGTTTGGCTTAGACATGGTGCTTGGTCGAAAGAAGTTCTCTAGTACGAAATGAACTGAAAATCACATATTAATTACTTCATTAGCAGAATTCTCTCGCATAACATATTAATTTAAATATGATCAGATTTATTTATATTAATTATCTTAATCAAAAATACCAAGAAAATAATTTCCTTTTTAAATGTATTAATAATAAGGAACAATCTAAGAAGTTTTACTTAAACTTTCTTAAAAGTCATTTTATATATTAAATAAAATATATTGAAATATCTGCAGCTGTAAGCGAACTCGAATAAATAAACATGCTATTCAATGCCACGGTTATTTCAATCTCTATTTCTTTTTTGAAAAGCAAACATAAAATCAATGCAATTGCATATCAAATGTAAAGCTAGTTGAAAAATAATATAAAACAGCAGTAAACAATCTGCATTTTGAGACGAGAAACGAGAGGCGGGAGACGGGAGACGAGACAGCAACAGAGACATAGACAGAGACAGCAACAGAGACAGCAACAGAGACATAGACAATGAATAAAGCATTACCAAAGGATATGCCAAGGCAAAGACACGACTGGGAGCGTTTGTGTGTGTGTGTGTGTGTGTGTGAGTGAGGAAATCTTATACTAAACACATAAGTGCACTGGAAGGATTCGGAGTCAGCGTTCCAGAGTAGCTGTAAAAATCTGCACTGATAAATAATAAATCTCCGGCATCAGCAGTGTGTGGACTCATCCTCAAACCCTGTCGCTTTGTCTGTACTACCGATAAAGGGTTGCGTGGGGGGGTCATATTCAGTAGAGCATAGAAAACTAAAGTTTGGTATATGTGTGTGTGTGTGTGTGCAAAAGGATATGTATATTTTTTGCATGGAATTCTTGTATGTGTTTGGTAATGAACTTTAATGTTGCGACATGCAAACAGCTCTATAAATGCATATATGATATACACATAGATATATCTGTATGTAAAATATATATATATATATATATGCATGCAGTGCAAATGTGGCATGTCTTTCGCAGCATTAATAGCATTTTTGTGTTTGCTTTGTGGGCTGCACTCTAATGTCGATAAGCAAGGCGACAAAATTGAAGCGGCAAAACTTTAGCTTTTTGGCCACGTCGAAGGCATGCCAAAAGTGCTGCATCTTGTTATTATTATTGTTGCAATGCGAGAGTTGTTATTGTTTGCTGGCTTGTTTTGACACAGAGCAGCAAAGCTGGTCAAAAACTTTTCGCTGCGTTCAACTTTTGCACGCATAGCCTCCTGTCCCTGTACGTAAATAAATATGAGTGTGTGTGTGTGTGTGAGTTGTGTGTTGTTTTTACTGCAGGCATGTGCATAGTAAAAGTCGAAAGCGCAGAGTCTGTCCAGCTCAGAGACCACAGACTGCTGACTGCTGTATCCTCTTTTTTCGGCCAGCAGCGTGTTTCCCTAATGAATTTTGCTTATAATTAAGCCTCGTCCTAAACAGCAGTCGGCCGTCGCCTCGTGGTGGGCATTAAGTGTTGGCATGTGGTTTTTTGTTGTTGACCAGTTTGTGTTTTTATTTTATTTTATGTTTTTTTGTCAGCTTAATTTGCACAATTAACGTTGCAATAAACTTTATGCGCAAACATTTAAGGGATTCTAACGTGACCAAGTGGCTGCAGAGATAAAAAGACAGCTAAAGCCAAAATAAATCAATAAATATAATGGAATAATATTTATTTGTCAGGAAAATACTTGAACACGAATCTTTAAGTTTAATGAGTATCATTTTAAATGTATTATTGAAGCTGGAGCCACTTGAAAAGAGCGAGAAATAATCTGTGCTCTGTGCCAATACTTAATTCTTTGAAATATTTGTACATATAAAGTGGTAAATATTAAAATGTGTTATCTATACAAAAATACTATAAACAAGTAATTGAAATAAAAATTAAAATAACATTTAAAAATTGCAAATATTGTACACTTACCAAATTTAATTATTTCTTTACGAAACAATTTTTATTTTTAAGCCCATATTCAAAACAAAACTCAAACTACAATCAACACTTTAATTGTTTAAAATTCAAACTAATTAAATCGTAACAATTTAAATATTATACAGCCCGACAAATACTTAAACTAGATATTGCTGTGTCTTAGCTCAGTGAAACCTACAAAAATTGCCAAGTACTGGAAAAATGAAGAGTCTGTAAAAACGAAAGAAAATAATGCCAAAAGCTTAGTGTGGCTCATTTCACACAAATTGTTGCTGAAATAAAGGCAACGGGTAATCAGAGTATGCAACGAGCCATGCAGCTTAAGCACACACACACATCCACACACACACACACACATCCACACACACACAGAAACACACTTATGTTCTAGGCAACTTCAAAGTCTTGCCTTGTGCGCAATATATTTGCAGCTTGACCAATAAATTAATTTTTGATTAATAAAAATATTTATTTAGCTGGCAATTAAATAGTCAATGAAATTTATGAGCTGCCCCAAAAGCCAACCAGCAGAAGATGCACTAAATGTGTATTAAAGTAGTGTGGGTATTACTCACAACTCCAACTTGGCAGATGGTCGGTCGGTCGCTTGGAGGAGGCATTAATAAATTTCCAAGTGTTTGAATTCATGTACATGGTTTATTTTATGACTGGCTCAGCTTACCACGCACATGTGTGCCTGGACAAGGATATCTGGCGGTAAGATATTGGTCTGCCGTGCGTGAGGCCATAAAACACTCGAGAGTTATGGTGTCCTGGTCTTTCTGGTCTCAATACCAAATGCATTGGTATGCGTTGCGTAACGAAAAACAATTAGCTGCGGCCAAATAAAAACATATCCAGGCCGGAACTGATTCGCTGCTTTGTTGCTATGTGTGTGTGTGTAAAAGTTTTATATGGCTTGTTTTCGTGCTCCTTTGTCGTGTGTGTGTGCCTCTCTCTCTCTCTCTCTCTCTCTCTCTCTCTCTCTCTTTCTCTCTCACTCAGTCTCTCCGTGTCTTATCACTTTTATACATTGTTATCCAGCTGGCCATGTTGAGTGATTGGGGCTTGCCAATTGAGATCATGTCCTGCATGACGACAATGAAAACATTTCAGGACACACGTTTTTCATATGAATTGTGTGCGCTTTAGTTTTACCAGACTCAATTAATTGAAGTTTTATGGGATGATTGAATTTGTCCTGTGTGTGTGTGCTTTTATGTGTGTATGTGTGCCAGAGGCACAACAGCATCAACTTGGCCCAATATAAAAGTGGCTTCTATACGAATCAAATAGATTGATTGTTAACGTGCTTGAGAAAAGTTCGCCAAATGTGATAGTTATAAAATTGTTTTTTTTTTCCAACTTCATAAATTAAGTGGAATTAAGTTCATTAAGAAGTTTGAATGGCATTTGTATTAATATGGTTTGTTTAGACGTGGCTAACAGCCAGTAATTAATTGAAATGCATAGTTTAATTATTGTCTACTTATTTCTGATATCAATCAATTAGAATTCTGATGGATTGTTTTGCTAATTAGCATAATTGCTACTTATGCAATGATTTTAATTAACTTTTATTGTTTTTATAAACAACATTAAATGCATATGAAAATTAATTGCTACATTTCGTTGTTTTCGAAATTTTTATAATTTATATAGAATATAATAACTAAATCATATTATTAACTTTGTGATTATTATTATTTAATTTATTTCTTTTATATTTAAGCTTTGTCCGGCTTTGGCCAACTGCTACCTGCCAGATATAAATCATATTTTACAAGCGCGGGTGATTTTCCTTTAGTTTATGTTGTTTCTTGTTTTGTGCCCCATTCTTTCCATATTTAATTCGCTGTGGACTTATTTTATACATTCCACACAGCATGACAAGCAAAAGTAGCTAGCAATGACCATAATATAGTAAATTCCAAACTAAGTAATCCTTTAATGCCTTTTAGCTGTTCCTGTTCCTGTTCCTGCTGCAACTGCTACTGCTACTGCTGCTGGTACTGCTACTGGTGCTGATCCTGTTGCTGGTGCTGCAACTGAAGATGCAGCTGAGTTTACAGCATCTCGAATTCCTTATTTACTTTATAGGTAAGGCAAAGTAAACCAATACCAAAGCTATTTTAGTCGTTTACCTCCGCTGCAATGCTTTTAGCCCGCGCCCTGCGCCGCTGCTCCGACTTTAATCAGTGGCATTCTTCGGTGCGAGTCCTGCATCGTCCTGCATCGTCCTGCATCGTCCTGCATCGTCCTGCACTCAATTCGTTTTCTTTATTTTCCATCCAAACGGAAGTCATGTGTGCCGGTTGCACATCCCTTATGCGCTCAAGTGAAGCATCGGAATTTCCAGAAACCCGCCGCTTAAACTTATTTAAACCATTCCATACATTCATACATACATACATACATACATACAAACATACATACATATAAATATTGGGATAATAGCTTTACAATCAGACAGGAAGCTGGTGCGAGCATGATTGTTTCCGCGAAACGTGTTTGCAGCTGACAATATTCTATAAACTACCAGTAGAAAAGAGAAACAATTTAAGTCGTTTTTATTTTTACTTACACTATTTTTAAACTTTTTAGAGGGCAGCAAAATCTATGTTAAACAAAAGTTTAAGAAAATAAAAATGATTTACAAAGGGATTTTGTTACAATTTATATTTTTAATAAAAACAATATTTGATGAAATATATAAACAAAGGTTTAAGAAAATAACATTTATTTAAAAAGGGTTTCTTTTATAATTTATATTTTAAGTAAAAACACAATTTGATGAAATATATAAACAATAATTTTAGAAAATAAAAATGATTTAAAAAGCGATTCTGTTATAATTTATATTTGACCTAAACACAAAATTTGATGATATTTATAAAAATCTTAAGTTTTTATGAATAAAATAGTCAACTAAAACGAAATAGAAGTTCATCAATTCCGTTAATTAACTAAACCATTATTAAATTTTCTACAATCTACTTTTTATGATTAAAATAGCTAACTAAAACGAAATAGAATTTCATCAATTCCTTTAATTAACTAATCCAATATTACATTTTCTACAATCTACTTTTTAGGTTAAACATTACAACTAAAAAGTCTACAACTAAATTGCCGTACAGTTTACTTGGTGGCTTGGAATATATTGCTTATAGGTGCAACTGAATCCACACATACTCAATTACTGTAAAAGCGAAGGAACGATAAGTATTTACACACCTTAACGAACTTTGACCTAACAGAGCGCATTTCAGCTTAGTGCCCAGTCCCCTGTAAAGGCCAATTTCATGTGGCATGTAAATGGCCCGCCCGTCAGGCAAGTGCAGGGTGAAGGGTGGAGGGCGGAGAGTGGAGGGCAAGCCACATATAAATTACTCTGGCACGTTGAAGATTTGTTAATAAAGATAAATTTACTTATCGTTTATCTTGATTATGCAAAATGCCTAAGTGAAAATTCAAAGAACAGGCGTCGGAAGAATGTGGTTTTTGGGGGGTGCCTGAAAAGCAGCTGCGCCTTAAACTTTTCCATTTCCCGAACCGTTTGCTTCATTTGTATGAAAAAAGGAGGAGGATTAGATATGGGGTATAAATAAACATAATACATATTTCAATCTTTTATAATAAATTAAATAACTTGTCGGTCGATCTTGAACGGTGGCCAAATAGAGGACATTCCACTTGGCTGTGCTGCATTGAAGAATAAGCCAACAATGTTTGCCAAGAGCACCACTAGACTAGGTGGGTAGAGTCCAAAGGGTGGGTAGAGTCGAAGAGAAGTCCATGGAGTCTACTGTCCGCCTGGAACTGGCGCCTGGCACTGCCCTGAATGAATATAGAGGCTGCTCATTAAGTTCTTAGCGTGTCCTCTTTGTAGTTCGAGTAGCTTTGCAGACAGCACAGTGGGTTAAATAAGTTAATTGCTGATGTAAATGACCACAACTAGACGACATTAAGAATTAGAAAAAATATTAATTGAAAATAAAGATTTAATACTTCAAATATCTTCTAAATAAATTCAAACATTTAAATACATGTAAAAATCTATTTATTTGTTGAGTAGCTAATTTACTGCGACTCAGAAATCCAAAATACTGTCATAAAATCTCCATCGTACACCAAAAGTGTTCCCAAAAAAAACAATAACAACAATGGTAAAATAATTTACAGTTCTATGGTCGCTGCGGAGCAAAAAGAAAAGAGCTGTTTATACATTTATTATGCAATTTAATAGCCAAAACCAAGTGCAAATAGTTTTGCGGACTTTGGGACTAAGCTGAGGATACGTAGCCAAAGGGAAGTCGTCCAGGGCAGACCCCAAAAACCAACATCTCAATCAACACAAACTGGACAGAGCAAAGTTCAGCTAACGATTAAGATGTATGTGTGTGTGT
Organism: Drosophila demipolita; assembly: GCA_035042405.1. NCBI lineage: Eukaryota > Metazoa > Arthropoda > Insecta > Diptera > Drosophilidae > Drosophila > Drosophila demipolita. Next base: position 794,503 of record JAWNLI010000021.1, read on the forward strand.
GTGTGTTGAATGTGTGGGTGTTTGTGTTGTTTTGCTAAGGCAGTTGCTCAAGGGTTTAATTTAGAATTGGAGTTGAAGGTTTTTTGGGTCTCGGGCTTGTCTTAGTTCCTGTAAACGGACACACTTTAAAATTTGTTGTCGACTGCTGGCAAAGGTTTTTTATTTATTGCCATATAAACCACAAATGGCAAACATGCCAAGATGGCAACGCACCCACACACACACACACACACACACACACACACACTTCACATAGAGGACACAACATAAATATTTCATGTCCTGACTTTCAATTTCTACTTGGCCTTCGATTCCCTTTACTTGCCCCTCGATTTCTTTCCTTTCCGTTCCTTTCCTTTCCATTCGATTTGTTTGCTTGTTTCGTATGAGAAAACCACTTGATTTCAAAATGTTTTATTTATGCGCACGATTATTATTTGGAATTGTTCGTATAGTATAAACTTGCCCCCAAAAACCACACACCCAGCACAACTGGCCGCTTTCAGTTCTCATTCTTTGCTCTCATCTAAAGCCATTTTATCATAATCGCATAGTAAAAACCAGTCCTGGTCCTGGTTTGGCTCATTGGTTTCGTTTTGATGCGGGTTCATTGTAGACGTGCTTATCCTTTGTAACCATTTTATGTTTGAGATGTATTACATATATTTTTTTTTATTTTTGATTTTAAACCATTTTATTATCGTATTTATTGCTCATCATATTTATTAGTCTCTTATAGGATGTAAAATCGCTTTTGCCGTTTTACATATTGATTCGACCCACATGCAAAACACATACGAATTATAATGTGAAAATCAAATGTCTCAATGCAATTATAGTCCAATTAATTTAAAGCTTCGTTAAACTACTGTTTTGTAATCTTATCTGCAAGAAATTTAATTAAAGTACAACGCACTCAACTAACAAACTTATAATAAGTAGTTTACGCAAATTGGCAAATCGCTTTAATTACTTGACCGTAAAATAAAATTAGACAGCTTTTAGCTTAAGGATATAAAATACAATAATTTAATTGTTTTATTACTAGCTAATCGATGATTTAATTGTGTGCTCAATTTAAATTTTAGTTTGAGTTGCTTGACTTGTTATATATTTATTTGCTTTAATATTATTCTATATGTTTAATAATCGTTAAGCTCAATCGCTTAACTGATCAGTCATAAAAGCGACAGTTTGAAAAACCTGTGGGGGAAAAACATTTTATGTGCACTTTTCCTCGCTTATTATTTTGCTGTTTCCACTTTGTCCATTGGCTCATTAAAACTAATAACTCTTTTATAACTTCTGCTGGGGACACGAAACGTGGAAAACTGTAGTCAAACATGGCCGGTAGCAAAACATGGCGAAAGTTTATGACAAGCAAAATAAAAAAACGAAAGAAAACAAGTAGTATATTAAGCGCATAGAATACCCCATCATAAGGCTAATAACTTCAGTTAGACGGGCATATCTGGCAGCAGCTGCAGGTGCACAAGAAATATTCCACATACGCCTTGTTGGTTGCATAAAATTATATATTTGCTGAATCAATTAACACAATTATTCGCAATAGAAAACTTTATTTCATATGACAATGAAATTGATTTTAATCCAATTTCCATTCTGTCTACAAGCAATTGCATAATTTTTGCATAACTAGATTTCATATTTTCAAAATGGTTTTTTTTTGATAAACTTAATACAGCTGTCTTTCTATAGCCGTGTGAATCTGTGTATGATTTTTGATTATGTTTGAGTGTGTAGTACATATTTATATTTATTATGCTACAAATACATTTCACTTTAATTATGCAGATTGAATTCCATTCAGGCATAAATATAACCAACTCCCTCTGCCTTTTTCTTGGCCTCCTTATCATATACACCCAATCACACTCCAGTTTTGCCAGACTCATTCTCTCTGTTCTGTTGGGCAGTTGATTTGCATTTACTTTTGAATTTTTATTAGTAAATTAGCACTTATGCAAATATTTTTACAAATGTTTACTTACAAATTTTTATTTGATGTTAGAAACAAACTTCTACTGCAGCAATCATCAGTAAAATGTTGCTCAAAAAATATGCTCTTATTTTCTTTAGTTATCAAATGCATTTAAAATGTATGAATATGCATAAAACGAGTGAATTCACACGACCAAACACACATTGCTAGTTCAAATGTTAAAATAAAGCCAAATTAGACTAAAGGACCAACTCAAATTTATGCATCAATTTCCATGCTAAACATAACATCAAGCATACGCACTGTGGTCCCAAATTGCGTACTATTTGTTACTTAAGGGCTTTGTAGTTTTTCCCTCGACTGTAATTTGACTCTCGTCAATTTTAGTGAACCAACACTGAACTGTAGTTGCAACACATTTTTGTGCAACTTGCAACTCACATAAGGCCAAAGGTCACCAAGCAGCAACTATTCGTGTGAACAATCTCAATTGACATTTTTGTCTTTCTTGCTGGCCAAGGCTTGGGCCTGGTAGCCCTGGAAGGCATTTGAAAGCCAGTTTATCTACTCGCAGACATTGTCGGCCCTCAACCAGACTGCAATTTGTCTTTTTCTTTGAAAAAAAAAAAGAAAACGTTAACTTTCTGGCGTTTGGGTGTTAAAATAGTTGCTTAGAAAACTGCACATTTTCCAACTAGTTGACGATTTAAGCCTCTTAAAGCTGTTAATTTATGAGACTATTAAATTATTATATGTTTACTTGGGAAGATATAACAAAAAGGCAGTCGAAGCGAATTATTCAGCAATTTATTCAACAAAAATTATATAATATCCAAAAATTTCTCTTCGTGGTTAACACTTGACTTATATAAATGTGCGGATCTATAAAACAATAAAATAAAATACATAAATCATGTTTTATGCAAACCAACAAAAAAAGAAACAAATTTAAACAAGATTTTTACTTCGCATCAAATTATAACAAATAAATTAAATTATTTTTGTTTAATTATTATCATGCTTTTCATATCAATAATACGAAATTCGATAAGTCAAACTCGAAATACATACTTAACGTATGTGAAAAGTACAGAATGCTATCATTTCAGGCAACAACTTTACATTCCAAAAAAATTTGAATAGTTGAATCAGGCTTAAATTAAATGCAAACTTAGCCCAAACTTTGAATTTAGTTTAAAATTACATCAACTTTTACCATTTGCGAATCATTACAATTTTCTGTAATTTTATGCCACAAAATGTGGCATTATTTTTGTACTATTTATAATGAGAACCAGCCATGTGACCATGTATAATTATTTTAATTGTTTATATTTGGTACAAACTCATTTGACGGAAGAGAACAATGGCATGCACAAAATTGGTAAAATTAAGTTGAGTAATTTTGGTGTGTGGCAGGTGCAACTGGCGCCAGCTTTTGTTTATTTACTCAAATATCAGGGATTTAATATATATTTAGGCCGCTTATAAGTACACATAAAAAGTTATTTTATTTTGCAAAATGCATATGGCCATAGATAAATTACCTTTTGCTCTGGGTTTGTCTGGATCCGAATGCAATCATACTGCACAATTAACGCACTTGCCCTTTGATAAATTATGCAGATTAAATACAACGCCATAATTTCGTTTGAGCTTCAACTATTTGGTAATTTATGCGTTTTTCTATTAATTCAATGCATGTTTGCTGTGAACCATACAAATAAATAATGGCCATAAACAAAATTATTTAAATATTAACTAGTGAAATGGGCGCATTTCACATTTAATGTTGACTTAAGTTTAAATAATTTAAGCTTTTCTCTCAACTGTCTGGCTGTCAACACCTTAAATGATAAATAAAACGGAAACAGCATAATAATATGTAACCATAAAATAAATGTGATTTCCTGTTTTTATATCCGTGTAAATTACTTACACTTGCCTCTGCCTGAGGCAAAAAAAAAGACTTCAAAATATTTATACAACTTATTAAAGAAGAATGTTTATTTAATTTTGTGCAATACATATAATTTGAATGCTTGGCGTTTAAATAGTGAAAAAAGATACCTGTACACATTATGAAATTTGAAATGTAATTAAAGCCATTGTGTAATTTATTTAAAATATGTGTATATTTCGTGGTACATATCAATTTAAGCAGCAGGGAATTCGATACAGTCACGAACTACAAAGTAATTATCAAAATGTTTAATTATTGTAAGAAAATCGTTTTTTTCCAAAAGTAAAAAACAGCACACCAAATTGTGATACAACCATTTAAATTAAATACTTTAAGTCATTTTACTTACACACACCCAAAATTTGTATTTAAATGTTGCAATTGTATTGAGGTAATATCAACGCCAATATTGGTAATTATTTAGCTAAATGCCTCTTTAATTAAGGATTAGTCTATATATGCATCAAATGTTTAATTGAAATCGAATGAATTTCTCAAGTCAGATATGAGCAAATGCAATTAGCTGTTTCCCCACACTGGCTAAAAGACGAACAGCTCGTTCGTTATGGCTTTTGGCGGCATTGGTAGCATGCATAAATCATGAAACCAAAAGCTGAAATTTACAAACACACAAACACACACACACACACACATATATACACACATGTAAACTTAGTCATGGGCATGAAAATTGAACATTTATAATGGGCATAGAAATTGCTTGACATAACGGGACAAAATGTTATTGTGTGTGTGCAACGCACGGACAACATACGCATAAATCTCAGCACATTTGAAATCTCATTGACAATTGGAAATGTGACCAAAATCATGCATTTCCGGAAAGGCATCTACCATGCGGCTCTGTTTCTACCACTACTCTCTCTCTCTCTCTCTGTGTGTGTTCGCTCACAAATTGAAAATACATTTTACACAATTACGAATTGCAATGAAATTGATTTATCACGCACAAGCGCACGAAGGTCACGCAAGCCACATAAATTTCGAGCACGCCAGACTGGTTCCCCCGGTAAGGAGTGCCGGCAAGCATGTCCTTAAATGTCCTGTGCCAGTGCCTGCGATTGCAATTTGCAAACAGTTATGGCTCGCAGTCATGTCACTCTCACATACCCACACACCCAACACACACACCCAACACACACCCACACACACACACCATGCTCATGCTGCACTTATTAGCGTGCCTGACCAACTCTATATTAAATGATTTTAAGTCTGTGAATATTTCGCATAGCAGTTTGGCAAAAAAATATTTCAGCTTATATAAATAAAAAATACCAAAAATTACCAAAAATCACCCACACAATTTTTTACTATCAGCTGCATTAAATTGCTAAAATATATGCGAAACAGTTTGCCAAATGAGCCTCAGTCGCATTGGATTGCACCGTTCGCATCCGTCCGTCTGGCTGCAATAAAGTAGTCGGAATGCCTACGTGACTTGCCCGGATTCTTCTCTGCCAAATGCTGACCACTATGCAATTTCTTCAAGAATCTTACGGCATTCAGTTTAACTTAAGAATAGAATTTCGTGTTCCATAATTGTTAGTCGCAATATATTAAAGCTAATTTTGATAACCGATTGGGGAAATCACTTGATATATAAGCATTTCTTATTCTTATTTCACTTGAAATCTATAGGTGAATTTCATAAATTGGAACTTCTGAATTGTACGCAATTAACAGTGCCTCTTTATACCCTTACAATTGTTATTATAATCTTTTTCAACATACTTCACATACCCAAAAAAAATGAAGTTGAATGCTTTGCTTATTTTATTATAAGTTTTGAATTGTAATTTACAAAATATGACAATTAATTTATTGTGCACACAGTTTTGTTTAACAGAAATAATATTCGAAGTATAAAGATTAGTCATAAATTCAAATTACTAACTCTAATTATATGCATAAAATAATTATTAAAATCAAAAAAAAAATGCAATTAGATTAAAATGTGCTCCAGGCAAGGGTATTTAGTGTTCCATAAAAATGTTCCTCCTATTTTCTTTGCACCACAATCCAGCAATTCTGTATGTCCAGTTTCCATTTCTTGGTAGAATTCCATGAGTTTTTACCATGTTTATGTATGTGTAGTATCTGTGTGTACGTGGCTGCATCCGCCTGTAAATAAAAGATAATCGCTGGAGTCTGCCGCTCCATGTCGCCCCATGACTCGAATGCATCCAGTGACGAGGCACAGTCTGAACTGGTTTTGGTCTTGGCTTTGACTCCGTCTCTTACGGCCTGTCTAACTGGCTGACTACTTTGGCTGATTGTTGTGCGCTGGACAACGTCAATGACATTTTATTTAGTACGTGTTGCATGCCCTGAATTCCTTTGGAAAAAAATGTTGCTTATTATTATAAAATATCTTGCTTCCTTAGCACTATTGTTGGAATTTATGATGAATAGGATTGTGCGCACCACTGCGGTTGTCGTGGGACTTGATGACTGTCACCATGCAATTTAAATATAAATCAATCAAAAATTTAAACCACATTTTCAACGGCGCAACAAGCTTAAGCAGAACCTTTACTTGATTTATGGTATTACCACTGTTTGCGCATTACACATCTTATTTTAATGAATTTAAAGGCCAATAAATTACTTTTAATATGCATGCGCCACACACTTATAAAGGGCAATTTAAATGCACATACCAAGAGAATTTAATTTATATCAATAATGCTGCTTTAATGAGAAATAATCGAATAATTGTCATGAATATATGTGAACTTCACATGCGTAAGTGCACATCTGCATACGCACACTCACACGCACACTCACTCACACGCACACTCACACACACTCAAACACACATAATTACACCCACGGAGGACAATTTAATTGGGGTAAGTTTTCTGAATAATGTTTCTTTTTTTGTTTTTGCATTTCCAGTTACATTTCCTTTGAAATATCCTCACTGAGTTTTTATTAAATTTATACGTTTGAGTTTTAAATTAATTACATTTTTTAAAGTGTCCTTTTATTTTAAATTTGGCAAACGTTATGTTATTTTTTGTTAATGTCTTCAATTTTGTAATGGTCGTTTAGAAGTGCCATCCATTGGATGTTTTTGGTACTATTTAACTGTGCTAAGCTTTAAGCTCAAACATTTTCAAACATTAAAAGCTACCGAAAAGCTTCCTTGGTATTAAGCTTTTCTTTTTTGTTTTGAGCTTGAATCCTTGTTAATAACCATATTTACAGTCATGGCTAAAAAAGTGTTACTAAATATTATATTTAATATACCTATTCAGCATTACCATTTATGCTATAAATATTGCCAAATTTCAATCTGTCTGTTTGTAAATGTCTTTTTGTTACAGCGGTTAGAAAATGCTTTGTTTTCATATATTTCTATCATATCTCCTACAATTTTAAGGCTATAAAGAGCGGCAACCGCTACGCCCACCTCCACCGCGCCCAGAACCCCGATGATAAAAATGTTAATGGGTATATATTCCGCAGTTTTTGAATTAAAACCGTTATTGATATTTTGAAAAGTATATATCGATAGATCCGCATATCTACCACAATTTAAAAGATAGAGCTACCAAATTTGGAAGGTAACCGCCTCCAATAATCAGCATATACATTTTCGCACACCCACAGAAGCTTCGATCGTAGTAAGCTTCCACAATTTGTAAACTGCAGTCATTAAATTTTAGAAGTATCTTACTGGTGACTCCCCTAAGAGATCGATCAAAAATTATGGACCACACCCACTGCCGCCTCCAAAAAAAATAAAAGCTAATATCTCAAGCAAATTGAGAGCTTTTACAACCTTCCCCAATACCAAAATCCAAAATAGAATGTTACATTTATACTTACCTATGACCTATGCTTCGTTTTCAATTATTTCAGCTTTATCAGCACACGTAAAATTAAATTTAAAATATCCACTTATGATTTACAATTCTCTTAAGGTGTTAGTAAATAATTCTTTGAATTATTTTATTTTATTTTCTCCTCTTTTGCCACTTGAATACCTTTTGGCAAATAGTCAACAAACGGCACAGATATCGATTCAGAATGTGAGTTTTTTCAGTTGCCGTTTTGCAATTGAAACCTTTAGAATTTTCTCTGGCCCGGAGGTATGGGATGCTTCACATTGGCTTTGTTGTTTTTGTTTAAGTTGTTTTATCAATTGCATAATGCATGAGTAACGGTCACTAATACTTGCAAACTCTGTCATCTACCAGACGCTGGTCATATGAATATTCAAGTCGTTGCACACACGCACACACACACACACACATATCTAGATACTAAGAGCGTAAGTGCTGACAATACTGCCAATCGTCACAAGGATGTCAATGCTAGTGCATGTCCTGTATGTGTTGCATTCGTCCGTCCGTCCGTCCGTCAGTCCGTCCGTCTGTCCATCCGGCCATCGTATGTGCTAAATGGTCGATAGTAGTGTCCAGCATTTAAGTGGATTTCAGTCCTTTTAGTATTTTATAGGTTTGCCCATGTTGAAGCCTTTGTATCTGGGTGAGACAATTTTGCCATTGATGATATTTGCTTTGGTCTTGTCTTTGCCTTTTCTTCCATTGTTGACATTTTAATTAGTTGCATAATGGCAGATATATACTTAGTATCTCAACACGTTGACTCTGTCTTGCCCTCCACCCACCCCAACACCCCTTCTCTCTTTGCCATTTGCTTTGCCTTGTTGTTTGTCAGTTAAGTTTCACCTTTAAGCGGGAAATAACTGTGGCAAGTGTAAAAATACGATGTTGATTTGGCCAACAAAAGTTGCCAAGTCAGCTATTTTCATTGACTAATGAAGTGAATCCACGGACGGTTTCTTTGGGTTATTTACTTCAAATTAATCAATATGTATGGAAATTGGTAGAGGTTTCTTTAATTAAGTTAAAACATAATATTTTGTTACACATTAAATGTCGTATTCTTGGAAAATATAAGTAAACTTATGCGTGAACAACCAAAATTTAATTTTTGTTTTGATAAATGTGCATGTTTGATTGTCATTGGAAATCTAATTATAAAATTCGTTGAAGGCTATCGATTTAACATGCAGTTCAATATCAAAAATAGCTACATATGTTTTATAAAAGAAATTTTATATATTCCTTTCAATGCAGGCCATGAAAATTGCCAGTTAGCATTTCTTTATATCAATCTAATATTTTTCTTATATATATATATATGTGTGTGTGTGTATACTAACACTTTTTGCTAGAGTACACAAAAAAATCGAATGTCACTTTTGCCTGATGACTTTTCTGTGTTTTTCTTAGTTTGTGCATATTTTTTATCCTTTTTTCATAGGAGTACAACAACATCGGTTTTTTCAAGGCCAAGATTGTGTAAATAATAGTTGTTTTTGCCTGCCCAAAGCTTGGGTAACGTGCATGTCCATAAATCATATGTTGTCCATCATCAGTCAAGGACACCAGCAGCCAACACAAGCCCAATCAGCCTGGTCAGCTTGGTCAGCCTGGTCAACCAGGCCCCGTCTATCTTCATGCTGGTCAAAAGGTCGTTAAATGCGTTCTGGCGCCTACAAATGCCAGCATTTGTCAACGTCTGAAACAGTCAAGCTGGTAATAAGCTGTCACATATCATAATGAATTACTAGAAAAAGATGCTTTTAGTGGCTAATCAACCAGTTTAGACAGCTTTATTTTATACCAATAAAAAAATTAAGTAATATTATTAGTAAGGCACTTTAAGAATATTATTCTGGCCAAGAAAGCAATTATTGATTGGAGAGAGCATTTCTATATATAGATGGACATTGTGTGTGCTTCAGAAACTTGAATGTAAGTCAAAACCAAAAGCAATTTACTTAAGTTAAAGCGCTCAAAGTGCCGACTGAGCCAAATGGATGAATATCTTTTTGTTTTAACGCCATTCAAGGGCGGCATAAAATAAATGAAGATGCCAGCAGTGAGTTTTCACTTGAAAAGATAAATTAACCAAAGTGGTGCAGTGAATTAGGCCTAAGCCTACCAAAAACTCAAGCGAATCCAGACAAAAGCTCTCACGCCTAATTAAAAAGCCAGCAAAACATGAAATGAAAGTTGGCAGGATGGCAACATTAAGACCAATTCGCATTTGGCTTGGGGCTCGGATGGTCACAGGGGTCACGCCCACTGGATGATATCACAAGTCGTTTCAATATGCGATTGCAAATGCCAAAGTTGATGCCAAAACAATTATGGATTTGTATTTTGGGCAAGTTGTCTGGGGATTAGAGGCGAACAGATTCAGCCAGAAGTGACTTCAATTTGCCACAACATTTCTAAGCTTGAATGCCTAAGTCGGAGATTATCATAAGACTTATTATCAAATTTGGCATTGTTTGAAGATTAAGGAATGTGAGAATGTTTTGCTACTAATTACAAATGGATTTTTGTTGTTCAAAAATAAATCCTCAAGCACGTAGACGACGAACTTTGCGATTCCACGTTGAGCTGGCTTAAACTGTTACAGAATTATGAGATTTACGCGGTGGTTTATTAAAGCAATCAAGATGTACTTAATTTAATCGATTTTGATTACTTTTAGAATCAACTCGGATCACACAAAACTTTAACTATGATGGGTTCCTGGTTACAGGGATTTAGAGAGACATAAGCCGGCGAACGTGATGGAAAAATTTGGGGCTAAGAGGATTCTAAAAGGACGATAGAAAATAACTTGGAAATATAAGAAATGTAACTTAGATAAAAAAATGTTCCGCAAATAAGCATTATGTATAAGCCAAGTAAAATTTTATTTATTTATTTAAGCAAGTTATTTGGAAGATAAGTCTTAGAAACTCACAGGTATCTTTATATGACACCGTAGTCTGAGAAGACAACTAGCTAATCTAAACACAATCAGGAATTAATTAAGTTTTATGACAATAAAATGGATTCATCAAAGCCAATCAAAGAAGAATCTTTCAACACCATACAAATTCTAGAATTGTGTTAGAGTCATTTTTAATAGAAGAGTAGGCAAAGTAGCAAAATAATAGTTGTATTAATGATTTTTATATACTTTTCACTGTCAATCAATATTTACATTTAATTTCGTTCAACGCATATTTGTTTAAATTTATTTCAAATCTTGCACAAATTGAATTTCACTGACTAAAACCCAGAATTTGATTAATGACCGGCTAATTAGCGGTTTTCGGTTTAGGAATCATACACCGCTGAAACGAGAGGTTTACATGTTTTTGCAAATGAGTGAAATTACAAATTAGCTAGTATAAATTAATTAAAATGTGGACTGCTTAATGAGGGCATTTCGACCTCACATTATATAATCAAATGTCGGTGCTCGGAGTTTGCGTGTGTGTCGAGCGAAAGGATAACAATAATATGTCAACAACAGTGCGTGTGTGTAAGTGTGTGTGCATGGTGTATGTGTGTAAATGTATGTGTGCAGAGAGACAAAAGGGACACAAGGACGCGTGTGCCGAAGTGTCCATAATTTAGGATATAAGCACTGTAAATGGGCACAAGTTCATAAATTATAGTCCTTGCCGGCCAAGAGGCCTGAAATTTATGGAGCTGTTTGTTTTGAATTCGAGTTTTTCTTTTTTTTGTGTCAGCTGATATGTAATTAAGACCATGCGAAGTGCTTAAAAGCTTACAAACACATTCAGGTTTTCATCCCCACAACATTTTCGTATATTATTTCAAAAATGTCAACTTGTTCGAACTTTACATCCATCACACTCCAAACACCCTCTTTATGTTTTTCCGGTCTGGTCTGGTTTTGTCTAGGCCCCGATTATTTCCGGTGACCGCGTCCACAATTTTGTCCATTGGCAGCAAACATTTTGGTTTAAGGACATGCGGTCAAACTGAAATGCTGGCCGTTAGCACAGAGGACGGCCAACGCCAACCAACTGTAAATAACAGGCAGCACGGGAAAGAGCATAATTTAAGCTTATCGCTAGATTAATAGAAAACAAAGTAACTAAAACCAATAAGCAGATACAGTTTTCAAAGAACATTCAATGGCCTCTAAAATCGGCTCTAAAAATACAAGTATCATTGAAATTCGTGTGGCAATCTATATATATAAGATATTCATGCCCCCAAAATTGTCACAAAGGATACACATACACATACAATTTGAAGCAAACACACACATTGAAAAATTGGCATGCAATTGGCAGCAGCCCAATGGCAAATGTCAACCAACACTGGTGTCAGGCTCTTTACAATTTTTTCTTTTCTATTTTTCTTTTTCTATATTTGATGTTGTTACTCGAACAGTGGTGGCTGAAGTGGCGAGCAGCGAAGCAAAATGAAAAATAGGTGAGTCTCGATGATATTGATGAGCATTCGCCTATTCACTTATAGGGTGTCCACTGTCAAATGTTAATCGATTTTGATATAGGGTCAATATGCTATAAGGAATTTAGTTCAAATAATGGAATAGCATACAAATGCGTTGAAAATCTTAATAAGAAAAGCAGAAAAGTAATATGAGAAATATGTCAGTTTATTATTATTTATATATTTATTTATGTATATCATCATTCGTCTATACAATTTTAGCAAGTTCATTGCTCAAAATCCATTTTAATTGGACCAAAAGATGTAAATACTTTCGTTACTAATACTTAAAAGAAATATCATATTTAAAAACGCATCCAACTAACAAAGCGTTCGCTTCTTATACTTAAAAGAAATAGTTTTTTATCGGCAATTTTCAATTAAATTGTGTAATCTAAAAGATTGGTAACAAAAGAAAACTTTGATCAAAACGATATATCAAGTGTCACTTCTTACTTCTCAAAGCTGCTCCGATTTTTATAAGAAATCATCGCCTATATTTTCATCAATTTAATTTAGCTCTCTTGAAATAATTGAATTAACTGCATCAAATGTTTTCTAAGAAACACCCTTTGCCTAACCGGTCTTGAAATTTTCACTGCTGTTTTATTTTTCTATCATTTTCTTGATTATCAATTCGATTTTTATATGCATGGCCCAGAAACCAAGCGCATATTGTTCGGGAAAACAAGAAAAAGGACATTGCAAAAAAACAAAAAATAAGAAAAGGTGGCAAAACTTTTTAACAGCTAAAAGTTTATGAAATACTTCGAGGCGCTTCGGTTCGATTGCGTTGCAATTTTTTTTTGCCTTGCCAGTTATTCGAGTGGCTTTTTTTCCTCACCATTTTTTTTTATATTTTTCGGTTGTGTATGTATGAGTTGTTCGCACCGCTTGGGTGCTACTAATTAGGAATTCAGTTAACTTTCCAGTTAGTTATTAAAGTGTAATCAGCATCAAAGGATGTGCCTTAAGTGTGCGACACTTATGCCTCGCAGTCTTATCACTTGCGGGCCACTGAGCGACTCATAAATTTCATGCAAATGAAATGCAAGCAAGTCAAGTTTGTGCGCCTTAACATGCCATCTTGGCATAGACACCCAAAAAGTGTTAGGACATCTAAGTACGCCACACACACACACGCACATAACACACAGCACATACAAACACGGACTCATTTTTATGGCAGTTGCGTGATGGCATCAACCACAAATTATGCTCATTATGATGTAGCAAGAAAGAGCACAGGGCTTTCGCTCGGGTTGCCCTCAAAAGTATGCTATGCGAAATAAAAATGCCTGCTCGTAATTAAGCCTACCTCAGTGCAAAAAAGACAAGGTGTGTCTACGGAAGTCTAAACACCCTTGCCAACTTACAGAACATTCGCATAACAGTTAGAAACCTAAGTCTTAAAATTCATCTTTAAAGCATTTTTTTAATAAAATACAATAAATTCTTACGATTTTTTTTTCCAAAGTCATTATTATAACACAGAAGGAATTTATGTCGTATTTTGTTAATTTCATTTTTGATAAAGTAAATAGATAATGTTAAGATGATTAAATTTTATAATAACCTTTTCAAGATTTAAAAATATTTCATTTCAACGCAAGGAGCAGCAGATATCTCATTATTACACAACTCTTAAACAACCATAAAGTTTCGTATACTAAAAGTAGATTAGGCTCTGGATATATATAAATATATATATAGATATATATATATATTTCCTGCTTTAGGCAAAAATAAGTATTTATAGGATCCTAGCATGTTTCTATGATCCCGAAAGGAAACTTATTCACATTTAACCTTCTTCTTCTTGAAAACAAAAGGCTCTGCTATGCTCTCTCCTGGCACAGACAAGAGCACCTTTTACCCCGTTTTTGTGTTTAGCAAACTGCAGGCAACTGCACTAAAAGTGTCCTTCATATTTTGATCCTTGTGCAGCGGCAGCTGTTCTTGTTGTTGTGTTTAAAAGTAAAACGCTGTTGAGTTCATTAAAAATTTGACTAAGTGCGTTGTCATCATCATCATCCGTGCGACTGCCCTTTATGGCCCGATCCCATCCACACCTCCACTCACTCCCAGGCACTTGTTGTCCGACATGTCCTTATTGCTGCTGTGATGACGAGAGCCGTGCCTGCGACAGGCATATACTTCAACTTTATGTATAAATATATATATAAATATATATATATATATATATATATATATATGTATGTATTTTTGTGTGTTTGTAAGGATGTGTGCGTGTGGAAAATGTTTCGCCAGCAAAATATGTTATTTTGTGCTGAGCTTAGTAGAAAAATAAATGATTTTTCACGAATCTGCTCCGAATAATTCCCTGCAGCCTAATTTGGATTTATGAAGCATTTAAGAAGCGATACCAACGGAATTTAATTATTCATCGTATTAAGAGAGCTTAGCGGTAATTAATATGCAGCGATGCTGAATTTCACATTAAAATTAGCAATTGAATTACAATGAAATGTGTATAAATGAAAACATGTAGCTATAAATATTTAAATATAACTTGCAGTGTGTCACGTGCAATTGAAAAAGCAATTAAGGATTTCATTTTTATTATTTATAGGCATAAGAATTAAATTAATTATTTTTCAATTAAAAATTCAATACATTCGTTGATTATGTATATAAACAAAACAATGGTGCTGATTAACTGAGAGTTGTTTAGTATAAAGTCATTTAAAGTGCTTCGAATCTGAGATTTAAGCTGAACTTTTCTTGGGGGACATACATGTGTGAATATTAAGTAATCAAAAATTCGAAAATGTAAATTATTATTTAATTAAATTAATAAATTAATTCATGTACTCTTTTGTGACTTAGTTTTTTATTTTTTAATGCTAGCTTCAGGTCAACCTTTTTCTTTAATATATACTTCATTATATTTGAAGTCCAGCGAAGAACATATGAATTGGTTAGACTTATTAATTAGATTAATCTACCAATGAAAATCAAAATTTAATTTTCAATTTGTACATATGTATATTGTTGTATAATATACACAAACATTTACTCAAGCCAGAAATTGAAATAGACCTCTTAACAAAATATTGAATTGATTCAACATATATAAAAAGAATAATAAAAGTTATCCAAATAATGCCATCGACTGCCAAGAAAAACACTTAAATACTACGCTCTCGAACAGAGCTCTCACATTTTGTCTCTTAGCAAAAAGTTTGGCTCTCTGTTGTGAATATGCGTCGCAAAGCAAAACAGGCAATAAGAAGCAGAACAGTTGGAATGCCGTTGTATGTGGCAACACAAGCGGAATCCCTCATGACAAAATCAATAGGAACCTAAACAGCTGTGCCGCCCGCCAATGCAAACGTAAACAAGCAAATGGACGAATACTTAGAAAGAGCGACAAACACACACATGGAGAGGGAGAGAGAATGGGTGTGTGTGTAAGAGAGCGGTACTATAAATAGGGCAAGATTTGAGAACGAGTGGTTCTCTTTACGCTCGCAGGCTGGGTCAGGCAACATTCCGTACATTTTCCGTTTTTCTACTTTAGTCAGACGCAGCTCTTCAACGTTGGCGGTAGCCGAAAATCAAACGGAAAACTAAACGTCGCTGACACACAAACACAACACTCACTCACTCATACACATACACACACATCTCACCCAAACACACACACACAGCGAGATACGCACGTACACAGTGACAGTGTGCCATATGTGTAATCAAAACGAACGGCCCGCACTAAGAACAAAAGTTTATATATAGAATATTGTACGCACAGCTGAGGGAAAAATAAATTCGGTGTGCAGCTGAAAATAAATTAACGAAAACTACGAAGATTTTTCAGTTTTTGTATCTTGGTATTTTTACATATTTTGTATGCAATAAATGGAATATTACGCATACGCCGCGTGTGGTGAAAAATAACTGGCGAGAAAGTCTGCGTCTGGCGCCAGCGTCAGCGTCGCTGCTGACGTCGCGACTCCACCCAAAATTGTATACCAAATTTGGTAGCAAACAGTAGTTGCTCTTGCTCAAATGTTGCATTGGTGCATCGGTTAATGTGAAAACTGTGCGTGTGCGTGTGTGTTTGTGCAACGGCAACAAACAAAATTGAAAAATGCTAGAAAAATGTTTGGTTCATGCGAAAAGTTGATGACACATTTTGCTGTCATTTTGACCGCATTTCTCGTCTCCCAGCCGCTGTTGTTGTTGCTAATCTGCGGTCCGCCAACGACACCGCATGGCAACCGCGCATCATCATTCTCCACATTTCTGGTGCAAGCCTCCGCCGCGGATGAAGCGTAAGTTCCGAACAAATATTATCTATCATATCATCTTTACTCTTGGGCTTCATCGGGGCGCTCAATTGTTTTTGACGCGTTCAAAACAAGTCCATTAATGGGCGTGTTCCCATCATTATCATCATCAACATTCTGCTCATCGCCATCTTAGTCCTCGTTGTGCTCGTCGCGTTGTCGACGTCGCTCGTTAATTTTTCGAACATTTTATGCTAATTTTTTTGGCAGCCACCAACAACTCACGTTTCTTATCGAATACCCTGCGAGTCATGAGTTCGGCATGTACGCTATATCTATGTGTAGAGTGTATATTAAGAGCAATACATAGGCGAATAAACAAATTAATCTTTTTAATAAAATTAAACATGAATTCAGCTTTTAATAAAGTTCCAAAAGCAAACCACTTTAAAAGTTTAGTTGGTCATTTGACAGTCAGTCGGGATAAATTTGTTTTATTCTGTCAATTAAATGGAACAAACTTATTCTGCGTAAGGTATGCAATAACTTGTTAGCCAAATTCGAAGTCTTTGACATGGGAATACTTTTAGGGCCTATTCTATAAAATACAAATTTGTGCGTCTTACTTTGGTGTTTCACCTTCATGGAATGCTGGTAGACATTCCTTAATTAAGAAAATTTGTACCTGTATGGGAGATGCCATCTTCTGACAATTACATATTTTTGTACAATTTCATAATTTCCATCATACCCATTTTAAATAGATATCATTGTCAACGTAGCAATGAATAATCTCATACTTAAAAATAGATAACTGTTCATCTTAGCAAGTTTTACCAAAATGTTATCTGTTTATTTTCAATCTCATTCACTCAAATCAACTAACTTTTCTTATAGCCTTGTTTGTAGCGTATATCGCAGTCGTCTACGCATATGTGTATTATTCTCATTGCGTTTTTCTGTCCTGTGCGCTTTGCGTGTTTACGCGTTTGTCTTTTGTTTCGAATTTTCATTTCATCGCGTGAGTATATGAGCTGTGTATGTGTGTGTTAGTTTCTGAATGTTGTGTGTGAGTGAGAGAGAGAGTGCGTCAACGTATTTGCCTACAATTTCAGCTACTGCCGCCGTCGACGACAACCTTTTTTCAGCCTGTTTTTGCTGCTGGTTTTGGGCCTTTACAATTTCGTAAGTCACATAAAAGAATTATTTGTCTGGCATGTTGACTTGGGGCCACAGCAGGTACTACAGACGTCTATTACGCGTAATGCATATTTTATTAGGCATTTTGCAAGCCCGCCTAAAAGTTGACGTTCTATTCATTTGACGCCAACCTTTTGGGGTTTGCAGGGAGTCAGGTTTAGGGAGCGGGGCTTCAGGTAGTTTAGGTAACTCAACCAGTCGCTGCTGGGCAAACAGGCGTCAGGCTACGGGCGAAGCAAATACAATTAGGAAATGTAATTAAATCAAATAGTAAATGTAATAACCGGCTTAGCTATTACAATTTGACATGCTGATTCTTGTGCCCTTAGAACTTAGCCGGACAATCCTTAATTTTTGGCTAATAAAAACATTAGCGTAGATTAATTTTTGAAAAATTGAGGTGTGCTACATTGCTATTTAATATGGCGAATGATCTCATAATTTTTATTAACATAATAAACATATAGTGTACGTATTTTCGGTTCATATTTTCAAATGGTAAAAGTTTATTCTCTAAAGAACCAAGCGATATATAAAAATAATTTAACTCAAGCTTCTATCCATAATTTAGTGTATAACATTTGATTTGATATTAAAAAAAAAACATTTTTATTGAATTTAAATAAGATTAAACTATTTGCCGACCAACAATTCCAAAAAAAATGCTAAGCAAACATTTTTATTGTTAACTAAGATGTAATACAGATTTTGTATATAAAATAACTAATAACTTAGATTAAGTGAGGCATTCAAATAATCTCACAAAAAAAGTTCTTAGTAATATACAATACAATACAAAAATAGAACTCTTCAAAGGCTTTTAAAATTGTAATTGACTGGCAAAAAACTATACAATTTATGATCATATGAACATAAATTGAAATCGTTTTATGTGTTTTTGTTTACTTTTTTCGCTTTGGCATTAATAGACAATGGCTATTGGCCTGGCGCACATTAAAAAAAATCAATGTAAATTGTAAGACCACCAAAAATAATCATTAAAAAAGAAAATTAAATACAAACACAATGTAGAAAAGCAAAATAAAACACTTGGCAACCCAAAAGCAGAAATACAATTTCCACGTTCCCAACGCCCACAACAAGCCAGACCGATTTAGAGCAGATAAGAGCGGAGCCCATTTAAAAACAATGTGAGCCAAACAGAAGTTTTCGATGAGGTTGGTTGAGGGGTGGCCAGCTGACCAGCTCATTGGTGGATGCCACAAGAGAATGGTGAATTTAATTGAACAACTCCAAAATGTAATAAAAATCTCTTTACAACTACTCGAACAACAACAACAACAACAATTAAACTTGAGAAGCGGCCAACACTTGAATGCTGCCAAGTAACGGTGTCAAAGGCAAAGCGGCAGCGGCCAAAGTACTGAATTGAAAATGGCCGCAGCAGCGCCACCGGCAGTGGCAGCAGCTACAAACGCAAAACACAAAGAGAGCGCAAACAGAGCACACACCAATTGTCAAATTGTACGAGAGATGGCAATGGTATGCGCATGTTTGCTCTGATTCCCTACATTTATCTTGAGATTCTAGGTCAGACATTTCGTATTTTCGGTGATCTGCAAATTGAATATTTGAATTTAATAAACGCTTGACACATTTATTCTATTTAATCAAATTTTCATAATTGCTATCTTATTTTAAATTAAATTAAAATAAAAATAAGGTGATAAATATATGTGTATTATTAATATATTTCATAATAAATACAAACATTATGTACACACTTATTTCTTTAACCTAAAAACAATATGCAACTTAATTACAATTTGTGTCTTATTTAATATCTTTCACACAATTCTTAAATGTTCTGTAGATCATTGCAAACCTTAATTGATATAACCTTTGTCAAGCAGCGCTCTCATTAAATTAAGAGCAATATATTTTAAGAGCATATGCAATTTAAGAGCTTTGTGTTCAACCTGCGCGCGCATTAGCTGGGCACTTGTTGATTTCTCACACTCACACACACATGCAAGCAAAGCCAAATCACAGCTGTTTCTGCCCGCTGCCTGTGAGACGACGCTGCTGCACTGCTGCGCTGCTGCTGCCAAATCAGCTTTTGGCTTGGCCACTTTCTTTGGCGCACACACACACACAGATGCTGCCCTGGGCATCCCGTGCTCTTTATCAACACTCTCGTGACAGACATGTGCGCTAATTTAATTAGTGGCCTTGTTGGGCTACTTGCACGTCGACAGGTGGTTGACATTTCGTTTTAGAAGCAGCCGTGACGTACCACTTGAGGTTGCCAGACTGCATGTGGTTTTTACAAAAACTAACGTTAATTGAATAATTTAAATAAAGTTGAAATAGTGTAGTACACAGATAACTTTAAATTAGTCAGGAATAAAGTAAACAATTAGATAGACTCAATAACTGACTGTCAATTGGCAAATAAATGTATAACTTTTAAAACTCTTACAATGCTCTGCCTAATTAATTGTGTAATAATAATAGTCATGCTAATATTTGGTGGACTTCTTAAAACTCATTTCCAGTGTTGGCAAATGGGCGACTCAGTTTGGCGACGAGCTGTTTTTGATGGCCCAAAAGATAACCAAATCGCAGCAGATCAAAGGGAAATACAAGGAGTACAACGCACGCGTCGAGCTAAAAAATGGCACCGAACTGATCAAATCGATAACGGCAAATGTTGGCAAAATGCTGGCGCGTAAAATGGACGCAGTGCGTTGCATTCAGGAGCGTGCGGAGAGTGTCAATGAGAACTTTGAGTTCAATCTAACATCCGCAGAGACTAACTACACCTATTACTCCAGCAAGTATTCAAAGTTCAATGGGAACAGTTCGGAGCAGCTAATGCCGGTGCCTAAAGAGAACGACATCTCTTACATGTATCGCGATATGATGCTAAATCCTGATACACATTTCTACAATATATCCGTGGCCACGGAGCACAGTTCGGTGCATGTGCCTTCCAATGTGTGGGACCGTGCGCCGCATGTGCTCAAAACAATTCAGTGGTCGGAACAGCTAGATGAGGTCTTCCGCCAGAACTATCAGTCGGATCCGGCTCTGTCGTGGCAATACTTTGGCTCTGACACGGGCATCCTGCGCCACTATCCTGCCTCGCAGTGGTCGGAATCGCGTGCCAATAAACTGGATGCGGACACCTACGATTGTCGCAAACGATCGTGGTACATTGAGACGGCGACATGCTCCAAGGATATTGTTATTCTGCTGGATCATTCCGGCTCGATGGTGGGACATCGACATCATGTGGCTAGGTTCACCATACGTAGCATTCTGGACACCTTTTCCAACAATGATTTCTTCACGATCTTTCGGTATTCGAGCGAGGTGGAGGGCATTATACCCTGCTTTAAGAAAGCCCTCGTACAGGCCACGCCGGAGAATATCGATGTGTTTAATACGGCAATTGCCGACCTTCCATTTCCGGAGGGTTATGCGAATCTAACGCTCGCCTACGAGCAGGCCTTCCAAATCCTCCGCAGTTACTACGTGACTCGACGCTGCAACGAAACATCCACCTGCAATCAGGCCATTATGCTAGTCACTGACGGCGTTGCCGGCAACACCACCGAGATTTTCGAGAAGTACAACTATGGCAACGGCGAGAATGGCACCTCGCGGATGAATGTGCGCATCTTCACCTACCTGCTTGGCAAGGAGGTGACGAAGGTGCGCGAGATTCAATGGATGGCATGCCTGAACCGGGGCTACTACTCGCATGTGCAGACATTGGATGAGGTGCACGAAGAGGTGCTCAAGTATGTGGATGTCATTGCCACGCCTCTCGTGCTGCAGAACGACAAACATCCGCCAACCTGGACGCACGCCTTTACGGATAAAACGGTGTGTTCACAGTTGACAACTCTAATCGCAAAATTAATTGAATGTTTCCCACATTTAGTATGATCCAAAGAACAGCACGGAACGACGACCTCGACTAATGATAGCAGTGGGCGTGCCTGCCTTTGATCGATCCTATCGCCATGAGAACAGCACCAGACGAAGAGCACGGCTTCTGGGAGTGGCTGGCACGGATGTGCCTGTAGAGGACATTGATAAGCTAACGCTACCATATAAGGTTTGTAAATTGTGTATCCTTCATCTCTTATTTTAATTGTCATATTTTCTTACAGCTTGGCGTCAATGGCTACTCCTTTGTGGTGTCCAACAATGGCTATGTACTACTGCATCCGGATCTGCGACCCATCGGCGTAAGGAGCCTGATTAATCCCTATAATTCTGATCTAAACATTTATATTTTCTCTAATCTCCGCAGTCTAATGGCAAAATGAATCCCAATTACAATAGCATCGATTTTACAGAAGTGGAACATTTGGCTGAGGATCAGAGTCCACGTCAGCCTGGTGACTCCATATTAAAAATACGAGGCGCCATGGTGCATCACGAGGCCAAAGAGTTTAAGGATATTCCGGTTAAGTTCCACTACGACAAAATGCGCCGCGTCTCTGAGGAAAAACAGGATTACTTCTTTGCACCGCTACCGAATACGCCATTTACATTGGGCATTGTTATGCCCAGCGAATATGGCAAGACCTGGATCAAGGTGGGCGATGAAGTGGATAAGAACAAACACATGAAGGTTAACATATCCGATTTTTTCATTGGCGATAACTGGAAAGTGCATCCCGATTGGTATGTTGAACAAAATAAACTACTAAAACTTGTGTAACGCATATTTTTAGGGTCTATTGCAAGTATCATTATCTGGAGGGGCACGAATTCAAGACGCCCGAAGCAGAGCTACGTGAGTTTCTCGAAAAGATGATGAAAAAGGACTGGAGATGGCCAGAACAATATGCCGAGGACGAGTCGGATTGGGATGACAAAGATGATTGTATGTAGTTGCCCAATCGCTCAAATAATCTCATCCAATTCATTAACTCAATATTTAACAGTGAATTGCGGCCGCAAAACGCTTGGAGATGATGCCTACTATTGCAACAAGGAGCTGGTGCACTTGCTCATCTTCGACGCCAAGGTAACCAACTCTAGCTATGGGGAATGGAAATTCGAGAATGAAGAAGAACGTCAGCTTATCGAACGATTTGGGGCCTCGCTGCGTTATGTGGCCACAATGAGCGGCCTCACACGCTGGCAATTCATCTATGGCGAGGTGGAGGTCGATACGGATCAGGAGTTTGGAGATTATCATACGACTGCAATCGATGAGACATGGTACAAGAGCGCCATACTACAGCATCATCAGGGTAACACCGAGAGCTTTGTCTATTCAGTGAAGTACTACAATGATCCGTTGGAGGATAGCGATGTGAAGGTCACCGCCTCACATGCGATCTTTCCGCGGGATGGCGGAAAGGAGGCGCCCGCCTGCGTCGTCGGCTTCCAATTCTCGCATGCACGCATGTGGGAGCGTTTCTTCAACATCACAGCTGAGGATAATGTGAGTAAAAAACATATAAACCGATTTGTATATATATATATAATCTTCGATAACAACACACAGTGCAACCATTGCTTACCCATTTGCACGGATGATAACGTCGATTGTGTGGTCGTTGATAACAATGCTTACATTGTTGTTGGTCAGAACATCAACACGACGGGCAAATTCTTTGGCGAATTCCATGGCGATGTTATGGCCGCCATGGAGCAGAAGGGCATCTTTCAGAGAATCGAGGTCTACGACTATCAGGAACTGTGCAAAGTGGAAGCCACAACGCCCAGCGATGGACACCATTTACTTCATGTGAGTTAATTGTTAATTGTTGGATTATAATTGTTAACGGGATAGGAAGTAATTTCAAACGGTTTTAAATCGCTTTCAGCGATTTGAATCTTCATTGATGAAAAATTAAATAATACTAGCTTAAAATCTTTGTAACAAGTCTAAAAATGTACCAATAAAATATGCATTTAATTACAATGATTTGACAAAATATATGTGCGAAAAATATAATTATAATTTTCATCAGCGCATAAGGAATAATTTATAGTTATCTTAGCCAATTTCATAGCCGCATCATCGGTTTAAAATTAAGTTGAATTTCTAAAAATTCACTAAATATTTATCCCTATTATTCAATATTAATTATTTTAAGAAAACAAACTAGCAAACCTTATGTAGGCAATTCGCAAAAACTTTTATATACTTTTTTAAACCAATAAGAATTCAGTTTTAGCCCTTTTTTTAACTTTCACATTTATATTTAACTGTTTTACAGCCGTTGAAAGTGCTGGGTCTGGCCTGGAAGTGGCTGATAGCGCAACTCTTTTTGCACTACCAAAGAGTTCAGTGGTGGGCGGATGGTGCTCCTTGTAAGTAATAAATTCCAACCCAATCAGCAACATCAACAAAATCTATAATTCATATATATTCTCTAACATTAGTTATGGAATACTTGGACAATATCGAGGATGAGTATGTAGCTGTGGGCGACAGGAATTCACCATCGGCGGCCAAGCCTAAAGAAGACGGCGAGGATGGTGAGGCCATATTTCTGGAGCCCGAACCCGAACCCATCTACAAAGCGTGCGATATGCACTCAACGCTTTATGCGCTGCAACCTGATGCCCTGATTGGCATCAATGACTATGTGGAGATGCCATCGACGCGTCCGTTTCTGGTGAAAAAGATACCCAACACGAATCTGGTACTGGTGGTTGTCAATGTGCTGATGCCATCGCGCAATGTACGCCTCACCACCGAACCTCAGCCCATAACCGACTACGAAGAGGAATTTCCCTGCTACAAGCTCAACATGAGCTTCTACGAGCGGAGACGCATCGAAGAGTGTTACACGGAACACGAGGATGTAAGTGAAAGACAGATAGTAATAAAAAAAAAAATATATATATATCATTTTATATCTCTATTATGATGATTTTAGGAGGAACTGTTCACCTATTGCGGCAATGCCTCACGGCTGAGTCTGACGCTGCAGCTGCTGCCGCTGACCATTATTTTGATGTTTTACTTGACGCGCTGCTTTATGCGCATCTAGTTTATACAATCTATATATATATATACATATATATACTATATATACCTATGTACTATTGCGATCTGTTTGTTTTTAGATTGTAATCTATTATGTAGTACAATTCTAGTCGAATGTTAAACAATAACAACAACAAAAATGAGAAACCAACCAAAACAAAAAGGCACAATCTAAAAAACATCTTAAGCATGTTTAGCAACAACAATTTCAACTTTTAGACTTACAAAATACGCCAAATGTTAGGAAAATCGTTTTATCCTACAAAATAGTAAACAAAAATTAGTAGTTAAGCAAGTCAAAAGAGCCCCTTTAATTATATTAGTATTCCTTTAATTTCCCCCATTATTTTGCTCTTTTGACTTTTTACCAAAATCTTGTAAGAAATATTAAGTTTTTAATATATGCATATTATTTGATATGCATAAACTAAGTTAATATCCCACGTTACGGTAACGATTCTTATAGTTTAAAAATGGTAAATCATATGCCAAATGTTGACGAGAAACGAATGAAACCAAAAATAATTCAAATGACAATTATTTTTGTAATTTTATAAAATTTGTTGATTTTTAAATGAATAATTGTAAACTTACGACACACAGAGAAACAACACAATATAAATATTTTGTCCCTTTGCCCAATCGAATAATATATGAAAGTCCCTCTAAATTCATTAGCTTTTCGTAAACAATCAAAATAATTTTAAATGATTAAGATCGATACGTATAATATATTATATATATATTTAATGTATGCAAAAAGTTTATATAGATATTTGTTAATGGCTATTCAAAGTTTATATATGGTTTTGTATATGTATTTTAATATGTACCAAGTATTTGTAACGATTTTATTGTATTTTGTAACAATCGTATCTTTGTTAAACGCTCGCACACTCAACATACACACACAACTTGCACTAAATTCAAGACTTTAACTTTGGAGTAACCAAAGTTGAAACACGCTTGCCAATATATTATTTGAATGTTAAAGAAAGGTCTGTAAACAAAAATTGAAAGACGACATTTTGGAGTATTCCGTAGAAGATCAACATTCGAATGAAACTTTTGAATTTCCCACAGATTTATGTACAAGAAAAACAGATCCAGCGATCTTAAGAGTATGTTCGATTGATGTCCCTTTAACCAATAATATATTTTGCAAGTGTATTCAAAATAGGACCACCTGAAAAGTATGCAATACTATTTTCGAGAAACTCAGTTAAGTTGCACAAAACTAATAACTTTAACTATACCGATTGTTTTTAGCTAAACAAAATTCTGCAACATTTACACGAGCAACAAAAAGAAAAAAAAAACAGACCAGAAACCAAATACCAAAAAAAAAACCTAATTGCCTTTGTATCGTATTTCGAAACATTTTATGAATTTATGCATAGAAAAGTAGAAGGAAGCTAGAACAAAGTGGAGAGAAGTGTTTTAAATTCAGTTTCTTATCGAATTTGAAACATTATTGAAATCAAAATGAAGACGGAAATTTTAAAAGCAAACAGTTAACTATTAAATGTAATTTACAAAAAAAAAAAAAAAAAGTAAACGAAAAAAACTAATTAAATGTTTATATTACAAATACTAATATAATATTTATTTTTTGGAGTGTTTAAACGTTGTAAGATGTAATAAATGACTAAAACTAAACATAATGAAATGATTTACATGGATTTCAAATACAAGACGATAATATCGCCATGCCATGTATACACATTAAATATATAATACCGAAAGTCCACTAAACTTAACACCCCGTATAATAATATTTGATAATAGTAATATTAATTATAAAACTTCATTAACAAATTCAATGCATTAGTGACAAAATTCGTATGCAAATTTGATGTTTAAAACAGAAACGGTTTAAAACTGATACAATATGAAACTAAAATAAAAAAGGAAAAACATTTTACAGCTAATAAGAAAAAAGACCAATAAATGTTTAAATAATAAACGATAGACTCTTGATGGATGGCATGTGGAAGAATGTTACTTCATAATTCTATTTTATATTTTACAGGAGCTCAAACTGAATAATGAAATACGAAGCAAGTCAGAATTAAGACTCGCTAGTGGTAAGCACCGCCTTGAAATAATCGCTGTCCAGTTGTTTAATATCCTTGGCAAATTGTGCCACAAGCTGTGTGAGATCCTCCACATTGATATCGGTGTTATTGCCAGCCGTTGATAACTGCTCTATGGCCACTTGTATCTTGTCCAGCAGCGCTTTGTCCTCTTGACTCTGCTTGCCAGCATGCTCGTCCTCGAATTCATTGTACACCTCCTGGGCATTTTGCACCACATTTTCCGGAAAATTGGCCAGACGTGCCACTTGTATGCCAAAACTCTTTTCCATGACACCAGCTCGCACCTGATACAACAACGTAAAGTTATCCTTATCGGCCACGGCGGCCATATGACAGTTTTTAACCGTCGGCAGCGTTTCGGCCAGCTTGGTTATCTCATGGAAATGAGTAGCAAAAAGTGTAAAACATTTTGTCTCTTTTGCCAGATGCTCGGCTATGGACCAGGCAATGCCGCAACCCTCATAGGTGGATGTTCCACGTCCCAACTCATCGATGATGACCAGTGATTTATCCGTAGCTGTCTGCGGTTTATAAAATTATATTATATATGTGTCTTATCTGTTTATATATATTTAAAACCACTAGTTCAATTTTGTATCCAATCAGTTTGCTCACGTACCCTTATAATGCCGGAAGTTTCAATCATTTCCACCATAAACGTGCTTAGACCTTTGATAATATTATCACTTGCACCTACGCGTCCCAGTATGGAATCAACCATGCTAATTGTGGCCATGCTACAGGGCACAAAAGCACCGATATGGGCCATTAATACAGCTGTGCCCACGGAGCGTATGTACGTGCTCTTTCCGCCCATATTTGGACCAGTTATGATGAACATATTACATTTATCTATAAAAAAAAGAAAAAAATTAAAGTGCATACAAAAATTTCAACTGCGTTGGCAACGCACCTTTTTCGAAAGCAACGCTGTTGGCTATAAAGCTGACGTGCTCCTGCAGTTCCAGGCACGGATGACGCACGTCCTCGAGCAGCAGCTGACCAGCGCCCTCGGGCAACATCTTGGGACGCACATATGGCGTCGGAGCGCAACGCGCTGCTGTGGCAAAACTGACCAGGCAATCCAGCTGGGCCAGTTCATTGTTAAGCGAAGTCAGCGGAGCTGCATAGCCAACAGCCACCTGGATAATTTCATCGACAATGGACTGTTGCTGCTCCTCGTAGCGTGTGCGACAGCTGGCAAACTCATCCGCATAGCTCTCCAGTTTGTCGGAGGTGAAGCGAACGCCGCCCTTAATTACATCCACAATTCGATAGTTTTTATTCTTGCGCAAAACCGAATCATCTTTAAGTGTAGTACGAAAATGATAACCCAATTTGGCCACATTCTCCAACTTTATCAGCTTGCTGTCCAGATCGAGCTCATCGCAGCACTTGCTTTGCAGCCGTTCCATTTTGCTGTATAACTCCGACATAGTCTGCTGCAGCTCCATAAGGCGACTGTCAAAGGAGCCCTTGACCAAATATTCGCCTTTTTCAATGGCCTCAAAGTCTACGACTTGTTCTACCATCTGCTTAAGGCCAGTTAGATCCTCTAGGAAGCTCTTAAACGGCGCACATAGAACGCTCTGCACTGTGCTATTTTCCAAACCCAAGAGTAGTTGCAGAATCTTTGGCGTGCGCAAGATGACCTGGTAGATGCGGAACAGATCCTGCAGGCTGGCCTTGCGACGCATCAGTTTCTTGGTGAGCATTAGAATATCTGGTATGCGCTTCAGATAGTCCTGACTGAGCGTGTCCAGCGTCTCGTGTGACTCCAACAAGCACTGCACAATGTTGTGGCGGTCGTTGAGTATGTCCAGGCTGCGCAGCGGCTGCTTCACCCACTGCGACATAAGGCGATGACCCTGGGGCGTTCGGCAATGATCCACTACACCTAGTAGGCTCTGCCAGCGATACGAGGGCATCGATGGATGCGTGCCCGGCTTGGGCATAATATTTAAAGCGGCCACAGCAGCAGAGTCCAAGTGCACAAATCTACAAAGCAAAAAATAAAAATAATTACATGTTAAACATACTTAATAAAAACTATAACAAAAAATATACATTTTCAAAAAGTATTTGATGCTAACAAGAATAATTATTTGCATACGAAATGTATTAATTTAAATAATTGAGAGTAAGTTTAAATTATCCAATTTGGAAAATTGCTGAAAAAATTTAAATAAATTAATTTCTTTACAGCATTGAATAACTTTTGAAAATTTATCTACATTTCTAAAAATATACAAATTTAAAACGCACCGTTTTAGATCCAACTGCCTCAGCTCGTAGTGACCCAAATTGCCGGCATCATTGACCAAATCCAAATATTTTATGGCCATGCGCAGTGCCTCGGCAGCTAGCTGCATTTGCAGCTCCTTCAGCCCATTGGCGTCCTCCTGTTGACCCTTGGAAAAGCGCAGCAGCCGATTCAGATCCTGCAACAGATTATTGCGCTCGGCGGCGCTGCTCCGCTTGGGTACGGTGATCATCACGCCATTGCGCTCCAGCAACGCCTTAACAGCTGTATATTCACCGTCAGCTGACGGCAGCAGACACTCCTTGGGACCCAGCAGCACCACAGTGGCCTCCAGTTCCGTAAAGAAATCATCGTCCACAAATTCCAACAGCTGAAATGTGCAATCATTTTGCTCGACGGCTGCAACGCCTACCCGCCGCATAGCACCGCCCTCCAGCTTCACCTGCAGCGAGATTATGATATTGCCCACTAGCACCTCCTTGTTCGCGAACAAGATGTCCTCGAATTGAAGCAGGTTGCCCGGCGAACCGCGATATTCCAGCATCCATTCTGGACGTTTAACATAAACCTCGACGCGCAGATTACGCACTAGCAACAATTCTCGCACGGCCAACTCAAAATTAGATTTGGACATCGCAACATACTGCAGCGTCTCCTGTTTATCGTCCTTCAGCAGGGGATGCACATATGCCATCGATTTGTAAACGATTTTGGCCACCTGCTCGCAATCATCGGCGCCGTGCACGGTGTAACAATCAGTTTGATCGTAAAATCGCACCGTCGAACTTGGTTTCTAATGGGGCCAATGCAATCGAATATGTAAATTTGTAAGTAGCTAATAAATGAATAAGCATAGAGCAACTTACCTCGCCCAACTTGTTGTGGAACTTGATGAAATTGCGACGTGCATTTGTGTCTATACGAGCAAAGCATTAGCAAATTATAATGTAAAGTATGCGATAATTGAGGCTCACCTAAATGCAGCACCGGCTCCTGTCTGCTAACAATAGTTTTTCCTTCCATTATATGGATTTAATGTATAGTTTTGAGTCAACTTTAAACAATTTGCCAATTCACGCGCCACTTTAGCAGAAAGACGCAAATAAACCAGTGTTGGTCAGCATCAAAAATCGAATCAAAGCAGCTGCCACTCAAAAAGGTAAATAGTGGAATGACACTTGTTGAAATTTACAAACTAATATATCCCTGGCATATATATATATATATATATATCAAATGAACATATTACTTTAAATAGAAATAAGAAATTTATCCAAATAATATGTAGATGTCTTACCAAAAATTAATCTCTACGCCTCTCTGAAGAAATCAAGATTTCAGTTGAAATTTGCTACATTCACTGTATATTTCAGATAAAATTGTTATAATACGCACTAAAAACTATAACTTGTTTACCTTAACCGAGATAACACTAGTAAAAATGTACATACATAATCATATTTGAGACATATTGCTTATAAATAATACATCTGGCTGAATTTAAATCGATTCATTGCGTTATTTTTTATACAATACTGTTCTTAGCATTATCAGTAGTTGCTATTAAAAAAACATGTTCTGGAAAAATACTGACTATGTGGAAAACTTAATACACATTCTTCAACTTAAAGACTAACTTCAGTCTATTTCATATTGCACGCTCCGCTCACAGCGCCCTGTCAACCTTTGATTGTGGCTGCTCTGGTTTCATCACAACAATATCCCAGGCACCACCGATGCCGTCCGCCTTCGAGCATAGATCGAGGCTAATGCTGGCGCCCACCTCGGCCGACGAAGCACGCAGGCAGGTGCCCTTGGCCATGTTGTAGACGGGGCTGTTGGAGTTGCGCGTGTGGCGCCACTGCTGATCGCCCAGCATCTCGTGACACTTGTTGAGAATGACCAAAGTATCTAGTGCCGCCTCCAAGCACAGCAACTTATCCAATATGATCTCCGACTTCTCTGTCTCGTACCATAGCTGATTGGGTGCATGCTGCCGGCACAGCTGCAACGTCAGCGAGCTGCCCTTCTTCCAGAAACCCTTGACTTTCGGTGAGACGACGGCGGCGCAGAGCTGTGTCCCCGACAGACGCATCTGGAAGGAGTCGAGGTAGTTGCGTTTGCGCGAATGCCAAGGCTGGAAAACTGGCGCCGACACCGGCTTCTTGGACTCCTCGCCCGGTACACGCAGCTCGGGATAGACGTGCTTCAGATACCACCCAAAGTTCTGGCACTGCAGACGTTCGCGTAACTGCAGCCGGTCGCTAATGTCGCCAAAATCATAGTGTTTCGGGACCTTTTCGAGCTTTAGATAGTACTCCTTGTATGTGTCCATCCAGACATGGGCCAATCGCATCGAGTTCTTGAGCATGGTGTTGGCACCGTCGGGCGCCGTGTAGGGACGACGCTTGCGAAAAATGTGCCCCACCCGGGAGCATGGCACAATCTTAATGGCGCCGCCGCATTGCCAGACGCGAAACGAAATCTCTATATTCTCGCCGCCCCAAATGTCCATGGTCATGTCGTATTCGCCAATGTGCTGGAAATACAAGCGACTCACGGCAAACAGACCGCCCGCCATTGTCGGCGAGCGAAATGGTCCCTTGAAGTCCTCCGGAACTTTGAGCGTGCCCTCCGGTAGATTCTCCCAGCGGAAATGCAAACCCCAATTGAAACCGCCGCGCACCAGCGGACTTGGCGTATATTCAAAAGTATCTGCATTTATGAGATCGATGACTGGCACAGCAAGCGTTGAATTCTCCGCCTTGACCAGTCGCAAAAGTGGCTCCACCCACTCCCGATTCACCTCGATGTGCGAGTCGAGAAAAATCAAAACATCACCGCTGGCATCGCGTGCTCCAATCACCCGGGAACGGATCAAACCCTCACGCTGCTTATTGCGCACATAGCGCAAATTGTCGTACTTAAGACGGGCGTGCAGATCGGCTAGCAGATGAAATTCCAGTTCTGGCAAATCGCTGTTGTCATCCACCAGTATAATCTCCTTAAGCAGCTTCGGTGGCGTGCGCTCCAGCACCGTTTTTATCGATCTCATCAGCGTCATTTTGTGCTCATTATAAAAACACATTATAACCGAAGCCTGTGGCAACTGCTCCAGCAGGTGGCTGGCCCTATCCATATGCTTGCACACCTTGTGCCTAGTGTCGGGTATGTCCCGATAGAGTCCTATATTATTGGAGACAAGTGCATTGAATGCATGATGCTTGTAGCCAATGTCACGTATATATTTATCCTGTTTGTTGCGCACCACGCCCAGCAGTTCGAACTGTTCCGGTGGAGTCTCCGATGTCACATTTCCCCCCACGGATGCTGGTGAGCAGCCAACGGTCACCTGGACCAGGAAGCTCAACTCCGCCCGGGGCGTCGCTGAGCTGTTGAAGCGCCAACCCGCTGCTGGAATGGAATTGCGCAGGGTATGCATGTAGAAAAGCAGGGCCAGTATCCATACGGTCGCGATGAGGAGCGTTCCGAGGGTGCAGGATTTGCATAGCAGACGCTTGATTTGCATCATATGTTTAGTTGTGTTAAGCGTGTGACGTTAATTTTATTACTACATGCCCAACAAAACCGGAATTCATACCATGTCGTCAACGCAACAACTGTTGGCTCACTACCACTGATTTAATTAAATACAATTAATTTGCATACTTGAGCGGTTATCGATAGTGAGATTTTCGATAGCATTCGCAGCGTTGCCACTCGTGTTTAAGCCCGCGCACTCGCCGCTTTTTTAATTTGTAAATAATGTTAATGCAAGTGTTTAATTTACTTTACAATTATTAATTAATTAATAATTATAAATTTTTGTAAAATCAAGAGAAGTTCTGCTTAGAACTTTGTAAGCACACAACTGTCAATCACTGATGTAAGCACAATACTGTCAAGTACTGATTTTGTAACTTCACAATTAAAACAATTTTTGGTAGGGTTTTATAAATGTTGTTTCTTTATTACCTATAGCATAATGCGTTAAATACGTCTTTAATATTTCATATAACATTGCTCGCATTCTAATTTTGCACGTTTACAATACACAACATTCAACAAAATGAGCATAAAGGAGATACAAATTACAATTTATTTCATAATATATACAGATTATTTCTAATAAATTGTGATATAAAGAACAAAGAATGTATAATAAACATGTTTAATGTATAAAGCATAGAAATAAGAGATATTTTCCAACATTATCATTTGGTTTTCTTGTTTTTGTTTTTTGTCTTTCATCTAAATACCAAAACAATTTCATTGCGATTGCAATGATCGATCATTGAGAAGTAATGCAACAGTTGAATGTAAATATTCAATTTACTATCAATAGCTTACTAGATATTACAAAGATTTCTAAATGTCGTTTGTCATATGGGGGACGTTTATATCATTTGGTTTTTGTTCACAATTTTTACGACTTAATCCAATAATTAACTACATACAAGTGTATTTTACTTTTAACTTGATTTGTTTTGTTTCATTGCATTTGCTTTTGGATAAATAAGAAATCAATATGATTACGAGTTGCGCTAAAAATAAAATTACGATTTTTATATCTATGTGTGTATGTGTGTGTGTATATATATAGTATATAAAGTTAATACATTTAACACGAGCACTGATCCTTGGCATGTATTGCCTCGCTGCTTATCGATTGTCGCGACGGCTGCGAGGGTCGATGCTGGACGCCCGATTCGGATGCATTTAGGTCCAGGCGACCCTCCTGTATATTCTGATAGATCTTTCGTGCCGTTTCAAGAAAAGCCTCCTCCACGTTCTGACCACTGTTTGAAAAGAAGCATGAGATGACTTTAGGCTTACATCTATTAAAAAAGCGTATTTTTGCGTAATTACGTCATGGCGCTGGCTTCCAAAAACATGAGTCCATTTTCATCGGCAAATTCTTTAGCCTCCTCATAGGTTACCTCGCGTGAGCTCTCCAAGTCTGATTTATTACCAATTAAAAAGATCACTGTGCTAGGGTTTGTGAGATTCCGCGTATCGGTGAGCCAGCTGCTCAAATGATTATATGTGGAGCTGCACAGATGAAATGAGTATAAGTAAATATATAGTTTTAGTATAGTTCAAGTGACTTCAAATAACTTACCGCCTGGTTATATCGTAAACCATTAATGCTCCAGCAGCACCGCGATAATACGATCGTGTTACGGCTCGAAAACGCTCCTGTCCAGCCGTATCCCAAATTTGCAGCTTAATTTTCTTGTCGTCAACCTCAATGATGCGTGTGCCAAACTCCACGCCAATTGTATGCGGACAGTTGGCCATGACTGTGGGTATAATAGGTGTTGAGAAAATCGCATACGCTGTAATTGTTAGATACTCACATTTCTTTTCGGTAAACTGATGCAGTAGGCAAGATTTGCCTACGCCCATGTCACCAATGATAATGTACTTAAATATATAGTTGTAGTTATAGGGTGCTGCAGTCATATTGGGACCTGTAAATGATATACATACATACTTAAAATATATTTGGAACAGTTGTTGTTATCTTTGGTAATTCCCACATTTTTCTATCAAACAATCGATGCGTTCGTACAGCTTACTAACAACGCTACGAATTTCGGTCACTTTAACATCCATTTTGCGTTTGTAATAAAGCCAACCAAATGTGCTATCATACAATACATATACAGATTATTAATAGATATTTAAATATTTTCGTATATTTGGAGTGCAATTTCAATATGTGCTGCGAAGTGTACTTATGAAGCAGTTGTACCGCTGCATTAATTAGTTCCAGAGTCGCTTGTTTCTGGATGCCAGTAGCTGACCCCATTTGTCAGACTTGTGCCTCATGTTTAAACAGCCGTCTGCGGTTTGTTTGTTGACTCAGCTAAAGAATTTTATATATAAATGCTATACAAAAAGTTGCTTTCTAGCTTATATGCTTTTCAATCCTCTCTTTTGAAAGTTTATCATATAGTCATATAGAAACACTTGACGGGTGCATCTCAAGTTACTGCCCTTTTAAATATACCGAAATTATGAAGACTGGACCAAATTGCTGAGCAACCACATTTTGAGACAAGTACAACGATGCCGAATTCAACGTAGGGGAATTTAATTGCGAATAATAAAGAGTAAACAATATAAATGTTTTATGTGAGAGTTTCAGTTTAAACCAGTTCTCACAAACATATTTTGATAAATAAGAATATCATTTAGGGTACTGGACAAGAAATTAACAATAAATATTTGTATACTATTTACATTATTGAGCCTAAGAGGCATATTGATCACATTAAAAATAATAATTTATAAGCTTAAAAATAAATTTTTCCAAAATATAACAATTAATATTCATATAATAATAAAATACAAAAGCACTTAAATTATAGTATTTATTAGTCGGATCAAGTGCATATGTTTATTAATATATATATATATATATATATGTGGTATATTGTAAGTAGATTAAGGCTACCCGCTTATCAGTCAATCGCAAAATAATGAACAAAAGCGGGTGTTGAGTTTAGGAAATTTAATCTTTGATGTTGCCTCAGAAACAGGAGCAACGATAATAACCGATAATAACCGTAAGCTTCAAATGTCAGCTGTGCATTGAATATGGCCATAATAAGTTTTATATTTATCTCAAAAAATAATTAAATACATTAAGGTTAATTTTTTTATATTTTGACGAGAATGTGTTTATATAAATGTATGAATATTTTCAGTGGCATGCTAACGCACCGTTATTATTATTGATAAATAAACGTAAGGCGGGCCAGTGCAAAATACCAACATAAGCAACAACAACAATTAAGGGGAGTAGACCAAGACGTATCCATTACAAATGCACGAGAGCAAGAGAGACAGAGGAGACTTGCCCTACAACAATAATAACAACAACATCAGAAAGAGTACTTTATGTGGTACAAGGGAAAGTTATCATTACGGGATATGCAAACTTGTCCAGACCACTCTCCACATTCTCACGTTGCCATCTATTCTCACGACAAACATATTTTGAACTTTTAGAAACGCCAAAAAGCTGCAGGCTAAGGCTAATAATTGGCTTAATAGCAATCAAATAACATATTACTCACCGTTTTTTTTTTTTGTGTTTTTAATTTCAGCACGATGTACGGGGGCTGAAGGGGTGTAATATGGGCTAGTGTGTGTGTATAACTTGTGTATTTGTTTATATTTGCAATTGCGCACAGTCGATAATGGCACACAGTGGGGCACCAAATTTAAGTGCCGCACAACTATAAATAAATATGAAACACTAAAATGGAAAACTTTACTTAATTAAGAAATATTAGAAGCAGCAATTTTCTTTTGCGTTTTCTTGTTTGCAAATTGCTGGTGACGAGTTGGTCTGGTGTTGCCAGACTAATGCACAGAATATATGGTAATCAAATTAACAGCTGTGAGGGCAGTCCTCTCAGTGCTGTACAATTCTATAATTACCCAGTTGCACATCACTATTGAACCGCACGTGTTCTATTTGTTGTTTATGCCCGAGTATTACTATTAAAATGCAGTAATGTTTGTCAACGAAGTAAACGATGTGAAAATCTACAACTTGAGCGCCGGCAAATCGGTGCCAGATGTAAGTAAATGGATATAGCTACTGCTAGCAGCGTCTAATAACGTATGATTCTTTAAAGTGGCTCACCGATCGCCGTAAGCGCTCACAGCTGATGAAGAAGGCAGATTCCCGCCGACAGATCGAGCTGATTCAGGACTTTGATATGCCCAGCGTGTGCACAAGCATACGCATGAGTCCAGACCATCAATTCATACTCGCCACAGGCACGTACAAGCCGCGCGTCAAATGCTTTGAGGTATCTAATTTATCCATAAAGTTTGAGCGCTGCTTTGACTCGGAAGTGACCACATTTGAGGTGATCAGCGATGACTACACAAAAATGGTGTTTCTCCAATGTGATCGCTATGTGGAAATCCATGCTGCACATGGCCGCCACTACAGGCTGCGCATTCCGCGCTTTGGACGCGATATGAAGTTTCACAAAGCCAGCTGTGATATGTTCATCGTGGGCGTGGGCAGGGTAACCAAAAAAACAAATCTCTTATAGAATTTACTTAACAAATTGTCCACTAATTAACTAGGATATTTATCGCTTGAATCTGGAGCGTGGACAGTTTTTGCAGCCCTTTGAGTCTGATGCAAGCTGCCTGAATGCTTGCGAGGTTAATCCAGAACATCATCTTCTAGCTGTTGGCACCAAAGAGGGCACTGTCGAGGCCTGGGATCCACGTAGCAAACAACGTTGCGCCACCTTGGATGTGGCCATCAAACTGCCAGGAATCAAAGAGTTTCCCTCGGTAACGGCGCTCAAATTTCGCAATGGACTGCAGATGGGCGTTGGTACCGCCTCGGGACATGTGCTGCTGTATGATATACGCGCTCGACAGCCGCTGCTGATTAAGAATCATTTGAATAAACTGCCCATCAAGCGGCTGGCTTTCAATCCAGCCCAGAATGCCGTGTACAGCTTGGATGAGGCGACTCTCAAATTGTGGGACGAACAGACGGGCAAACAAATCGCCTATGTGGAGTCGACCAGTTCATTTAATGACTTCTGCACCATACCCGACACGGGAATGTTCTTTCTGGCGCAGGAGGATGTGAAAATGTTAACATACTATGTGCCTGCAATGGGTCCAGCGCCTCGCTGGTGCTCTTTCCTCGATAATCTGGCCGAGGAATTTGAATCAGAGGTGGTGGAGAATGTCTACGATGACTATCAGTTCATCACACAAAAGGAGCTTGCCGAACTGGGAATGGAGCATCTAATAGGCTCCAGTTTGCTAAGAGGTTATATGCATGGGTAAGTAAATGAATTTTTTACTATAACCCACTTTTTTCCTTAATGTTCCTATCCTTGCCAGCTATTTCATGGATGTGCGATTGTACAACAAGGCGAAGGCTGTTGTGGAACCATTTGCCTTTGACCGCTTCCGTAAGGAGAAAATCAGGCAGGAAATCGAAAGCGAACGCAAGTCTCGTTTGCAAATTGATTCCAAACTACCGAAGGTCAACAAGGAGCTGGCACTTAAGATTATGGATGAGCAGGCGAATCCGTCGAATAGCGCCAAACAACGCCAAATGCCCAGCTTGCTGCAGGATACGCGTTTCAAGGCCATGTTCGAGAACAGTGATTTTGCCGTCAACAAGGAGGCCGAGGAGTATCGTCTGTTGGCCCCAGTACTCAATCGTCTGGACAAGTCTAAGGCCAAGGAAATCAAACAGCGTGTGGAGGTTGCACGCGTCGCCGAGCTGCATGCGGAGGAGGCACAAACCCGTGAGGACAGCGATAACGATGAGGATCTGTTTGGCTTTGAAAAGAGCGATGGGGAGGCGAGCAGCGGAGATGAAGCCTCCTCTGATGATGAGGATAGGCGCGAGTATGTAAAGGAAATGAAACAAGCTTACAAACAGGTCAAACGACAGCGTGACGAGGAAGAGGATGAGGACGAGGAGCAGAAGGCAGAAGAGGAGGAAGAGGAACCAGATGGACCGGATGATTATGCATCACCAATAACAAATGGCAACACGCTAGAGTCGTCCACAAATGGTTCTCAATTTAAGTTAACACCTTTAGACAAACACCAGGGCAACAGCGAGCTGCAGCGGCGATTAAAGCAGGTCAGCCTGCAAGATCGCGTGCGCATCGTGTCAACCTTGGAAGGACAAGTGACAAACGTTGGTCGCTCCTTGGGCAATAGACAGATGACATTCGAGGTAAACAAGGAAAAGCAATCACAGCACATGGCCAAGAAGCGGGAGGCGGAGCTTAAAAGGCATCGCGAGGAACGCCGAGGCATTGTGAGGCCAATTAAATCCCTTCGATTGAAGAAAGTTAATTTTAAGTAGGCATTTTTCAAACGGTTCGTGTACATAAAGTTTTAGTTTGTGTGAATTATATTAATCGATTTATATGACTACATTAAATATCCCCATTTATTCGTCACTTAAGTCTGCAACAATAATATTAAAGTCTTGTTCCAATTCAATATCGGGATCTTCTAAATTGGGATATTCTATCGGGCCCAAGTTAACTAACTCCAATGGATCAAACTCAAAATCTCTATCCTCATTATATAAAGTGGAACAGGATTCAATGCTCATGTCAGTGTCGGAAAATGAATCAAATGCAATTTCTTCCTCAGAGACCATGTCTATATCCAGCTCTCGATCAAACTCATCGTGTTCGCATCCTGAATCTTGATCTTCTGTAATTGTTTTTGATTAGTGTTGATTTTTGTGTGTTCAAGCAACGTACCCAAATTCTGCGGCTGAATATTGCCAATTAAATGCAGCAGTGCCTCTGTAACGGGTCCAGTACGCGGCTCTGGCATTTTTTCGAAATATAGTTGAAAAAACAGTTCCGAATTGGTCATTTTGATAGGCTCCTCATGTTTGCCTGTTTGTGTGCAAGCCAACAAAGCGGATTGCCCCGCTCCCATCATATATGATTTATTAAAAGTGCTTATTTTAAAATTTGCAAATATTTCTGTTGTCTACTTCAAATATATTTTTTTTGAAATGAAAGATAAATGGAACCTCAATTCAACTCTACAGATTATCGATTAATGAAGCATACTAAAATTTTTCCTATTGTGATGTCAGTGATGAGAAATTTGCAGCTAAGCCTACTACAGTAATACATTTTTTTTTATTTAATAATAATTAGCAGTAATTTAGCTTCCACTCTTTTAGTTTCCATTCCTAATTAAACTTTCTACGCGGGCTCAATTTACCAAAATGAATTGATTAATTTGATCGTAATTGTAAACTTCGGGGATTCCCAAAATACACACAAATTAGAAGGAAATCAATGCAAATTTGAATGCATAAGAAGTTTACGATACGGAAATTCGGATGCATTAAGATTTCCACATATAATGAAAAAAATTGCCATTTAATAACTATTAAAAGGTAAACAAAGATTTGATCTACTTTCAAGCTGCCTCAACTGACAGCTTTGGAGACAACAATTATCTATTGATCTTTTCAATTGAAATGTGTGACATTTATATATTAACAACAAAATATAATTTATAATGTTGCTAATTGCTAAGCATTTATTTTTCTTTCGAGCAATGCTCTTAGTCAGCGTTTAGCATTTAAGTTATTGGATATAACTATTGTAGAATAATACCATTCAAACGACGGAGCTTAAAGTTTGCCACTTTTGCGCTCTTTGAGACTAGCTTTGGGCAAAGCTCAGCTTTGACCGGTCTTTAAATGTGTTGTTGATTTTTTACCACTATTGCAAATTACAGTTTATGTGGACCGGCTTGCAGTTAGCTTTATATTGATTTTCTGTATAAATAGGCAGCTGTTGTAGAATTTTCAGTTCATTTTAAGTTTTTCGTTTGTGTCGTGTTGTTTCATTGTTTTTCTACGGTAGGTAACGGATTAATCGGCTTTACTTAAGCAATGTGCAGTTCCATAAAAATAAAGCAATAGTTCAATAAAAATCTAGGACTACTAAAACTGATTGGAATAACTAATGGAATTTACTTGTATTAAAACCAGACGCCCTTAGATATGTCCCAATTAAAAGTATTCAAAATCTTTTAACTTGCTGCTTGCATTTACTATTAGTATAACTCAAATTAATAATCTTATTGTTTTCCCAGTTTTTCACATTTATAAGTTGCGTGTTATTAAACAATGGTTATTAGATTTTTCATATTTAAAGGTGATGAACTGAAGAGCGTGTTTCAAGCTTCAATGAAGTGCATTATTTATATATATATATATATATACATATTTTTACTATATATTACAAAATTAGATAATTGAGGGTTTGGGCAAAGCCATACATAAGTACGTGACTCCGATTCGTTTTTATTTTTAAATAAATAAACCAACCGGTTTGACATACTATTGTAAATAATCAAGCACCAAAAACAAGAAAAAGACAAATGCTGAACTTTAACATATAGCCAAACATTTGTTAATATATTTGAACAGGTACATGTATATAAGAAAATATATTCAGAGGCACAACACAGATTGTGGTAAGGTACAGCGCCAAACTGGCTTGACAAATGTTTTTTTGTTTAGTTTTTATATAATTCTTTGGGCATCGACAAGGTCTTAAATGCTCGACTGCGTCGGCGTGTGAATTGGTTGTTTTGAATAGGATCGTAGATCAATCGGAGGCTGAATTGGTGAAACGTGAAACATGAACTACTTCGTTGCCTTGAACTTGAAGCGATCATACTTTGGTTCAAATGCTGTCAGGAAGTGTTATGCGTAATTGAAACATTTCCTCTCACATTATGCCTGTTCAACTATTATCCCAATAAACAATATGATTTCTTGTCTCAAACCCAGTTCACCGATCAGTAAAATAAATTTACTGGAAACTGGTTTGTTTTTAATTTGATTTTCGAATAGGTCTACAAACCAGTTATTTGATTTTATCTAAATCTCTGTTAATCAGCATGCAAAGGCAACCTGGCCAATATAATAATTATAGCTACATATATGGTATCTTTTAAAGTTTGCGCTCTTGTACTTCTTTCAAAGATTTATAAACGATACATGCCTGAACTCTTAAACTTATATGAGCCTTGCTCGGACTTAAACCTCTTTTTTTTATAATGTAAGACAAATTGACTGGCTATACAAGTAACCTCATATCAATTGGGAACGGGTCCAGCGATTCAAGGCCAAACGCCAGCTGTGTAAACTGCATAGACAAACTATCGTTGACAAAACGAATAGGCGAATTCTGGTTTTGAATCCATACATAAATTTAAAATGAAATATGTATTTATAATGTAAAAAGGAAAAAAAAACTATATGTAGCTAACTCGACAACAAAATCAAGCTTCTCAAGGTTAATCTATAGAAACAAAAAAAAGCAACATTTACAAAAGTCGCACTTCAGTGCAAATGATAATTGCTTAATTAGTCAAAACTTGTATTTGTAATTATCTGCATAATTATATAACATTAAACAAGCAATAAACATTTTAATAAAATGTAATAAATTAAGAAGGATTTTAAACTGGGACAATATAGAATATAGAATATTAGATAGAGAGAACAAAACAAAGAAAAGTGGAAACATTAGGAAAACACATATTAAGTTTAAAGATATTTAAAGGCCAGATCCTATTACTTTTATTAAAAATATTATTACTTTTTAAATAAATTATAAAAAAAGGGGTAAACAAAAGTAATCTAGTTTAATTTTTTTGTTTGACTTTTTAACTAGGAGAACATGTAATGCAAATAAATTAAAGTATATTTTTTAAAGAAGATATTTTTTGATGTGTCATATAATTAATTTTATATATAATCAAATCAATTAAAACCAATTACTTGTAAAAATGTATTTCAAAATTAAGTAACATAAGAATAATTATCTTTTAAAATTAATCTTTGTATTTTTTAATATTCCAGAAACGATGTTCCGTTTTCTTTTGATTGCCGCCTGTTTGGGTGTCAGCGTTAATGCCTACTCCGAAGGGGCTCCAAAGGCTGCCTGTCGCGATTTGACGCCGCAGCATGGTGCTGAGCTGCAGACCAGGAATCCACCATATAGCTTATCTGGCCCATCACATGTGCGCAGTGACCAGCAGCTGACGTTGACTTTGGGCGGCGATAAATTCTTGGGCTTCTTGATTCAGGCTCGGGATGGTCAAAATCGAGTGGTTGGACAATTCCAGGCTGTCGACGCTGAGCACTCCCAAACATTGGATTGCTCGGGAAAACAGGCAAGCTTAAGACGGCAAAATTGACTGTTGACTTCAAAACTAATAATAAGACCAAACAATTTTAGGATACTCTGACCCACTTGAAGGCAGTCAAGGGCAGCCCACTGAGCGGGATCACCTTTACCTGGACTCCACCCGCGGGTTACAAGGGTAATGTCAAGTTCATGGCTACTGTGGTGCAAACTGGCTTTGTCTACTGGGTGGGCCGCGTCACCAAGGATATTGATGTGGAGTAAATGATTTGCTTTCAACATTTGTTTCAAATTGCTTTTTCCTTAGATTTTCCAATTGTTTTTATT
This sequence comes from Drosophila demipolita, assembly GCA_035042405.1. Classification (NCBI taxonomy): domain Eukaryota; kingdom Metazoa; phylum Arthropoda; class Insecta; order Diptera; family Drosophilidae; genus Drosophila; species Drosophila demipolita. The sequence continues at coordinate 837,622 of JAWNLI010000021.1, forward strand.
TACTTTGGTCCATTTGTAGGCTAATGGAATTATTGTGATACATATTCTATGAATTATGTAATTGTCTCAACTTGTTTGTAACAGTTAGTTGATCAGAAAACAATGTTTGAAAACAGTATTTTTTTGAATAAAATCAGAAATAAAAATAATCACAATATTTCAAATGTAAACACGCGTTATATTGAGATTTTATAAATAAAAAGCAAGGGGCATTGGATTATTAATTTTCCATACCGCTTAAAACATGCACACTAACTACTTCGTGCGGTGTTTGCCGATTTAAATTGCGCGCTGATATATGCCACAAGTGATGTAAACTTATCGATATCGACATACTCGATGACTACTAATAGTTCGTCTGCCTTGCCAGATCGCAACAAACACTATGCATTACCCAGCTGTTCTTCACAGATTTTCAGCGCGTAGTAATTGTTTATAACACATTACTGAAGATACACACAACATCAATACCTAAAATATGTTGCGCAATCTAGCTCGTAGCCTAGAATGTGGTCTAAAACTGCAGCTACATGCGGCAACACCTCTACTCTCAACAGCAACGGCAAATGCACGTCGGCCTCTGTTTACACAATACGAATACGATGGCCACACGAAGAAACCGGCTCTTGCGACTGCGGCCAGGATTAGCAGCCATGCGAAGCTAGGCACTGCCAGCGAGGCTGACAATGAATATGTGCCGTATCGTACGGAGCTGGAAACTGGCAGCCGCATTGCCGTCTTAATTGCAGCGCTACGCGAACGTTTCCGACTAACAGATGACGAAGTACAGCGCATTGTGAGCGATGAGCAAGTGCATCGCAGCTATCGTAATCGCAGTTTAATACATGCGCTGGACACGCTTCAACTGGAGGGCGTAACCAAGCATAGCTTTATTGAATATCCTTGGCTTCTGGCCTTGGAACAGAGTAAATTGTAACTTGCTTTAATTCTGAAGTCTAAACTAAATGCATTATCGTTTCTAGAGCGACTGGACCTCAAACTGAGTCTACTCAAGACAATGCATGTGCGTGATATAAACCACTTTGTGCCATTTCTGCGACTAACGTTGCCACGCCTCCGCAAACTGGTGGGCGCCCTAAATGCGGAAACTAACGAAATTGCACAAATGAATCGCGTCTACTACATCAGCGAGAGGCTGCAAGTAAAACCGGAGATTGTTACCAAATATCTGTCGAAACGACTGTTCATACTGGAAATGCCGTATGAAATGTTTGAGAAGAACTTGGAGCACATGATTCATTACAATGTGTCGCCCATCAACATACTTAAGGATCTATGGGCGTTTCGCTATACACCCAAATCGGTGGAGCTGCGTTTAGAGCGTGCCAAGCGTGCCAAGAAGGATAAAATAATGCCTTGGATGGTGCGCTGTCCGGAACCAATCTTACAGCGGTGAGTATAATGGCCTGTATAAACTTGACCAGGTAAAAACTGATCATCTGCAGTTCTTTGAAGCTTTCCCTAGATGAATTGCAAGTGTTGGGCGAGTTCTCCTCAGTTGTGGAATATGTTGCGCATCGTTTGGGGTTTAGCGTTACTGAAACCAAGGCTATCATGGACAGGCATCCGCAAGTGCATACAGTGCGCGTGACAAAGGTTCAAAAGAAAACATATTTAATATAAACAAATATTTTAAAGATTATACTTTTTGCAGATCAAAGAAGTGTTGGACTATTTACTTGATAAGGCCAAATTCACGCGCTTTGAAATAGCTCAGGTGCCGCGCATTTTGTGCCACAGCCTAAAGACCACACAGCAGCGCATGGAGGAGCTGGCTTCTCTTGGTTGTAGACCTTCATCACTGGTAATTGTATGCCGCAGCTTGCGGGAGTACGAAAAGTTTCTGCAACAATGGATCCATTCACGTGAAGTGCCAATGCCGTCACCAGATAAACAGCAGTTGAGTAGCTAAAAGCACTACCTAAATTAGGATATAATACAGCGACATATTATTAATAATTTGTTGTGGTTTAATTTCCTACATTATGTTGACTAGATTTAAGTTCCAAATTCAGTCTGTTAATAAAATAAATAATGTTTTGAAGAGCAGGAGCTAATACTTTGGTTTTCCAGATTTGTGTAGTGATTTTTCCGCGTAATTTATTTAGACAGCAACTTTTTAAGTAATTGATTAACTGCTTATTTTGAAGACATAAATACACATATAAATATATATAGTAAATAAAACATTATAATGCGTGATTAGATTTAAACAACATGCTTAGCTAACATTTAAATACGTTTGTGCTATTTTTATGAATACCATTCAATAATTGTACTTGAAACAGAGCCGAGCGGTTAGCAAGTGCCCACCATGACTGATTTGTGACTGCTTGACTTAGACTTATTAGCTAGAGAAGACATTGAGAACAGGCAACCAGGCTGAACATAGTTTCAAAATATATAAATATAAAGCTTTTGCTTAAACTTATCAATACCATTTAATGAATTGGGCGTTCTGTGAACCGCCAAATAAGCTCGTTTAAGTTGCGACCACAAAAACTAAATGCTATGAACCTCTTTGGGACAACTTAGAAATATCTTTGGTTGGTTGCGGTAGTGTTTAGGTAGGTAAATCAACTAGTTATAGATTGTAGATTGTAGATTGTACTGTGCAATTTAGTCACGCAGCGCCCTGCGTCGCTCCCATGCCACCTGCATGGACCAAATGCTTAAAGGCCGCATGTAGCCAATGGATCGATAACGTTTCTCTCCATACAGCGCCTCAGGAGTCTCAAAATTCATGCCAATCCGCTGTGAAATAGTCTTGTACATGCCGCCCGCCGTCTGGAAGGCCTCCTCGAACATGCCCTCCTGTATCATGGTGGCAGCCAATGCGTACACAACGCCCGGCCACACCTCTTCGGCCTGAATGTTGCTGGTATCAGCATGGCCCGGCTTTGATGGCTCGCTGGAATTCGCTATGAAGCCATTGACGGCTCCTATGTTGCCGTCATGAAAGCCCATTACATTGTTGTCGTATATGCGTTTTAGAGCGGTGCGTACATTTTCTTTGGGATAGATTTCATAGTCAAAGCCGCAGGATTTTAAATACCAATGGCCACACAGCTGATCGGCCATGATTGTATCGCGATGATGATGCGATTGATCGAAGCGATAATAGCTGCCATTCCAGAGCTTCTCCTCGAGCGAATTCTTGCCCTTCTCCAAGATGTCCTGGTAGCGAAGGCAATCGTTAGGCTGATCCAGCAGCGTTGCCATTACAGACATGGTTTGCAGCGCAGCCAGCCATAGACCAGCACAATAAGCACTGGGGCCATCCATCACCCAAGAATCGTATGTCTGATCCGGCATTTTGGTGTTCTCAATGAGTCCGTCATTATCCTTGTCATACTCAATGGTGCGTTCCATAATTGCCTTGCAGGCACCGTACATTGCCTTCAGATAGCTCATAGCATCCATCAGATACACCTTGCCATTTGTCTCATTGATGTACATCGAAGCAGATTTCCGATTCTCTGGAAATTTATTAAAAATAATTTATTATATATTCGATATAATTAATACTATTGGATACTTACGCTGCTTTTCATCAGCTGAGTTCTTGCGTTTGTTGTCCTGCGTGTAAAGCTCATACAAACTCTCCTTGTCGATAAACTCAATGGAACTGAACTTGCTGGCATTGTCCGCCTGTGCCTGAGCCAATTCATTGAGCACATAGTAGTCCCTATAGACCTGCAGCACAAACTTGGTATTGAGATCCTTCCAGTCGTTCACATCGTGTATGTTATAGCAGTTGATGAGCGTGAACGGTTCTATGAGATGGCAATAGAAGTAACCATAAACTAAATTAAGGGTATTATTTTTGGCAACTAACCTTCATCGGGATCACCGAGGTCGTGTGGCACACAGTTCTTGACCTTGCGTGGCATCACCTTGCCATCGTACAGCATTTTGCGGGTATCACTGAGCTCAGCAACAATCGCATCCTTGAAATCATACTGCAAACTCACTTGCAGGTTGGGCCAGAGATGCGCCAAAGCAGGCGATGCATAGAAATGAACATCGTATGTATTATACATGCGATATTCATGTCCCTCCAGATAGCCAAAACGTCCATATGCCAGGCGAGGATCATCAAAAGCCAACGGATTGCCCAGCGACGAGTCGCACTTGAGCCACAAAGTGCCGCCATCCGAGATGAAATACAGCTGATTAAATATGGCACATTTATACCAATCGGGCAAGCTTCTGTAAATGAAAATTGTATTTTATATTTGACTAGTTAATATAATTCAATATATAATACAGTAGTCGCTGGCACATAAGAGTTTTCAGATTTTACTTCGACTTAGGAATTGGCAGATAAATCCGTTTAGATATCGATTTGCATATCTGCACAATGTTAATCCTCTAATTCTCTAGTTAATCAGCGACCACTGAATTTGAGACCTACTCATCATTGAGAATGGGCCGCTGCCAGGCATCGATGAGTCGCTCCCAGCTGGCATAGTGCTTCAGCGCATATTCGCATATCCTGGGACCAGACTCGCCGCTATCATCAAAGTATTTGGTATAATAACGCGTGTGCGTTTGCAGTTTGCGTGGAAATTGTATTTTTGGCATATCCCAGGCCAAAACAAACTCCAGATCATGGGAGGACTTTGGCTTGAGAGCCAATTGTGCGCAGACAGCGACACCAATGTCCTTGGCTGTGGTAAGGATTTACAAGGATTGGATTAAAAATATAATTTGCTTTTATATACAGTCTACTCACTTTTGAGACTTTCCGCAGTGGGTTGTTCGTTGAGCTGGCCGTGCTCCTTGAGCTGCATCCACAGCTGCTCACCATTGCCAGCCGGATCGAACTGAGGACACCGCGTGATGCTAATCTCGGGCAGAACGCGACAGGCGAGATTGTAACTACAGGGCATATCGGCAATTGTCTGCCTAATAGCCACGCCCTTCGCATTGCCCTCGCTAATCAGCTGCGACTCGGCATTGCCCTCCGCATCCTGTTTCTTGTTGCCGGTGCCGTTCTTGAAGGTGAACGTAATCGATACCTTCCGCTCATTATCGCACACATTTTCGGCTGACCACACGAAGACGGCACAGGGCAAACTGGACTCCTTGTAGTCGTGTGGAATGACGGGCGAGATCTGGCGACAGATCAAACGTACGCCATAATGCGACAGATCGTATTCGGTCCAAGAGCGTGGATATAAGCCCGTATAGCTGCAGCGGGCGTCCTCGATGTTGGAGTGCCAGGTGCTAAGCGGCTGCCTGGAACGACTGCTGCAATTGGGCAGTTGACATTTAGATTTCTGTGCTTCGGCCTCATCGGCCTCTGCATCGTTGTTGTTGGTCTTTGCCTTGATTGATTTTGTGCTACATTTATATATTGATGGATAGGTTTTTGCATTTATGAATGGAATGTTGATTAGCGCGCAAAAGCAAAGCAAACCAAACCGAATCCCAAAAGCAAAACAATCCAAAAATGTATATAGAGAAAATGTTTCATTGATGGTTTCCATTTCCCAGATTCAAAACGTGTTAACAGAGATTGTTGTTGTTGTTGTTGACCAGTGTGTTTAATATATATATTTATATTTTTGGTGGGTGCAGCAAAAATGAGAGAAAAATATCATATTGTAAAATTATAAATAAAATTCTTTGTCATTGTCATTAAAATTTGGCACACGCCTTTAGCAAGTGAATCACTAGAACCATTTTGATGGAATTTTGTGTGTTATTGTGCATATTACGGGAAAAGTTACTTGAAGAAAATTAGCTAGATTTGTACATGTAGGGGTAGGTCTACATATAGATTAGATTTAGTTATCACAGGTTGTAGAGGAAGCAATATAGTTATAAATACACATTAAAACGATCAGTCATTTTAGAGATAAAAAGTTTATATTTTTATTTGTCTGAGTCAACAATTTATTTTTTATAAAATTCGTAAGTCTCGGTTAACGTTTTATTAAAAATATAAATTTTATTAAAACAAAAAATTATCTACAAAAAAATCATTACAGATTAAAACGTAGAAAAATTAAAGTCGACAAGCAAAAGTTATCAGTTTGTTTGCTGATATTATTTATCAACAAATTAATGTTTGGTATATCAACTGTTTTTAAACTTTATAATCTAAACAGCAAAAAAATAAAAATAAACAAAGATATAAGAACCGCAAGAACGGCTTATAGATTAACTAAAAAAAAACATTTATCGTTTATTAGAAATAAATAAATAATTATGTGTAAATATCAAAAGGGAGCTGAGAAAATTTCAATTTCAACGTGGTTCGTAGCAAAAAATAGAAAATGCAAGAAAATATAGATAATCAGAGCAAAATTATCAAAGCACATTTAAAAGCTTCGAACATGAAAAATTAATGGAAGACTTAAGATCTAACTTTAAAATTAGATTATTTCGGAAGAAGCAACTCACCCGCACTTGGAGAGCAAACTCTGAAAGATGGTGTAACCCTTGTGATCCTTAATGGTGACTATAAACTGATTCGCCTGGACCACGTTGTACTCATAGATGCCGGGACGCATTTGAAAGCGACAGAATTCACCGGCATAGCCACGTCCAATGCTGCCACCACCGATGCCACCAATGGGCACACCGTAAATCTGCTTACCATTCTCCATGTAGTAGTAGTCCATGTAGACACGACGACCTTCGCGCGACACTTTCCAGTAGTAGGCCGCATATCTGTAAGAGCCAAGTGGAAAGCCATATTAGTCCAGGGCAAGTGGCAATTAGATAGGGATTCACTTCATAATGACGATGATGTCACAATTGGATGTATGTTTGCCTAGCCCCAATAATACGGGTCATGTGTTGGGGGGTAAGGGTTTTGCTTTGTTTGCCTCTCCTGACACTTTGGGGGTTGTTATAGACACACACACATACGCACACACAGCGCATATATATATTTATATACATCGAATTAGGGATGGTCAGCTTGGCCAGCTTAACATTGTACCCAGTGTCTCAGTTTGAAGGTCAGTGTCTGAGTGCTGCCAATGGCCCAAAGTCAAGTCCAAGGTGTGGTGGACTACCCGGAAACCAAACCCAGTTGCCAGTTTGACTAGTCGAATTTGTTAAATAAACCTGCCAGTTTTTTGCTAAGTGCTAATTTATATATGCTATATGCATGCAAGATGGGTATACCCTAAAAGCCAAGTTCAATTAAATGGGAATCAATCCAAACTGCACAATAGTTGAAAAGAGTTATTCATATAATCACATTATAAATCTGATGCTAATTTTACAAACAATCAATTAATACATATAAAAGTGAGGCATTCTAATAGTTTTGTATTGTTTGAACTAATCAATGAAAATTAACATCAATTTGAACAAATTGTATATATAATTAATATATAATTCACTTATAGAAACTCTCAAATGACATATGAACCTCTTTATTTATGATCTCTCTTTAGAATTGACTCTCTTTAAGAGACAACTGAATAAGTCGCGTGCTACCAAATTGGCTAAAACACACACCTATTGGCTGACTAATGGACAAGTGTTGTGCATACCAATCAGGCAAATGAGCAATACAAAAATATATTTTTTTATATGGTCGCTATTCATGCATGTCAAGTAATGTGTGATTTAATGGAAGTGTTGTACACATAGCAATAATAATAATAATAAAAAAGCTTAAGTAAATCAATTTAAATTAAAAATAGCTGCAGTCTAGCAAGCAAGCTTAAAAAACTCATTAAAAAGTTGTCAAGTGCAGACTCGCAGTGGAAAGAGAGGGGAGGGAAACGCATGATTGACTCAAAGGGGATTTGCGCTTTATGCCACAGATGAGATAAGAGTGCCGCCGCAGATGCGCTTCAATTTCATTTATCCAATTAATTTCAATTTGTAAAATTCAATTTTAACTTGCAGCATGCCACTTTTGCAATTGAAATGATTCATTAAGAATTGAGGCACAGATTCACAACAATCCAAACCATTCCATTAGCAGGTCACAAAACTGTTGACTTATTAGTTAGCCCTCTTCACTGAGCTAATTATGAACATTTTTAAGGACAGACTCTTGAGACACTTTTAATTAGCCGGATTTTCGCTCTTTTAGTCTAAGTACACTCAAAAAAAAAAAAACGCTTAAATCGTTAATTAAGCGACACATTAAATGATAAAGCTACATTTAGAAACTATCTTAAATAGTTGAATATGCCAAATTTTAGCACTAATGTTTAATAATAATATAAAATCTACCTTTGCACTTAGAAATGAAAAACTCTTTAAAACTCTGCTACCTTTGTCAATACAAGTATGCCGATTTTTCACAATTATGAATGATTTTTTTTCAGAATTTTATAAAAATATATTTCTAAAAATCAATTCTACTTGTAATAAATAAAAATAAATCGGTTTATTAAGACCCCCACTTCCACCACTATCTGGGAATATCCAGAATATTTATTTTACAGATCGACTGCAGTTTTTGGTAGATGGCTTGTCGTTTGTAAACTGTTAAGACTAACGATATTAATTATTATAATCACAAGTATTTTTTTTATTCACATCATAAATTTGATGAGAAATCTTTATTTGATACGTTTCGCTTAATCAGTCTGTTCCAAGAGTAACCGAGACAACTCATACATAATTTATTCATTTATAATTATATTTTATTTGATTTGGTTGCGAAATCCAGTATTTGTACTCTTCTTGGATCAAATTCAATTCTCAATGTTGCAGATTCCAGAGATATCTTTGCATTTGGATATTTTCAAGAGTGAACGATTCTTGGCATACTTCCATGATGGTGAGTCATCTAAATTGAATTCGTTTCATATAATCCGTGAGTTTGGAAGTTGGTTAGTATTAAATAAAAGTTGATACTAAAAATTGCAAATTTTTGTTGAAATCCAAAAGTTGTTCTTTGCTTTGAAACTATAAAATTTATGCCAATGGAAAGTCGAGGAGTGTATTGTCGGTTGGTATTATTTGGTGCGTTTAATGTTCAGCTCCCAGTCGCCAGCACCAGCGGAACGCTTGCCCAATTTTAAGGTATTTTTGTCAGTCTCGATTACGGGCTGCATAGGATTGGTCGGCTCCTCATCGCATAGCACCGAGGCAAGCAGCTGGGCAATAAACTCGGCACGCTGGGCTAAAAATATGGATTGCTCTTCAGCCGGATGGTCCATAACGGATGCAGTGCGAAAGCGATGACATAGAAAACGTTCACTCTCCTCCTCCAGCTGCCTGGGATCGGATGTGCATTGTGCATCCTCCACCTCCTCCTCTTCAATGGTGTTCAACACGACCGCACCGCCGCGCACGGTTCGGTCAAGCTGGTTATGAATCTCATTGGACAGCTCAGCCATCTCAACGAGACGCTGAGTCGCATTGGTGATATTTGGCAGACCCAGACTGGGTCCACCTCTCAAATGATCTAAACGCATCATGCCATCCTGCAGGAATACCCTGGGGTAACGTCGTTGGTTGCTTATTCTGGTCGCGGTCTCACTGAAAGTAACGTTGCGACCGTTGCTGCTCGGATTGAGCTCCTGATTGGAAACGATGCGAACATTGTGTAGACGATTGCTTCGATTGGCGAACGAACGTATATTCGATGGCGGCACGGGCGGGTCAAAGTTCAACTGATATGGCGTCCTTTGACGAACAGTGGGCAGACGCCGCAACTCATCCCGTATGAAAATGTTATTACCCGCATTTCCGTTTCTGCTGGATGTTGTCGGGGTGACATTGTCAGCCTGTACGATCGCATCGGGTTTGTCCCTGCGAAGGACCCGACGTTTGCGCTTATAGCTGCCATTGCGATTGAGCGGTTCCAGATGCAATTCCAGGGAGCCCTCATTGCGATGCATGAGCTCATTTCGAGATTTGGCAGTCGATTCAATCATCGCCAGTTGCTCTTCCTCCAGAAAGAGACGCGCTGCCTGCTGCTGCTCGAAGAGTGTGATAATTGTAGACACCAGCAGTGTGCTGGCGTTTGCATGTTCAGCGGATATGTGCTCGAGAAACGTGGACTCACTGTAGCCCCATTGCTTGCAGTAGGGACATCTGTAGCTCTGCGGCGGATCATTCAGATATTCACCTGCAAAATACAACTCGATATCGGCTGGGGTATAGACGCACTTAACGGGATGATCGAACAGATGTGCGGTGGTGGTGTAATCAATCTCATAGCACTCCGAACACAAATTAAAGTTCTGGCAGCTCAGACAGCGATAGCAGAGACCCGTAAATCCCCGCTCGGCACAACCGTTGCAGATAATATTCCCATGACTATTCATTGTGCAACTAAGCACAGTATTTTTCGTTTTTATTTTTTTTTTTTTTTGATATACTTACCCAATTGAGGGAATATTTATAGAAATGATTTTATAAATATGATTTTTAATAAATTGCTTAGGACTTTTAGTTGCTTGACTGGAGAGAATCGAATGTGAATTTCACAAAATATATTTCCAAAATATAAAGTCAGAGGCTACTACGAAAAACACACAGTTTGAATAGGGGACTTGATAGACAAAAATCTTTGACAATTATTTCAATGACAGTTGTTTGAAAAAAAATGATTCAAAATAGTCAAAATAATCACGAAGTTGAGAAATGAATTATAAATCGTAAGCAGAAAATTCTTGCGCAATTCAAGTTAATCCATTGAGTATCTACACTCAGAGAAATATATGTTAAATGGTTTAGTCTGTGCTAAAATTCATAAATTAAATAGACTTGTTATTGGTTTACTGTTAATGCCAAGAGAAACTGACACCAGTTTGCTGCCCGTCAGTAAATTAATTCTACCTCTTCCATTCAAGCGTCCATCAGTTGGTCGGGCAACTTAATTTGCTGCTTGCCACAAGCCATTTGCCTCGCTTTTGACTTCGTTCCCATTTTTTTTTCTTTTTGTTTTACCTTTCCGCCCCTCAAGCCCAATTGACCCATGCTGACCTGCCATTTCCCACTTCCTACTCTCAAAGTTTTGCTGTCGACCCTTCGTGTTGCAATGTTGCAATGTTGTTTGCATCGCGGAAGGAAGAGACGCCTGAATGCCCGTCAAGCTGGCAATTCAATTAAAAAGCTATTTTCAAATCAGAAATAGGCACGCGCAAGAAATATGCACAGCATATGGTAATCAACTGACAACTCGAGAAATTAAATCAGGATACAAATTGCAAAGAAATTGTGTGGTCAATGAGAAAAATAGGTGACAGTTTGAGTAAAGGAGTGTGGGAGACAATATAAAACCGAGATATAAACAGGAGAGAAAATTTTAGATTGAAATTCACTATTAGATTTGCAAGCTTATAAAAAGATGTTCACATTAATTAACTATAATACTAAAAATTTTAATTTATGTACAAAACATATGAACATTTTAGGTAGATTAATATAATTATATAAATTCGTTGAACTATTTGGATAGATAGATAGAACATTTAAAGCGCTTAAAGAGAAGTTATTTAACTTTTTCCCTTAATTAAATATTTGTTTTTATGGCATCTAAATTAATTTAATTTAATTCGTTATTTCGTCAGCTCGTAAATCAAATTAAAAAATGCTCTATGCATCACTCATTGAGCAACCATTTTTCTATTTTCACTATATATAATTCCATAAATAACAAAATGCCCTATTTGAATTTTGTGTGTTTTCAGCCTGACAGACAAAAATTACGAAATAAACCTAAAATTTAAAGCCAAAAATAAACAAAATGCGACTAGTTCAGAAACTAAAAGGAAATGCGACAAGAAAACTAAAAAGCAGCCAACTCCCTGTGGTGACGAGGGGAAAGGGGAAGCAATGAGAAAGCGCTGAAATGCCTGGCATAGAAAAACAATAAGGAAAAGTGCTTTGGGGAGGAGCGCTGACTACATGCCTGGATGAGCATTACGATTTGAGGGCAAGAAAATAAAAGAAATAAAGGGAGAAAAAAGTCAACTAAGTAGGAAAAATGCAGATGACGACAATTCACCCCTGGATGCAGTTCAAGAATAAAACAGCAAATAACTCTTAACTGAGACCGAAGAAAACTTAACTCTACAAATTACAAATTGTAATTATTCATACATATTTCGTTGCTAATCAAGCACTTAAATATGAAAGTGTTTTTGTAACCCAATTAAAAAACTCTTTGCATAGGGTATAAAATCATTGCTCAACTTGTCACTTCCTAAAAACATTTCATTTCTGACAGCGGCATCAAGCATAAGAGTTCAGCTGGCGCAAGGAAGAATAAAAAAATGATAGAGAATCATCCAAGGTGACTGCCAATGCTCCATTTGATTGGGTGCAAATGGCCAAATGGCAAAAAGGAAACGGAAATTGTTCAGATGACTGAAGCGAATCCGCTCTGAAATTGCAACACCGTTTGCGAATCGCTGTCCTTCTCTCCAACTGGGTCACTGTTTCAGAGCTTATCGGAGTCAAGAACTATAAATAGAACTTGTAGTTTACTAGTATTAGTTGGATTTGCAATGCCAATTCGCGTATGCCAAAACATTTTGTAATCTTTCTGGGCTACTTTTTTTTATCAAACTGAATTGGTAAAAATTTAACAGCTGTCATGATACGATACGGAAAAGATTTGGGAATATTCAGCTGTTTGATATATCAAATCGATTAAACACTCGAATTTGACATGTCTTCCCATTTTCTACAGTTGTTAAAAAATAATGGGAATCTTAATTTAAAGTTGTGGCTTTTATTGCTAACGGAAATTGATTTGTAGATAGAAATGAGGAGTTATCGATAAATTTAAATGGATATTACACTTATTACACTAAAACTTATACTTCAAATTTATTCTTTCCGTCTTATAGTCTCTGAAATGGGATTGTTTATGCAAACGTATAGATAGTTATTTTTTATTTTACTCGGCTTTAGAATTTCGACTTTATTTCACCTCTTAAAAACATTTGCCATGGATCCAAATAGCCTTATCAGTTGGCGTTTCTCGGAACAGTTAGTCAATAAAATGCAAGAATTACGAAGTCTTCGCTTTAAACTATCTAAACTGTTTTTGTAAATAGCTGATATGATTACAAACATTGTTACCCAATGGCATAAACGGAAATAAGGCTAAACACCTGGTTTAGCTCAAAATAATTATAAAATCATATTACTCAGTATATGTTATGAATAGTCGTAATAAAATGCCACAAAAAGTCTGAAAAACAAAAATCCACATTACACTTTTAGATAAGAAATAAAATGAAACGATGACTAAGTTATAAACTATCTGCAATTAGTAACCGAAATTTTTTCTGATTAGAATAAAATTGTAAGAAAACAAATATCAAACATTTTATCTCTATAGGGAGATAAAGCAATGTTAAATGTTTGTTTAAGAAAGTTACATGAAATATGCAAGAAATATGTGTTTTTTATATGATTTTATCTACTTTTTGTGTAGTCAAACGACCGTGTCAAAGATGCTGACCCACATTCGGAATCAGAGGCAAGTTTGTAGGCGAGTTCATTGCACCGCTTGAAGAAGGGATGTGGGTGTTACTTTTGGGTGGCTTAGGTTTATGGTGTTATTTTTTTTGCACCCAGATAGGTCAGTTCACTTGGAGCTGCTCGCTGATTGCCTCGTTGGCAGTGCACAAATGGAACAGCTGAGGATTCGTGACTGTCGTCGTGTCGATTGTTTGTGAAATGCTAAGGCAAACAAACTGCAAACATGTTAAGCTGCCTCAAATGTGGCCAAAACACGCTAACATCCGCCCAACTTGGCGCCAATGCGGGCAGACAAGAAGGGGGTCGAAAATTTGTTAGGGGTGTGGCGCCACTGAACCTGATGCGGTCTGCCGCGAGAGCCAAAAACAACGTATTACACGAAGTGTTTGAAGTCCAAAGAAATCCGTATTAAACTTGGAACTAGCAAAAGTTAAACAAAAAGAAGAAAGTGTTTGTGATGAATAATGCGGGTTTGATGATAACACATAATGTGGCATATCCGAATTTACTTCAATATTTGCTTTTATACAGAAACCAAAGTGCACCATTTAATTTTCCATAAGCTAATTTTATCAAGAATTAACTTACAATATATAAAACTAAACCTAAAACTAGAAATTAGTCTATAACTGTATTAACTTTATTTATCTATGTAAATTGTAACGAATTGTTAACACAATTTTTGTTTAAAAAAATAAAATAAAATATAATAGATAAAATAATATAATAATTCCATAATTTTCATGTAGAAAAATTACACTGACTTTGATGTAAATTATATATATAATTTTAAAATATTGATAATAATAATATTTGTAAGTTTTAAAAAGACTAACATAAGATTAAATACTATTAAACAAATTACACGGAAGGTGGATTACTAGTTGTCAAATGAAATAAATCAACAATGGACACATAAAGATAAATATTTAAAATTCTTATTAAAATCATTAAGTGGCACGTTTAAAAATTGTGTAACGCCACGATTATATTGCCAACTGTAAGCCTTTGTCACAGGCGAAGTAATGTTTAAGTTGGCGCCAAGCGAACATAAGTGTACAATTTATATAGATATATATTTATATGTACATATATGTGTGTTTGTGTGTGTTTCCAGGACCTGACTCTATATTTGGCAACACGCACGGGCAGCCTTGTTATTGTGTGTTCAGTCAGTTCAAATATGTATATATTATTAGGCCCAGTATTGATTTCGCATTATGTGGCATAATTAATTATTTACACAGCATCTGTGACTCCGAATGCGTCGTTGACATTGGATGTGGACGTAGACATTGACTTGAACTCACCTGCAAACAAGGGGAACCATTGGCAGCGATTGTTTTATCGATGGCCGCAGATTTTGATTGCGTTTCTCTGGCCAAACATGATCGAATTTCAGTTTCAATCCATATTGCGGCACAGCAGACAATTCACAGTTCGATTCACTGCTGGGCAGCGCCTGCTGCTTTTGCTGCTCCTGTTGCTGCAGTTGCTCTTCGTAAACAGCGCTTGCTGAATCTGCATTCCCATTGGGCATTGTTGTTGTTGTGATCTTAGTTGCTTCTGCTTCTGCATCTGCTGCTGTTGCTGTTGTTGGCGACGCCATTTCGAGTGCTTTTGACTAGCTTCGAGTTTTCCACAATTTCGTTGAGCTTTGTTTTTGTTGTTGTCGATGTTTTGTGTGATTGCGTGGTTGATTAAATCAATTGCGTGCACTTCATATTAGTATTGTGGTTTCTTTTTTTTAGAACTATAAGCACGCGCGCGCCTAAAAACGCAACAGCAACAGTCTACCAACCGTACGCGGCAAAAAACTAACTGAGAATAAAAAATGTACAGACAAAAATAACGAGAGAGGCAAGCAAACAAAACGAGCTTTGGTATGTGCTCCGCCTATCGATGTTTGACTATCGCAAGCCCTAAGCAGCTGTTTTTTGTGATAAGCTTACACATTTCAGAGCACTGGTTTCTTTAAATAACAAATCAGTCGAGAAATTTACCATTAACATATATATAACTAAGAATTTTATTTAAATGCACTATTGTTTCGTGACTCTTAATGACAAGATACTAAATTAAATTGAAATTGTAAAAATAAAAATTATGGTTAAGGGCGTCTGTTAAATGGGGACATTAGCGGATATGGCGCCAGCTATCGCATATAATGCTAACGTTGACAGCGCCACCTACCGCTAGACAGAACAAACATAACTATACACTTCTGCTTTCAATAGGCATAAGTGCATCAGGTCACCGCTTGGTGGCGCGCATCATAATTGTTTTGAAGTATAAATAAAAATAAGCATTTGATCTTACATACCTAACCGTAAAATTAAATGTTTTTTCTTTCAATCAATTTGTTCAAGAATATGCAAAAATAATTGAAATGATTTAAATGACAAATTGCTATATTTAACACATAGTGAAATCTCTGATATCCAATAAAGTACGTAAATAGAAAGCATAACGGAAGTTCAAGCTTCTTAGTGCCCACTGTACATACAACGTTACATGCGTTCGTAACTGCTATGTAGCGATAAGTGTGAGCCAACGGACAAAACAGACATTGTTGCAGCTGAGTCAATGCAAACGGAGACGCTTATCAGCCGAGAAGGAGACAACAATAAAATAACAACAGCAACAACGACCAAAAAGAAAAAAAGAGGGAAACTGAGTGCGCCTGTCACTTAAGGCAAACATATGTTTCGTTACAAATTGAACGAGCGACCGCTACGACTTTAACTTTGAGCTTATCAGCGCATGCTGCTGATAGCAGCATCAGGAGCAGCAGCGGACAACAAACAAACGAAAATTAACAAAAACTAAATTTAAACACGTCTCGTTGTGGTTCGCAATGCCATTGAAGAGAAGAGCTCGATTCAGAGCAAGAGTGAGTGGGAGTGGGTTGAAGAGAGTGCTCGCTTTTCATTAGCTGCAACTGCAGCAGAGCTGCTCACTGCGGTCGTTTGGCAAGGTTAACGGTGCGTATGTGCTGTTGAGGAGGGAGAGAAAAGGGTGGAGGAAGAAACACAAGCTGCAATTGGCATAGGGTGCGAAAATTGGCAAAGCAGGCAACTCTGAGTGTGAGCGAACAAGGCAGACGACAATGGGCAGTTTGGACGAAGCCAAGCCAATCGCTTACTTCTCAGCACTCTGCGGTTGAGTTATATTCGAGAGTGCGAGGTGAGGCCTTAAAGATGGCACAGTGGAGCAAAGTGAATATATCGTACTTGATTGTTTGTAAATAGTAATTCAAATGAATTGATTTGTGAAAAATGCCTTTACTTGATATTTAAATATCTTTCTGTTTTGTCATGTAATTAGTTAATTAATTACATCACGTAATCTGCTTAATGATATGTAAAAACTATAATTTTGTATCCTCTTCCTCTAACTAAAATTAAAACACGCAAGAAAATTTGATTTTTTTTTATAGATTTTTGTTCGTTGATGTTTTCATTTAATTTGATGTCCACATTTTTTTATTTATACCTAAAAGAAGTAAACAAGCTATTCTTTCAAAATAATGCTTTATATATTTATTTTTGTCATCGATTACCCATACCGTTACAAGTAAGTAAGCTACTTTTACACGCCTCCCACTTAGCATCCCACCTGGCCGCACTGTTAACGTAAGCGCCAACGCCAGCGTCTGCGTCAACGTTGCGTCGATGCGACGCGGTGTGAACAGGCAAAGGCAAACAAGCAAATAAACAAACAATCGAAGTGCGGACGACTGGTGTACCGTTGTCGACTGTGTGTGTGTGTGCAGCTTTCGATCAAGCTTTTCAAAAAGTTGCCATATGTGTAAATGTGTGTGTGTGTGTTCTAAAGATATAACGTGAACGAATGGGAGAGTAGGGTAGGTTGTATGTGTGCGAGGTGGCTTCTGTGAGTGAGCTGTGGTTTGTTTTTGTTGTTCTGTTTGTTTCGTTGCTATTCTTGTTGCTGACCTATACAGCGGGAGAGAGAGACGAGGAAGTAGCCGGGTAGGTGGCGCAGCAGGAAACAATTAGCTCTAAATAAAATTTCAAAATAAGCAACTGTTTGCGCTTAAATCCGGTAGCCTGGCCCTGGGCCGCCACAGCAAACGAGGCGTGTGTGGCACGCGAGGTATTTTACGTCCAGTAAAAACAACAACAACAATCAACATATAAACAGATCCCATGCTTTCACTTAATTACGGTATTTAAATGAGCAACAAATGATATGATAGAATAGCATTTACACACACGCTCACATTTACCACGCTTATACGTGAATTCTATTATTTTGGGCACTACTAATAAATACCTCCATTTATGTAGAAATTACATTTGTACGAAATTATTTGTAGCAACAATTTAAAAAAAAAATTAAAAAATAGTCAAATTGTTTATCTGCATTAATATGACATTATTTTGAATCAATTGGTACTGTCATATTCAGGTTTCATACCTGTAATTTTATATCGATTTCATTAAAAGATTGTGCCAATTAAGTATAAACCTACTAATCCACACTCACTCACACCGATACACGCACACATACACGCGTCCAAAAGTTCCTCTGAAAACTATGCAACATATTCTCTGATATAATCATTTTGAAAACTGCCCATTCGTCAGTCCACTGCAACAAGAAGTTCTATTTTAATGGTAGAAACGGGATTTCGAAAAAAAATGCATCTGTTTTATTAAAATGTGAATATTTATTTGTAACAAATTAAGAATTTTATTGATTTCATTATATCAAAAATATAATAAGTTTAAATAAAATCTACAAACACTTTTATTTAATTTCACCATAGTTCAATGATTCCCAAAATCAATTTTTTTTTTGTAGAATTGCTTTAGAAAATGTAATTGAAATTTTAGGCGCACAACGGTAATTGGAATTGTTACATTATGCAAAAATGAAAATGGCATAGAAAATGCTAATTAAAATACATTTATGCAAACATACTATTATTTACTTATATATATATTTAAATTTTTTTTCTGCTACCAATTCGACTGATGCTAAATCGAAAAGAGCAGCGTAAATAATTTAATTACCCAATATGATACAGTGACAACAACAAAATGTATCAATTGAGCGGAACTAAACTAAATGCAACTTGTGACCCAATTAGAAAAATATTTCTCTCCCCCCCCCCCCCACACACACTCAGCATTCAAAGTTTGGTTTGCATTCAGGCACAGGTCAAATTATGCATAGATAAAACGTTTACGGGTCGCAAAAGTTTAGTCGAGTTTACGCAATGGAACATTGTTTTCTTTTTGTTTATGTTTTTTTTTTTATGTTTTTGCTTTGCACATTTTAGCAACTTTAATCCATGTGGATTGTGCTGAATTTCATTCAGTTTGCATTGCGTTTTATATGAACTGTATTGGAATATTAATATATGCCCTGCGTTTGTAATAAAGTTTATATTTTTTATATAAATCGTAATGCTTGTATTTATTTATTTACTAAGCCTTTGTAAAATTTAGTTGATTTATTTAACAGCACTTTTTGTGACATTTTTTTTTGACAATTCTCGTTTGATATTCTTAAAGTACGGTAATATTTTTTGATATATATTAATCCAAATTATATTTTGATATAGTCAGTATTTTTTTGTAATTTATTTATTATTTTATATTATGATTTTATGATATTAATGTCATATACTTGATATCTTTCTTAAGCCTCATATAGAAATTTTTGCATATGTCTTTTATGTTTATATATTTAAAAAGAACAGTTTTCTTTTGCTAGATCCCATCTTGATTGCAGCTCATTGCTGACTTCGACAACAGCTTACCAGAATTTATTTCTATAGAATTTCCAACAAATTTTCACCCCCTTTGCTTTTGAGTTATTTTGTGTCGTTTTCTTGCATGTAGTGCAAACAAAGTTTTAAATTTCGTGCAAATGAAAATGAAATACCAACAGCTCGCAGTCCATACCCACCCACACACACACACACAATCGCGCGTAAACCATTGCATGCATTTATACAAACACGCAAATTATGCAAACGGCCACCGCAAATAACATAAATTTCACAAACTCGGCGGCCCGCAACGCACCTGACCAACCAAAAGGCAAACATACACAAGCACAAGAGAAATTGAGATAGGGTAGAAGAGCAGAGGACCCGACGTCAAAAGCGACGACAATGAAGGTGTTTGAAATCATCGTGCCATAGAAATGTAAACGGCTCTAGTTATGTGTGCACACACACTCAGAAACATCTGTATGAGCATGTATGCACATGTATTGAGAAATATGCCTGCGTGCCTGTGCATTAATCTGCATTTGTGTATTTAAAGCGGGAATAACTTCATACACACACACACAACATATACGAAATCGCTTTTGATTTCATCTTCTTACAACAGCTTGTTTTCGTTTTGTTATTTGTGTTTTTATTTTTCATGCGTTTCAGTCTGGCAAACGAAAATAATAAACGCCAGCTTACGAGAGCTGACAACCCTGTCAATACAAATACGAAGAGTAAGAATATTGGCAAGCGGGGAGCGGATAAGCGGTCAGTGTGTCCAATTGGCATCCGTTTGCATTGCCAATAAAGAGTGTAGAGGAAAGAATAGTTGAAGCTCACCGAAGAGCAAATGTTCTCTTATTGAGTAATACATATAAAAATTATGATGATAATTTATAATAATGAATTACAATTAACTATTCAAACATAATTCCAATATATGTAATTCAATTTATACTTCACACAACAATTTTGTGTTACTTTACTCACTTTTAATTTATAAAGTAATTATTGCAAGCCACAGTAATAAACTAGGTTTTTAAAAATCTCATACATTCGGTAAGAGTCCAAAAATAATTCGTGGCATGCGCTTAAACCTGAAAATCAACAAAGCTTTTAAAATTATGACGTGTTTTAACTGTTCCCAGTGCTTCCACCGCCATGTGTGCTTTTTCCCTTAGTGCATCTCTCTCCGTCCCACATGTTCTTGCAGCTTCGTTTTCTCATAAGTTTGTGACATTAATGCGCTTAATTAAAGCACTGCGCTAATGTCAACAACAACATAAGGGACAATAACAATAACAGATAGAGAAAGAGAGAGAGATCCACACATGCAATTTGCTTTGGTGCTACTGCCCCCCAACTCCCCCGCGATTATGAAGAAAATGGAAGGCGAAAAAAATGCAAACATTGACTTTTGTATTCTTTTTATTCTGCCTGTATGTGTGAGTTTGTGTGTGTGTTGAGTGCTTTTTTTTGTGCGCGGAATTAAATCAAATCAAATTGAAGCCGCGAACAGACGAATGGCGACGTCAAAGCAGAAAATTAAACTGGAACCTGAGCTGAAAAGGAGATTTTTGCATTGCCATTCAAACAATGCTGTACAAATTGGGTCAAAGATCAAGTGGAGCTCAGTGTCGACGGCAGCAGCAACAGCAGCAGCAGCAACAAATAGAGTTGTGCTGCGGGTAGAAGCAACTATGACGACGCAGCGGCGCGTGGCATGCACATGAATGCAGTAGCAGAAGGCCAAAGAGCACATTGAGAGACAGATAGAGAGAGGGGCGAGGGGAGCATAGGTCTAACTTGCCAGGCATGATGGATATGCATGCGTATGTGTATTGGTTTGGTGGGGGTGTGGGTGGGGGGAGTAACAGGCAAAGAAAAGGCTCAAGAAAAGATTAAGAAATGTGCGCGTCAGTTTTCAACGGGGCGCCGCATTGTTGTATTTTCTTGTTGCTGCTGCCGATGCAGCTGATATCTATGTGAACGTGAGCAAGCATGCATATGCAAAGCGGGAATGCTCGAAAGTGTGAGCAGTAGAAAGAGAGGGATAGAGAGCACACAGCTGTGACTAAGCGGCGCATAACTACCAACTGTGAACTACGACAAACTACGAAGCTGTTGCTGCTGCTTTTGCTCCCCTCTTTCGCCCTATCCTCGTCTATCTATCTTGCTCTTTCTGCTAGTGGCAAGGCATTTAATCGCCTTGCCTTCTTCTTGTCGCTTTCCCCATAGCGATACTTTTACGTTTTTTTTTTTACTATTCTTTTTTTACCTATGCATTTTGCAGATGTTTTCTTTCTTCTTTTTTTTGCCATGCATGTAGGCGTTGATGATACTGCATAGCAACAACCACATGTAGGCACTGCCAAGGCATGCACGGTGGTGCAAGAGTGCGTGAGTACTTTGATGAAGTAACTGCATATATGGGGAAATGTAATGCCGAGTTTATTAACTGAACGAAAAACATACAAACTTTTCGATATGTTTACATCACTTAAGAACTTTTATTTGTTTTTACTTAAGGAACCTGATAAAGAATCATTCTTTTTTTTAATGTGTTTATCACTACTTAAACAAAAGATTAGAAATTGAGCCAATGTCAGCCAGTTAAACAAATTTACAATAAAACATGTTTTATCCTCATTGCTGATATATTTTCTGCTCTATCATATTCTTTGCTTATGCTATTTAAACACCCATCCTACACAAATATCGCTAGCTCACTGTGCACACTGCAGACGCTATCGTTTCCAGCAAGAAATCATCAAGCAGCCAAATTCAACAAAAATATGCAAAAACGGCCAAATGATTGTGGCTCAGTTGCAGTTGCGCGCGTTGCATCAACATTTCCAAAAGCAAGGCAAACCAAGTCAAATTAAATCTCCATCATTCACCCCTCTGCGTCTCTATTTCCCGTTGGTTTTCTCTTTCTATCTCTCTCGCTCCCACACTATCTTTGTCTCTGTCTCTCTGTGTAGGTCGTTGGTTGAGCTGTGGCTGTGGCACAGTCCTGAATCCGGGCATGCATGCAACGAAAATGAAATTAAGTCAAGACGGTAGTCATATTAATCGACCGTACAGCACTGCTAGTGCTCTGCCCCTCACTCCCACACTCACACCTCCCTCTCCCCTTCACTGACGCCCCTTGGTCGCATTTCTTCTTTCTTCTGACTGCCGCCCACCACTTGACAGCAGGGGCTTTGCTGGATTTATTTCCCTTTTGTTGTTGTTGCTGCTGCTGCCGTTGATTTTCACTTCTTAACAACAATTAAGCGCGCACATAAGTCAAAACCGCAACAACAAATACAACAATGGGCACAACAAAATGGAGCACACACAAAATACAAAACAAAAAAAAAAACCGAGAAGAAAATACAAAAAAAAAGAAACGTCAAGTTGTGAAGTGTACTTGACCTGGAGGTACCCTGTAAACAGGCGGCAAGGTAACATTAATTTGGTTATGCCTCATTGTCCGTACGCAGATTGAGATGTGGTCGGTTTTTGATGTTGGCTCAATAATAATTCCCCGGAAAGAAAGTTTCCACTGAAAATGTGTGTGTTCAACTTTAAAAGAAAAATGATTCACTTGCGTATAAAATAAGATAAACTGGCTTACAGCTTGATTGGCTTATACAGATTACCTGATTTGGTCTTTCAGCCATTAATGGTGTTTAACTCTAACGGTTTGTGGCATACGCTGCCTGTTGCATGCATGTATTTTGACCGGACATGTTGGCCATTTAATGAGTGCAGGGTATAATGAGAGATTGGGTGAGTTGATGTGGGTGTGGGTGTGGGTGTGGGTTGGGGGCAGTGGCAAATGCTCATTGCATATAGTAGCAAAAAAGCCATTTCCTGCAAAACACAACTGCCGTCGACAGCCACGCCCATAAAACCCTAACGCCCATCAATCGAGCAGCGAACAGCAGCTTTTTAACGGCGCTTTAAAGCCAACGCCCGCTTCCTGTCCGCCCACTGAGCATCGACCGCACAAATAATTGGAACTTAGTCTAGTTAAAAGGCAGGAAGTGGGGGGAAATGGGTGCTGTGGGGCTATGGGGCACTGCCACAGACACAATGAGCCGTTGCCGCAGCCTCTTCAAGTGCATTATCGTCGTTCTTGACGTTCTCCATGGAAGCATCTTTTGTGGTGAAAGCCGCATTCTTGCCACTCCTCACTCCTCACTCCTCACTTCCCCACTCCCCATTCCCCATTGTGGCTGCACTGAAAACCAAAATACGCACACTCAATCATCGTTTTTGTCTTTTTAATGTTGCTGCTCCAGCACTCCAGTCCACTTCACCACAACCCTGCCCCCCTCCCCGATCTGCCTTTCATTTATTTTGTTGGGTTTGGCGTCACTTTGGCTGGCAGTCACATAATTATTGCCATTAGAGTGCGTCTCAATTGAGCTGAAGGAGAGTTTTCCCCAGTTGCGTTTGCCACAACAACAACAAAACAACAGTTACAACAGTTACAACAGTTACACAAACGACGCGTGTCATTGCGGTTAGCAGCGCCCAGTGGGTCAACGCAGAGTGAGGAGAGAGACCTGTCCGGGCCACAATTCAAGTGGCCTAGGCCCAAGTGAAAGTTCTTGACAATTGTGCATCATTAATATTGTCTATGGAGCTGATTTTGTTGCTGTTCCTGTTGCCGCTGTTGCTGCTGCTGCGACTGTTGCTGCTGCTGTTTCTGTTGCCGCTGCCGTTGCCATTGCAATGGCAAAGTTGGTAATCGGAATCGGACTTGGGCTCCGGCGACTGCGATTGCGGGCAACGTGGCATTGTTTGCGCCCGAGGTCGTGCCCAGGTATGGATTGAATGTGAGAAGCTTCCATGCTTCTGGGTATATAATAGCCGCATTGATGGCAGTGAAATCCAGCTGGCAATTGAAGACCATTCTAGGTCATTTACAATGGCTTCAAATGGCAGGTCAATGAGACCAAGCACTCAAACAAGAAGTTAAAGACAAAAGTGCTCCAGCCCATTCAGCTCCACGATAAGATACCCTAACTTTAGAAATTTTACAGATTACGCTGTCTAAAATAATCTCATGTGATTTATATTAGTTTCTAGGAAATATAATAAAAACGCATAGTTTATGGGCACAAGTATTAATTATGTACAAAATAAAATGAGTTTATATATTTTTATGTAACACTAGCTGAAATAATTAGCTGTTGTTCATTTAAAATTCGTTCTTTACATTTGACCCTTAATTTTCCACAATCAGTTAAGTTGGTTAACTCGATGCTCTTCATCAGAGCCAGAAATGAGTAATCGCTGTTGAATAAATATTGAACATTAGTTCAAACTATTAAGTTTTAAATAGCTATGATTGAAGTAATATTTAATTTTGTATTAATGAAGTCATCGATAAAAAAAAGTCATCCTAGTGTCAAGGAAAAATGGAACAAAAAAATTAAAAAAATTGTATATTAAAGAACCTTAAATAATAAGTGAGTCGCACTGGCAAAGTAAATTATTATAAAAGAAAATAAAATTTAAAAAAAATCCAGCAAAGGCTCATTTTAAATTCACCTTGAGTTGTGATTTAATTTATGAATTCCGACTTGCAACCAGCACTCGTTGCAAAAGTAGGAAATTTTTCCTTAGTTGCCTTACAATTTTGTTCAGTTTTAAAAGTGTTAAGTATCTAAAAAATAAAAACTACTCACTAATAAAAACTACTTAAAATTAGACGTGAGGGTCTGTAAAACTGTCCAAATTAATACGTAGCTGGGGAATGAAGACATCAAATTTGGAAGTAGATATTTTTGGAAGGCGACGAAAGGTCACAGTGAAAAAATTAAATTGAGAAGCAATAAGGGCAGACAGCTGACCTCAGCTCAGCTCAGCTCAGCTCAGCTCAGTTCGGTTCAACAAAGGAAAATACACATGTGATATTGAAATATCATTTCTATAGCTGATAACAACACTAACGATAACAACAACAACAACAACAACAACATCATCATCATCATTATCATCGATGTTTGCCTGGGAGGCAACAAGCGACGCCCAGAAACTTTATCTATGTGTCAATTTATATTTGTTCGACGAGCCATTACTATATTTATTATTGTTGAGTGTGTGTGTGCGAGTGTGCTTGATGAGTGTGAAGTGTAGTTTGCATGTTTTCATATACATCAAATGAATAATAAATGTGCCTGGTAATCGTAAACGTAGCTACACTTTGACCTTTGGCTGCTGCTGCAGCTGTTTGTGCTGCTGCTGCTTTTGCTGCTCGTTTCGTGCGTCTCGTAAAAAATGAATTTTACTCATCCTAATCGCATTTGTTTGTCGCATTTGTTTGGCTTTGTGTTTTATCACTGATTTGGCGCGAGGGGCGTGTAGCATTTTACCACTGCTGTTGAACTCTGAACCGGTCTGTCTCCTCCTCATCTTCATCCTCCTTTCAGTCAAACACTAACTTACAACGCCGCCCCCCCCCCCCGCTTTTGGCTGAGTAAATGATGTTTTACATGCTAATCCGCCATATACTTAAGCCAACTGGCTACTCTACCCACTCCTGGAGGGCCTTGAAGGCCGGCAGGCCATTTCGTGTCATTTTGGTTAATGTTATTGGCCTGGCTGTTTGCCGGTAAGTATGCATTAATTATTTGCATAACTTATGAGCAGAACAGTTGAAGGGCTTTCAAACTTGGTCGTACAACACGATTGCCACGGCAGGGACCAATTGTAATCTAATTCTATCCGAAATGTTATAAGATTTTAATCAAAAAAGTTATTTATAAAATAACGCAATTTGTGGCTTATTACCAATAGTTATAAATGGCAATTTTATTCAAATTGTGTATTGATTTAATTGAAGTTGAAATATTTCGCATTTGAAATTACCCAGGAGTAATACATATTTTATTTAATTATATTTGTCTTTCTGTGTTTACATTTTAATTTGTTATATATGATTTAAAATTTATTTTTAAACAGTTTTCAATCTACAGTCAATAATACAAATACAAATACATTAGAGGTATTCAATTTTGTTGTGTTTTTTAATGAAGTTTATTAAATCGATTAAATTTCAACTCTAAAAATTTGTATTATTATTATTTTATTAATATATAATATGATATAAATCGGATATTTTTTTTTTTGCTGACAAATGCGTTTGGGGTCAAGGGACTAAGTAGAAATCTAAGTAATTAAAAGTCATCACATTAAGAGCAAAATATTCCCTAAGGCTTTGAGTTTCAATTTCAATTATCCTTACAATTAGGAATTTGTTTATTCGCTTGACAAAACGCAGCCTAAATTTAAGCGATGCTTTCTGAAAAGTTTATTCCCATCATTATTATAATTTTTTTCTCTTTTGGTTGTTTGTTCGAACAGGTCAATCAACAGTCAGGCACCCTTTTTGGCCATTGTTGTCTATTGTGGCTGCTATTGTTTAGTGAAAGTCATTTTGTCTGCCTTTGAGTTTCAGTTCGACTTTGGATTTTTGGACGAATTTGCAATTTTGCCTTTGACAGCTCAAACAGCTTTTGTGTCTAGGATTCTTGAATAGCATTCAACTCGAATCCACCAAATCCCCGACGATTTATGTTTGTCACTAATTTGACAACTACAATAGAACGCGTTTAAGCACTCACACACACACACATGCACACACATGCACACACACACTCACTCATCTAAGCACACACATGCTGATGAGTAAACATGCTAGCAAACATTCGAAAAATATTGAAACATTTTTGCCTTTGTCTTTTATCCGTTTTTGTTTTTTTATTTAGCTTTATGATTGTTTTACATGCTTGTTTGTCCTCTCCCACACACACACACACACACACACACAGCACACACCACACAGACACACACGTATGAACTCAAGTACAGTTAGCCACATGCACACAACACACATATATTTGCACATCTGCAAATTTTATTTATATGTCAGTCTGTGTATTTTGTGCAGTTAACAACAATAATAAAAAAAAATAAAAAAATCGTCAAGATATTTGTCATTTAGTCAATGACATTTATTTTCATGTCCTTTACAACTATTTTTTGTCCCTTTTTTAATACCCTGTGTGCAGAATCAATAAAGAGCTGCAAAAGTGAATGAAAAAAAATTAGTCAAACATATAAAAAATTTAATTAAAATATATTTTAACGTACTATGAAATATTTTTTAAATGCATGTCTTTATTTATATATATATATAAATTAACTTTATTTGGTATAAATGTTGTTTCATTTATAGATATAGATATTAAATAACATTTGGAGCTTGCAGAGAAAAGATATTACTAAATGAAAAACTTAAAAGTAGCTAAGACTTTTTCTATATATCAATTTGATTTATATCTTGGCTTTTGTTTTATAGAGTATCAGTCCACCATTCAAATTGATGCCTAACAAGCATGACATATAGGGATATTTTTTGTTGCATACATTTTTTTTCATGTTTTGTTTCCACAATGCGACAATACCCAATGCTGCTGTCCATTGTCATTACTGTTGTTGTTGTTGTTGTTGCTGTTGTAATTGAAGCATGTAATGCATGCGACCCCGCCCTCTTTGGCCTGCACACTCTGTGTGCCACAGCTTATATGTAGCCAAAATTGCTACCTCTCACTCTGAACTTGTCACACAAATGCTTTTGGGAACATTTTGGCAACTGCTGTTCTCGATATTTAATGACCTCGAGGCAACAACAACAAATACAATGGAAATAATGCTTGCTACAAACGAGCTTTGCCTCCTGGTTGAGTGCACTCTGTCCACATGTAACTATGTGTGACCGATTGTTAATGTTGTTATTGTTGTTTGCTGTTTGCTCAACTACATAATCATCTATTAGTATTTACATAAAACTACACTTGTTTGCATTCAAGTGGCAAGCGGCATGCGGCATGCGGCAAGCGCCAATCGCCAAGCGGATTATTCTTCAGCTTTTTGCAAAATATTGAACCAAAAAAAATAAAGGAAAAACATTCACAGAGACATAAGCAAAATTGATTTCTTTGCTTAGTGCTCCACATTTGTATTGTGGCTTGAAGGAATTTTGGATATATTCAACGAATGCAAAAAAATATGTAAATATCACAAATATTGAAAGTTTGTTTGTTTGCTATTTTGTTAGTTTCTACTTAAATAATTTTACTTAACTTGAACGTAATAAATTATAATATGAATTTAAAGCAGAGATAAAATTAGGTTTTGAGCATAAGAAATTCACATTCATATTTTATTTACATATTTCATATTTATGGGTCAAGTGGCCAAAACACACGCTAAGAAGTGCAATTTGGCCTAGTGCATTTGATTTTAAAGGCTAAATATTTTTAGATGTGTTAACAAATATGCTGCAATACATATATATGTGTATATATATATATATATATATATAGTCCCACAAATGAAGGCCACTTTCAATTGAATTCATTTATTGATTTATTTTTTTGATTAAAAATCATTTTGTCGCTTAGCCAATTCGTTTAAGATTTTGGTTGCAAAGTAGCAATTAAAAATAACTTGAGTTGCAATGTGAGTTTCCGCAATTTTTTACATATCTCTTGTGTTAAAATTAGTTAATCTGTACAGTTAAATAAAATCAATAATGGCAATCTCAAGCTGTGCGTTTTGACCACAAAATATTGCAAACAAACTTTGCTATTTTATTATGCTTTTAGATTAAGTTGCCTGGGGCAAGTGAGACAATAATCAGAAGCAGAGTTCCATTTAAAAATATTACAAATTAAGCTGTAAAATTGAGTCAAGCTGCAACATTGATAAGCCTTTGTTTCTGCCACACATGCTCTGCCTCTGCCTCCAACTGGCTCTCTCTCTCTCTCTCTGTTGGATAATTAAAGCCAGCCTGCCCACAGCTGATGGGCATATGTACATATTTATATGTTTATGCACACACACACACACATATATATATATACATATATATATATATATACATATATCTGGCGTGATTATGCCAAGCAACAATATACATTTGGTTCAAGTGTTCAATGTCTCAATATCTGTTAGGAAATGCAAATATTTTCCGTTATCTTCTTGGTTGCTTCTATGAAATTTAAACATGAATTTTAGTTATTTATTGTTTTGTTGTTTATTTGTTGTTGTATTTGTTGCTGCTGCTTTTGCTGCTGCTGCTGCTGCGGGTTGTGTCGTTTGTGGCAAATGCATTTTAATATTTCAGCATTGATTTGTTATGCAAAAATGTGACAAGCCTATGTGTGTGTGTGTGTGTGTGTGTGTGTTGCCATTATGTCTGTCTGTGTGTATCACTCAATGCGATTACATTTCGAAGGGAAAATTATGCATACGCCGTGTTGGATTCACTCACATAATTTAGCATTTATTATTACATATTATTATGATTATGTTGTTTAATTTAATTTGATTTTACATTTCAATCCCCAGCCATCAACTCTGCCTCTCTCTCTCTCTTCTCTCTCTCCCCCCCCCCCCCTCTATTGCTCTCCTGGTGGCAGTGGCTTACGTGCTAAGCTCCGCTGATTGACTCTGCCAAGTGGTTTTTTTTTTTTTTTTGGTGCGTTATTTGCCACACCAAAACATTATGTGGGGTAGCATGTGAGTCTGTGTGAGTGAGTGTGTCTATGTGTGTGTATGTATATCATATATATGTGTGTATGAGTTTGTATTTCCAAAATGTCTTCGATAATAGAAAATATAATCAAAGCGCTATAAAAATGACATTTAACATGCGGCATGCGTCGCCGACGCGTCTCGTCTCATCTCAGCTCTTCCGACGCAACACTCCTCTCCTCTGCTCTCCTCACCTCTTCTTATGCTTGGGGTTCGTCTTTTGGGTTTGCTGTGTGGTGCGGTTTTTATTTCATTTCACTTCGTTGAGGGTTGGAACTCAATTTACTTGAAAACGCATCAAACAGCAAATTTTATGAATTTACAACGTTTCGGTTTTTAGGCCACCCCACCACCACTCATTTCAGCTCCAAGCCAACCCCCCCCCCCCATCCTCAAGCTATGCTATAGAGTCTTTTCTCTTTTCTCCTTTTTTTTTTTGCTTTTGCTTTTCGGGGTCACTGCGGGGCGACAATTGTCTGACTGTGTGTGTGTGTGTGTGTCGCATGTGTCATGTAAGTGTAATAGAAAGCAAAGCTGATGGTTTGCCAACTCACTCTGCCGCAGCTCGACTCGACTTGCCTCGCTGTGAGATGGCACAAGGGAAGTTGCAACAAAACCACAGCAGGCAGCAGCGGCAGCAGCAGCATCAGTAGCCGTAAGGCGAATGGGAAAATTAACCACCGACCAACCAACCAGAGGAGTTTGAGGTGTGAGTGTAGCTTGGGCAAAACGCCTTTTGCTTTGATAATGGCCCAATGGGTTTTTGGGGTTTCGCTGTCAGTAGCTTTGCTCTAAATGTAAGTGTCTGTGCGAGTGTGTGTGCTAGTGTACACGTCTGTGTGTGTGTGTGTGTGTCTGTGCAATTGCAAAATTGAGCTAGCAAGCCAATGAGCAAAATATTCGTGGCATTCATATCGAATATTCGCAAATTGATTGATATGAACTTTAATATACAGATGACGATTTTTTTTAGCTTCTTTTTAGATAGATGAAGTGACATTGGAGAGTTTTCTGTGTGTGTTTTATGTATTGTGTGCCAATAAAAAGTTTATGAAGTGACAAACTACTCAAAGCTTAATGACCATAGAACGCCAGTCAACTGGATTAAGTCAATTAGGGCAAAGAGTTATTAGGATTTGTGGCATACAGCACATAGAATGAAGTTGTCAAAAACAGCTTATTAATTTTGACAATATTTGTAAAAGTAAAATCAACTTTTTAAGCATAGCTAATTGATGATATATCACTAAAATATATGTTCAAAACTATTATAAATTCTGCTTTTAATTTATTTCCTTTAAATTCGTACAGACAAAAACACAAATGTTATTTGAATGGCAGTTGCCAACACACTTTTCTTGGTATTTGATACCAAAAAAAATTAAAATAGATAAAAATTGTAAAAGAGTTTCTGAAGTTTATATTGCGAACTTTTCTCTTTGGCTATTTAAGAGGAGGCGGTGTCCAAGTTTAAGTGGTATGTGGCGCATTTTGCGTTGCACGTTTCAAAGAAATGCACAGAGGGAGCTGCACGTGTGTGTGTGTGTGTGTGTGTGTGTGTGTGTGTGGCACATATGTGTCAGCTCTACGCGCGCTTGTGTGTGTGTATAAGTGTAAGTGTGTTGGTGAGTTTGAACTTTGCTGCAGTTGATCAAAAATTCATTTTTGAAAACTTGCCATAAAAATGCCAGTTTTATGCATGTGTGTGTGTGTGTGCGTGCATGTAAGTGTGTGTGAATGTGTGTGTGTATTTCGCTCTGCATAGCTGATGCAGCGCAGCCAGAGTTGCCATCAGCTGCAACTAACTTAAGACTTTATTACTTGGCCCAGTGATCATTGTTGTTGTTGCTGTTGCTGCTGTTGTTGCTGCTGTTGCTGTTGCTGATGTGGCTGTTGCTGTTGCACGTCGCGCTCGTCGACATGTCGTTGACAGCGTTGTTAACATTTTTATATCCAAACTTTAAGCGTTGCGCTCTGTGTGGATGTGGGTATTTTTGAGTGGGTGCATTTGGGTTGGAGACATGCCACATGATGTCTTATGCACGCACGTTGCACGTTGCAAACTGCACGTTAACCTAAAGTCAAAGTTGCTGTTAGTGCCACGCCGCCACTGTTGGCGACCTCGAGCCACATTTAGGACCAACAGACATCAACTTGGCCAGGTTGCGCTGGCTTGTTAGCGAAAGTGTTGCAGTTGCCATCATATTATTGTTGCTGCCGCTGCGGTGGCGCCTTGCCACTGCGGCCTTTGACGGCTTCACGTTCACACTTTTTTGGCCTATTGGCTTTTTATTATGTATGATTTTCTATTTTCTTTTTTCTTTTTTTTTGCTTTTATCATGATGATGATGACCCAATTTAGGATGAACCCGGTTCGCGCAATTTAATTTGCGCAACTATCTAGCAAAGTTTGTCTGCCACTTTGTTGCCATTCCTGCTGCTGCTGCTGCTGCTGCTGCTGCTGCTGTTGTCTGCTCTCTGGCTGGGCTTTCACGCTTGTTGGCGGCATTGTGTTATTTGCACACCAAAAACTACAACCAAAAACTGTGCAACACCCGCCACCCGCCGATACACACCACCCAATGCCTCACCCGGCGCACGCTTCTCTCACATTTTGGCTTGATGTTATCAGTTCGATCTGCGCATTTGCATGCCAAATGAAGGACGGCCAAAAAGGCGGATGGGAACCATAGGGGGTGGGAGGGGTGCGACCATGTAATGTTTGGGTAATGCTTTTTCTTTTTTCTCGTTTTATTTTGTTATTGGATGTGAGCTTCGCCACAGCTCAAAGTGGTTGTGCATATGGCCAGAGGATGTGGGAAAGAGGCCAAAAGGGTCAAATGCTAAAATGTGGCATCCAAGTTGGGAATGCCCAGTGGGTCGGGGATGGGGGCGGCATCGATAGTGAAGCAGAGGCAACTTTTAATAGGCTTGGGTTGGGTTCATATTCCACTGCATATGTGGCTGGCCGAGTGGCTGTGTAGTGGCTAAGGGCCGAGATGGGCACTCGAACATTTGCAGCTTATTTTGTATTAGACCGCAAACTGCTAACTGGGTTAACTATTGAGATATGGATAATAAGAACACATTTAAGTTATTAAAGTGTGTAACTAAGGCATAAAAATCGCTTTTTTTTATCAGAATTAGATGAGAATTATTTTTTTTATTAGGACAAACGCCCTTTTTCGTTCCTTACAGATTATAATCAATAATTTCCTTTTGAAATATATCAAGTCCATTTCTGTTGACCTTTCCAGTATTCAACCCTTGGATTCGACCATTAAGTTTCAGATTCGCTGAATTTGTAATTTCCTCCTACCAAATTGGTGACGAACTCTTTGGTAAAACAATACTCAACCAATGCTCAAAAACCATCAATTTTATTCACCGCATGCAGCTTTCGGATTTTTGATTTAAGAGGATTCGCGTAAAAAATTAACTGTCTCAAATTACGATTGGCAAAACTTTCGCTGCACAACAGAAATAAAATAAAATAAAGCAGCTGAGAGAAAATTAATTCTTTTTAACGCAGATTAAATACTCTTATTACAAGGTATTAATTTCTTGCAAGTGTATAAATATTGGAATATTTACACTCTCATCTACTATATCTATTGTGCACCCTTCTCCATCAATCGAGCAGTTACAATTAATTAATTATATCTGAATGTTTGTTACCAAAAAAACTTATGATGTTATTAGCACACATCAATCAAAGTTTTTAAAAGTTTTTTTATAAGATAATACTATAGTAATATATTATGAGCATTTTATTGTTAAAACTATAAAAAAAAACAGCGAAAACATTTTTAACACTCGTTATTAAAGTAAAGTAAAATAAATTAACATCATAACAAAAATATTTTTTACCAAAGTTACCCATCATCATTCCGATTATGAGCATATATTATTTATAAAATTAATAAGTGATAAAAGATTTTTCTCGATTTTAAAAATTCGCATTTCGCATTGCAATTGTTTGGAGCTAACTCAAATTAATGGCAGTTGGCGGAAAGGGTTAAAATCCTGCTGGGATCCCGAGCAATGGCCAATTAAAAGGAATGTTTTTAAATTGCATTTCCTTGCCATGTGTCAGGCTCAGTTATTATAATTGTTTTCAATTTTTAAAAATTGAACAATGTTTAATATGCATAGCGTAAACATGATATATAAAATCAAGTAGGTTTTTTCCTTTATGTACAATTATTTGCTGAAATATGTATTTATTTTATGTTTGCTTACTTTTTGTCGGGCTCAATTAACATTGTTTATTTAATTCGCGGCTGTTGCGTGTTTTCATTTTAATTAAATATATATATTTATTTTTTGACTCATACGTGCACAGCGAACAATGGAATGCAATAAAATGAATGTTTTGAATAACACATGATTTATTGCGATCGAAATGGATATCTTGAATAGCAGCTATATTTGGTTATATTAAATATTTTACAATAAACCTTAAAATATTTTGAATCTACCAAATTGAATTTAAAATTAATCGTCAACTCCAGACAGAAATTCATTTTTCTAATAAATGTTGTGTAAAACTGTTAACAGGGGATTAAGCATTTATTAATTATGAAAATAATGAAAAACTTTTCTCAGCATCCCATTAAAGTAAAAAATAAATTCCACAAAAAGTGTATAATAATATCAGGTTTATCTTTGGGACCCACATAAAAGTTTCGGCTACCAGTGTTTTGTCAGCATTGTCGCCGCACATTTTTGAGACAAAGCCAATTTATGAAAATTATGAAAGCCGCTTCTCAGCAACATTCCAATGTTGCTATCGTTGTTGCCATTGTCGTTGCCAAAGATCTCATGGCATGCCAAAATAAAAGCCAATCTTAAAAGACGCCCACGCGACAAAAACCCCAAAACGAAGACCCAAACGAAGCCCAAAAGTTACGAGAAAGATGCGTTTAGCTGAAAGATGATGGTTCGGTTCGGGTTATGCCGCTCCTTAGGCCCAGCCTTTTGTAGTAATATCCAAGGCAAATATCTCAAATTTCAATGCACATTTTACGAAGATGAAAAAAAAGCAATGAAAAATTTAAAAATAAAGACGAATAAAGCGCAAAAAAAACCATCTCGACCAGGCCGGTCGGTTGGCACACATTTCATTTAAGCCCAGCCCAGGAAGCTGCCTGACTTCTACTGGCCTGGAATCAGAACCATGACTGCGTTTGGAATTGACTGTAGTCTGAGAAGGTTCTCAGTTAGTGTGAAGGGTTGTCCGTCCCCGTTGAGCGCAACATTGTCGTCGTCGTGTGTGCCGCCCATCAAAACCAAAAACAGCTAAAATGGTAGGAAGTCCAAATGTATCTTTGTATCTCATTTTGAGTATCTCTAAATATGAGAGTATGAGATGACTGTTTGCCTGTGTGTGTGTGCGAGTGTGTGTGTGTAGCATGTGAAACCGCAAAAAAAAGGCAAGTACCCGAATGCATTGAGACTGGCTTGAAAAGTGAACACTGGCTGGCCTCACGGCTCACTTAGTCATCAACGCAGAGGGAAACCGCAACGTGTCCCATTTAAGAGAGCCAAGAGTAAAAAGATAGTGGAGTGCTGCGTACCCCAATGGTCATAAAGCAACCAGCAAGCAGTAACGCCAGGCGATATCCTTGAGTGCCTGGGCCAGTTTCAGTTGCAACGCCAGTTCCACTACCACTACCACGGCCAGTGCCTGGCCATTAGCCACAAACGAGAAATGAAGATTATCTAAAAGATACATGCGACGACCAACGACTGACGACGAACGACAGACGGACAGACGGACAGTCGACAGACGGACAGACGACAGTCGCTGGACGACGAACGCAGCAAGCAAGTTGCATTACAACGAACATTTTTATACCCTATACTTAAAATCGAGTAGGTGTTTGAGTTTCTTCAAAAATAGTTAGTAAATTAATTGAGTTTTCGGTTTCTTATCAGAACACTCTGGTTCAATCTGGATTTACTTATGCAAACATATCGATTGAAAACAGGGCCTGTAAAATAGTTATATATTATTATATATTATTTTTTATATATAATTATTATTTATATATAATTACTGCAAGAGATAATGAGATGGTTTCAAAAAAAAAAAAAGACTTCTATTTTAAATAATTGAAATAAACACTTTCATTGTTATTCATTCATTTAAATATTCGTAATACATACCAGCTCTTTTTAGGGTATGTATTCTAATCTATGTGTATCCATCAATCTCAGAGACTTTACGAACTATTGTCCAAAAATTTCAGAGATTAGCTTTCAGATAAAAAATGCCTATTCAAATTAATGTTTACATTTCAAAATATTTCTTCTTATATGAATAACATAGCATATTAAATATTCAAATATGGCTAGAAACAGAATTTTGAAAACTTAAAATTTATTTTGAAAACAGTTGGCGATTAAAATCAGACAAATTTCTGGCGGAAAGTTTAACAAATAAAACTCTTAACTCAGTGAAGATTTTTTTTACATAAATCTATTAATCACAGAAATTATTACATAATTTGTATACCTCTGTTGGAATTTTTTATATATTTTTAATTATATATTTTTTATATTTTAATACGTATATAGAGAGATTCTTATTCACATATATATTATATAATTTTATTTAGTTTTAACTTAAGCTAGACTTAAAAATTCAACAGAAATTTTGTGACATAACCAAAGACTTTTGAATGAAAGAGTTGTAAAATTTGTTATGGGGTATATAAGGTATTCGCAGGTCTTGCAATTGCAACTGAGTATATTAGCCATATTCTTTTGTTTTGTTTGGACGCCATTGTCTGCGGCATCTTGCACACATTCGGGTGGTGTCCGAACTGTAACTTATGCTGCAGCCAAAAGTTGATGCCTGCATTTCATTTCGCATTCATTTGCCGGGGAGGTGGTGCGGAAAGCAGCTCTTGTGGCCAGGCAATGGAGGCGCCATTGTTTGGCATACTTTTTCATAGAGCACACACACACACACACGGGCACACACACACATGTAGTAGCGCCTAGATTTTGCATAGTTACAGTTACTGGCCGCCAGGCAGACAATGGCATACAAAAAGCAACAACTGAAACAATGTTTGCTGCGAGAATGATGAAGATAATAATGATGATCATGATGATGATGATGATGATGATGATGATGTTAATGATGTTGTTGATGCTGTTGTTGGCAGTGAAAGGCCATCACAAAGCATCGAACTGAACTGAATAGTTGTTGTTGTTGTTGCTGTTGTTACTGTTGTTGTTGTTGTCTCTGTTGCAGTTGCTTTTACTGCTGCTTCTGCTGTTTCATGGCATAATTGTTTTATTAGCTACATTTTCTGCATTTGCCTAATCTAAAATCCGTGCCCACAACTCGCACTCAGTTGCTCTGTGTATCTTTCAGATACTCTCGAACGTGTGCGCAAAGCTGGTTTGGCTTTGCTTTGTTTTTACCCATACCATGTTGCCAGCAAATTCGCTTTCTAGTGTTTGTATGTGCGTGTGTGTGTGTGTGTGTGTGCCTCTGTGCCTGATGTGCCTTGCATAGAGAGTAGATCAGGTCAGAGGCAACAAAACATTGGGCACATTGCATTTTTGTTAAGCTCCAAGAAACATGCAAAGCAACATTTGCTTTGATTATCATGCAACAAAGATTCGAATTTGTCATAGAATTTCTTCATTTTAAGATTTTTGCAACTAGTTTTTCAATGAATTTGTTTGGCTTCAATGAATTTTGATATTGGTATTCATTTAAAAATTATGTTGCAAAATATATATTTATGGATTGCTGGAACTTTGAGGCCATTGTTTGTGCAACTAGTTTAATACTAAACTTAAATTTAAAAAAAAACTAAATTTTATACAAATTCTATTCCCTTGGCAACGGTATAAAACTTTTTCTTACTGATAAAACTTTATTTATAGTCTACTTGTCCATTGTTGCTGTCATGGTCCAACTCAGAGTGGCTAAGCTATAA
This sequence comes from Drosophila demipolita, assembly GCA_035042405.1. Classification (NCBI taxonomy): domain Eukaryota; kingdom Metazoa; phylum Arthropoda; class Insecta; order Diptera; family Drosophilidae; genus Drosophila; species Drosophila demipolita. The sequence continues at coordinate 875,395 of JAWNLI010000021.1, forward strand.
TGTCGTTAATTCATTGTAGTTGAGTAGTGTTCGCTAAAATAAAGTTTCTTTCAAACTATTGATAGACTGAATGCAATCAATACGGGATTGTTACACTCGCATCTCAAGCTTCCGGCTGGCAATTTAACTTGGCTCAAAGGCGATTTAAAATTTGATTTATTGCAACTGAGCGCTGTCCAACCGCAGCAAACGAGGGCCAGTTCAAAATATATATATAAAAAAACTAAGTCAGCTGTTCTGTTAGCTATTTGCCGATACATATCAGTTTGTATCCGTATTCATATCTGCAACATTGTATCTCTCTTCAACAGCCCTCAACTCTCATTGTGGCCCCAACCTGATGTGTCGATGGCATGTAAAATAGCCATGTTGCTGCCAAGTTAAGTAAATAAGCAGCTATCTGCTATCTGCTCTTGCTCTACAAAAAAAAAAAAAAAAAAAAAAAAAACGACAACAATAATAGCAATTACAACAACTTCATAGCCGGCTGCTGCTTTGATCAATCAACCGTCAAAATTATTGCTGCATGTGCCCCGTGCCAACTTCAGACCGACCCTGCCGGCATCAGAGGGAGCCGCGGATGCAATTATAAGCATTTCCACGTGCCGCTTCAATGGAGCTCAGCTCTCCGCGGCCTCACAGTAGTAGTTAGTACCTAGCTAACCCTCCCTCTCTCTTCCTACTCCTCCTCTCCTCCTTCTGTGTCTATAACTGCCCCTATTTCATGTCCATGGTTAAATAGAAATTTATTGGCCATTGGCAAAAGCCCGTTGCAGCGAATGGTAATTTGTATGTGAGTGTGTGTGTGTGTGCACTGAAAAAAAATCAACTTAACTGCTTAATTACTATACCAGCAACATCGAAGAATATGTGCTGTGTGAAAGTAATATTTATATGAATCAAAATATTAAACAGATATAAAATTTATATTTTTGGAATTTAATTTGGGTGGAATTAGGGGGAGAAGGTTTTATATATAATTATATATAATATTGAATCTATGGTAATAATTGACAGAGCGTATAGGATATATATTTATATAGCGATTGTTTTGCTTATATAATTTAAATTATTATTACATTTTTCACATTGCAATAAATCAAACATTTCAATATGCCAAAAGCGAACAAATATCAACCGAAATGGTTATCATATCCTTTAAATCTGCTATGTGTATATGACTCAATTTAGCTGAATTTAACATTTGAAGCACTTGCAACGTATTTAAAGCACATTCGCTCAGTGCGTGTGGCACGTTGCTTACTAACAACATATGCTCAAAACTCAAACCTCGAAAGGGCAGGTCGCTGTGCGTGTCGTGCGTTAGTCCGCTTTGTCGTTTTGTCGTTTTGTCATCACTTATCACATCTGGTGCTGCTGTTGCAGTTGCTGCTCAAGTGGCCACTCACATATGCAACAGCAACTGCCACAACGACAACAACAACGAGTCGACAGCGATGACAACATGGGCGGGCGTTGGCGTTGGCTTTGGCTCTGACTTTGGGTTTGGCGTTAGGCCTACGGATGGGGATGAGGCTGCTTGTTATTATGCGCCCAGTGTGGCGCATAATGCAGTTAATCTGGGGAATTATGTAAAAAAGCTGACAAAAGGCAAACAAGCGACATTGAAGTGGCCTTTTGCTAATGCTCCCAGTTGCAACAGCAGCAGCAGCAGCAGCAGCAGCAATGCAATTTTTGTATCCTATTACGTAAAGTAACTGTCAAGTCGCTTAGGCAGCTGGACGAGCAACAACTACAACAACTACAACAACAACAACTACAACTCGGAGTGACTCAGATCGCTTATCTTGCGGAGCAAATGTTCCTTTCTCTGTGAAGGATTTACGCACAAAGGAAGCGATACGGCAAGTCAAGCCAGAAAGTGGGTCCAAAAGTAGCCAAGCGAATTAAAAAAGTAAACTCCAAGTAAATTAAATAAAAGACAGCAACAGTCTGTGGCACGCGGAGAAGACGGACGAGGGGCAAACAGTTAAGAAGCGAATAAGAGAATGAACTGGGCTCAGACTGCTGATAAGACGCTAAGCCCGACGATGCCGTCAGCAAACCGCAGCGGGAAAAATACTTTTTTTTTTAAAAAAAAATGAAATCACTTTTAATGAGTCATTCAAGTGGCAACAAGAATGCGGGCAGCAGGCAGCAGGCAGCGGCCAGCAAGCAGCACTCGCCACTTGCCACACAAGCGCCTAGCATAAATATAATAATTTTTCCAGAGCGACAAGCAACACAACAAAAAAAAAATACAGAATAGCAGATTCAGTGCACCGAAGACTTGATACTCTTTTTTGATATCTACACTGTCTCAATTTTAATACAAAACATATCTGAAAATAAAGTCTAACTTATTAATAATATAAGCCAATTATCAAATTACAGCCTAACTTATAAGAAATAAAAAGTAAATATTTAAAAAAAAACTTTAAACATCAAAATTAAAAACAAAAAAAAACAAATATCTCATTAGTCGATGCAACTGCAGCTTATTGCCAAATGATCAGATAGTTAGCTGAATTCTGGAAAATATATTGGTCAAACTAACTCAATTTCAGATTTTATCTATTGCTTATTTTGCTCTGTTAAATTCAACAGTTTTCTTAGCCTGTTTTCGCGTTACAAATTATGTAACATAATTAATAAAACCTTGGCAAGTGTGTAGATAGGATGGTAAAAGCAATAATAATATCGCGCTATGGATGTGAATGCGAGGATGTTGCAGGAAACGTCTGTCGCCAGTCGCAAGTCGCCAGTTGCCAGTTGCAAGTTGGCAATTCTAAAGCAGCCAAAGCCAGAACCGATGCCGCCGACGCCTCACAGGAAATCACAAGCATGCCTCACAACGAGGACTGGCATCCTGGGCCAGTGCAACAAGTTGCTTGCTGTCCAACCAGACTCCTACGGCCATTTCACTTTGCTTTCCATTTTATTACTAATTTCTTTCCCTCTTTCTCTGTGTGTGTGTGTGTGTGTGTGTTTGTGTGTGTGTGGGTGCTTTTTTTCTGCTCTTGTTTATTTGTTCTTTTGAGCAGAGTTTTACAAATTATAACGACAACCGGAGTCAGTCGAGTCCAGATGAAAGCGGGCGTCCAATTGGAACCAGGCAGGATGTTGTGGGAAGTGGGATGTGTTGGGGGGGTTGAAGGGTGAATCTGTTGGTTCTGGTCTGAGGTCCGCTTCTCTTGATGACTGGACATTTAATGAAACGTAACGACAACAAATTGCTTAAGCATTATTTGCGCTTTCATATTTCAGTTTGTGCAGCATTTCCTTTTTCCCGTTGCGACCTATTCCTCTCCTCTTTATTTCATTTTTTACTTATAACCGTTATTGCACAAAAAAAAACAGACATTACAAAGCGCATAATGAGCAGAGCAGTGCTTCGGGCAGGTTTCAAACTGATAAATCTACAGTTTATGAGTTTATTGCAATTAATAAAGGATGTTTTGCATTGAGCTTCCTACAATTCCATAAAATAATTATGCATGGATATTCCATACTTTCTATGTTGTTCAGATGTTAGAATGTAATTTTTGGTATCTAGAATTTAGAAACTGGAATACTGGAATATAGTTTCACACACAACTTAAGATTCTTATGAATAAATAAATTACAATTCCATGTGTCAAATATCAAAAATTGACCTAAAAGGGAAATGTGAATCGCAGAAGTTATACAAAAATTTATATCTTGTGATAAAGCATTTATTAAATGTATTAGTTATGTTTGCATATTTTGGTGTGGAATTACGATATCAATGTCGATCTCTTCAAGTCCTTGCTCTCTTCGCAGAACATTTAAATATTTAAGAAGGCGTCTCAGCACTGGCCCAGTTACCTCTTCCAAAACCGTGAGACTTTTGCCCGCCCTGCAAAAGATTGGCAAAATGAAGAACTCATTTGTGGTTAGTTATTAACGGTAAACCCACCGTTCCATGCGATCCGGCAGATATTCGGACTGCGATAGAGTTACTGGATGTCTGTGGTTAAAATATATTAAAAGAGGTTATTAAAATTGCAGTTGTTACGCTGACTAACTGAAGTGCCCTCCTGCGAAGACTATCCTTTTCCAGTGCCATTTGGGGATCGATGCGTTGATCGAATTCCAGCTCACCCTTTTCGTCCTGGTCATACACTACCCGCTCCTTTCGCTTGCGACGGATGAGCCGATAAAGCCGATCGTATATGCTTTGGAAGAATAATTTGATGACAAGGCCCAATTTAGAGGAACGTGTCTTGGCGAAGAATCTGACCTCATCGTAGGTGGAGTTGACAATGGCCAGCATGGCAAAAAGTAGCATCGCATAGACCACAACCACGAATGATAGATAATAAATGCGAGCTATTAACTTGTTCTTATCATTGAAGAATTGGTAAGTGAAGTCACACGTTAACAGGCGCACCATGGTCAGAATTGAGGTTGTCAGATCGCGAAACTGTTCGTTGCGACCCCCAAAGAATGCCATGCCACACTGTGCGTATGCCATGGCGATGGCAAAAAACATTAAAAGAAAACCAGTCATTTCATAGGTGACCTAAAAAAAAAGAGAATATATTAAAAAATAAGTGTGTGGATAATAAATGAACTCAAATTGTAATTTAAAACAATAATTCAACAGACGCACCTCTTTGGCCACTCCCATAAATATTACCATTGTGCGATTAAAAACAAAAAACGTAAGCAAACGAATCCACACCAGAAATATAACTAATCCAACGATATCGTTGTATATTTTAGATATAACACAAGCACCATCCAGGCTCACAAATGTGTTGCAACCACGTGCTGCGATCATTATGCTCCGGAAGTAGTAAAGTTGCATCAGATTGATGAACAGCATAATATAGCATCCCTAATGGAAAAAAGTATATTAAACAAAAATTTATTAATTTACGATTAAAAATAGTTTTCACCCACCAAATAGCAGACAAAATCAGCTAAATTGTCAATTTGTCCGATATATTTGCAAAAACCTATTTTCGCAACAATTCGGATATCTCTGACTGTAAAAACAGCGACCATAAAGTAAAAACTTGATGTTATAATTGTGCCCTGCCAGCCATCGCCAAAGAACGTCTCCCGGCGCATCGTATGTAATCGATAGCTAGGAACGAGTCCACCAGTGGGTGGACGCTCCACTAATAATCTAAAGTAAAAAAAAGAAGATTGAATATCAACGCAGATACGTAATGTGTGGTGGTGTTTATAAATTATAAATTATAAATTATACATTATAAATTATAAATTATAAATTATAAATTATAAATTATAAATTATAAATTATAAATTATAAATTATAAATTATAAATTATAAATTATAAATTATAAATTATAAATTATAAATTATAAATTATAAATTATAAATTATAAATTATAAATTATAAATTATAAATTATAAATTATAAATTATAAATTATAAATTATAAATTATAAATTATAAATTATAAATTATAAATTATTAATTATTGTTTAGTCTTTTGGATCTCACTGACTTTGTGCTCTGGAAGAGATATGTATTGACATGATACAAATTGAACTCCAGCAAGATCAAGCGTGTGCCGCGATGAATCCAGTTGGTATCTTTTAGGTTTTTGGCAATTTCTTCGTTCTCATCATTATCGTAAGTGAAGCTCTTTATATAGCCGGCGCCCAAATACGTATTTATTTCAGCAAAAACTGGCATTGCGCCTGCCTCCCACATGCCCACAAATCGATCTCCAGCATAACCGCTTTTATGCTCATTGAACCAATCGTAGGCGGCATAACAGGAGTCAATATATTTGGAGAAGATTGGATGGGCTTCACAGCTGTCTTTTCGGACCATCACCTGTCGCAGACGCGGAGGTCCGAGCAGAACATTTCCATGCAACAGGGTACGATTGACGATACAACTATCGAGTTCATTGAACTCGGATGTCTCATTGAGGAACTGGTAGACGGACAGGTCGTCATTTGATTTAAAGTCTCCCCTGTTAAAGAATGGAATAAACCTGAAAAATATAAAATCCCAATACTTTTCTATTGTGTTAATATTCGTGAAAGTGAGTATCATTCCAGGTTCCATAACCGTCGGCCGCTGTACAAGTTGTCGTTTCATCGCATAATTATAATAATGCATCGAATGATTGCTCGTTCTACTTGTAACTGCAAATCTCGATCTAGATTAGAATTGGTTTTTATGTCCAAATAGCACCACTTACCAATTGAGGCCAGTATCAGGAATATGATGTATATAAGCAAATCAAATAACGCTCTTTTTGTTTCCCTTATCGAACTGTATCGAATTTTTTTCCTTCGAACAACTAAGCCCCACAAACATTTCAAAATTCTCTTAAAGAACCTTTTTACTCGATTATGTTCCACGTTCATTTTTTCTATATTTTCTTTTATTTACGTTGTGAAAGTTTTATTTAAAATTCTAGTAAAACAAATGTTGCTTGCCTTATTGTATCACTTGACAATATTCTCTACTACCAAACGATAATATTTTTTTAAACTGAGTATTTTCAATTGCTAAGCCAGTTGTAAATTATTTCACTTAACACAAAAGCGACAGTAAACATTTAATACATATTTTCTTGTCATTTCATTTCTTCTTATTCCCATTTGCCGTCTCAATCTTTTCCTATCTAAGTTTCTCCATTTGATATGCCTTTGTCAAGCTGCTTTTGTGGTGCTTTGTTTTCGCGCTTGTTTTCCTTGGAAATGGTTTTGTAAAACGCGATGGCAAATAGAATATCATCATAATTTTCGTTTACTACAAGAGTTTTACCCATTTTGTCATAGTCGTTGTTGTTTGGCTGCTGTTTTTATTTTGCTTTTAATGTTTTTTTATTGACAAAGTTAGTCGGTTGGCAACGTTGTTGCTTTAATTGCCATTGTCAAGAATTGTCTTTGTTATTGCCACAGTCTTTGGACTGCCCGCCCGGCCACCTCCATTAAGTGGATAGAATAGCAAAGCAACTTTCCAACTCCTTTGATTTGTTTTGCACAACAAAGCTACGACAGAAAAAAAAGTAGACAAAAAACAACATAAACTTTTTTAAAGGACCCCAGCTGGCAACCATTCTCAGAGCATGTTCAAAGGTGCTCTGAACTTCTATAAGCCAAAACATTTTTGAGTTATTAATGGAAAAGTGCTGGCTATCTCACTCGCACCTGCAGTCAGTCCGCCTTATATAAATACAGGTGCTAACTAAATGTTATGTTTTCATTATGCTTAGGGTAGCAGCAACTTTTAGCCAACTTGCAGTCAGTTTCTAACTTCAGGTGTGCTCTTCTTTCTGCTGCCGGTTATTGGCTTAGACAAATTTTTCTTGTACTCAACTCTATTGTATTCAGTATACCAGCAGAAGTACTCGCATATAGCCATTTGTTTACCAAAAGTGCACTTTTTTTTTTTTTAAATAACTTGTCTAACGCAACTAATGAAAAGATTTGTTATTAGTTTTGCAGCAGCGCAACTTAAAGTAGGTGCAAAAACTACAGGCCCAACTTTTCGCCAAGAACTTATTCAACAAAAAAAAAAAAAAGAAGGAAAATAAAAGAAAAAAGAAACAACAACTTGAAAAAGTAAATAAATATTTGAACAACTTCTTATGGCCTGCTATTTGTTTTGGTGCAACTTTCCTGTGTGTAGCAGCTGAAAGGACGTAGTCTAAAAGTTTACGTGTATTTGAAGTGTCTGAAATTCCTTAAGTTTTGTCTTAGAAAATTGATCAGACAATTTTCAAGCTAATTTAACAATAAATAAACAATAAAAATAATAACCAAAAACATACACACATCTTTTGGTTAAGGTAAGGCAGTAAGCCAGTTTTTATTGAATGCGCATTTGATGTTTAATACCGTCTTTTGTAGCCATTCACATTCTTGTCCAAATATTGTGTATAATTTGTTAATAAAACCAATTTAAATTCATGTTAAAGCGCTCTAAATATGTTAATAAGTCAACTCATTGATTTGTTCGCAGGCAATTGGCATATTAAGTTACCAATTTTAGTCTTCAGTCTATACAATTAAGTCAATTTAAAAAGGCGCTGTCGGAGCTGATTGATTGACTTTATCTTTACGTCTTACCTTATCAACACTCTCGTTCCACTCGATCTCTAGTGCCATGTTTGGCTTTCAACTTACAGCGAACGCATAAAATCTGTATCTCAGGCAACAAGAGACAAGCAGAAACTCTGACTAAAAGTTGGCATTAAACACGTTTTTTAGTTTTTTTTTTGTTGTTGTTGTTGTTATCTTTTAACTGCACTGGCGTAGGCCGAGCGTTATCTTTATAAAGGCATTTGCCTGCAATCAACTTCCTGCCCACCCCGCTAGTTGGCTGTAGCATAGCAAGAAACTGTAAAGCATAATAAGGAAGAAGAGAAATATCTTCAATTAATTTAAGATAATTATCTTTAATAATCGTTAAATAAGAATTCGCAATTTCAATATTTATCGTCTTATAAAACTGTGTTAGCAGATTTAGTTTTTGAAGTACTGGATTGTTTCAAGTTCCTATGCAAATGTATTCCATAATTTTAACATCTGTTTTTAATCTGTTACTCTTTTTTCCAGTTTTGGCAATCTGTCAATATTTACATAAATAAATAAATAAGTCGCAAGTTTTCATTAAATAACAATGCATTTATTAACGACTTATTTCTTCTTAGCTTGAATTAATTTAATTTTACATATATTATATTAAAATAAATAGCAATTTTATCTCTTGATTATTACAAGAATAAAAATAGTTTACAAGATGTTTGCAATATTTAGTGTTTAACAATATTTGTTTTCTAATATTATGTAACATAAATGATAAAAATAAAAAATTACAGAAGAATATTTGTATTTAATTAATGTTACTTAGGCTACATTAATTAAATAATATTAGAATGTAAGTTGAACACATTCAGCTGCATTTGAAACGTCAGGAAATGGATATCATTTTTGTATCTTAAAAATTTTGCTCAAGTTCCGCCTAGATGAACCTTAACGTCTTGAGAAAATTGCCGTCGCCTAAAGGAAATAAATTATAAAAATAAATTATAGAGCAACGTTGCTGCAGAAGAGCAGAGATAATACAACTTACAATTTGGCAATTCATTGTGCCGATAGTATCCGTTGCAGCTGTTCTCTTGCGGCTCAGAGTCATAGATGATGCTGGCTAGCAAATCAATCATGGGGCTGGGTTGAGCAGGGGTCTTCTGTTCCAGCTGTCTGTGGGTCAATGTCACCCGCATGTTGAAAACGAGACTCTAAAACTCAACAGGGCGAAAAAAAACTGCTATAACAAATTGAATAATTACATTAATTGAAAGAGAAAACCTGTAAAGTGTGTAAAATGTAATTATATTTAAAATGCAAATCAAAAACTGTGAAAAGTGTTATTAAAATGCATATTGATATGCAATTTATTAAACATATTTGTTACTGATTGCGAACTCATCAATGAGTAATCAGCTCCATTGTCTGGCGGGGGGGGGGAAAAATAAACGGAATTTTCATTAAAAGTTATAAATTGTTAACAGTTATTTTAATATGCAATGCCTAAATGCCTGGAAAAAAATAAATGTGTAAAATTCAATAAGCTGCAAATTAAAATCAATAGACTAATTATAATCATTGTTGGCAGCATTTCAAACGGGGCGATCCAATCCAGTCCTCCAGACCAAACCAAAACCAAACTACAACAAAACACGTCAGCGCCTGTAAAGAGAAAGAGAGAGGGAGAAAAAGAGAGAGGGAGAAAGAGAGGGAAAGAGTGGGAAAAGCAAAGAAAATACAAAAGAAGCTACCCGGGGAAAAAGGCAAGCAACTTTATGTACTATGTGTGGAAGCTATGTTTTGGGATTAAAGTTTAGTGAACGAGGACGACGCCACTTGGGATTTGTTAGTGGTGCAGCACAGAGTAAAGGCGTTCCATGCTGGTCATGCTTAACCAAAATACACCCAGTAGCATAATTATATATAAAAACCATGTTTATTTCATGAGCTTCTCCTAAAATATTGCATAAGCTTGTGTTATGTGAAGAATCTATTTTTAAAGATTTTGAATAATATACAAATAATATATCTCAAATAACCCATTTCTTCTTCTGTTAAAGGGTATTAGGGAAGAATCCTAAAAAAATAGTGCTATAAATGGTAAAAGCGCACGAAAAAATGGCGAAATAAAAGAAAATATGAGAGAAGCATTGCTCCAAAAGGAGAAGCTAAAGCTCAGAGAACAGCGCCCAAGTCAGGTGAAAATGGATTCTGAAAATTGGGTTAATTGATGCTTAGTGTTTTGCTTCTGTGTGTTGGTGTTTGGTGTGTGAGTGTGTGTGTGTGTTTGTGGAAGCATTGCTGGCTTATGTATAGAAGAGTTGGGTGGCTGGGCGTGGTTATTTAGCTAAAAGTGGCTAATAGTTTTTTTTTTGCGCCAGAGCAATCGTGCAGCACCGGAAACGGAAGCCGGAAATGTGCACAAGAAAACACACACACACACAAACACAAACACAACATGAAAATTGCCAAAATGGCGGCGTCGCCTCAAATTTGGTTGTGGAAAGAGGTGTTCATAGTTAAACAGGTCTACATGTAATTAGCATTAAACCATTTGTCGAATTATACACACCAGGACTGCCCAGATCCGTTAGATTGGCATTCAGTGCTACCGGCGGTCCGCTCAATGATGTGGCACCACCACCACCACCGCCCGCACCACCGCCAGAACCTGAACCAGCATTGTTGCCACCGCCGCCAACGCCCGCTCCATTCTCGAGCGCCCCCGTCACGTCCGAGTGTCCGAGGAGCAGCAATAGCAGCAGTGGCTGCATCATCCACGCTCTAAGCGACCTCATTTTGCAGTTTGGCATTTTGGCAATGTGTTTGTTGTAATCCAGCAGCGGCATCAACATGTTCCATTTGTTGTTGCTTAAATGTGTAGCTTCTGTGGCGCCAATTGTGATTGCTCTGCAAATGAATTCAAATTTGAGTTGGTTATTTTTGAATTTGAATTTTGATCGATGCTTTTGGCTTAGGTTTCGGTGAAAAAGTCATTAATCAATTCTTGTTTCTTATTTGATTTGTTTTTGTTTGCAAATTAGAGTTACAAAAATAACAAACTGCTTAAATGTCACTTAACAGATTTAAGCTGACTTAAAAGTATCTTACAAAATACATTGTTAATTATCACTGTATAAATGTCTTTCAACAATGTTGTGTCGCTTTTTGGGAATGCGGATAATTTTTAGATTAACTTTTTTTTGTAATTATTTTTAATTTATATTTTATTTATACGCATTTTTAGAATAACTTTTCGCAATTTCTGCTTTTGCACTCCCTTTATCGATTGTTGATATCTTGAATCAAAACATGTATCTGCGCTGCGTGGTAGTTTATTTGTTTGTTAAATTTATGTTGCATATATATACATTTGTTAGGTGTTTCGATTGCCTCAAGCTGCACTTGTCACAAATATATCGTGCAGATACAAATATATCTTGCTCCTTGAAATTGCACTTTTGGCACGTAAATTCGCGTATTTTATGCACTGCACGCCGCGTCTTGTCATTTAACAATCGCGACACACCCTCAAAGCTAATGTATCTTGCAGATACAATTGCTGAAATTGCAAAGGTATTTCTTGTGAATTGTTGTCGTTGTTTTTTTTTCTTTTTAAACTGGATTTCCAGTCGCGTTTTAAATTGTCTTGCGCAGCTACAAATTTAACTTGTTGGCGCTTTAAATTATTGATTTTTTTTATTTTTATTTTTGTGTTGTTGTTGCTGTCGTTGTAATATCTGCTCTTTCTTATTAAGCTTATGTATATAGGTTTTTTTGATATTAATGCATTGCACTTGCGCCCAACTGGCTTGGCTGTTGTCTGTTTTTTGTTACATTTATAAATGGTTTACACAACATATGCTACAAACATACAAACATACGCACAGCTGTGGCTACAATTTGTAACTGTAGCGCATTTATAAATGCGGCTGCTTCTTCTTCCTTTCTTGCTCGCCTTTTCCCTTTTCCCTTTTCTTTCTTCCCTCTTCCAGTTTTCCCTTTCTGCTCGTTCGTTTCGTTTTTATGCTGCCAATGTTTACACACTCAACAACTTTTTGTTGGTCGTCAACAAACCCATCAAGCGTTTTGCCTTGGCCCCTACACTTCTTATCAGCAGCAACGTCGCCGTCGCCGTCGTCGTCGTCGTCGCCGTCGTCGTCCTGCGGTTCCTTTTCCGATATGCTTATACGGATGGGCTGTATTTGATTTGTGTGACTCCCTCCCTTCTGCTAGCTGGTGGAAAACGTGCTCACATACGGTCCTCTTGAATTTAACAGCGCGCTCTTGTTGTTTCAGTCAATTGACGCATTTTAAAAACGCATAAAATTGGTTTATGTTTGCCTTTCCATTTCGGCTTTTCCTGTTCCCTTTTTTTTTTTTTTTTTTTGATTTATCCTCCCTCCGTTTGGCGTCAATTTATGCAAACGTAGCCGCTCCAAATGCTTCCAGGCATATGACAAAACTCTGGCTCCTGATCCGAACCGAATGCGATGATGAAGTTGGAAATAAATGCAGCTGCAGTCGCAGTCGCAGTCGCAGCTCCTCAGACTGTCGTCTCGTCTCGTCTTTGTTTTTGCGGTTAAGTATCTGTAAGTGGTGCATAAGTGGAAAAGAAATGTTATTGATGATTTATTTGCATTTGGCATTGATATATGCTAATGTTTTCTTTATTTATTTTTTTTGTTTGTACTGTTTTTCTTTTTGGTCATGACAGACTGTCTGCCTGCCTGCCTGTCTGCCTGTCTGCCTGCCTGCCTGCTGCCTACCTATCTATCTCTCACTCTTTTTATCTATATATATATATATATGTATATATATCTCTCTCTCTTTCAAGCCAGTAAAAGGTTGAGAATTTTTGTTATCTCAGCGCTGTGCTTGTTAGTTCGTTTTTAAATTTTTCATTCGTGCTGGAGAAAATTATTATGGCATTTTAAAGTCATTTTTATTTGCATTTCGTGATTTCCTATAGACAGATAAGCCGCGAAGAGCCCTGAAACACCATTCGTTTCGGTACATGTATGAGTATTCTTATGTGTGTGTGTGTGTGTGTCAACTCAAATATTTGATTTAATTCCTCTGACATATAATTAATCACTCTGCACCTTTTACGAGCATCAGAACCAAAGAGAAAATAACACAACAACAACAAAAACAACAACACACACACATAAACGACCCCATTGAGTTAGCCTGGGGTCTCTCAAGAGTTGTTCAACTTGCGTTTATTTGTTTATAATTAAATATTATTTGGCAGCCCAAATGAGACAGTTGAAAGAGCAGCAGCCAAGTGGCATTTATCAGTCATTTCGATTTATTTCCAGCTAGTTTCGTTTTTTATTTTTTGTCTTTTGTTTTTTTAATGAGTTACAAATTTGGTTTTTCAGTTGTTTAATGTTTAATGGCTGACAGCATTATAGATTAGCGTCCAAAAAACTTTTTCTAGTTCGGTGCCCCCGCCGGCGCTCTGCCCCCGCCATAGTTGTCTGGGAATAGTTTTAGCTGGCGGCAATTTTTTTGGTTGATTTTTGTCGTCTGTCGTCTGGCTACTTGGTGGGTCTGGTTCTCATTTCGTTGCGTCTCGTTTCTGGCTAATGTGTGTCTTTATGTGTGTTTTTCTGGGCTAATAGCCAACGGCCTGGAAGCCAACTGGCCAAACATTTTTCATTTTTCTTTTTGTGTCTTCTTAATTTTTGGCTAGTTAGAAACATTAGTTTATGAGAAATTGGCTTGTTTGATGGAGCTTGGGTCGAAAGAATTTCGAAACAATTAAAATATACCTACGCACATCTATTTACAGATTGCTCACAAATATATATGCATAGCGAAAGCTTAGGGTACAAGGGGAAAAAGTTAAATAAAGGAAACTTGTATAACAACAATCTTTTTTTGTTAAGATATAAATAACTTTTTAAAGAAGCGAAACCCTTCCTGCCGGATAAAAACAAAAGTTAGCCAAGTATATTGACGAGGGCATATTATGTAACAACCCAAATCCACCTGAGTACTTTATTTAGCATCCCCATTAAGCCATACACACAAAAACAGAGGAGACAGGCTCACAACGGAACGATTAGCATATTGATAAGCTTAACCATATGCAGATTTCACGTGCCTCTAAAAGCCTTCCACATGCCCATTAAAAATTCATATGTGCAACTGTCAAGCGCCGTGAAGCATTTGAATATTAAAGTGCGCAGTCGTTAAAAGTGTCAAATTGTTAAAATGAGAACAATTGAGCAAGTCTGACAACACATACACAAATACACACAAGCAAAAAAAAATGGGAATATAAAGAAACATTCTAAAAACAAACTTTGCTGTCTATAGAAAATACTACCCATATATATTTGTTTGTTCTGGAAAGTTCATAAGAAATTGATATCATTTATCAAACTGACGCTCACAGCAACAAATCGAGCGAATCTGGAGCGTACTTATTTAGACATATAAATACTGCGCATTGTGGAAAAGAGGGTGGGGGCGGGGTAGCAACCCAGAATTGTGGCACACGCACAATTCAATTGAATGAAACAAGCAGCCGCTGGGTGGAGGCCCGCAAAAAAAGTAGTTCATTAAAGAGGCTCAAAATCGCATTTGCATAGGGCACAACGAAAAATCGGGAAAACAAAACAAAACAAAAACGTAACCTACAAAAACTTTCAACAATAATCAGTACAGATAAACTTGGTATATCCTCGAATCATTACAAAAAGAATGTAAATTACAATAAACAAATTGAACCCTCAACAAAATAATAAAAAAAAAGATAGAATAAATACGCCACATAAAAAAATAATTGAAAAAAGTTTCCACTTGCCAAAACTTCAAAAGTCAGCAACATGCAACATGAATATCAAAATCAAACAGTACAAAAATAAAATAAGGATGACGAGTTAAATTTCAAGCGCCGAATATGAAATACCCTTCAGATACCAATGTATGATAAATTAATTTCTTAATTATATAATATATATATATTACATAATGAGAGTATCAAAATCAATGAATAAATTTTAGCTAATATATTTTCTGGATTGGTTGTTGTTTTATTTATCTTTATTGGATTATTTTTCAGTAAAAATTATAATTCTCTCTTAGAGTATATAATAAAACACTTATAAAGGGGCAGAGTTGGATTTTGTTGAGAGAAGTGGATTGTTCTCGTTGTTTTTTATTTCATGGAACAATTGCAGCAAATCAATGCGACAAGCAGCAGCAGCAACAACTACAAACAGTGGGGTAATCCACGCTCCGCGTGTCAGGGCCAAATTCTGGGGAAACGCTTCAAACAGCCCACTTGGTAATAAAAAATATTTTCAATAATAAAGTGTATTAAGTTGTGAAGTGCACACTGATATATGTATGTGTATGTATGTGCATACACACATACACAAAATACACTCCCAGTTGAGTTGACTGCAAGTGAAAATAAATGAAATGTGAACCAATGGAAAAGCTTCGAAAAGCAATAAGAGTGAACATTTTTATACAAAACAAAGAAATACAAAAAAAAATGTATGAAAACAAGAACTTGCTGATCTGTGTGTGTTTGTGTGTGGGTGAGTTGCGTGTAAATATAAATATTTTTTCATATCAGAGCAGGGAGTTACAACCATATCACAACTCTTGGTTGCTTTTCTATACCCCGTTTTTATGGGCGCAGTTAAAAAATGGTTTAGAAAATAACTAAAATAGTTTACAAAGTTTGTAAGAAATTCTTTGAATAAACGATACTATCAGTATTGAAATTTTGAATTTATTAAAAAAATGATGAAATTTAAAATATTAAAAACGGTTGAATGCAGAAAAATACTCTTTAGGGTATCATGTAATCGAGCATTCTCGTACTGGAGCAATCCCACTTGTTTGTAACTGTAACTGCAACTGTGTATTTCTACGAATACGAAAACGAAACGAACGCATGAATGTGTCAATGGCTCAAAACGATTTATACAGCATATTAAATTCTGACATCAATGTTTGATTGCGCCATACATACACACACCGATACACGCAAACAGTACAGATGCAGCGTATGAAAAGCAATAAAAGGAGCATATCGCCATCTCGCTCTAACCAGAGTGGTATGAATTTCGCTCTAGCTTCATCTCTTTTTAGAGCGTTATGTCAACAAAAGCTAAAAATGTTAGTAATGAAATCAAATAAAGTGTTGCCAACTGTGACATTGCAGCAGAAACAACAATAACAGCTGCAGCAGCAGCGACAGCAACAGCGACAGCAACAGCGACAGCAAACAGCAACTAATAGATTTATTTATACAATTTTTAACTATACATGAAATGACATTTTGAAGCACTGGACACACACACACACACACAAAAACTAACACTCACGAAATTGATACTCATTTCAGTTTCTTATTTTCACTCGCAAAGAATTTGTTTGTAACAGCTTTGAGAGAATTCAATTGAAGTGCTGAGCTTGACGTGTGTTGAATTCATTTTGATTTTGTTGCTGCTGCTGCTGCTGTTGTTGTTGTTGTGTTTGTTTGTGCGTTGTTTCACATTTAAAGAGATTACATGAAATTGAAGTGGTTTCTGTAGCGCTTTATTCAGCTGGTTTGCTTTGGTTGGGTTTGGCTTGTTGTGGCTCTCTTGCATGACCTGAGGCCATTGTTGTACGTTGCCTCAAACAACAGTAACAGCAACAGCAACAGCAACAGCAACGGAAAACAGCGAAAAAAGAAACCTCAAGCGAATTGGATTTGCTTTGTAGCAGCAGAGTTGATGGATGGACCTGGGATTAGGGCTCAGTGCATGCAAGGAATGCTCAAGGGCCCCAGAGGCAAAAAGCGGTAAACTGAGAAAAAAGCGTAAAAAATTAACGAGTAATGAAAGGTGTTGCTTGCTAAATATGTACACATCTAAAACAGCTGTTGCTTAAATAGAAAAATTTGTCCTTGTCACGCCCATCTCGCAAAAATATCTGTGATAATTGATTAAAAGTATTTGTTAGACAATTTAACGAAATCCTTAATACTTTGAGGTACACAATAAAAAAAGAAAGACACTAAATTTATATTTTCATAAAATTTACGGACTTAAAAAATCTCTCTGTTAAATTATCCTTGCAAATTGTCTTTAAGACAGATAAATTCTTTTTACATGGTTTATTTTATTTTTATTAGATGCGATTTAATATAAATTTATGGTCTGAAACATTTCGTTACAAATAAATCTTTCAAAAATTAAAAATTAATTTTGGTAGTTTGGTATTCGTATTTGAAGTCCCGTCAAATTAAAAATATAAATTTTAAAGCTTCCTTTAAGGTATTTGTAATGCTATTTCTTTGCTTTCAATTAGGACACTCGAACCAAAATTTAATCTTTCTGCCTCTTTCTGCATGTGGTGCCTATATGTAAAGAGAAATAGCTTTGATGAGGATTAGGATACAGAGAGAGCTGGTTGCAAGGGCACGCTGCATTGCAAGTGACACACGAAAATTAGCGGAACGCGCTTGCTGCATATGCTAATTATGGCTTCTAACTGGGTCACAAGACGACATACGAAGGGCACCAGCGAAATGTGGACAACGTTGATGCAAGGCAGGGCCTAACAAATAACGGCATTTGCTCTTTGCGATGCCTCCCGAGTGCTATCAATCTTGTGCATAGCCAAACATAATTTATAACTGTGGTGCCAAACTCTAATGTCAAATACACTCACACACACACACACACACACACAGGCACCCACTGGCTGGGGTGCGGCAAACGCGAATGCAGCAAGAGGAAACAGAAATGCGGCGCTTTTAATGAGCCGCCAAAGCGTGAAAAGCGCAGCGATGCCAACGCCTCTGTCGCTGTCGCTGTCGACGTTAGTGCCTGCCAGCGCTGACCTGACGCAGATAATTATGAATGGAGCCCACTGTAAATCAACACAAAACAAACTTAACCCACACACACACACACACCCATAAATGGGAGCATTGAGCTATCAGTCTATGTGTGTGTGTGTGTGTGTGTGTGTGGATGTCGCTGATGCGGCAGCTACACCCAAAATGTTACGCCCCACAGGTAAGCAGCTTAATCGCACTGCTCCAACCATTCCTCGTCGTCCGATCCAAATGCAGCTGAACTCAACAGTGCCTCTGTCCTTATCATTAGGTGCATCTTAGAGGCACTCAGCCGCTTTAACTGGCAGGCAGCATTATACAAAAGGCAAGTGCATGCGCAGAGCTAAAGTCGATAGAGATTGTGGGGAAGGGGAGGAGACTTTGAGCTGAAACTTGGAGCAAGACGAAGAAGAAGAATTTTATAATTTATTGCCTTGACGATAGTGGAACAAATCAATTAAAATGCGCATATTAAGCCAAAAGCAGCTTAAGTAAATTACGCGCTTATGAAAATGAAAAGAACAAAGGCCATGATAACAAAAAAAAAATACAAATAAAATAAAAACCAATGCTTAAAAAACAAACCCAGAACGATGGTAAAATAAAACTCAAATCCGTTTAGACTTACTTAATGAAGCACTAAACTTCTTTTCAAAATACAGAATCGAAGAGTTGAATTGAATTTTAGTTAAAGTTTAAATACTCTAAAAATGAAAATATGATCTGGTAAAATTAAGAAATGTTTTAAAACTATTTAAAATGAATAGTTGTGGATCAAATGTGGCAATGTAAATATTTAAAAAAAATCTTTATATTGAAATAGAGCTCTATTTTTGTACATAAAATGTATTATGTCCAATGTATTCACTGAGCTAAAAACTAGCTTCTTAGCGAATACAAACTCCAAGCCAAAGTTTACAGAACCCATCGGGCAAATTTAATAAAATACTAGCTGCTGCACGTAAATCCAAATGGGGCAGACAATAAAATTAAAGTTCGTATGGCGATAAAAATAAAAAATAAATTAACAGCAGCGCCCGCCAGAAAGACTGAACCAAAGGAAAAAAATATATAAATAATCAGGAAAGCCATAAATAATTAGTGAAGTTGGATGTTAAGAAAAATATGTAGCCGCAAAGCGGAAGAAGGGAGTTGTGGGGAGGGGGTGGGGGAGGAATTAAACCACGTTCAGATTGGCTCAGAAATTGCTTAATTAGTCATGCTGCCCATCTGTAATATGCGTAAATAATATATAAAATATGTGGCAAAAAAAATAAATAAATACAAAACAAATCGTATGATAAACGTTTGAGAAATTGAAGAAATCACAAAAGATTTTTTGTTTTGGTCTCTTTGGTGTTTTCTCTCTCTTTGTGTTCGGGTTCTTTATTAATTTGCGTGTTTTATATTTTATTTTTGTTCATTTCACTCGTCCCATTTTTGTACCTGGGCGGCAGTTTTATTTATGGCTTTGCATTTATTAAAAAAATTTGTATAAATGAATGTATATATATATATACTTATGCATATATAAGAGAACAGGGCTAAAACCATTTTGCGTAACAGGTTGTCGTGTGTGTGTGTATTTTGTTGTTGTTGTTGCTGTGTTATTATTTAATATCAATTAGGGGCCCCCTCGTGAATGTGCCAGATGATTTCAAAATAACGACACGCATTTAAGTTGATTTTGTTCATAACAAATGGCTGCAATTAGAACAATATGGCAATGCGGCAATACTCCAATTTCAACGCTTTCCAATTGATGTGTGGTCAAATTGAAATACGCTCTGAGCTTAAGCACTCAACGTATGTGTGGCTGTGTGGCACGAGGGGCACAGCAAATGGGAATCGTACGATTCGGTTATATTGATAAATGATCACTGTTAAAGATCTGGCGACCCACGCACACAACTCATGCCCCTAATATCATTAAATTTTGTTTGTTGTATTGCAACAGCCTGACAATTGATCTGTGTCATATTTATCTGATGTTCACTGTGCCGGCGTGTAATCAATTTTATGTACTTATAGTACAATATAACTCTTTAATTTGTGTTGCACAGAAAATGAGGATTATCGAGGTTTATTGTTGTTGGATTTAAGGCGTCATTTTCCGCTCAAAAATAATATTTACATTATTAGAGTCGTTACGAATAATGTTAAACTTTAATAATACCTGAAGTGTTTTTACTGTTTTCAGCCTACTATTTTGCACATTTGGCAATAAAAATCACCAGAATTATGCTGCCAAATAAGAAACTGCCTATTAAACATGATTTGGCTTATCTAACTAAAAACATGATCTAACCACATTTGAAAACAACAACAGCAACAATTTAAATTAGTCGGAAACCGTATATTATAATAAATTAGATTACAAAAAATATTTCATGTCTAAAAGCTGGTAAATATGTACCATGAAAATTGAACTCTAGAGAATCTAATCGGAAAAAATTGATTGAAATAATATCGGGTGTATCGAAGGCTAGATACTCTTTCTAACTTATGCATAACTGACAGTATAGAAAAAATATGTTTGGTGGTCATTTCCAAAAATTCTGATTTAAATCAGAATTGAGGAAGTATAAATTATGAAAGTTATATACAAAAAATCTGTAGGAATAAAATAATATTTGATGCATTGCACATATCGAAAAATCATAAATCGAAACAGAATTGAGAAAGTATAATTTTTGCAATTTTTAACGAATATGTAAGAATAAAATAATACTTCATGCATTGCCAATACTTGTGTGAGTCTCGTAGAAAGTGTATTCATTATTTTTGTGTCGCTTACCAAATCAAATGGGCCAGAAAATGTTCCACTAATTTGCGGTCAAACTAATTAATGGGTTTTGTTGGTCAGTCAGTAGCCGCCGTTGTGCAAATAACGTAATTTTGTAGCGTTCATCTATATACACTTGGTTTATAACCATTTTTAATAAATAAATTGATTGGACTTCTATTATTATTTGTATTCTTTCTCTTTCTCTATTGAAAAATGAATAGTGTGTCGAATTCGTTGCGGCTGTTTGGACCTGAACAGTGTGCACAAATTGTGCCCACTAATTGACAATTAAGCAGGAAATAGTTTGGTTACAACAACAAGCTAAATTGAATTGATTGATAAAAGCCATTTGCTGTCCATACTCAAGGGGGGAGGGGAGAGAATGGGGGAATGCCCAGACATTCCAGAACTTCTGCTATGCACAAAAAATAATAAAAGGAAGGAAAAAAAAATGGAGGAAAACTAAGCGGCTAACTGATTTTCCAAGGCAAAAGTTTTAACTTATTAAAACTGCACTTGCCACCAGCTATTGCCACACACCACCAACACCACACCCACCACCACCTCCGCTCACCCACTCTTCAACAGAGGCGCTCAAGTATGTTGAACACGCGTCAAGTTCCTGAGGCAAAGTTTTGCGTCAACTTTTGGTATAAGCTACCTAACCCCAGCCAAGTCTCTCAACCAAGTCTATCCCCGCACCCCATCGCCAGACGGCAAAGGTGAGCTCAGAGTTCATTGGAAGTGCTCGGACGCATTCTGGGAAGCACAGTTTAGTGGCGCGCGTTCCGTCCATCATTGACAATGCACGCCAGACGACAGCAGCAACAACAACAGCAACAACAACAGCAACAACAACAACAACAATAATTCTAATTAAAGTTTTCAATTTGAAGTTTGGCTCCGCCAGCCCCCAAAATCTGTTTATCAGAGAGAGCAGCCACAGTCGAAAACAAAGCTGAGGAAACAATGCACAAGAATTGCCAAACAATAGAAACGCACAATGCACAGCACACAGCATAAAGCAGAGCTCAATAGATGAGTCGAGAGTGGAGGGGAGGGGAGAGGAGGGGAGAGGAGTGGAGAGGAGTGGAGTGGTGTAGACTGAGCGCCACAGACCTAAGTGAACATTGTGGAGCTCTTCCCACATCAAAGGACAGACTGTGTGTAATCTAATAACAAATAACTTCGGAAGTATTAATCATATTCCATAAGTGTCTGTACTTGTGTGTGCGTGTGTGCGTGTGTGTGTGTGTGCGTGTGTGTGGCTTTGCGTTAGATGCAACAACGTCTGTATGTGTATTTCTGGCTACTAATTATAAATTTCAATTGTGCACAGACTGCGCTTTATTACACAATACCCAAAAACATGCAGAGAAAGAGAAGAAGCTCTTCTGTGGAATGGCATGGAAATAAGGGGAAAGGAAAGGAGCGGGGAGGATTGCGCTTAATGGAGCCTGTCAGAACGTTCTAAAGCCGCTTAGATTATTCAAGCAGAGAACTATGAATCATAGAAGTGCATAGATGATGATAATCAGCATAATTATAATGCACAATAAAATATACATAATTATCTGAATAATTATAAAAAGTGTTCAGCGATGTGCGAAAAAACACATAAAAAACAAAACACAGAGAAAATTTTACTTTGCTAACTAAATTTAACTATTTAACGTATTTACGGATTTAAACTGTAACTAAGTACAAAGAATTTATTTTCATTGTTATAAACATAAATATAAAACATAATTTCATTAATAAAATGTCTGTGAAATCTACGCACACAAATTAATTATACATTTTTTGTTTCAAGTGTTAAAAGTTCAACATAGAACAAAAAGCAGACAGAATAAATTAAATGAAATTCAAACGAAATGAGAACAGAATTCACTAAATCTTATTTAAAAAAGTCTCAGCAAAGTTTCTCTGACAGTTCACAAAAATTATCTGTTATATTCATAAAGATATGTAAAATCTGTTAAATTTTTTTTTTTTTACCTAAATGCCAAAACTTTTGAAACTTATTTAGAAATTCAAATTTCATTGTAATGCACGTTTTAAATCAAAAACTTATTTCTTGTGTCTCTCAGTGTAAGAGGCATGCCACACACCGAGCGATTGAGCGATTGAAGGGTGGAAAGGTGGGCGGCATACGACAGCCTTTTTGCATACATGTATGCCCCCGTCAAGCTGGAGCCAAAATGATTAAAAGCATTTGCCAAAATGAAGTCAACAGCGTTGACAATCCACCCGCAAAGGCAAAACTCCTTCATTCCTCTCGCGTCCCTTGCGCTGCTCCGGGATCAGTCGAGGACAAATCAATATTGGTTATTTTTGTATGCACGTTTGTGGGCGTGTCTGTCAGGCCTGCCGAAATAATCATCAGCATCTTTGACGCCGCACGCATATTAAATAAACTTTTGCCACGAAAGCCAATGGAAGGCAACAGATAGATAGATACAGTGACAGAATCGACTATTCGATATACTCAACAATAGACAAGGCGACAGCAGCGAGCAGCGAGCAGCGAGCAGCGAGCAGATCATCATCAAGTATCTCACAGATACTTCAATTTGATTTGGCTCGCCTCGCTGCGGGTAAATGCATAAATTAGTTGAATGCTGCGAATGCAAAAGTGATGGAAAATTCGGTGTTTGTAATTAAGAGCAAAGTTGTGTCGAATGTTCATCAACAGTTTTAGAGGTGTGCCACAATTGAAATGCAAAATGATTGTGATTGCTACTCGCTGCATGTGAGAAGCTACTCTTAATAATAAATCTACATTTATATAGCAAAGCTACACACAAATCCACAGATTGTCTACCTATGCAGGTTGGAAAATTCAAATTTGACGTAAAACTCAACAGAAGCTTCTTGTTTTTCATTATGAACATTTTAATTTACAGTTAAGTCCATCGATGTTTGTTAATATAAAATAAAGATGTTGCTACATAAAAATTACGATGCATTTATTTCATTAAATTTGTGCGTCAAACTTACTGAAAATTAAAAAAAGTCTCTCGGAATTCGAAATTTAATTGTTGTAGATTTGTAGTAACTTAATTTCAAGAGAAAATAATTATTTTCTTAAATATTTTTCATACATATCCGAAGGGATTGGTAAACCGCAGAATATTTTGAAACTTTCATCCAGTTTGTGGCCTAAAAGTATGCAAAGTATTTTATTGACCAAATTAAATCTTTAAGTTTTAAATTTTTTAAGTTTGTTTTGGGTTTTTGTTAAGATTTCAAAGTATTTGCTTTTGTAGATTCACAGTTATTTTGCAGACAGTAACGGAAGGTGACTCTGAATACTCCACTGCTGGTTTGTCAATCTGTGCAACCCTGTGTGGTTTATGATCTCTAGTGTCTGGTGTACATTGAGAGCTTCATTTGCCCACTTTTTGGTCGACCAAAACCAATTAGAGGCTTACGCGCAATATGCAGCAACAAGTAAACCAATCAAGCGATTCACAAAATGCATACTCATAATGCACAGTGTAAATTCTATGGATGTGTGTGTTGGTAAATAATATGGCTGTGTGTGTATCAATGCAAAGAAACCATCGCTGTGGCCAGCACAACCAACAACAACCGACAACCAAAAACTGATAATGATTGTGGCCTGCAGGGCCAACGAACCAAAAGCCATGCCAATAACTGGCGTCTGCTAACCAATATATGAGTTTTTGGTGGGAATGCCAGATATCCAAGCGCAACGGGAAACGCCAATACACATATATATATACAGAGATGAGTGAAAGGCGGAGAGGGAGAGGGCGTGGTTAGAGATTTCAGATTTCATGTGCATATTAAAAGCCAGGCCAGGCCAAAATCAAACGCGGTTGCCCGCCATAGACAAACAAATTTTCATGTGCATATGCAGCAAATGGCAGTTGTTGAATGGCAGGTAGGGAGTGTGGGGAAGGAGGGGGGGGGGGTAAAGCTAGAGGAATAATGGGGTATGACTAGAGGCGTGGCAGTAGCAAAAGCATCAACAACAGCAGCAGCATCATCATTAAATATCATTAACACAGCAACGAACAAGCGGCACAACTGGCAACCAAACAGCCAAAAGCAGAGATAACAACAACAGCAAGAAAAAGCAGAAGAGAGCGGGGAGTATGAGGATGAGGAAGAGGAGGAGCAGCAGCAACACCAACAACACTTTGCTGATATCATTAACAAGTAAACCAAAGGCAAAGCAATTGCAAACGGAATCGCAATAACAAAACAACAACAACACAGCAAAAACAACAGAAACAACAACAAAAACAACGGGTCCAAAAGAGAGCAAATGTGTATACAAAATGTTTTTAATTAAACGCTTCCCCTCATTGCATCATCAGCGGCGACAATGTTAGAGAGAGAGAGAGAGACACAGACTGACACACAGTGACTGTTGCCGAGCGTGTGCGAGCGAGACAGCAGTTAGATGATGCTGAGTTGCGAGTCTTGAGATTGTTGTGCCTGGGAGTTCGTCTGGCGCTACTTTGCTACTTTTGATTCCATTTCATTATACACTCGTCGTGCATTATTGTGTATACTTAATTTTGTTAGCAACTTTGTAACGCATCTGCAAAGTACTTAACATAATAAAGATATTTGTTAAGTAGTGTCTAAACTTAAGTTATGCTTATTTACATTTGCAAGCCTTTTAAGCCCTGCTAAGCATCCTTAAGCATGCCAAATCCATTTAAATTTATATGATTTTCATTTTGACACAAATTTATTTTTAACCAAAAAAAAGTGGCCATTTTTAATTGAGTAATTAATAGATGGTAATTAATACAGAGAATATAATAGATGTTAATGACTTTATAATGAGTAAAATATAAATAATTTATAGTTTAATACTCATTTACACGAATATTTAAATTATTTAAAAAAAATGCATAAACTAGTTGAACTTAATTAATTATTTATTAACTGAAATGTAAAAATAGAAATGCTGAATGTATCATTTATTTTTCAGTTATTTAAAAAAAAAAAGCGTGAACTAGTTGAACTTTATATTAATTATTTATTAACTGAAATGTAAAAATAGAAATGCTGACTGTATTATAAATGAACAATATCGATTTATTATGAACTTTGTGTGCTGTCAATTAATAACAGCATAAACCTAGAGCACTTTCTGTCTGTTGTTATAAAGTATAGTCGAATTTTGACATTGTCACAGAACAGAAAATTGCATTTCCAGGTTTAATTCCACTTCCACCAAAGATGATGAACGAAAGGGCAATGCAGATACATTTGCTAGCTCATAGATACATTTGCTAGCTCATAGATAAATTTGATGAAGACTTTGGGGGTTGTGTGGAACTCGCAGCAAGTATCTGCTGGCTCATATTGGATTGAATATGGTAGTACAGAAGGCAAAGGCATAGAGAATGAGACGACATCCTATATCATCTCGACTCGTCCACTTTCCACTTTCATGATATTATGCAATGTGAGTTTGCTGATGTTGTTCATGGCAATCCTTTGATATGATTTTACATAATAATGTGCTCATGCAAGCGTGTCAGTAGAGTGTGTGTATGTGAGTGTATAATATATATGTGTGTGTGTGTGTGTTTGTGTGTGTCCCTTGTGTTTGCTCATGTTTTCATTGAAGATTATAAACAGCAGCAGCAACAAAAACCCAAGGATATGAGAAGCCCCATAATAAATGACAGCAAGCATAAAGCAAAAGCAGCAGTGCAAAGTTTGCCATGATTCGCATAATTGCAGCGAGAATAATTACATCAAAATCAACAGCAGCAACAATAAGCCATAAAAAACAAACATAATAGAAGATTATGCGCTCTATGAATCTCTGGTATCTGCTATCTGCTATCTGGTAACTGGTAACTGGTGGATCTGTGTTGAATCTAGTGTTGAATCCAATTCGGAATCAGTGGCAATGCCCTTCGATTGTGTTGGCTGGCAACAAATGTTGTTATTTATGCGCTTGAAAAAGTTTTTAATTGATTTAATAAGTAATGCGATTAATAGCCACAATATGCGCAAACAGCCAGCCGCAATAACAGCATACGCGTAATGATATGCCACATTGCATAGACAGATACAGATCCATGGACATGCAGATACAGATACAGCTACAGATACAGATACATTTGCTACTACTGCCATTCTGCATATTTGCTGTTGCATGTTGCATGTTGTTGTTGCTACTTTAACGTCGCATTTGAAGTGCTTTTAATTATGTGTTTAACTTTTGAATTTATGATGTGCTGTGTTGTGTGTGCTCTGCGAATTTATCTGTGTGTGTGTGCGGGAAATTGATATAATGGAATGTTTGACTGATTACGGATTATTATTGATGAAGCTGAAGCCGTGTTGTCATAGAGACAGCCATCGAGTCAGACAGACAGACAGACAGACAGTCAGAATATGGACATGCCACTCGAGTTATATATATAGAATATAGAAGGAGCGGGTATAATTTATACAGCGCTCAGATTAATATGATTCATTTGGCATTCAAATGTGCAATGAGTTGTTGCTCACAAAATTTTCTTTATAATTAATAACATAATTAAATTAGGAAATTGGCATAATAAAATTAAAGCAAAGTTAAGAATTAAGTAGAAAAATCTGTTATAGAAAAAATTAAATATTTAAAAAGAGATTTCGTTGGATTATTAAATGATAATACTAATTTTTATAATTGTAAAATATTATTTGTTGCAGTTATAACTTTATCAGAAATCAAAAAATGCCATTTTAATTTGAAAAAACACTTTTTGATCCATATGCATAATAAAATTAAAGCAAAGTTAAGAACTACGTAGAAAAATCAGGTATAGAAAATATTAAATATTTATAAAGAGATTTCGTTAGATTATTAAACGATAATACTAATTTTTATAATTGTAAAATATTATTATTAAATATTTGCTGCAGTTATAACTTTGTCAGAACTCCAAAAAATGCCATTTTAATTTGAAAAAACACTTTTTGATCCATATGCATAATAAATTTAAAGCAAAGTTAAGAACTAAGTAGAAAAATCAGTTATAGAAAATATTAAATTTTATAAAGAGATTTCGTTAGATTATTAAACGATCATACTAATTTTTATAATTGTAAAATATTATTATTAAATATTTGCTGCAGTTATAACTTTGTCAGATTTCCAAAAATGCCATTTTAATTTGAAAAAAACACTTTTTGATCCATATACATACATATACATATACATATACATATTAAAAATTGCATCTTACATAATATCCCGAAGGAAGAAAAAAGTTCACAAAGGCTTTGGCACTGCCCACTCAATGCTCATAATTGAATGCAAACAATGGCTAAGAGCGGAAAAAAGTGTAAGCGTAAAGCGCTTTAGCAAGTATTTTTCTCTGAGCTCCAAAACATAATACCTGATAAGAGCTGTCAATTTATCATATTTAAGCCGAGACACACACACACACACACACACACAAACAAATACTAAAAAAAACAATACAAATATAAAAAGAAAATCTAGCTGCATTTGTGAAGCGGCGTTAAGCATTTTGACAGTCCAATTATGAGTGGCTGGCAATTGGCTCAAGCTGCTTCCTCAGAGGTGGCGGGGCAGAGCAGCTAACAGCTCCATGTTGGGAGCCATGGAACGGAGACAGCACAACGGATTGACCATGACAAAGTAATGACAGTTTACAAAAGATGGAATGAAATAAACAAATGACCAGAGGGAACAAGGGGGGGCGGGGGGTTTGGGGTGCCGTACAAACACACAGTAATGCAAATACAGGCGCTGCAGCAGCAAGGAGCAGCCCATGGGCGTGTGGTGGAGGAGGGAAAGGGCGCAACAAGGGGGGTTTAGGAGTGTGTCCACTGGGGCAGATGCGTGCGAGGCAATACGCATAAGCAATTTGCAGCAGCTCCTGTGCCCTGTGAGAACTGAGAATTGAGAATTGAGAACTGAGAACGCTGTCAGCGTTGCTTGCGTTTCATTTGTATTCGCAGCAGTTAAATGAAATTGCATGTATAAGGGCGGAGAGGGGGCAGGAAGGAGGGGCAGATGTAATGTGGCAGGCAGTCAGCAGTAGGTTGCTCGCATTTGTAGCGGCTATCATTACACGTTTATTGTAGTTGTAGTTGTTGTTGTTGTTGTTGTGCCTGTCCCATTGTTGCCCGGCATTGGTCAAGCTCGCACAAGATGATGATGATCATGATGACGATGATGATGTCGTTGCCTGTTTGGGTGTGAATTTAATAAAATACACACTGAGCGACACACACTCTACGAGGCAGCCATGACAACAGTCAATACAAAGGAGCAGCAGCTACTTCGCACTCCGACTCCCGCCACTCTTAATGTACAACAACTATTTTCAATTATTGCCAATCAAATGTTGCATTCAATTGCTGTTTACATGCAGCACGCAGGAAGACACAGATGGGTGGGTGGAGGAGTAGGCGGTGGGATTATGGAGCAACCTGATTATGGCCAACGTTCGTTTGTCTGCAGCTTATTTGATTCCACCAGTCTGCAGGGCAACATTTGCACAGCAAGTTGAATGCTGAATGCTGAATACGTTGTTCAGTTAATTCTCGACATTTTGCCTATTGCGCTGACCTAAGAGCCATGTAATTAGTTTGCAAGTGAGTGTCAGGATTAATCATTGAGTGTGTGTTTGATTGTCCGCACTTCACACACACACACACACACAGTTGGAGACGGTGACCGCGTTAGAGACGGAGCCAGAGTACAGCCCATTATAATGCTGTGCAAATATAGGCTTTTGGTGAGATCATTATGAGGCTGAGCTTGTGGACATGGCCAAGGAAACGGCGCGACGTACATGTTAATTGAAGGCTTGAGCAAATAGGCGGTGGCAGTACCAAATCCTTGCAATTACGCACAGCAACAATGCAGCAATACACTGTACAAAAAAATATATACAATTTATAATTACACTTGTAAAAAAATTAATTCTTTAATTGTGTTACATAAATACAATAACAAATATTCCAGATACTTGTGTATTTTTATGAAACAACTGCTGTTTTTATATAATTTTGAATTCATAATAAGCCAAATAAATATTTAAACTGATTCGAAAAAATTAAGCTCAAGCTTAAAAAAGATTAAACGAATTACAAGGGCTTATATACATTTTTTTTTTTAAATATTACAGACAATGCTTAATTGGAAAATCCTTTCCAGAAAAACATAAAAAATAAATAAAAAAAAAACCATAACGATACAAACTTAAAATACTTTTATGTCTTTATAACATTTATCATTGTATTACAATTTAAGGAATTTCAGATTATTTTAAGCTGTAAACACTAGAATATTTTGCACAGCATAGAAAATGGCAGAGGTGGTTCTAATTAGGTTATGTTTGATTGTCGTAATATGCAACCGGAATCTGGGCTCTCTGTGTCGCCTCTCTCTGTACATATTTGCACATATGTATGCATATATATATATATATATATATATATATGTATAGTTATATATATGGCCCACATTGTCCCTCTCTTTTGGACACTCTCTTACATTTTGGTCAATGGCCTGGAATTGGCGAAATTGGCGTCCGCCAATGGAATTTAATCAAGTTTTATTTGCACTAGTTTGGGGCTAGGGATGAGCAATGAGCAGGGCAAAATTACACATCCAGTGTCCGCCATATAAGCCAATAAAGTTTCAATGGTGTGCGAGTGTATGTGTGTGTATTTGAGTATTGATTGTCATAATTAAACGCTGTTCCTGCTGTCTTCCTTGGTGATGCACGTACTTTCTTGACTGTTGTTGTTGTTGTTGTTGCACACAGCGGCTGCTGTTGCGAGTTTTGTAATTCCGCTTTAAAAAGTTTGTTGATTGAATGCAACGCTGCACAATTGTTGCAAGGGCCAGCCATAAAGTGGCCTTATGCTCGACTCCCAACCCCCCCTCCCCACCCCTCCTACACCTAACACTTTGCAACTACACCCATTCGACGGACTGTGGCAGCCCACAAGTTTTATAACTATTCTTTTGTATGCTCTGCGGATTAGTTCTTCATTGTTTAGCTGCAAGCGTGGCGCTTTGCAGATAACACATACCACGCACACACGCACACACACTCACACACATATAACAAGAAGTGCATTGGTGCAGAGGAGGAGTGGCATTGCTGTCGCCTTTGCTGCAACTGTGGCGATAAGTAGTGGGAGTCGACGCGTGCGTTTGACGCGTTGCCGCGTGAGTCGAACCGTGAGTTGACCAGTGTGTTGACGCATGAGTTGACGCGTTCGTTGACGCGTGGGTTGACGCGTAACTATTATTTACAATATTTGGTCTAAGCAGCTATCAAAAAATTGCTAATATTACAGTATGGGAAGTAAGGCGAAACTATTTAGGTGCTGTTGAAGCTTCAATCATTAATTTAATTTATCATTTTTATTGCAATAATATCGTAAGTACAGTTTATAAAACCTTTTTTTTTAACTTGAGCTAAGATCATGTCTGTTGAAAATTATGTTATTTTACATTCAATGCAACCGTGCATCAGCACATATGTTAAGTAACTTCGTAATCGATAATTATAATGTTAGACTTGAATAAACTTGAATTTAGTACACAACTCTGGTGGGACTCGGTTTTATTTTCTTATCCAGGCATTCCCTGATGCGGGGAAAGGATTTCGCTCCAACAATGTCTAATACATTTCTATGGTGTATGCGAGAAGATATTGAACATATTTAACTTTATGGCTCAAATAACTCTTCATTGATATTGGTTACGTTTATTTTTATCTAAAAATTCTGAAATTAAAATTGTTCTCATTTACTAGCAATAAGTGCCATATGTTATACAAGCTTTAATCGATGTAGTAATAGGGCTATTACACAGAATACCCACTAAACAACCAAGACCGTTATATCAATTAAAGATTTCAAAATCCGTTGTCAGTACAAATCATTTAGATAACACCCTTAAGTGAACCACGTGCGCATGTCGATCTTAATCGGAATCTTAATTACCCAAATCTCAATCTGAAATTGGTTGTTAGCATCGAAGGGTTTAACCAACCCTAACAACCCACACACGGCTGCACTTCCGATTGGTTTCGCCTGTCAACCCCACTCACCCCCTTTCAAAGTCATGGTAAGTGCAGGGTCCGAGTATTTTCGACATTTTCACTTAGTATTATATTTATTTGGTTACTTATTTATGTGCTGCTTGCACGCATTTTCCTTTCCCAAGTATTTATACTTTCTTTTTATTGGTATATTTATTTTTTTATTTATTAATTTTTTTTTTTGTTGTAGTCTGTGCCTTTTGTATTCTGTTGTCAATTGTTGCCGGGCCTATTGACAAATATTACGCCCCAGCCCGCCTCCCACCTCCCGCTCCCTCCCGATCCAATCCTCGATGCCCCGCAGGCAGTGTCATCTGCTCATTGCCGTTGTTATGATTATTGTCTGAGGCATTGTGAAAGGCAGTTTTCTATACCCACAACACGTACAGTCTGCGACTGCCGTCGTCGTATAATACGTTATTTGCATGAAATTACTTGAAGGGATGGGGGGTGCAAAATAAGGGAGAATCTTCTTGCTTTAGGTCCTTCGTTTATTAGCATGCTCCAGAGATTAGACGTTGCCGGCAAGTACAACATTTGATTTCTTTTGCGTTTACACAAGACAGCAACGAAGCAACCAACCAACAAACCAACCAACAACCCACCCAACCCACCAGAACATCGAACCACACACAGTCCAAACACACACACCAACACATACCCAACCATCGTCAGACAGACGACGGGGCTAATCAGCACAAATGCCAAAATACAAAAGCCAAATCGAAAGTAAAAGCAAATCAGAGCATAAAAAAAGAGAGAAAAGTAAAATAAAAAAAAAAAATAGAAAAGAAAAGAAAAATAAAAGGAAAGAACGTCGTCTCTAAAGAACTTCCAATTCGAAGTTGAACTCCGCCCCGCGGGCGGTTCTATAGCGCTGCAAAAAGACGTCAATCACAATCACAAATCAAAAAAAAAAAAGAGGCGAAAAAATATTTGAGAAAAATTTGATATGCCTTTTAGGTCGTTGTTTGATGCCTTTCCACATTATTTTTTATTTTTTTTTTATTTTTTTTGTGTATTCTTATATGAGTTGAGGTTTATTGATTTGTATCCCCGTCTGTCTGTTAACTGATATTTGGAATTTGAAATGCGAGCAACACCACCAACATTTTGCCCGGACACGCAGGGGATGTCCCAATTTTTAGACAACGCGTCTCGCCTTTGATGTATTATAAGCCCAAGCAGCGGATTAGCCGCTCAGCGATTTAAGTGATTGTATATCTTACAGATATACGATTTAGACGACCGCTTCACAAGAAGAAGAAGAAGAAGATGAAAAAAAAGACAAGTGCTGAGATTTAATAGCTTCGGCTAAGCTACTAAGTGGGCGTGCCAGGTGAGTAGCTGGTGATGCTGAGAGTTGTAAGAAGAGACAATTGGGAAGTTCCCTCCGTGTGTCTGGGTGTGTGTGTGGCTGGGTGTGTGTGTGTATGTGTGTTTGCTTCAAGTTTGTCCTTGCTGTTTAAAGTGATTTGTGATGCTTTCGAGTATTTGAAAGTTGTTTTCCATTTGGGTAACTTGGCAGTGGTTTTAATGGCTGTTCAGTTGGCAGTTTAGCTCTGCCCAGATAAGGCCAGTAGAAGTTCAAGATTGAAGATGCGTATTGTTGCAATTGTAATCTGAGTACTTCGGTCGATAAATTCAAAGAAAAAAAATAGATAGAACAATTTTCAAATTGCGTTATTTTCTATTTGAATTGTACCACTTAGTAGTTGCTAGTCATCTATGAATAGTTCGATTCAGTTTACTAACTAAATGTTTGTTGGAAGCATGCAACATTTTTTGTTACAAGTTTCGCTAACTTTTTAATCATCAGCTTCATTTGACAGAGATCAATTAAGTAATTTGAAGACAAATTTATTGCGTTTCAGGTTGAAATGAAATTACTTTTAGCAGATAAATTTCGTTGTTATTTGATTTGAAATTGAAGCAGCGTTTTGATTAACAACAAGTGATTTGTTTACACACTTTGCGAGCAGCTTATGCTGTGTAGCTCAGAAGAGCTTCCGCAACAAAATCCTAAACAATTAAAGAGACCATCGAGATTGCAATACAACCCGACAAAACACAACTGGAGAGAAAACAATAAGAGAACGTAATCCCATGTTATTGTTGTTGTAGTTATTTTTGTTGTTGCTAATATCAAACACAAATAAGTAGAATACATATTATAATGAATACGAACCTTTTTGAACAGCAGAGATCCTTGGCTATGCTTAACTCAAATACCAGAGAAGCAAAAACACGCCAACGACTAAGCAAAAAAACACAAAGCAATTAGCCGAAATGAACGCACGAATGAATGTCTGAAAAAATATCAAAAAAAAAAGGAGGGAAAGAGGTATAATATTTGCATTAGTTGAGTCGGGCGCAAAAGGTGTAGCAAATATGTACATAAAAATACAATATAAATATAATATGGCATAGAACGAACTCTAAGGCTAAATCACCTCTGACAGAAGGAAAAAAAAACCAGAAAGCAGAAGATTAAATACGCTTTAGTAAGGAATATTTTTAGCTTAAGATAAAATGTAAATTTCTAAAGATCCATAATAGAATAGGTTCTGAAATCAATGTGTGACGAACTGATGACATTAGTCATCAATCTTTTTATTTATTATCAATTTTTATATCATTATTATTAATTACCTACGAAAAATTCCTCAAATGTTCACACGCTCTATTTTTTACCATATACATTTTGGTATTAAATGTCAATTATTTTTTCATTTATTATTTTTGTATATATGTATATAAACTTCTTGTTGCATTCTTCATTAAAATATTTAGACATTCCATGTAAGGGTGTAGCACAGAGCAGGGCAAATCTGTTTTTCCTTCGGCAAGCCCCAATTGTAATTTGTATCTGAGAACTGGCAGCAGCGACAGCAACTGCTGTTTGCGGCAGCCAAATAAAGTTATAAAGGCATAAAATGCGAGTGTAAATAAAAGCAGCACGCCAAGGCAACAAAATTCAAAATCATTTCTAAGTATCAACATGAGTAGAGCCGAAAAAAAAACTGAGCCAGAGCTGCCCCCTTCATGTGCCTGCCACAAAGTGCGTTGCTGTTGCACATAAAATTTCATTGATTACATTTGTTTGTGCGTTAAATGCCTGGCTCACAAGTCCTGGCCTCTAATGTGTGTCTGAGGCTGGGTATAGGTGAGGTGTGGGTGTGGGTGTGCCTAGGCTCGTTTCCTGTTTACACAGGCGTCGCGTCCTGTGTGTGTGTGTGTGCAGCTCTTTAACCTGAAACCGCACGCGACGCAATGTATTTCAGCGCCGCACAACAAACATGGGAAACTCTCAAATAAATGCGACTGGGGTTATTTAGTATCCATATGCATATATACCCAAATACCTAGAATTTTGTGCTGTGTGTGTGAAATTTAAACTATTTAAAATGCTATTTATATATGCATAATACTTGATGGTACTAAAAAAAGAAACTAGAGTACAAAAAAGAAATACATTGAAATGTGTCGCGGGTGCTGCGGTTGTGCAATATGCATTTCATATTCTGCCCGTACAACTGTTTAGTTTTCACTAAATCCTCATTAATTAGTAGCATTTAAGGCAGCATTTTGTGTTGTGCCCAGCGCTCAAAAAATTAAAATACAAAAAAAAAAACAAAAAAAAAAAAAAAAATTCCACGCCCCAACGGCAAACCAACGTCGCAGCATTAAAGCTACTTAGCATTAGGCCAACGCACAGTGGTGCGAGCAGCTGCGAACAGGTGTTGAAAACTGGGCCCATTATATTAGTCAAAAGTGGCAGTTGCTTAGCTCAATGGGCCTGGCCAAGTGATGCATGAAATGAGCAGGTGTTTTTGGCTTCACAATGCGGGGATTATTGGACACGAGAATGATAATAGATTTATATAGACGGGAAAAGCATACATAAATTAGCCGTGAACACAAACACAAAAGAAATTCGTTTGAAATAATTTTTGGTTGGTTTTAATTTTAAGTTTAGATAAGCAGCATCAAATTGATTTCAAAATTTAGGCCTAACAAAAATTGTATATATCATTTTATCGAAATACCACAAGAATTAAGTACATATTATTATTATTATTATTATTTCTTAAAAAGAAATACATTTTTAGTTTATCTCTCGTACTCCTCCTTCAGACCAATGTTCTTAGAGGTTTCTGTGTATTCAAAGCTTGAGTGAATTCATTTGAAGCTAATTAGCTTGCCTCACTAGCTAATAGAAGGTGCATTAAAAATATTTCAATAGTTCTATTGAAAATATTTCCTCCACTGTGGCCGTGTTCTGGCCAACTTTGAAAGCCACCACACTCTCTCCGGCCAGCAAGTGTAGGCAAAACAAGAAAAATTGAAAAAAAAATAATTTATAAGCACTCAAAGAAACACAAAAACTGAAAAAAACAAGAATTCCAACAGCTCTTTTGCGGCTATTTATGCCACTGCACATTCAAAACAGGACAACAACAAATGGTTTGGGTTGGAGAGGCTGCATTTAATAACGTTTAGTTTGTGCCTCAGCGTAAATGTATCTAAGTATCTGCATCTGTGTGAAAAGTGGAAACATGAAATTCCACATGGTAAATATAACAAGAAGAAACCCAAACATTTCAGCATTCAAAATTACATGGGAAAACACACGTACATATGAAAATTTAACCATTTTTTTTTCTTTCTCATTTCCATTTCCCAGGCGCTGGCAACGCATTAATTTCATTCACACTTCGGGGCAGCATTTCAAAAAATATTTAAGGCAAATATGCAATAACGGCATGTTGGGAACAATAATATTTGTCTAGGAGCGGAACGAAACAACACAAAAAAAAAAAAAGAAAAAAAAAAATATAACCCAAAAGGCCGCAGTTCAAAGGGGATGCAAAGCGGATGGTTTGTTGGCGAGGTGCGAGTTGAGTTGAGTTGAGTTGTGAGAAGCACGCGCATAAAAACAAAAATGTTCTTTTAGCTCTATTTGTTGTTGCCATTGTTGTTATTGGTGTTGTTCGATATGGCCGACCTAGGCCCCTCATGCAGGGTCGCCCCAAACGTTTGTTTAACAATTGAAATACAACAACAGACGCAGTTGCTGCAACGTCGTGTAAATGCAATCCTTTCCAAATACACTTGGAGATGTCTTAGACTCAAAAAAAAATATACATTTCTAAAATATAAAAATATATTTGAAGATAGTCAGATTTGTAATATAAAAAGAGAAAAATTATAATCATTACAGCTACACTTTGTATATATAATATTAATTAGCGCTAACATTTTGCTCAGTGTAAGCGGAAAAAACGTTTCGGCCCAAGTCTGTTTGTATTTGTCTCGCGTTTGCCTTGATCCCTAGACCCATTAGTGTGCCTTGCACACAGTAGCTGCCCCAGCTACGAATTCCACTGGCAACCCTGCACCGCACAGAGCACA
This sequence comes from Drosophila demipolita, assembly GCA_035042405.1. NCBI lineage: Eukaryota > Metazoa > Arthropoda > Insecta > Diptera > Drosophilidae > Drosophila > Drosophila demipolita. The sequence continues at coordinate 912,593 of JAWNLI010000021.1, forward strand.
ATAAAAACAACAACAACAACAAGAACAACAACAACAACCGTGTCATGGTGTTTGGGATTTTTCAATGTGTAAAACTACCTGTCGCTGTTGTGTTGCTACCAGAGAACTCCAACTGCTGCTGCCTCGCATTGCCTGGATTGCCTGGCTGCTGACTGGCCCCGCCTGGCACTCGCTTTTGAGCCGAGTGAAACTATCTTTTAACACGCACAACGCATTATACGAGCACCTTGCATGCACACGTCACAGCAAACTAGCCCAGCCAACAGATACAGATACAGATACAGATACAACCTGCTCGGCTCGGCCCGTAGAACACCACGTAGATCCCAGCGCATTTTTCCCGAGTGTGCTTTTTATGCCCTTGCAAAAGGTATTCGAATTTTGTCACGAAATGTGTGCAATGCATCCGTCGATAACTCTATCTTTATCTATATATATATGTTCTCAATTAGGTCGAACATTGTTCTTCTTCAATATTAATATAGTTACAAAAGTTAAACTGTTTTTTTTTTTAACACTGTTCTAGTTTTATCCTGGATAAAATTACCAAATGCCAAAGTGGAAAAAACAGTCAAAATTAGCAGAGCTAAGATCAGGAAATGCTGCAGGGCAAATCTGTCATTGATGATAGCAAGGGTATTTAATACTCGGCACCTGGTTCACTCTCACATTTTTTTTTTCTTCATCTGCCGCAACGTGAATTTCATTCCTGCACAGCAACGCGTCGCTTGCCACACCGACTGCCGACGACGACGACGACTCCACAACTTTTGCTGGCGACATTTGTTGGTGTTGCCGCCTGCCACTGGTTTCTTCATAGCGTATTTTGCAACGTATTTTTTTTTCGGTTTCTCCACTCTTCATTGCAATGGCAATGGCAATGGCTCTGGTGTATTTTGGTTGAGCTTTGCTCGCATTTGCGTTGGCTTTTCTTTTCAGTTTTTATTTCAGTTAAGTGAAATGTGCATAGCAATAGGAACACGCTCAACAACAACAACAACAACCGTCCGTGGCTACTCGACATTTTGTGTGTGTGTGTGTGTGTGGGTTCCTTAAATAAATTTAGCTTAGTTTTTGAATGGTTTTTGCACTTGAGAGGTTTATATTTTGCCATTGCAACGCAGAACCGAGTACTCGTATTAGATTTGCATCACTTGAGTTGGCGTAAATGCATTTTGGGGCTACGGGGTAATCTCCGACTGGCAGATTTGTGTGCCCCCCCACCCCTAACGTACTCAATGCAGCTGGCAGCACACCACACCACACCACAGAACAGTTGGAACAGTTGTGTGTTTGAAAATTGTTTGGGCGTGTGCACTTCAAACTTGACAGGGCATATTCAACGCGGAGAGAAAGAGTCGTAGATAAAGATCACTTCAACATTTACTAGCACGTTGAGATTGTCATCGAAAGTTTTTTAAGTTTCGTATTTTTTTCTATGACCGTTTTTATCAGACGTTTATTTATGGGCTGCTGATTTTAGCCTTTATCTGTAAAGTTATTTAGTTACACATTTCTTTGAAATTTATATTGATATTTACTTTGAAATTTGCATAGTTTTTACAATAGTATTTCAACATGTATGTGTACTCACATGCTTTTTAATTTTATTACATTCGTTTTATTTTATTAGATGTTTTTTTTAAACTGAATAAGCCATTGTCTTTCTTGCTTTCATAAATTATTCATTAAGCCAACAACTTATACAAATAATTGAAATAAAATGCATTTTTTATGGTGCACACCTAAAAATGTTTATGAATTAATATAAAAATAAATATTTTATTATTTATTAATGCACAACACGTGGGCATATTTTTAATGATCATATATTTATTACAAATACCAAAATAAATACCAAAAGTGATGTTGACTAGAATTGAGAGTATTGATAATAAATAACAGAAAACTTGGAAAGAATTCACATAAAACGAATGAATGTACAATAAATCTCTTTTATTTGTTTTTTATCTTCTTACTGAGAGCCCTTTTTTAGTGGCCGAAATTCAAATATACAAATAAAAAAAAAAAAAAAACACTTAAATCAGTTAAGTGGTTTTCTAACAATCTGCAGATGCATTTCAATATCCATGGCAATTGTTGAAGCTGCCACAGCAACGCAGCTCAAGCTATGACAAATTGCCTAAACGTAGCTGCAACTTGCCACTTGCAGTCGTCAACAACAACAACAACAACAGCAACAGCAACATCATTGAAAGTGTGCAATTTTATGCAAAGAAATGCAAGCAGCGACCATTGCAATTGGTAACCAGTTCATCTCCCCACCAAGCTGCTTCTATTCCCCTTATGCCATTGCGTTTGGCTACTTTTTATGCTGCCGCAAACAATTCAGCATGTATTTTTTAAATGTTGCCCATAAATTGTTGCGCACAGTGCGTTTTCGCCCGTTTTCCAGCATATTTCAGTGCATGCCTTTGTTATAGTAACAACAACAACAACAACTGGAACAGCTGCAGCAGCAGTGGCAAGTGCCACGCTTTTCTTGTTGCAGCCACTGTAATTCTTGCTGATGCGACTGCTGTTCTTGTTGTTGCTGTTGTATTTGTATTTTATGTTTTCATTCGCTTCATACATAAATACATGTTGCCGTACATGCACAAGTACGAGGAGTATTTCATAAACAGCTGCCTGGGTGGTGGTGGCAATGGTGCTACTGCCACTGGCGCCCAACAACATACACACCTCGATACGCCCCACCTCACCCGAAAAAAAGATTCGCCCTAGGTGCAAAATGTAACCAGCACGAAAGGCTCGTTGCCCCCTCAGGAGTCGACACCGACTCGTCGTCGACGTCGTCATCGTCGTTGTTGTTGTAGTCTTCGTCGCATATTGAAAACCCAACCAAACGCAACACGAATACGCGCATATATATTTTTTAGAGCAGATGAGAGAGGGGGTGGTGGGTAGGGGGTGGGGAGGGATCGGTGCACTGCAACATTACGTTTACCAACATTCACACATAACAACTCCCCAGAGAGTATTTATGCGGCTGAGCTAGCAAACATTTCTAGTTGTAGAGGGTACGTTAACTTTTTTGCAGCACTATATATATATATATATATATATATATACAACATTTGCCATGTTTCCCACATCGCAGTTGTAAATGTTGTCGAGAGCAAATATTTTATTCGCATCTTTTGTTCTGTTTCCATTGTAATAAATTTAACGTTTGTTGTGTGTGCGTGTGTAATTTGAGATTTTGGTGCACAGGTAGCAAAGCACTACCAAATAGAACTGCACGTCTCTGGTCTCTTCGGTCTCTTCTAATGGTCGTCGTCGTCATCAGCATTATGTTTATAAGGTTGATAACATTTTTTTTCTTTTTTTTTTTATGATTATCTTTCAGGTCTGTCGGCCGCCTGTCAAACTCCATTTGCATTTGCAAAAAAGTTTTTCTTAAAATTGTTTTTCTTCCTTCTCGCAAAGTGACGGAGAGGCGGCACAGGCACAGGATGGGGGGGGGGAGGGGTGAGGTGAGCGCATCTAGCCATGCAGCTATCCATCCATCTATTTGCCTAATATATCTTCATAGTCGCCAGGCCTGCCGCTGCTGCTGCTGCTGCTGTGGCTACTATCTGTCGCCTTATGTCTCCTCACTCCCTGCCTGCGTCCAGTCCACAAGCTGCTGGCTGTCATCGTCTGTTGAGATTGGTTTGCGTCATTTCCACACCCCTGATGAGGGTATTCTAATTTTGTCCAGCTGCTTGTAACGCACTGAAGCTGACGTCTTTGGCTACATAATTTATATATATATATATATTCCTGATCACCACACCACCACTCGTAGCATCGATGTATGTTTCTATAATTTCATCATTTAGTTGCCATATGAGCAATCGGTCAAAAGTTAAGTACATGTTTGAAAAGACTTATTGCTCACCAAAATATCAAGTAAAATGTATTAATAATATTTAAAATTCAGCTAAGAATATCATAGAAATAGAACAACACAACTATCCGATTCTATATATGTTTGTCTGTTTCTATTAGGGTCCGATAATTTTGAAGATATCTTGTGAAATTAGATAACGTCATCAATTAGATGCCATAAGAAGAAACGGTAAAAATTAAGTTTATGTTTGAAAAGACTTGTATAGCAAGTTATCCAAATAAACCTATGTATTAATGGTTTCAAAATAATATTTAGGACAACAATTTCATATAGAAACAACTGTTTCATTTTTAGATATATATATATATTTTTTTTTTATATATAAATGCTGATTTTAGTCCGCAAGAGTAGTTAATCTTCGGCGTGTCCTTCTTTTTTGATTTTTATGTTTTTTTTTTTTCATTTGAGCTTCCGTATACTAATGTGACGACCACGTTCTCGTCGTCGTCGTCGTTGTCGTCGTCGTTCTCGTCCTCGCCAGCTTCACTTCTTGACTCAGTGCTCCTGCCACAGAGTCTGGCAGTCTGTGCGTCTGGGATCTGCCTGCTACCTCCTGCCTTTTGTTTGTGCTTCATATTTACGACTCTGAATGTCTGCTACGACTGTCATCGGTCCGAGTCGAGTCGCTGCGAGTCGAGTCGAGTCGTCTCGACTGTTGTATATCTCATGCCATCATCTCTTAAACGATGGCGGCGGCAATTCCTCAAGTGTTTGGCCTGCTGGTCGTCCGCTCCACTTGAAAATTTGGCATCAAATGTCAGCGTCAGCCAGCGTTTGTCGTTTGCATGCCATTTGCGCTCGATTCTCACTCTATGGTTTATTTTCTTTTTTAGAGCAGGCTGAGATAGTGACAGAGCAAGGGATAGGGACAGGGACAGGGACAGGGACAGGGACTTCTCTCAAGTGGCAACGAGTCGACGCCAGCGTCCGATTTAAATGAGTTTTTCAAAATACTTGTGCACGTACGGCAACAAACGGAACCGGGCTCTGGCACGGATATGGAAAACGACTACAACAACTACAATAACTACAACTACAACAACAACTACTTTCATTTATATATCTTTCGAAATGAAACGTTGCCTGCACGCAGAAGACGCGTTCTTCCTTTTATTGCAACCACTATTTTTGGTTCCATTGAAACCTCCAACCTCCAGCTCAACTCTAACCCAACTCTAACTCTAACTCTCTAGCAAGAAACTCTCAATTCAATTCATGCTCTGTCATTTTAAATGAATCACTTAATTGTCGTTGTTGAACGTAGAGCGGAGAGTTCTTAAGGGCCGCCTTCAATGACGGCGATGGAGTCAAGTAATTCGAATCGTTTTTTTTGTTATTTTTTTTTTTTGTTTGAACTGGCTTTGCTCATTGTTTTAGGGAAGAGTATGAAATAGAAATTCATTGTTTAAAAGAATTCAGTTCTAACAATATCAAATTATTATGATCTTTGGTTTTGATGAAGAAAAAAAGTATGAATTTCAGCTCAAATAAAATAATGAGTTTATTAACCTTTTATTTTTATATAATATTTCGCTTTTGTTTTATTTGCTTTTTTACTAAATATTTTCTTTATCTTTTGTAGTTGAAAAGCTTTAATTTGAATTCAATGTCAAATCTATTTCAATAGTTTTTCTTCTTCTTCAAAGATTCTACAAGTACTCAATATCTTTTACAGATTGAAATTCAATTATATTTTCAGGCATCTTTATTAGTAATTCACACAATTCTTTAGAGTTCACACTTCAAACGCTTGCTATACACTTCAGCAATTCCCAAAAGTACTTTTCTAAATGTCAAAAAAAAAAAAATACAAAAAAAAATAAGTGGAAACCCCACTGAACAGAAACCTATTTTCCCATGCTGCCCAAAACGAGACGCGTCGCGTCGCAACAACATCAAAACTACTCGCACAAGATGAAATTACTCAAAAAGAACTTCAAGTATCATCATCGTCGTTGTGGAAGTTGTCATCATCATTGGCGTCAACAATGCTGTACCACTCCATTTAAAAGTCTCATCTTGTTGTTAGTTGAAAGTATTTTTTTTGGGGTCTCTGCGTTTCTTCACTCAGCTTGTAATTGTGCGCTTTTATTCTGTGTGTTTCCCACTTTTTGGCAACACACCATTTTGGCACAGAGCACAGAATTTCAAATTGTTTTTCAACTCAATTCCATGGCCGATTTGCGTACACGCATCTTAATTATAAACACTCGCATTTATGTGGAAAAAGACTTGGCAGACAACTTCTAAGTGACAACTGGCCAACAGGCTAGCTGGCTGGCAGGATGGCTGGCTGATTGGGTGATGGGACTGTCGCTCGCCACATAAACAAATGAAATGAGGCTAGCAATATAAATTTAAGTAAGCGTGCTGCTGCGCTCCTCTTGGGCAGTCGTCGGCCAAAACGACATAGGGGTTCCCATCAAGTGAGTCGTCCTGCTCTGCTTTCTTGTCGGCATCTTCATCATTTTCCACGCATGATTCGGCATAAAATTTCATTCACACCATTTAATTTTTTGGTACGGGACGGGAGTGTTATATTGTTGACATTTCCAGCTCAACATCGTTGCACGATTCGACGGCACACGCAGCGGCAAATTGTGTGAATTATAGAAGACTACCATCTGTAAACGTATCTGTATCTATATCTGTATCTGTATCTGTCTGTGGCATGACTTTGGTATTTATGGCAAATGACTGCGTGCCTATGTCTGCTGTCTATGTATGCCCATATGGGCATGGGAATGACACTCATCGGCATCTTGCCACCATGCCCATGCCCATGCCTATGCCCATGTCTCTCTTTGGGGTATGTGTTTTATGTATCGCAGAGGTCGCCTGCTAATTAAGTGCTGCATAACATTCGTTTTTATAACTCAAAATTTATGTTGGTTTTATTGCCCAAGTTAGTTGCTGCCTGGATCAATCAGTATTGCGATATATTTGATATGCAATTAAGACAAACGTGAGCCTTGGCTTGGCAACTCTCAATACACACACAGTCTTAATAAGTGTTTAGGTGTGTCAAGAATGGTAAGATTATTACAAACTGTAGCCATAAAGATACATTTTTTGGTTAATAATCAGTAAAGCAATTTTCTAAAAAAAATCTCATTATTATACAGTAATCATAACTTCGAGGGTATTTACGTTGCGGCGCACTGTGTTTAACTGTCAAATCTTGATTTTTCTTTACCTCATTCAGATATTTTTTTTCCTATGTTTTTATATGCCAATTAACATTTCTCCCGGTGTGCATTGCCGCTCGCCTTTAAAGTTCATTTCGTTGCAAGTTGTGCACGATGCGGCAATGAAATTTGATTGAGTTTTAGTGCCGCATATGATTAACAAAATGTCGACTTCAAAATGCAACCGAGCTACTGAGACCTGGTTCTCCGTGGGTAACCGGTGAGAAAAAGAAAGCCTTCAAGCGTCGTGCGGTTTTTTCATTCACCTAACTAAGCATTTTTCTACTTCATTTTTTTTTTTAGTTCTTCTGTTTCTTGGACAGTTTGGATGTTGGTATGTTGGATATTCTAATTAGCAATACAGTTTTGAAGTTATAGGTAGTCATCCCGCTGGGCTAGTGACAGCTGAAAGTCCACACAAGCCATAAACCAGCTGCCATTTCAGTTAATTTTTCATAATTATTTTAGGTAATAAATATCAACATATTTTTCATTAGTCATTAAGAGAATTTTAAAGTAACTTACATGTATTATTTTGAATATTATTATTTTTATTATTATTATTATTATTATTTTATATTATTATTATCAATTTGCCTCAATGTTGGTTCGCTCCCATAATATCTATTGTTGAACTTTAAATACCATTTGCGACATTATTTTAAATTTTTATACTTAGCCAGAAAATTCAATATCTTTAACTGTAACTTCAATTGGCTAAGCTTACGTATCAGTTCACTCAGATGCGCCTTAAGCATAATTTAATTTGAATTTAATTCGTGTCTAATCCAGGGCACAGCCCAGGGAAGCATTTCTTCCCAAAGGACTAATCTTGTGCCGTCACTGCCCTACTTAGAATAATTTGAAAACTTTAAGCAACCAACTTTTTGTCTACACTTCTGTATTTTTTTTCTTTCGTATTTTTTTTTTTTGTATATCTGTTGTATAAAGTAAATGCAGCTGCGACGCGAATAAAGATAGACCCAGTGTCCCACACACCAATGTCCATGGCTAAATTGTATCTGGCTAAAAGTTGAGATGGCCAGCGAGTCGTCTGCCAATCCCCCTGCTGTTCTCCGTTTCAGTGGCGGGTTTATGCCTACGGTTATCACATCATTATTCAAGCATCAACATTTTGCGCAACTGGGCTGCTTCTGCTGCTCGTTTTTCTATTCTTAAACATTTTTTTTCTTCGCTTTTTTGCCTTTGTCAAAGTTAAAGTTAAGCTACTTGAGCGACATTGTAGAAATCGGTAATTTGCCTTCGTTCGCCTTGCCTTGACTTGCCATTGCCCGCAGACGTGTCCATAAAAATAAATAAGAAAAATACAAAAAAAAAAAATAAAAATACAACAAAAAAAATCGCGACGAACGTTCGCGGCTAACGACTTGAAAATCCTTATTAATCACAATGGGCCGGGCAGTGTCCGGTGCTGTTTGCCCAGTTCGCAGTTTCCAGTCAGCCGCTGCTGTCTCATGTGAGTTGCTGTGTTGGCCATAAAAAGCCAAACGCTGCCGCTGATAAGCAAACGGGCGACATGGTCCAAACTTGCCCAATGCGAGAGAAGGTAAGGAGCAAACTCATGCCAAATAAGCCTATTGGACAGCGTTGTCGTTGCCGTTGTCGCTGCAGTTGTGGTTGTGGTTGTCGTCGTCTGGTCCACTACTCATTTTCAATTAATTAATCCAACAACATTCCAGCACTATTATCTGCGGCATATCTCAAATATTTTCTTTAATTACGCAAAAAAGTGCAAGAGGACAGGCAAAGACCATGTGTGCATGTGGGATAAGGAGGATGACTGGTACTTGGAACGATGAGCAGCAGCAGCAGCAGCGGCAGCAGTTCGCAGAAGCTCGTTTGGATCGTAGGTTGAGAAAACAAATCTGACACCTCGGACAATCAATACGTCATCATAAGCACGGCATGCACCAATAAAAAACAAACAACCAAAATAAAAAAAAAAAAAAAAAAAACAATGGGAAGAGTAAGAAAGGAGCAGTAAAATAAAAACACACACGCACACACAATTACAGGCATGCAAAAGCAGGCAGCGCTTTAAATAAAAAAAAAATAACAATAAATAAAAAAAAAAAGAGGAGAGGAGAGAGAAAAAAAATGTATGCCATTCAAAATTAGCAAAGTGTTATCTAAACGCATAAATTACATGCACGTACAATGCTGGCAGCAGAAGGGGCAGCAGCAGAAGAGGCAGCAACTGGCCGCAAAGGAAGTGGGTGACGATGTTTGAGGCGCCCGAGCAGAGGACTCAGCTGCAACAGGGTGTTGTTGTACAGCGCACAGGGTTCCTTCGCATGCAAATTGTGTGCGGCTCTGTCATCTGTCCTGTGTGTGTGTGTGTGTGTGTGTTGTGTGTGCGATAAGTTGAAAGACTTTGCTGAAGAAGCTGACACAGCAGCAGCAGCATCAGCAGCAGGCAGGCAACTCGTTCGTTCTCCTCCCCCCCCCAATCTCTTGGCACTCTTCTGGCTGTGGCCAGTGTGTGAGGCAATGCGGCATAAACGATGCCAACAACTGATTGTGACGGGAACTAAGCTCGTAATGAAAGCATATATACCAGGCGACCAGATCCCAACCAGTCAAACAGCCAAACAGTCAGACAGCCAAGTTATCCCAGTCCAGCGTCCATGGCCAAAGTCGAGCCAAGTACAAAGACTTCAATAGACGATTCAACGCAATGTGTCTGCAGAGCTGCTCTGCTAGTTGCTACCTCCCTCCCTCCACAACTTCTGCTCCCTACTTGCCCCTAGACGTCTTCGGCGGCAACGTGGCCAACGTTGGCGCTGCATTGGACAATTGGCCGCCGCCGTCATGTGAAGAAGAAGTGCTGCAGTGCAGCCCGAATGCACAGTGGCACCAGCAAAGTGTACATAAATCGCAGCAATATTCCATAAAATAAGCGCAACAGGGAAAATTACAAATCAAGAAACTATAATGAATGAGTTCAAATCGTGAACAATTTTGTACATAATAATAATGAAATTTTGGTACGTGAGAGTTGAAAAGTTTTAGGAAGTTGAAAATGCAGCTAAAACTTAAATAGAATTGATATTATTAATTTGATCAGTAACTGTGGCTAAGTAGTTAAATGAACATTCTCAGCAAGACTTCTTTGCTGCTAAATAATAGTTAACCTTTCTCAAAATATTTTCACAATTATATTATTGCTGCACCACCGTGGCATGCCACGCAGCAGCAGCAGCGGCCACCAACTCAATTCGACTCAACTGAACTTAACTCAACTCAACAGCTGCGGCGGGGGGCGCGGCACAGGACGGGAGGCAAGGAGGCAAAGCACATCGAATGGCGCATAGCGAGCAAACTTAAACTCAAAGCCATACCTAAACGCAGCCAGGCAGGCATTGGGCATTGGGCATTGGGCATTGGGCATTGGGCATGGGGCATTGAGCATTGGGGCAAGGCAACAACAACGTATTCGCATGATGCTCACGACTTGGCGAAAGAAGATATAAGCACGACATAAATGGTACTTTATATCTGCAAGATATTATTTTTCCAAACATACACACAAAGTTTATGATTTTTTCTAGATATTTTGTCATCTTTATTATCAGACAGCGCAGCAGCAGGCGCAAAAGGAAAAAGCAAGGAATACGGCAATGTTGCAGCAGGAAAATGGCATAAAGCAACCAAATAAGCGCAAAACTGGCCAGTGTCATGGGAAGAAGCGACGCCTGCGTGGAGAATTGGCCATTGAACGACAGAGACCAGATATTGTCGGCCAGCCAGCCAGGTGAGTGTCATGGCATTGCCTGAACAGCATCAGCAACAACCCGAGCAGCGGCAGCCGCAGGCAGGAAGCAGCTCATACTTGACCAATGCAGACACCACAATGGGAGCATTGCATTGCAATTGAGGCAAAGTGGCAAGTTTTGGCATGGGCTACTCACGTCCACGTACTTTGCACTTGCCCCATTATATCCCAGAACCAAGTGCTGGCTGCCTTTTAGTTTACCTACACTCTACAAATAAATGTACAAAATTTATTTACATTTAGTCGGAGCATTTTTTGGAATTTTTACTTTTTAAATGAATTTTTACTTTAAGAAATATGTTTAAATTTTCAAACTTTGCTTCTTAATCTGAGTATAAGCAGTTCAACTTTAAGAAAAAAGGTATCACCTGGCATTGGTTAGGGCTATTTTCTCTGAGTGTACGCTCAGGACTAGTGCGTCATATTTACGGTTTTGCCTGTGCACATAAACAACATTATTTGACCCCTACAGCCCCGCTTATGGGCCTGTCATAAACTAGTTTTACACACATCTATATCCAGCATATATATATATATATATATAGGTATATGTTTTGTTTGTATATACTGCTGCTGATAGAACCCAGAACCCAGAACCCAGAAGTATATTAATGCGTCAGCATACACACCGAAGGCTACCGACTAAGCGGCCAGCTCCAACTCAACTTCAATTCCTCTATATATTTATAAAGAAAGCATTGGAAAGGTTTTTCTTTACACACCAACACACTCACACACACACACACACACCTCACCACACCATATACATATCCATGGTATATATAATACAATAGACTGCCGCTTTTGTTTGTTGACTTAGGCCCACGCCAATGGTGGCGGATAGGGCTTCTGGCTCTTGGTTTTGGTCTTGAGACTTGGTCTTGGTTTTTGGTCTTGGCTTCGGTCGATGCTTAAATGAAAACCACAAAACCTGAGCTGGCATATTGCCGGCTATTGTCTTTTATAGTTTCCTGGAACGCTTTTGCCGCTTTGCCCACCATTTCGTGTGGTGCAATACACAAGTGTTTTTTGTGGTTTTTTCCTATACATTTCAACAAAAAAAAAAAAAAAAACACCCACTTTTGCACCACATTTTCGCTCTCACTCGGTTCTCAATGGCTTCAATGGTCTCTCACTCTCCATCATTGGATTCAGTGTAGTCCCCGCTTTAAATATGATTTAAAACTTTCGTCTGGCATGTGACCCACATTAAGATGGCCAGTGCTTTGGAGTCGACTGCTGGACTGCTCACTATATTCACTGCAGACAATATATTAAATGTAATGGCATTTGGCGTCAAGAAGCTTTTAAATTTTGTTGCTGCCACAGCACAGCTACTAAGCAGAAAATTGCAACAACAAAAAAGTTGAAAATTTCTATGGGTTTATAAAAGATTTTCCTTTTAAATTTATAAAGCTAACGTTGAAGTACTTAGTTAGATAAATAGCTAAAATGTATATTTTTAATATTTTAGTGTTTATTTGCTCAATGGAATGTTGTGTCTCTGTTCAGCAATCGATTAAACAGGTCTTAATCAATAAAGCAAATAAAACCAATATTAAGATGCTCACGACTAATTCAAAAGATCTGCAATAAATCAATGCAAAGTCAAAAAAATATATTAATAATTCATAGAATATCATAAATCTACAATATTGTCCATATTACCTACGAAAACTTTCCAAAACGCATAAATCAATTGCAGAATATGAAACAACTCATTCATTCGGCATATAACAAAAACTGTGCATTAATAAAACATGTTTTTTTATGTTCTATGCGCCATTAAAAAATTATAGTACCAAGGGGACTGCGAGTTGTTCATTCAGAAATATGATGTGTTCAAAAATCAAATGGAAAATCAATAAAAGAATTATGTAGACCAAACCCAAAGTTTACACTTGGGTATGGTCAATTCACGTGGGCTTCCACATTTTTGGGCCGCAACCACAAAGTGGCCAACAGGGTAGCAGCAGCACAAAGCAGTCAAAAGTCGAGTCTAGTTTAATGTGCCACATCAAACTTTACGACGACACCTACTTCAAAACAAAGGCAAGCCTTGGTTTTTTTTTTTTTTTTTTTTTTGGTATTTTGGACCGATGCCAATTGGTAAGTATGCGCAGCTCATAATTTACACAGTTGTTGCCCCGAACTGATGATGATACATGTCCAGCAATGAAATTATGCCAGCCAAATGCAGAGAAACAACAACAGAAACAAGATACCAAAGAAAAGAAAATAAAGCAAAAAAAAAAGCCAAAACGAAACCTTTGCTTGGGTATCATTAAAAAAACGCAGAAACCTCAAAGTAACCTGAACCCAACCCACGACTAAGCGTCTCGCAAAGCTTCAATTCGGACTTGGGGAGTTGAGCAAGAAACGCCGCAACAGCAGCGTAACGAAATTTTATTTGGCTTTTTCGCAAAAAAAAAAAAAAAAAAACCGGAGCCACCATCAACGCCAAGACGCGAAGACGTCTGTTGTACGGGCCAAGATAATACAGTTGATATTAATCCACAGCAATGTAACTCAATCTGCTTCTAAGCCTGGCCAAAACGATACGCAACCAGCACAAATAACATGACGAAACGGCATGGTATTTAGCTGGTTTTTTTTTTAAATTTATATAAATATATATTATTTATTTATGTTTAGAACTGGCAATTAAATATTAAATTAAATCACAGGTAATCTTTATGTTTTTAAAAGTATTTTTTTTTTAATATTTAAGATGCAAGTATGTAAAATGCTCTCAATTTTTATACTTTCCAGAAACCGCATACAAATGTCAAACTTCAGAATTTGTCGGACAAGACAAGACTTGTTTTGTATGAATTTGAGATTGAAGCTATTTTATAGTTTGGGTTTCCTTTATTTAGGGTATTTCGATACTTATGTACACGTTAAGAAAGGCGATGCGAGCCAAAATAATGTGCATGAATGATGAAATGCAGCTAAAGTTGACTGCCAGAACTGACTGCTGGATTGCTGGACTGCCTGGCCTGGCCTGGTCTGGCCTGGGCTGAAAGACTCGCTTGGTTTTGCCGGCGCTGAGCAGCAGGAAAAAGAAGATGCAAGCAAGTTGGGACAGTGGGATACAAAGACGGCGGCCTGCTATTAACGTCCAGCGCACACATGAAACAAGATATTTTTACAGTATCCAGCAAAGAATATACTCTTGGCCATGGTCTCATCGTTATTATTGCCATCGCCATTGCCTGCCTGCCTGCCGCTGCGCTGCCCCTCTAAAGACGGGTTTTTGTCAGCTTGTGACTTTGACTCTGGGGCGCTGCAAGTTTTCGTGCGCTTCGCATGGAATTGAGATTGGGATGGGGGATGGATGGATGGATGGATGGATGGATGGATGGATGGGGCTCTGCAGCCATCCCGCAGTTATTGTACATATTTTTGTATTCTTCTTTTACGTATTTCGTACAAAACGACACACGCTGCATGCGGTGCGGTCTTTCGTTGACGCAAGACTACAGTGGAACCAGGGAACAGGGACTGGGGACTGGGGACTGGGGATTGGGGGTCCAGTGTGAGTAATAGGCGGCGTTGCCGTTGTAGTAAATGAGCTTACCAGGTGATACCAAAACACAAAAGAAATTATAGTAATCAAATCATTTTTATGTTAAATTATGATCGACAGGCTGGCAGGCGGCAAGAAGAGTCTGTGTGTATCTCTCTGTGTGTGTGTGTGTGCGTGCGTATCAATGTGTATCTGTAAGATACACAAAAGAGCCTCTCTGTTGCCTGACTCTAGTGGTTTTTTAATGAAACTTTATACAAAATAGCAAATTGTTGCCAAAGACATTGGCTTTTGTTGATGTATATGTGGTGTAAGAGTGTGTGTGTGTGTGCGTGTGTGTGTGTGTGTGTGTGTGTCTGTGCTACAAGTTGTTGCAGCCTAGGCTGCGGCTAATTATCTTTTGGATTGCAACAAGTTTATTAATGTTTATGCGGCTTGAATTCACCTCCATGGTGGTGCTGGGCTGTCTTGGCTGGTCGTGCCGGCGCTGAAATTTATTGCCGGTTGGTGCCTTCATTGAGGTGTGCCGCATTTTGCGCGATTTTAAAAGGTTTCAATGAACATTTATTATGATTGTAGCCAGCTATACGGGCGGCTCAACTGCAGCCTTTGCTCCAACTCTGGTGTTACTAATAAATATATAAACATTTTATATGTGCTCTTGTATTTGCTGTGTTGCCCATATATATCAAACTAGAGCCACACACAAAGTGTGCCAGGCAGCAGTTCAATTGACTTTTCGAATATAAATCATCAGGTTTTGGAGTTGCTTTTTTTTTTGTTAGCCCATAATGGGATATCTTTTAGTAGAAGTACTATTATTAAATTAATATACTAATTTCATTTATATCGTGTGTTAAACTCTACACTTTGGTCATCAATAAATCAGTGGAGATTATGTGAATGACTAAATAAAATGAATACAATTTTAAACATGGATTTTAGTTCGAGCCTTTTGTAATGGAGATGTCAAAAAAAAAATGAACAAAATGAATATCAAAGGAAATCAATATAACATATATATCTATGCAGCATGTATGCACATACATACATACATACATACATGGTAAATAATGGCAGGGATTTCTCATATGCCAGTTAGGCAGTCAGTCAGCTCAGGTCCCCAGATGCGATTTTAATTAAATTTCTGTGATTTAGAGCGCAGCAAATGTGCCGAGAGTGGTTCGAATACACGGGTTAATGATACGAGGTGGCAGGGGCAGGGGCAGGAGCAGGGGCAGTCGTTTGACACCTGCGCCACCCTCCCACCTGTCTGGCAATCAGTCAATTAAAAGCCAACTGCAATTATTGTCATTATTGGTAAATGGGTAAAAGTTGAGTGCACCTTATGAGTTATGGATATACATTCATATTCATGTCAAGAATAAATGTAATGGTAAATGATACAAATAATGTTGAGATTTCTATTGCAAAAGTAGAGAAAGTGGAAAGCACTCCAAAGATTGCAGTAGACTTAATTAATAAATGATATCTGTAGGTATCATAAGATAGTTATGAATTATGCATCTGTTTAAGTTGCTCAATAAGCATCTGCTGTCTTTTAAATTATTGTTTTGATAGTTTAAAATATATTCATAAATTTTGTCAGTTCTTGAATTCTCGAACTGCTTTAATATTCACAATTATAATTAACTCAATCAGAAATACGCTTGGCAAGTGAGTATCACTTCAGCTTTAAGTTTTGACGGTGGTTGGAAACACTTACATCTGCAAATAGAAAAAGAAAGAGAGAAAAGTTAATTAGTTAAAGCCAATCAACAAACTGGTAGCAATGTTGGTCAATAAGTAAGAGCAGACAAACAAATAAAAGTGCATTCAGCTGAATGAGAACTTATGTGCAATAGCCCGAAGATATGTATAGCTGATAAGGCAGCATTCGGAGATGCAACAAGAACAACAACAACAAAAACAACAACAACTCGTAGATAGTATAATAAACTCAAAGCAAGCGCTTGCAAGTGGCATGCCTCAAGGGGCGGGGGGATGGGTTGCAAAGAGTTAGAGAGGAAAGCAGAAGTGTGGAGAGGATGGCAGGTAGTTGGCCAAGAACTGAACCTGAGCTGCCGTCACGTAGTTGGCGTTGCCTTGGCATGTGACGTCACACACACGTTTTAATGGCTAATTAAATTGGAAGAGCGTCCAGCACTGACACAATTACAAATTGCACTTAACTACTGCATAGCTGTATGGCTCCAAACAGGTGGATAGCACTGGACAGCACTGGTGGGACATAGGTTGTGGCATAGGGCGCCAAGATCTTGGCACAGCATAAAATACCAGTCAGCTTTGAGATATCTTTCAAACAATTAGACAATGAATGCATTTGACATTTCTGTTGGCAGCATTACGAAATAAACATTCATTCATTCATTCATTGCACCTTAACTTAATTAGTTTATGGACTGGACTCCTTGGGTTTAACAATGGCACAAAGATATTTTTAAGCTGCAATTCCTTTAACTAATTGCGGTAATTATATGAGTAATTACCCAGACGCAGAATCGACACCTGTCAAGAGGACTGAATCAGTGCACTTAATAACTGAAATTGTTTTCTGTTCTTAACTTGATACGGTTGAACAAGAATGAAAACAGGTGTCTCAGATTCTTTTCTTATGAGTAAAAGAAGATTAAATTCAACATATTTTGTATAGATTTTTCATATTAATTTTTTGAAGTAATTTTCATTTAAAGGACTAAAAGCAAAAAAACATAAAAATTGTTATTAGCCATCAGCTAAATAACTTATAACTTTATTCATTATTTAGAACATGTGAAAATATACTTTAATATTTTTTATTCGGATAGTGAAGAGTTTGTTCTTAACTCATATAACCAATTTTAGTTTGATATCAGTAGTAAAAGTTGAAGCTAAGTTGATGTAATAAAATTCGATCAGATCTTCGTAATAATGGGATTCTTAGGGAACATGAATGGAGTTTAGTTGAGTGGAGTCTTATGGCCAACTAATAAGTCGTTAAGAAACTCTCATCCGCTCCTTTCGGCACCTTATCATTAGTAGGTTTCCGAACCGGTTCACATTATTGTGCTTAAGTGATTTTAGTTCAGTTATAACGATCGATTCATCGGCTTATTCGAAGCTTTCAGCTTTCAGTTTAATATTGAATAATTTCCATAACCATAATAGCATTTATTTTATTCACTCTTATCTACAACACACACACACAAGCACGCGCTTCAGCCATAAATGACCAATAAATTATTAACTTTACTATTCAGGTTTAATATGCACAGTTCATAAATATATATCTATATATATGTATATATTTACATATATGTGAATGAATATAAAAATCAATATGATATACCAAAAAAATCCCTTTTGCATTTTTGTGGCTCACACACCGTCGGTTTATATCAAAGCAAAACTGAACGTGTTGGATGTACATGCTGCCAAATCGTTTCCCAAGAAAAAAACGATCTGAAAGCAAAGCTTCTATTTCAACTTCTTAGTTACATATCTTTAGCTATAACAGGAAATGTTTAGCAGACTCCAAACGTTTTCTTTACTTTTTTTTATTTTGTTTTTTTTTTGGTAGATTCTAATGGCAACGCTATCTGTCTCTGTCTCTCTCGCACTCTTTGACTCCTTGTTGCTGCTGTCTGTGCCTATGAAGTATTGTATCTCTAGTCATGTGAGAAATGTTGTGCATGTTACCCAACAACTTTTTTCCATGATAATTAAATATTTTTAATTGCTGTCTTGCACAAAATGTCGGCAGCAAAACGAATGCGAAAAATTATTTCCATAAAAGTGCAAATCATGAAATCTTTTAGCCGCAAGGAGTCGCAATAACAAACACAGCAAACAGCAACAACAACAACAGCAACAAGGAACATAGCTCTAATATTTGCCATGGCATGCTCATGTACTATGTATCTCACAGATGCACAGGCGAACATTTTCGGATATCAGAGATTTAGTGCATTTTTCTATATGTTATGTATATGTTATATGCGCCTAGCATTCTGGACAGTATTAAGGCGCAGTCGCAGTTGCAGTTGCAGTTGCAGTTGCCGCTGCTGCAGTTGCAACTCACCTCGTACGTCTTCGGACACATAAAAAAGAAAAGTTGCTGCAAAAGAATCTGCCACCAAAAAAAAAAAAAAAAAAACAAAAACAAAAAAATACAAAAAGTTTGTTTGTCTGTGCGCTTGTCGCTCTTTTATATATGTGTGTGTGTGTGTGTGTATCTGCATGCGTATGTGTTTGTTTGTTTGCCACTGCCATAAAGCTGAAGCCAGTTTTGTTTTTAAGCATACAGGCCAAGCTGCTGCAACTGCTTCCTTCTTGTTGTTGTTGTTGCTGTTGCTGCTGCTGCTGCTGTTGCTGTTGCACTTAATGCATTTTTCAGTAGATGCTTTTTTCATGAAAATATTTCGTAAAATTATAACGTGCAATACATTCTGTTCGCAACGACTTGCCCATGTGCGCTGTACTTTGGACGCCCCACTTGCAAGTGTGAGCCAGGTAATCGTATTTATAAGATACAGTTGCGAATGTCAGATACTTTTCTTGGCCATTTTAGAACTTGAGTGTGCGCGTAAGTTTTTCTGTGTGTGTGCAGCAATAAAATGTAATTGCTCTGTGCGTTTGGTATAAGTAAGCTTTTAAAACTTGCTAGTCTGCATCTGTATTTTTAAGTTGTAAACTTGAACTTGAATACCACAATTAATAAATTATTCAAAATATATATCAGAATTATTTCATTGAGTTAAATACTATTTATTTGCAAATTTTCATAACTAACCAAAAGCTTCTTTGCTAAAAGGTAGTCTTCAAATATTAAGTATTTAATGATTATTACATAAATTAAGGTCTTGAAGCCCCATCAAATCTCAGCTCTTAAGTCCAATTGAAATGCTAATTTCCTCTTTGGTAATATCGTAATCTAATCAAAACAGGAAAAGCTGTTTGTTTGTTATCTCAGTTGTCAATTACTTTCTGCATAGCTGCACAATAATGGCATTATAAATCTGTTTTGGATTAATGCAAATTTCACTTAAGCAAATTACACTCTATAAACCGCAAAGCTTATCAAACTGCATTCAAAAAAACAACCCAGTTTTTTAGTTTTGTCAGTTTTGGTCAGACTTTGGAATAACAAACGACCTATCTAATTGAAAATCCTCACGTTCGAGCGATTTGTTGAACCAGTTCAGTCCTTTTATTAGAATAGAAGAACCCTCTCTGGAAGAACCCTCGCAGGGCTGCGCCCGCAGTTTCAACCACCTACAATAAGACCGTGAAATCGGCTTTATAGGGGGAAAGAATGAACGATAAGAGAGAAAACATTCCAATCAGCGGCTTAGGAAAAAAAAAGAGGAAGAAAAACAGAACCCTGTTGAAAACCGAGACAATGTGGAATATTGTTTGTGGGGATTGCAAGAAGGGTTAGAAAAAAAATTAATTAAATTTGATTGTGTTGAAATTTATGGAACTTTTATGGTTATATAAGTAAACGAGAGCAGATACATATATGAATATAGATGCATATATATATATACATTTTTAAAGGGTGCAGCGCATTCCAGTCTGGCCCAAACTTGGCAACGTATCTTTTGTATCTGCAGTATGTATCTGCACTTAACACGCATTCTAATTGCAAAGAGCCGGGCCAAGGAGAAAAGAAATTATTAGCAACAAAAGCTTTTGGTTGCAGCAACAACAAAAGCACCAACAACAACAACAACAAAAAGCCAGAAGCTTTAATTCGTCTTGGCTCAGTTGCCGGGACTCCTTCTGTGGACTGACTGTCGACTCTTGACTCTTTCTGGATGTGGCGTGTGAGTAAGTGCGCCCAAAACGGAAGGCGCAGAAGAGCGAGACGCATGAATGGCATAAAGAGTGGCGACACAGACGCAGGGCAGGGCAATAAGGGGTTGTGGTATTGGCAAAAGCGTAGCAAAACGTTTGCACGTTGAAGGCATAATAATAAAAGGTTAAAAAAGGCGCAAAGAAGATTAAATGCTTGAGAAGATGCAATATTTTCATTCTTTTTGCTTTTGCTTTTGCTTTGCTTTATTTCTTAGCCCCTCACTCAGGCAACACAGTGTGACTCTGTTGCATGTTATGGTGGTGGGCAGGCGGGGCGGGGCAGGGCAGGCAGCGATTGCACTTATGTTGCTGTTGCAATGCGCCTTGTAATTGCACATCATGTAGCTGTTGCCGGTTGCTCGTTGCTGGTTTGCTGCTTTGCTGCTTTGCTCGTTGCTGTTGGTAACAGCCTGCGACTGCTACGGCTATTCTACTCGACTCGGCCGCCTTTTAGTTAACTATTTTGTGTTCAAGTTGAAGGCACATGGTAATGGCCAATGTTCAGCCTGCTCACATATTAATTGCCGCACGGCTGCGCGCGCCTTTTGTGGCAAACACATCCTCCTCATCCTATACCCCCAACACACCTCACCTCTCCCCGCAACTCCATCAACTACCTGGCCATCTCGACAACAGAAACTCCACTTCTTGGGCATCATCATCTTTGGTTGGCACGCAATACTCCTCTGACTGGTCCGCCCCATGGGCCGTTTGACTGGAGCCACTCGCTTTTTATGCGATATTTAAACAAATTGCTTGTAGAATATTTGTGACATTTTGTCATGGGGCTTGGGCAAAGTTATGTGTATGAGTTTATGTGTGTGTGTGTGTGTGTGTTTGAGGAGAGACGCAGCGGGCAACGACGTGGCGGCTCTACACTGAAAATTGAGTACAAGTTGCCTGTGAGTTGCATCATCAATCATTGCACACGCTGAATGATATTTTGTCACAGATACGCCGACGGCATCAAGGCAGGCAGCATCCACCAACACAAACACACACACACACACAGACACAACAAAAACAGCAAGTCAAAATATTTATAAAAGTCAAAATTGTCAAACTCACACACAGGTAAACAAATACATATACAATGGAGACAGAGATCGAGTATAGGGCAACAGGATATTCGTGCCACTTCTTTTTTCTCTTAAAAATGGTATATGATTGCAGTGGGTGTTATGAATGAGACATCTAAGGGATCGATCGAGAAGGATATATCCCCTTAGAAAGGTGTCTGAATTTATTTATATTACACATGTATTTATTTATATACTATATGACATTTAATTAAGCTTATCCTTAAGATAAGATATCCTTTGTAGATTTATATCTGTAAGGGTATTTAATCTTTGTCATTTAAACTTTTCAATTTTCTTCATATTTTTATTATAAATATATAAATATATATATAAATATATTATAAATATAATAGTTAAATAGATTTATATCTGTAAGGGCATTTATTCGTTGTCATTTGAACTACTCAATTTTCTTCATATTTTTATTATAAATATATAAATATTATTAATATAATAGTTGCATAGATTTATTTATTTTTTTATTATTTATTATTTATTTAGATGTGAGGGTATTTAATCTTTGTCATTTGAACAACTCAATTCTCTTAATATTTTTATTTTCTTTGGAAGGTGTGTGGGATATATATTCACAGTATTCGATTTCGATTCGCTTGGGTCACATATAAATCTCAACAATCGTTTCGCTGGCTGCTGCTGCTGCTGCTGCTTTTTCTGCTGCTGCTGATGTAATTAATAATCCAAAGTTGTGCACGTTTTGTCGTTTTGAGCTTGAGAAATGACGCTGAGAAAGAACAAGAAGTTGAAGTTGAGGCAGTATAAACTACTGAAGAAGTAGCGGCATTGATTGGAATTCTATGGCATTCCCCAAAAACCAGCAACAGCAGCAGCAGCAGAAGAAGCAGCAGCAGCAGCAGAAGAAGCAGCAGCAGCAGCAGCAGCATCGTCAACAACTGGGGCCATGTGCAATAGCAAAAGTATTTGTAATTTTCTAGATGACTGTCTGTTTAGTGATGTTTTTGTTATTCTTGTTGTAAATGGTGGATCCCCAGCGTTTTGAGTTGCGAGAAATGGAGAAATTGTCGTAATCTAAAGTTTAAATAGTTGAAAAACTCGAGACAAGATAAATGGTTAGAACGCGACACGAGCGAAATCTCCAACGGTAGGCAGGCAGAATGTAGGAGCGAGGGGGTAGGCGGCAGTATGGCTGTGTTAAATGGGTTAGCTTTGTTAAATGATTTTAAGAGGCTAAAGTTTTCCATAAGTATGACATCCAATATGGTTAAGTGCCAAGGCAGGCAGATGGGGCATGGTCTTACAAATGAGTCCACATGCATCATATTCATACTTTGAGAAAATTGGTACAACTTAATGGCAACAATTATGAAAAGGATTACGAAGAAAATGCCAGAAAAAATATAGCCCTCACTTCAAATGGCAAATTAGTCTGGAAAATATCATTAAACTTAATTTATATTATATTTTGTTTAATTTAAAGTTAAAGAAAATTATTGCTCGTGACTAATTTAAACATTTTAATAAATTCAAACAATAGTTCCATTTTAAATGTTTCCCGACTGTGGCACTTATTTTGTCAAGTTTAATTAAGGGTCACAACCACTGAGTCCCCCTCCCTTTCTCTCTCTCTCTGTCTCTTTCTGGTAGGGAGTCCGAGTCCAAGATGAAGTGGCAGTAGATGCAGTAGATGGAAGAAGACAAAGCCTAACCATGTCAATTGTATGACATTAAAATACGCAGACAACTGAAACAAAAAGCCGAAAATTGAATTCCGAGAGCGTCAAGAGAAAAACGAAAAAGCAAAGCGTCGAGTAAATACCGCAAATAAAATAAATTAAATAAGAAACTACAGCTGTCAAAAGGTTTAACATTTCACTTAAAAACAGCACACGAAGCATTGAAATATATTTAAGTATGTTTGTTTGTCTGTCTGCCTTTAGATCTCTCTCTCTCTCTCTCTTTCTCACTCTCCATCTTTGACTCTTGTAGAGTAGACAAGGCTCGCAGACACCCAACCACACACACACACACACACATAAGATATGTGTGTAAAAACGGATTTGGGCCTCTGGTGGTGGCGTCGGCTGACGACGGCTCAAGTTAAACAACAATTTCCAAGAAAATTAAAACATGTAAAGACATATCTTTTTATCTGACAAACATGGCTGGGACCCAAGTAAATATAAATACTATATATATATATAAATATATCTTTATTTGTGTCTTTTTCGCTGCTGTACATTTTTGTTGTTGTCTACATTTAAATTTAACTCTTTTTTTAAATTTTTGTAATTTTTTCTTAGGGAGACAGAGGAGAACTTAAAGCTCAAAGCGAAATTACACAAATGCCTGAAATCTCATAAATACTTCAATCAAGTATGTCCAAAAATAAGTAAAGAGGTATTTAAGCACACACACTTACACAAAAACACGCACAACCAGAAATTCTGCAGGCGACAGATGCTGCAAACAAAAACAAAAGCCCAAATCGAAATTGAGGAAAAAGCATGAGATATGTTATAAAGATACCCAAAGAACTAAAATCATTCCAAAAGTGCTGCCTGTCTGGCATTTTTGATAGCCAGAGATACATTGGCGTTGTTGGACTCTGGGCTTTAGCGTAACATTGTACATTGTATTGGTATTTGTGTATTCGCTTTCGGATATTGGTATTCGTTGTGTATCTTGTCATGACATAAGAAATTGACTCCACTTGAAAATCGAAAAAGGAGTGCAGCAACAGCAACCACAAATGAAATTAAAAAAGTAAATGCAGCCATAAATGCAGCCATTGCCCAAGCTCAAATCTTCAAGAGTTCAGTTAAGTTGAGTTCAGTTGAGTTCAGTTCAGTTCAGTTCAGTTGAGTCGAATCGAGTTGAGTCGATGCGAATCGATTCGAGTGTATCCAGCGGACAAATGAAGTGCCTCCAACTCTGCTGCTGACTGCTTGCTGACTGTTCTCCTTTCTGTTTTTGTTGTAGTTGTTATTGTTGTTGTTGTTCTTGTTGTTGTTGTTCTTGTTGTTCTTGTTGTCGTGGGGAGAGTAGCAAAACATCTCCAGCATTAACAGTTGAATTTGATTTGCGGTCGCTAAAGCAGACGAAGCCAGCAGGCATTGATAAATGCGAGGGCTGTCCAAACTTATATCCAATTAAAGACGCCTTTCATAGGCATCGTACACTTGAATAAATCAAAATCTTTTCAAATGAAAAAGAAAATTAAATCTTATGTTAACAATTCCTTTAAAATTACACAAATTAGAATTATTATGTTTGCATTACTTTTAGCATTTACGAAAAAATATAAATTTCTCGCATTGCTTGAAATTCGTGAATTTAATTTGAGTTCACATTGATGCAGTTACTCCAAGGATGACCCTCTTGTTCAATAAATGTGTGGATGTACACAACTTTATTGCAATGCAGAACACAAAAAGCATAACTTCATTTTTTTTTTGTTTGACCATTCTAGACAATTTCAGTATTGTTGTTGTTGCTTGTTGCTACTGTGCTTTTTTGGGCAGCCCTTTTTTCTGTGCTTTGCTCCCTCCACCTTTTGCTTATGGAGCTGCTGCTGCTGCTGCTGTTATTGTTGTTGTTGTTGTTGCTGCTGCTTTTGTTGTTGTTCTTTGTTGCAGACAAGAAAACAAAACCCACATGTGAGCATTTAATTTCAACAACTGTCGCTCGCTGGGGCTACCAACAACATCACAGGGAAATACCAATACCAGTAGACACACACTCACACACACACAAACTGGGCATCAGCTCCAACTATAACATTCCCCTGACATCTCCCCCACAGTCTGAGGTGCCCCAATGCAACAACAACAACAACAGCAACAGCAGCAGCAGCAACAGCGGCATCAGAAACAGCAACAGCAGCGCCTGACACCAACGGCCCTCATGTTGGACACTAAACAGCGGGCGCTGCCAAATGACAACCAAACTACATGTGAAGTACAACAGCAACAGCAGCTACAACAACCAACCAACAACAACACAAACAACAACACAAACAACAACAACAAAAAATGCTAAAGTAACAGTGGGAGCCGCATTAATATGGCCAAGGTAAAGGGTATTTAAAAAGCAGCCAGAAAGGCACACCAACCAGGCTCAAAAGGAAGGCAGGCAGGCAGCCAGTCAACAGACAGCAGGCAGGCGAGTCAAACAGACAAACAACGTTGTTGTTGTTGTTGTTGTTGCTGTTGTTGTTTTGGTCGTTCGACAGTCACTGCTGTTGCTGCAGTGTGTGTGGGTTTTGAAACAGGTAGTTTTTTGTTGTTGTTCCTCCACTTTTTTTCCCCTCTTTGTTTTTGGCCAACATTTAAGAAACACGCTGTGCAAAGAGCAGCAGGAAAGTAAAAGCCAGAGTTTCGTATTTATGTTTTTAATGCTCTCTTTCTCTCCCTCTCTCTTTCACTCTCTCTCTCTCTCTCTCGCTCTCTCTGGCACTGTGGTAAAAAATTAAAACAGGCTTTAAAAACATGACAGCGCAGCGAGCGCAACCCTGAAATTAGTTGACAAGGATGGAAATGAAGGCACGGGAATGGAATTACAAAAACAACAACAGCAACAACAAATAAAAACAACAACAACAACAACAACAGGCAAATAAAATGGAAAATGGGTGGACTGCGTGCTGTGTAAAGATTTACATAATGTGTGGAAACGTCCAACAAATGTCGTCGTCGTCGTCGACATCGTCGTCATCGTCATCATGTGGGAATTTCATTAATGAAAGAATTATGAGAGGTTACATAATGAGCAGCGTCTGGCCGTATGTTCTTCTCGGAGCTCAATAGAGATTCCTGATAATGCCCACCTTTGTATTTGTATTTGTGTGTTTTTGTGTGTGTCTCGGTGTGTGTGCTTGTCTGATGCAGGCTAATAACACGGCGGGGGTGTTGCCGTCAGTGGTCAGTTGGACAGTTGAATAGTTGAACAGAACCGAGCCATGTCCATTGTTGTAGTCAACAAATTAACAAAGTTTCCAAAGAAATGCGTAATTGAGAACATTAGTTAGGATTGGGGTTACGCCAAGGGCAACCGAGGCGTGCAACACATCCTCCTCCAATACAAATTTGACAAACTCCTTAGCCAAATTAACACGAACAGCAAAGGTTTTATGTAGATACATCTACAGACTACTTCATTATATTTATTAGTGCATATACAAAATATATTGACATATTATTATTATTATTATTTGAATATTAAACTCATAAATACTAATTAAAGTTGACTAGTAAAATTTATTTAATGAGTTTGAGCACTTTTTTAATTAAACAAACATCACACATTTCAGCTCATTTAAATATTAAGTGATTTTTACTTGCTTAAAATGCATAAATTACTTTCTTCTGTTATTTTTACATAATTGCTGTGACAGTTCAAAGGTCGAGAAACAAACGAAACGACACCTTTTTTTTTGGCCGCACTAATTTGACAAGTTTTAAAGCAAATGACCATTGGTCGACAGAAAAAAAAAGAATAGATTTGCATGGCAAATGAAATGGTTTGTGCTGGGCCAGCGTCTCATAAGTAGATGTCCAATTTGCGGACTCTAAATGGAAGTCGAAATCGAAACTGTTGCCAATTTCAAATCGCAATACGCACCTGTCACATAAATCACCGTCCGAATGTGATTTATTAGTTATTCATATTAGTTACCATGCATGCGTTCAAGTCTCGAAGGCTCCGGCAACTCCAACTTTCCGAGTCCCGGAGGGGCTGGCAGGCAACAACAAAAAATACCAGACACAAACACGAGGTAATACATAATAAGCAATATATAAAACATATGTATCTATGAGATACATTTTGTGCTATCGCCCAGACAAACTTGGAGACGAAGTCTTGCCAAGTCTCACAGCTGCACGAAAATTCTGATATTTTTTTTCGTGTATTATTTGCATAGATATTTCCTATTATCTTTTTTTTTATTATTTTTTTTTGGTTCTTTGGTGGTGTTGTGTAAAATATTGAAATTGAGTGCAAACTATTTCCACTTCTTTGTTGTTGTTGTTGTTGTTGCCAAGCATCGACTGGGGATAGAGAGATATACACATACCTTGAGCAACATTATTAAAATGATATAAAGTAGCCGAGGAATGAACTAAAATCGATGTCGACTGCTTCTGCTGTTCCTGGCCAAGCAAATAGCAGTTGTTGCATGCGCCTTGCTGGCCAATGAACCGAATGGTTGAATCGCCAGAGACTTTGCTACACAGACTAAGGTAACAGATGTGCTTAAGCTGCGGATAAATATCTATACATGTTGTTTGGCTAGTATCTGAATCGTTGATAAGTGCTAAGTTATGGACTTAAACGATGCTGTGCACAATTGTGAACAGCATGCAGATAGATCTGTGCATCCCAACTGAATGATTGAACCAAGCCAAATAGGCAAGTGCTCAAATAATCAAGTAGTAGCCAATCAGCTAGCTGTGGGAAGCTATTTACGAGCCAGCGAAAGTTTCGGCCATTTCCCCAACTGCTCTGCTCAGGCAAATTTAGGTTGATATCCCAACAAGTTATGCAAGCGGCAAGATTATAAAAAATATTTATAATCGCTGTCAATAAATTCTCAAAACTTGTGTATAACGAATAGTTTTAAGATTGCTTTAACAATTCTTAATATCGTATTACACTTGCATAGATCTAGCATCTAGATTTGAGTCTGAGCTCAAAGCACAAACGCGGGCCTCGTAAACATACCAAATTATAAGTCGTATAAGTACTTAGTTATGACCATAAAAAAAAGAGGCAAGCCCTGCCACAAAGCAACAACGCTCTGGTACAGTAAAGACGGCAACTTTTTGCCGACCAACGACTGCTGTCAAAGTCATTTGGCGCATAATTTTTACAGCTATCTGAGGCCCAAGTTGCCATACCCAGCCCCGTGCCCCTTGCCCCTTGCCCCTTTGCTGCTACCCATCTTTTTTGTATCATACTCGTAGCCAGTAACCCGCATCGCATAACTTTTATAGTCACCGTCGTTCGTTGCTAAAATATTCTAATTGTTTTTAACAATTTTTGAATGCGACGTGTACGCGGCGTCATAAATCTTTGCGTTACTGCAGCATCAGCAGCAAAAGCTGCGGCAACAATGGAAGATGATGGGGCCAAGGCAACAACTACAACAACTACAACAATAACATTAGCAAAAGCCATTGGCCAAGACAAATTTACTTTAAAGCTCGCCAATAAAAGTTAACAACGCACAAGTCATACATATATATATGCATAATACTTACACACACATCAAGGGAGTTTTCCCCGCCCCGTGAACGTGTACCAGCCAAAGATTTGTAGTCAAAAAAGGAAAACCCATTTGAATCTTTAAAGCATCGTTAAACTAAGCAGACCCCGGCCTATCTGTGGATTACCTACTACAAGCATGCATGTCTGCTGATGATGGCCGGGGACGGGGGGACGGGGGGACGTACTTGAGCTACTGAAATTCTGATTTATCCTATTCAAGTTTTGGTAATTATGGCAGCACATGAAAAAGTGTTTATTACTAGTATGAATACTAGAGTAAATTATGATTGCAAATCTAATTTTTAATGTTTTTGAGAATTTCTTGCGTAGACTACTTAAAATAAACATATTGAAACACTTTGGATAATTAACCTGAAAATACTTCGAATATGTAAATGGACAGTTTGGTGTGCTGGTGAGCTGTTTTCCTTCATTTCTTTCTCCGTTATATGAGAAAAGTGCAACCTGTTTTTTTCTGTTTTCTTTTTTTTTAAATGTCGATTTAGCTAAAGTGTTTTTTTTTATATTTTTTTTATTATTATTCGACCCTAGGCAGCTCAGAGCAGCGCCCTGTCCAATTTAAACCGGTGCGTTGCCCGCCCTGCTCAACACCGTATTGCGCTTTTTTCTCACATCCCCCTTTTGGCATAAATATACATTTTGTTGTTGTTGTTGTTGTTGTTTTTCATTTGTGGCTCATTTTCCATTTCATAAAGCAGCCATCGAGCCGGCAGTGCATGATTTAGGCTTGCAGCATTTCGCTGAACCATCCTGGCCACAGCCCACTGCTTGGTGCTGATGAAGCTGGGAGTTGGAGCTGCTTATTAGTTGGCTGCTTGGCCTGTGGACTTCCTTGAACGCGCCAAACTTCCAAGGCGAATGCCGTTTGACGTCGACGCATTAATGATTGTTAGTGAGTTGTGAAATTGCTCTAACTGCACTTGGGGCATCAACATCAGCAAGCAGCAAGCATCATCAGCATCAGCAGCAGCAGCAGCTTCCACATCATTTGCCAGTTGACTCGACACTCCGTTCGACTGTCCGCTATTCCGACTCCTCGGCCTCTGTCAGCATGTCCAACAACGTCAAAGTCTTTCCGGCAGCCGATGATTTGACTGGGTGACTGAGAGGCTTGAACTGAACCGCACTAACCCGTTCCCAGTTCGCATATTAAATAGTAAATTTTTCAATTTCACAGGCATTAAACGCGACTGCTGCTGCTGCTTCTGCTGCTTCTGCTGCTGCTCAACTCGGCCACACTTCACTTGCTTCCACATGCCAACAACAATTTCAGCAGCCCCCTGGTTCACGCTCCTCCACCCCCTACCCTTCTACCCCGTCCACACACTAGCCAAGACTCAGTTTTGAGCTAAACGTTTTTGCCGGCGGCTATATTTAGACACGGCTGCGGCTTTGCCGACTTTTGCCTGTGCTTAAACTCTTCGGTGTTGGCAACTAAACATTTTTGCCATTAAATAGTTTGTTAAAATTTGGCTTATTAGATTGTTAAATTTTGCAATTTAGGCAAAATTTGGTTTGGCATTTTGAGGCTGCTTGCCGGCAGCGGCCAAAATTTAAAATTCTCTGTAAACCTAGAATGAGGGAGAGATATATATATAGAGAGAGAGACAGTGCTGAGAACAGTGAAAACACGTTTAGAAATTTATTGTGCTTAAATTGTAGATATTTTTATGACAATTGAGAAACATTATCGACTTAGGAGATAAGCTGCTTGCTAAATGGAAACTTTTAAAAATAATAAGTTAAATAAAAAGCATGTTTCAATTGTAATGCAAATATATTTCAGATTTAAATTCTCATTACCAATTTAGTTAAATTTGAACTAATGAATATGGATTTTTATATATTCAAAAAGAATTTAAGCCTGATGAGTGTTATATAATATTGAGTGTATCTCTCTATTTAGTGTATCTTCTGCCGTATTTTACTGTACTATATCGGGTTTTTCAATTCTATACAACTCAATACACAATTCTCTGCAATCTTTTGCTGAGCTTTCATAGCTGCCTAGCTCCAACATAGTAAATCATTCATAATCCATCGTTTGCTGCTTCTCTATGGCAATATCCAGGCAACTGCTAACTAATAGATATACATACATATATATACATCGTATATATATATTTCATAATGCCGAAAATGTGTACACATCTGTATATGTGTCTGCAGCTCTGTTGCACAAACTATTGCACAACTCTTCTTTCGCAAATGTGTACGTGAAGACAAAGCGAAAGAGGGGAAAGTGGAGAGTGGAGTGTGGAGTAGGAGTAGGACACTGCTGCCTGCCCAGCAGGACAACTGGCAAGGAGCAATGGTTCGTTGGGTTCGGCGAAGACGTCGACGAATTTCACATTCAACATTGGCCCCCAGAGTGCAGCACGCTCAATGGTCCTGTTATCCTCTTACAGCTCCTCAACCAGGCAATCGATGTGTGTAACCGAATGAGTGTGTGTATGTGAATGTGTGTGTGTGCGTGTATGTTTGTGTGTGTGGGTGAGTGGCGCTTTTGTTGCTACTGGCCATATGCCAATTTTCGGTAAACTAACTTGCCTAAACTCGACAAGCAAATTGCCTTCATTAAGATACATGCCTGTGCTACCTACAATTTAGATATACACACACACACACATTTAAATTTATGCCATGTGTGTGTGTGTGTGTGTGTATATTGAATCGAACCATTTGCAGTTTACAACTGCTGCACTTCTTCTTTACTCTAGAATCATTTTTTCTTCTATTTTTACGACGACGACGACGACTTCAATTGGGTCAGCACCCAACAAGAAGCAGTGCAACAACAACAACAACAACAACAACCAGCCTAAGAGTTAAGCCACAACAATTTCAATAGATACATGCAATCTATGTCCATAGGTGGTGTGTGCATGTATGTGTTTAGAGCCTCATTCTATGTGCACTAACTAACGGAAGCCACTTAAAAAATACGCCAAGCAACACCCACGACTTTTCTATGGGGCCATAAGTGTGCAGTATAAGTTTTAATAGAACTCTGCAGAAGCCAACATGCACACATACATGTATATATATATATATATATATATATATGTATGTATGTATATCTATATATACATACACACATTAAAGTTAATTTCGAATCGCTTTTAAATTAGCTTAATTCGCTGAAATAAAAGTGACGCCTACGAATGAGTGAAAAGAAAACAAGAGCCCAAAGCCAACTGGAAATGAAACCAAAACGGCAGCTAAACATTTAAATGTTGTACAAAGGCAATAACAATAACAACAACAGCAACAACAGCAACAACAGCAACAGCAGCAAAAGCCAGCAAACCAAAAACTGAAGCCACACATACGTGAGATACAAAAATCCGCAGACAATCAGACAGACAGACGGCGCAGCTTGCAGATACATTCGCTGGGGCTTCGTTAGCTGCGCGTGTTGTTGAAGGCGCAGCTTTAAAAACACAACAAAAATGTATAAAAAAAAATATAAAAAATAAAAAGAAAAGAAGAGAAATTTATTTGCTGGGTAGAAGCTTAAATACCCTTGCTGATATTTGACAAAAGACCAAAGAATTGTTAGTAGGCATACCTAAAATACACATTCGATAGATGCCATGGATAATAATATAAAAATATTGTAATTAATTAAGTTATTTAATCTCTGCAGTTTCCTGATATCGGAGAATCAAACATAATTATTGTAAATAGTCGTAAATTAGCAACCAACCTTAATCATCGACTCGCTCTAAGTTCTTAATACAGCTGCTAATAGAACCCTCTGCAAGGGTATAACAAAAAAAATCGGCCACAACCACACAACCACAAAAACACCAACAAGACCAGCAACTCCACAACTTTAAGATACATTTTCGGTTGGCGGCTGTCGATTGGAGACGGCCACAAGTTTTTTTTTTTTAAACGCTAGAACGCCTCTTCACAACACTTTCCACAAAATGGTAAAAAAAAGAGCAGCATACCAAAAACAAATTTAATTTTTTTTTGTGTATTTTTTTTTTGATGCTGCTGCGGTTTTTTATTGCTTGTTGTTGATTTTCGTTTTGTATCTCGTTTTATTTATTTTTTTATTGTGCGTTTGCAGATTCTTTTCAACAATTATTTTTCGGTCAGACTTTTGTGTGCGGCCTTTGTATTTTTTTATTGCTTTTGCTTTAAGTCACTGCAGCAGCAACAACAAGAAATGAAATTATGTTGAAATATTTAAAGCGGCAAAAAAAAATTCCCAATTATCAATTAAGTCAGCCAAACGCAGGCTCCAAATGTAATAAAATACACTGCGACAACAATGCCAGAAAACCACAATTAAAAATAAGACCCAAGAAAACTCGGCTAGCAGATATCCTTGAACAAATTATCGAGTAGTCTAAAATATAACTTTCTCTGTTTGATCTAGTACCTTTATTTTTTTGTATACTGAATAAGTTTAAAAAAAAAACTCAAAATTTGTCAAATACTTACATATTCAACTGTAGTCTGAGAAACATCCTCTGTCTGGCTATAAATGTTTGTATGCAGAGATTACATAACTGTATTCTACGCATCTATTTGTAATAACAGGGTATAAAAAATGGGTTAAGAGCTGAACCTGCAGATGGGTTTTGGTTTTGGTTTTGGTATATACAGTTTCAGGTTTTGATGCTGGTCACTTTCCTGTTGCCGGCTGCCGCTCGCGCAGCATGAAGGCAGCAGCAAAAAAAAAAAAGAAAGAAAAAAAAATTAAAAGAAAATATACAACAGACGCGAGCGCGCTCAGAACAAAAAGATAAAAACATTAATTATTATTAATTGCCCTTTTTTCCGTATTTTTCTTTTCTTTTCTTTTCTGCAGCCTTTTGTTTCATTCGTGCTGAGCTGTGAGGAGGCACCTTGCGGACTCCACTTCAGATCCTTTGGCAACTGTCGTCGCGACCCTTTTGGCTTTAAAGGCTCTTCGCTTCATTTATTTCATTTCTGTTGCGTGTGATTTAAAAAAACCCAGCGGCAACTTTTGTTACCGCCCAGAATTCCCACTAATGTTCAATGAAACCGGTTTCTCAAAGTTGTTTTCTTTCATTTTTCAAGAAGCTAATCGAAATGACAAGTTTTTAATATTAGCCACACACATTTTTTTTGTGCTGCAAATCAGGTTTAGACGCAAATTTACTAATTTCAAGTTTCCATTTCAGTTGAAGATTAAAGGATGGCAGCAACGTAACGGATTGACAGTTGGCCTAAACAAATCGAACATAAAATGCAAATGGTAATCGATATTATTTTCCATTATATCTGAAGAGATTGATGTTGATATGTCAAAAGTTCAAGTTTTAAAATTACTAAATTATGATTAAATACAAAATATGCAAATAATGTTTTAGAATTTACATAAATGTTCTTCATGAAATGTTTTAATGAACATGTAATTAATTGGAATTTTATTTAAAACATTTTTTAATGCATGTAAAATATTGTTTCTTGTTCTTTATTCTATATACTATGTTAAATAGATTCGGTTTTTACAATTTTGAGCCCTTTTCTTAAAAATTTAATCACACATTAAATTGATAGCCTGGTCAAAACTGTTTCACATATACCATACGATTTTCTTTTTTTTTCTGCCTCTATCAAAGTTTTCTAGTTAGCTGGCGATGATGCAAGCGGGCGTTCAACCAAATATTTTCAAGTTTATCGATCAAAAGAGGAAAAACTAAAAATAGAAAGGAAAAAAAACTTTAACTGCAACAATTTGCAAAAAAGATGAATGCTGAACTGCTTCACAGGACTCAAGGCTGTGTTGTCCTTTCGTGTTTCTTAGCGTGCCTTTTCGACACTTTCGCTTTAATTAAAAACTTACAAAAGAGTTTTCTCACACAGCTAGCGAAATATGCGTAAAATATGCGACTGCAGACAAGACAGGCCAAAGAGCCTCCAAAAGAAATTGCCATAAAAGCCAGCTAAGCAAATGTAGTTAAGAAGGCCCCAAAACATCAACGCGAAAAAAAAAACCGTATACACCGTACATATATTTTTAGTAAAATAGATCTAGAGGTGTACATATTCTAAGCTGAAATTTAAATGCTCTA
Source organism: Drosophila demipolita (assembly GCA_035042405.1). NCBI lineage: Eukaryota > Metazoa > Arthropoda > Insecta > Diptera > Drosophilidae > Drosophila > Drosophila demipolita. The sequence goes on from JAWNLI010000021.1 coordinate 947,291, forward strand.
AATCTCCTAGTCTATTGCAATATTTTATACTGATTTATAAAGAACACTCTTAAAGCACAATAAAAATTGTATTCTTTCAGAGTCAAAAGTTTACCCTTGAAGCAATTAAAATTTGTATCTAAAAAAACATTAAATTTAAAAAAAAATTCTTTGCTGCATCTCCCAACTCTTTAAAGAGATCTTGTTAGTATGATAGATTCCAGGAATATACTGTAATAGGTATACCTATTTAACTAGAGCATCTAACGAGATCTTAAAATACACACAGAGTGTGTGCAGAACATTTTTACCACATGCATTTGGTTTGGAAAAAGTTTTTTGCATATGCCAACCGAAACTACAGTGCATAAAATATATGCTTTATACAACAAATTTACATACACACACAAACACACACACACACACACAAACACCCACATAAATATATCTGTGTATTTTCATTTCTATAACTGTGCAAATGTATCTGTGCTGCTGGGTTGTTTTGTGTATAAATTTGCGTATGCATTTTTTATTTTTTCAGATTTGTTTTTTTTCTTGTATTTTGTATTTTTGTATTTTGTATTTTTTTTTAAGGACTTGTGTGTGTTGTTTATGCAGAAGGCACCCAAAGAAACGAGAGGGCTGAAAACGCAAACAAAGCCCTTTTTGTCTGGCAACGTGTTCTACATGTTGTTGTTGTTGTTGTTGCAATGGCATCTAAAAAATGTTTAGACAAATTAAAAATAAGAGTAACCAAAAAAGATGAATGAGGGTGTTTGAGGACCTTGAGGGGAAGTAACCGTTAGCACTGAACGGAGGCGGAGGCGGAGCAGCGTGTGCAAAGTGTGGGTGCTACTAAATTTGCTGCGTTGGCAACGCTCATTTGGGTCAAGGTGTTTGTTGTTGTTTGTTTGTTTGTTTTGTTGTTAGTTGTTATTCATGTCGCCTGGCTTTGGTTTATTATGAAAATTGCAGTTGTTGTTTCTGTTCTTGTTGTTGTAGTTGTCATTATGCGAAGCAAAGAGCTTTGTGTGTGCATCGGGAACAACTTGAAACAATTGGATCCGCATTATTTTCGCATAGGCGAATAAATGCCCTCGAAATGAGTGTTTTACCAAGAACTTTTTAACTGCGTGGATATTGCCTAATATTCTGCCTATTCTTTTTTAATGTTCCATATGAGATATTTTGTCCTTTTTTTCTCCACATAAATTATAAATTTAAAAAAGTATCCGCAGTGAAGCGATCTACTTGAAACTAAATGCTATTGATAAATGTGTATTAGCTGGACTAAATCGTGTGCCACACGCCTCCATTCACTGACATCAAATATACCTCTCAAAAAGGGAGTATCTGTATTTGGACTGAAAGTATGTTGAGTATGGTTGAGCTCCACCCACATGTGCATAAAATATGAGAATGATTAAAGTGTTCATAGCATGTGAGATCCTTTCCCAGCGCCAACAACAACAACAACAACAACAACAACGAGAACGAGCACGACAACAACCAGCTGCAGTTTTTGCAGCTAAAAGTAAAAATATTATGGGAAATTTGTACATGTTGAAGGAGGCGGCAACGAATAGCAAATAATCAATAAAAATAAAATATATCACACCGTTGAAAGCAAATGCCTCCAATTCTCCCCACTTGTTACCCGCACTCCTTTTCCCTCTCTCTCTCTCTCGCTACAACTCTCTCGCACTATGGCTGTCTTTGTCGCACTCAGTTGAGTTGCTCATTTCGTGTTCATGTGCCATTATACAAATATAATATTCTTTTACTTTTTTTTTTTTTTTTTTTGGTGTGCAGTTTTTGCCGCTTTTGTGTTTTTGCCACCAGTAAAGTAACTGCTGCCACAGCTACAAGAGCCCCGGACACGTTTCACACGCACGCGCAGGGGTTGCACGGCGGGGTGGAGGGGGTTGGGTTAAAAATGGAAGAGGGTAAGTATATGTTGTAGCCGAACCGAAATGGCACCCTAGTTGGCCTGGCTGGTCGCCTGGTTAGTTGTTGCCTGCTTGATTTGCCTGTCGTGTTATCGAGCAAATTGAACAACGTAGAAGGCAACTTCTCCGCTGTCTACAGTGGATTTTGTCTGGAATCCATTGACAGTTGTTGTAACTACTGCAAAAATGTCACATTTAGCACAATTAAAACGTCTGTCAATAAGTTTCAGGCGTGTCAGAAATAGTTTTTATATGGTTGGATTTTTGATTTTTAAATATATATATTAAATCTTTCTTTCTTTATATTTATTATTTTTTTGATATTTTTTTACTATTTTTTAATATCATTTTAAATAAATAAGAGACAAATCTAAATTCACAATTTTTGCATTCAAATCTGAGCAGAATAACAAGTTGATATCATATTCTTGGGTCATAAAAAGCAACATATCAGCAGAAGCATTAAAATTAAGCGTAATGTCTTGTCTACATGTTGCATCAAGCCAATTTCTACTGTAGCAACACTCAACAGTTTCTGCAAAATTAAAAAAAAAAGAGGGAGAAAAAATGACACACAAACAATTGCAGCGCAGTCGGCTTTGATTTTGCTGTTCAGTTTCAGTTATGTATATTTATATATATATATTTCTTCGACATTTTTCTTTGTTGCATGCTGGCTGAACTACTTCGATTATGACCGTGTTGTGTTGCTGTTATTGTTGCCTGTCGTCGCTGCTTGGTCCTTGTGCTTGCTTCGGAATTCGTGTGAATTTTCCAAATGCGCCTTTTGTCTGCCTCTGTCTCTGTCTCTGTCTCTCTCTCAATCTCTATGTCGCTCTCTCTTCCTCTGTCTCTGTCTCAGTCTCTGTCTCATTCTCTTGTTGTAGTTGAGTGTTGCGTCGCACACTTGAGTGCACACAATCGAGGCAGGCAGGCAGGGTGGCGTCCCGTTCACACGCCCATCCTCAGCGGCTCAGACTCTTGTGTATAATATTCCGCACATTGCTCATCCCCATCATAAAGGATGTTGTGCTTTACACTAAGTAACTGTGTTTTTAGCATCCTCGCTGCGTGTTAATTGCAATTATGCATTGCACGCCGCATTCGGGCCACATTGCATCCTGTCAGTTGCATTGATGCCGGCAAGTTTCAACGCCGCTGAGGCGTACAATATTATTGTGACACAATTTTATGCGTTGCAGGATATGCGAACGCGAGCATCCTGTCAGCAATATCAGCAGCAGAGGCTGCTTGCAGCAGAAGCAGCAACATCAGAAGCACTAGCACCAGCAGCAGCAGCATTGGCTTCCTCATCCTGTCAACGGCAGCGTTCGTATATTGGCAAGTTATGCCACATGCTACATGCCAAGGCACTGGCATAAAAGGTTCCCCGTCACCAGTGCCATAGCCTCCTCCCGCTCACAAGGCAACTAGTTCTGCCTGAAATGCAGCACATACACTTGAAGAAAATTCACAAATTTGACCCAAATATAAGAAATCAAACAAAAAAAAAATATATTTAATCTCAAAAAAATATTAATATTTTCCAGACTAGAAGCGATCGATCGATTGAACGTTGAATTAGTATATAAATTATTCATTATTCTTCCCGATTTTAAACTTCCTTGCATTTGGTAAATTTAATTAAAACTTAACACTTAATTTTTTCGAGTGTACTCTTCTATAACTCCTACCCACTGCTACTGTCAATCACTTTTGCGCCGCTCACCCCGCGCAGGCGCTTGGTCTGCTAGCTTTACATATGTGCGTCAGTGTCTGCATTTAAGTGCTACCCAAAATTGCCTTTTTAAAGGATTTTACGGACACACACACACAAGCACAGACACACACACGTGCATACCCTGAAGCCATCATAGACATATGTATGTATGACTGCTTGCCTGTTTTCATTCCCTGTGGCATGTTCCCTTAACGCTCTTCTCTGCTCGGGCGCCTTTTACGCTTGTCTGTCAGCGTTTCCCATCTCTTTCGACATCGTAGCCGATTTGCTGTGCCATTTTCTTTGGCATTCTTTTTCAATTGATGCATCTATATCTGCCGCTGCCCCAACCTAAACATCGTCCAAACTGTCAGCCAAACTACGCATTTTACAAACACAATTTGTGTGTTAAAATAAAATAAATTGTTCATGTTATTTTTCGCGCAGTTTATTCACCACACAAATTTCACTTTCTTTCATTTTCAAAATTCATTTAAATTTTCTTTTTATTGGTCCAAAAAAAAAAGGAATATTTTTTCTTTTTCTTTTCGCAAACTGCATTTTCCAGTGTCAAAGGCGCTTAAATTAGTTTCAGTTGCTCTTGCACTATCCCTCTTCCTCTACCTCTACCTCTTGCTCTTCTCCCTCTCACGCTCTCTTGGCAGGTTTAGCCTGTGTGTTTTTGGCATGTAATTTTCTGGCTTCACTCGGAAATTGCTGATTTTTTTCTCGGATTTTGCATATTTTATTTGCCGTCTCGCTCTTGCTCTTGTTCTGCTTTACTCCCTCCCTATTTCTCTTTGTATGCTCCTTTCCTCATTTATAATTGGAAGCCGTTCCTTGCGTGTCCATTGGCTTTGCCAATTGATCAATAATTAAGCCTGCAGCAATTAAATACTAATAGTCATGGCAAGACGCAAAGGGGGGAAATGGCGTAAAGTTCCATAATGCAAATGATAAGTTCTTTTTAACACGATTTACTTGCACATTTACAGTTAATGCACTCATTTTATCCCACAGACTGTAATTCTTTTGGTTGATTGTTTTTTAAGCCTGCCAAACAGAAAATATCTGAAAGGGTGGCATTAAATTCAGTAAGAAAGTTGTCAGATTAATATTCTTTCCCAGTTTATATATGAAAAGACATTCAAAATATATTATATCATTAATATTACATTTCCCGTTGAGGTAATGCATTTTCCAAGCGATATCCTTGAATGATATAAAATTGTTGGTTGCATTTATTTAAAAAATGACCGACGATGAGTAAAGGGTATCTTCAAGTCAATCACAAACGAATGCCGTCTCGTTTGTCCCCTCGATATTATTCGAGTCTCTTCGGTAAGGCTACAGCAATTAAGCCGCATTATTTATGTGGCGCCACAATGGAAAATGAAAAATCTGCGGAAACTTTTACTAACACCATGAAAAATTCTTTAATATGATAAATTCATTCACAAATAAAAACCAACAAGTAGATGGATGTAATGTATTTCAGGTAAGGTCGTCTTAAATAAATCCAAAATTGATGTCACATTCAAAATGACGTCGTCTTAAAGTAAATTACAATATTATTATGGGAAAAGTGACAAAAAAAATCCGTCAACAGCAAATTATTAAAGCTAATAAAAAAGGTTTCTAGCTCAAAAATAGTCAAACTCTTAAGGAACTTCAATTTGAAGTTTTTTAAAAACATAATGATGATGTCATATATATATATATATACAAATTTAAAGAGCAGCGCGTTGCTGCTGTAGAAATTCCAATGGAAAACAAACAAATTTGAGCAGAGTCAACTTCATCTCATCAGCAATGCATTGTTTTTTGCCACCAGCAGCGGCGCTTGTTTAGTTTATGTTTGCAGTGTAAACAAATCAGCACAATAACAAATCCGAAATATAAACAAGGCAATTGCAGTTGCAGCTGCAGCTGCCACAAATGCAATCGAAGCTCGACGAGTGAAATAAAGCAGAAACGTTTAAGATACTTGCAATAAACATTGGAAATTAGGCCCCACCTCAAGGCAACTTAAAGCCAAGCAGAGGTGTGGATGGGAGAGTCAACAGTTAAACAGATGCACTCGGGGTTCCGGTTTGTAGACAAAAGACGTTAATTGGCCTCTACACTTGAGTTCGATGCATTGCTCAATGCGGTTGATAGAAAAAACAAAAACAAAAACAAAAAGAAGAAAAAACAACAACGCTTGCCACGTACTCGCACTGAAGTTTGCAGTAAACGTGGGAAACGGAGACGCCTCGGATTACAGCACGTCACTGGTAAATAAAGCGATGACAAAAGTGCCAAGCACGACAACTCTTCAAGGTGTGTGTGGTGTGTGTTTGTTTCCAATTGCTCACAGTTCAAATTGCAAACTGCAAACTTCAAAACTGTAACGAAATACGTATTGCGAAAACATTTGTCCAGGAAATTGAATCATCATTGAGCCGCATCAGATTTACGATTACGTTTTGTTGAATTATTTAAATTTCAAGCGCTTGACTTTGATATTTTTTTTTTCTTTTTTCAGAAACTTACAACTTTATCTAGACTATTAGGTTTTACAACGAAATTTTTATGTGCAGCAAATATGTCAGCTAAGTGCTTTGGATCCGTATCACATCTAACGCCGAACCGCAAACGCAGCTGACTCAGCAAAAAAAATAAAGACGAAGAAAGGGAAAGAAAAAGTCAACAAGCAAACAAAACAGCAATAAAACACGGCCTCAAAGATACTCCGTCACAAAGCCACACACTCATCCAGGAACACACACACACACATACACACATATGCACATATTTGTTAATACATGTTTCTTGCATATACGCTTGAGAAAATTACACTGGACAACACATGCATTGACTACTACTGAAGTTTTGATGGAGCTTTGGATTAAGTTTAAGCTTTTCTTTTTGAAACTAATTTAAAAAATAAAACATTCGTAAGAAATGTAATTTGTTAAAAATCTAAAACATATTTTATAACTATTTGTATATTTTTGAAATTATTATTTTCTTTTTATTTGGTTTATCAAATATATGTTTTAACTTTCTACAATTTCTATGCTCAACAAAAGAAATTGTGTTTGTAGCACAGTGTGAAGAATGGACTTCAACTTGAGACGACAGTTTTATATTTTCTTCTTATGCTTGTGTACACAGAGAGTTCTAATTTGCCTGGGTCATGCGTTGAGGTTAATGAGTCATATCATCATCAGCATTATCATTATCATTATCGTTGTGAAGCACACAAAAGAAGGAGGGGAGCGGGACACAAAAAGGCGACACTGAGGGGCATCATTATCTTCATCAAAATGAAGCCGCGACAGCGCGCATCATATAGAGAGTGATAGAGGGGCAGGGAGAGAACAAACATTAAAGTCGAATTTCTGTTAACGGATCTCTGCTTGACGCTGTTTTTTTTTTGTTGGTTTGGGTTTTGTAATTTAGACGCAATTAAATGTAAATAAATTCACAATTTAGTTGTAATTTTTGGCTGCTTAAATTTCAGTTACCGTTTAGTTTATTTCCCATCTTTATTTTCCTACTTTCGTTACTTTTTTTTTGGGTTTTGTTTTTACTGGTCAGCTCTTTTGAGTTTGTCGCTACGGTTTGTCGCTTGGTGACCCGATTTCCGCAATGTAATGACTTTTGTTTTGCCAGCGCATAATTGCTGGGAAATGTGCGAGAAACAAAGAGAGAAATGGAACGAGTATAGGTCAGGCAGGCGGACTGGCTGGCGGGTAGACTGGCAGGTAGGGTAGTTGATAGGGATGTTAAGTGTCCATCAGCGCTCTATGATTTTTTGTTGGACTTTCTTTTCGTTTTTCTTTTCAAGCATTTCAAATAGTTTTTGCCTTTGTTGGGAAATCGTTTTTTCTCTCGCTCTTTCTCCTTACACATACATTTGTCATATTATATATATGTGTGTGTGTGTGTGTGTGCTAACGAGCAAGTGATAATTTTTTTGGCGTATTTATTGACTTTGTGGCATTGTGGATATTATTATATTTTTTTCTTGTCATTTTTTGTTCGCTTGTGGTATTTCTTCATTGAGTCACATTCAGCCGGAAATGAGCTGCGCCCTGTGTGCCCCCTCCCCCCCGGCGTCATCGGCGTTGGCAGCGGGTTCAAGGTTGTATGCCCTCCAGTCGTTGATATCTTTGTTATTAGCCAAGGCGATTGCGGATAAGTAGCTGCACACAAAGGCAATGGTTGGCAGGCAGTGCGCGGAGTTCATCTTTGTTTAGGTTGTTGTGAGATATGTTTCGGGCACAGGAAGTCAGCGATAAGCAGTCTAAACTATTTATAGCTAAATGCTTTGCTGCACTTTCAATTGCATTCAGATCAGAAAGGGGGCTACATAAAAAAATTAGGAAAACTAGCCTTGAGTAGGGTGAAATGCGCTTAAGAATGTTTTTTTTAGTTAGAAAACGAAAGTACAAAGCGAGTTTTTTTGATTTTATTTGTTTTTTGTAGTTGCTTTTAGGTGACTTACAAAGTGAGCATTTTTAAACTGTTTTCAAATTCACATTGCAAATAATTTTTGAACTAATTATTTCTTATCTAATTTTAATGAGGATTTTGCTGTGAGATTGTCTGCATAAAGTTGAGGCTTTTTTTTGGCTAGCAGCAAAAATGAAACGAGTCGAGACTCGCCTGACAATTTATTCTAATGTTCGATTCCGATTTTTATCGGCTGCACATAAATTTCTGTGTGTTTTTGTGTGTGCTCAACTCGCGTAAAATGTTCTGTGGCAACTTTGGGTGATTTATTGCCTGTCGATTGTCGTCGTCGGGGCCGGGACGAGGCACAGATCCCAGCCAAATAGAGGCCTGTCTGCCTGGCTGACTGCCTGCCTGCAACTAATGTACGCGTCGTCCGTCGCACAGATGCCGCGGATTAGATAAAAACGACGGCGCTCTCAATTTATGCGTGTTGCCCAGTTGCCAATTGGCAATTGCAGGCGTTACTTTTCCCTCCAGCGCCAACAACCCCCCCCCCCCCCCCTCTCTAACTTAGCTCACACAAACATAAACTCAAACTTGTCGCGCCCACTAAATCTTGGCCATGCATCCATCCCATTCCAACTACCCCATCCATCTACCCAGCCCTCCCTACCTCCCTCCTCCCACACATCGTCTGCCCCTGCAGTTGCCGTCTATCATTTGAAATCATGTTCGGGCGATAAGAAATTATACGGCTGTGGCCATAATTTACGTGATTTGCATGGCTAACGAAAAAAAAATAAAAGGTGCAATGTCCAGTTTTTCCACCTCAATATTGGGGGGAAAAACTGTGGAGCAGCAGCATTTTTGACATTTATTGTTTTTAATAGTGTAAGGCCTAAACAATTTTTATGTCAGAACTTTACCTCTCTATCTCTCTCTCTCTCTCTCGATCTATCTACTTCCTCCTTTATCCGCGCGTAACGATAACAATCTAAATGCAGCAGGCGAGATCGAAGAGTTGCTTTTAAATGCAAATACTCGTAAATAACAAAAAGAGGAAAGAGGAAAAGTTGGAAAAAGCAACTTTGAAATTAGCTGTGCTGAGCTGCTCTGCAGATGGGTTAAAAATCAATTTTGATTTTCAACTTATTGAAAATTCAAACTATGCAAAGTCAACAAGTTGTAACTCATAAAAACTGCCAAGTTGAAATTATTCGGATTCGTTTGTGTCAGACTCTGAGTACAATTTGTAGCTACCTGGAATATTTTATTCTTTCAATGCATTTGCATCAGAGTGAGGCGTCATAAAGTGAAAAGTGTCATAAAAATTAGTCAAGAAATCACGCTGCCTTTGCCATACTTCAGTTTTTCATTCTTTCAACTTTTTGTTGTGTGTGTGTGTGTTGTTTTTTTCACATTTTGTCGCTCGTTTATTTGGCTGTTTGTTCTGACACATTTGTATGCTAATGTTGCGGCGGTCGCTTGGAGGTGCAGACGCTTCCGGCGGCTAAGCGCTTAGAACTCAACTGAAGGCAACTCAAGTCAACTCAACTCAACTCGTCTCCAGCTCGATGGGGATCTATCACTTTGATGAGGGTCACCTAACTGTAACAAGGAGCAGCGGCGACGGCAAAAGGTCGTTGGCTTACTGGAGGATTATTTGAATTGAGATATGGTCATATTTAAGTGTTTTCCCCATATTTTCCGCACTGATTTGTTGATTAAGGACTTTAAAAAGTCGTTGAGCGCATAATTTTAGAAATTGTTTGTTGTTGCTCTTTGTCTCTGACATAAACAGGGATTTGACTTTTATTAGGGCTACATTAATTTTTGAATAATAAGGATAGTATTTTTAAAAATTTTTAGTAACAAGTAAGGAAATAAATGAAAAATTACAAAAGCAAACAAAAAGCAACTCAAAATCTTTTTCTAATTTAGTTTACACTACCAGGACAATTTATGAATTTATTTTTCATTTTTGCATGTCATTTGTTGTATGAAGAGTTTTATAGGATGATTAGTTCGATTTATGAAAAACACACAATGCATTTTGAATATCAAAATACTCATATGCAAAATACTGTCTCATTGAATATTTTTTTAATGTTCTACATGATTTGAATATTCTTATTCTTACTATAAGAAATGAATTTGATTTGTGGCACAAGTAAACAATAGTGTTAAATAAGTTTCATTGGTTTCTTTGGCTTTTACTATTTGTTTGACTTCTGTCACTTAAAATGTCGATTATTTAGCACTGGAGGATAATAATTATCAGCATTATTGGCGTAAATTTAAATTGTCAATCAAGGGGGACAGGTTAGGGTTGTGAAAATAAACCAGTGGAAATACCGTCCGATAAAATAATGAGTGCATTTACAGTAATTACACATTTCTTGTTGTTGTTGTGTCAACTTTTTACTTACCTTTCTTTAGTTCACGATGCTCCTCTCGCCTGTACTCTCTCACTCACTCTCTGTTTTTGTCTGCATCTGTCTGATGTCTCGCCTGTCGCCCTTTTTGATGGTGGTATGGGGTGCGATGGGAGGAGGTATGTGCCTCTTAAAAGCACGTTCCTTTAGAAGGACAATAATCCGACGCGTCGTCTGACTGTTAGTGTGTGCGTGCTTGTGTCTGTGTGTTTGTGTCCGATGTGCCGTTATTGGCGGCGCTGCTGCTTTCGGAGTATAATCCAATAATCCAACACGAATGAGCGTGTGCATGCAGAAATTGCAAAAAATAGACACAGACCACAACAACAATAACAACTACAGCAACACTTTGGCTCTTGTTTCTTCTTCCTACGCTGTGCGTGCGAATGTGTGTGTTTGTGTTTATGTGTGGGTGACGCTTATTTAGTAAATTAAACTTTTCACTTTCTGCAATTTGGCCACACACACACCAAGTAGAAAATGGAAAATGGGCAATTTGCTTTTGTTCCTTTTGGTTTTTACTCAAATACAATTATAGCAACGCACACACACACTCTCAGAAATAAATAAAGCCAGCGTCGCTGCAAGCAGCAAGTCTCAGCCTAGCTAAACAATAACAACAAGAACTACAACAATATCAATAAGTAGGCAGCTCAGCAGCGTCGGCGGTATCGACAACAACAACAACAATTTCGCTGTAATACACAAAAAAAAACCGAATTGAATTCCTTTTTCGCCGTGGCCGTCGCTGTTTTCGCCTCCTTTTATTTGTATATGTATTAGTTGTTGTTGTTTTGTATTTGACGTCTGCTTCTATTTCTTTCCTTTATTAATGACTTTTTCACCTTTTTCACCAGTCGCCGCGTAAATTTTGATTTTTTTTATTGCGCTCTTGGCTTGACGACACTCACCGTAAAATTTACAGCTTACGATTTGAATAGAGACACTCTCACTTTGCACTTTGCACACACCTCTTAAGGAGTAATTGTTGCAAACGATACGACGATCATTTGATAAACATTTGAATTGCCTTATTTTTTTATTAGATTTTCCGCAAAAACACAACAAAATTTGTTTGGAGCGACCGCTACACGCGCGCACACAACCGTTCGAAATCGCCGTCAATTCCAGACTGTTAGATAAATGTTAAAAGGCAACTGTTGTACTCAAAATGGGCAAGTGCATTGAGCTGTTAACTGCAGCACACTTAAGCTGTAAATTTGTGGCGCTTAAGCAAGGCGAATAATTTTTAAATATATTATAAAAACAGAAATGATCAGCACTGACGTTTACATTTAAACTAAGATTTCAATAACAAAATATAATATTTCTTTTATGTCTTTCGTTTGTTTTATTCAAATGCTGAATTAAAATCTTTCATTTTCTGTTAGCTGCTGTTTTGCTCTCTGAGCGTCTGTTAACTTAACAGTTGAGCGAATTCTAGGTGTGACCATATGCCACAAACTCTTGTTTGTATGTTAATACTTAAATACCAGTTGCGCATGGTTGCAATCAGTCGCACAGCGGTGCCAATTCGAGTAGGTTCCATCCGACAAAAAGCTGCTTGACATACGCATGCAATTAAATAACGGCTAAATTAATTTAAAAAAATGTTAGAGCCGAATAAATATAAAAAAGTTTATTTTTAAAAATAGAATAGTAAAATTTTGTATATTCACAATACATTTAATATTTACACATTACATGGTCGCTTTGAAACCCGAAAATATAATACTTCACTTCTACAAGTGAAATTTTAACATAAATTCAACTTTGCAATAATAAAACAAAAGCTAAAAACAATTTAGATGAGTGTGTTAAAAATCACCCTTTTGCTAGAACCTGAGTACTCCTGTGATTACTGATAACAATAATAATGTTTAAAACTGAAAGTGAGCAAATTTGTTCTCTCAGTCGCCACTCTCTTTCTCTCTCTCTCTCTCTATCGCTCATAACTGTAAATTGGTATTTGTTTGTTATCAGACTAACTATTATATGTATGTATTATAATTTACCGCGTTGATAAGATAACACACAATACAAATATTAACAAATGCGCTCAAATTTTTACAATGGGTGAAAAAATACATTAGTTGTCGTTCGCATTTGACGCAAGCTAGTTCTACTGGCCAAATGGTGTGTGAAAAAAATTAAGCAAACAGAGAGCAAATTGCGCAATTCGCTTTTTGGATAAGAGAGTTGAAAAGAGAGCGGGGAAATATGCAGTCATTTAACAGCCGGCTGTTGTTGTTGTTTTTCTGCTGCTTTTTCTTCTTTTTAGTGTGCCTAAGTGTGACGAGAGCAATTACAATAGGTGTGTGTATGTGTGTGTTTACTGTTTACAATACATTTGTACTTGTTGTACGACACATAGTAATTACCTAAGAGTAACCGAAACTAAAATGCTTTTGGTATTCTAATTCTCGCCCTAATTCTGCTTTCTGCCTCACTCTTTGCATAGATGAGCAATGCATGCATTCTATCGATAGCTGCGATCACTGCCTAAGCACGCATCTCAACTGCGCCTGGTGCACGGATAAGGTGAGCGCAAATAAACCCCTCCCCCCCATAACTTATCACTTCACATTACTCAATTTATATTTATTTTGTTTCTATGACACTCTCTGTCTCTCTCTCTCTGCAGACGTACCAGGTGCGCGCTCGTTGCTTTTCTCGCTCGACGCTGCTGAGCTTTAATTGCAGCGAAGCGGATATCTATGAGAATCAGCCAAAGCAGGAACGATTGCAGGAGCGACCGCTCAAGGACTATGAGAAAAGGGACGAGCAAGCGGTGCAGGTGACGCCACAGCGTGTTTTCCTCAAACTGGTGAAAGGTGTGTTTTGTTATCTTATCTTCTTGTGTTGTTCTTTGTTTTGCTGATTTGTCACACATTAATTTCTCACTTGGGAGTGTCTTATTCTAAATATGGAACGTTCATTGAACCTTCCTCGACGTCAACTTAAGTGTTAACTAGAAAGTAATCGCTAAGCGCTTTGATTAATCTGCCAATTCTGAATGCGCCTAAATAGGAGACAGATACAGATTGAGAAAGACAGGGAGAGAGAGAGAAAGAGAGAGAGAGAGAGAGTGTGTGTGAGAGAGAGAGAGAGAGAGATGGAGATAGGAGAAACATCAGAGAAGTTCAGCAAATATTGCATATAATAAATTGTCGCAAACTTTTAGGTTTTATTTTGAATATTGTTTTAGGTTAAATGCAATCAAAAAATTAATAAATTTTCGAATTTTTATTTTTTGTATTTAAATGTTTTATACTTATAAATATTATACAAATTATATATTAAACAAATTTTAAGTACAGGAAATAGTAGAATTCTTTAAAATAATAGCCTAATATATAACAGAAAAATATTGCAACATAACTTATATGAATATCCCCAACAAATAACAACAATAAATAAATATTATTAATGTGAAAATGCTATAAAAAGCATTCTTAACTGAAGTGCAACTTGTCATTAGTTGAGTTAAACTTTAATGTCGAATTGTAAGCCATTAAGAATATAAATTTTATTTTAAATACTACTTTAATTAAAGAGAGAGAAAAAACTTAATTACGTGTTGAGGAAAATTGCAGGAAAAAAAAACAAGGCCAACGATTTGAAATGTGTGCGAACAACTTGAAATGGTTATAAAGGGTTGTCAATAGTGCAAGTTGGAGTGGGAAATGAGAAATGAGAAATGTGGAATGTTGGCATCAGGCAATGAATGGCGAAATGTCGAGCAGTCAATAGTTAACAACTGCTCGGCTGTCTTTCAATAGCATCGCAGCCTATAAAACAGCTCGTAAATGCCGCACTTCCACTTTACGGCCATGTTGTAAACCCCGTTTTTATACAAACTCAACAAAATGAAAATGTGTCAAATGGAAATAGGATGAAGTTGTGCCAAAACATGTAACAGGCAGTAGGATGTAGAAAAAAAATATATATATATATATAAATATATTCTTGATTAGCTGCAACATCAGACAAGTATCTCTAAATGTGGTAATTATAATTATATTTATAATATATACTATTTGAAGTACTTTTTATTTGATCGATATCTATCTAATGTTATCGATTACCCATAGCAATAAAAGTTACAAATTTTAAGAACTAATCTAATTATTATAATCAAGATTTGGTTAGTTGAAAACCCCCTTTTTGCGCAGCTATTTCTGGCAAATTTAGAATGGATAAAAGTGTACAGGGTATTCCGCCGTCGTTATCTATTAACTGTAGCATTTCTGCCTGCTTTTCTTTTACTTACCTTAAATCGCAGGCAACACGCAACGCATCAAGCTGGGCTATCGAGTGGCACGCAACAATCCACTCGATCTGTACGTGCTGATGGATCTCACATGGACGATGCGCGATGACAAGGATACATTGGAGCAACTGGGCGCCAAATTGACACAAACGTTGCACAATCTAACCGATAATTATCGTCTGGGCTTTGGCTCGTTTGCCGATAAGCCGGCAATGCCAATGATAATGCCAAATTTGCGTGATAATCCCTGTGCCGCTCAACGCGAACACTGTGAACCCACCTATGGCTACCGGCATCAGCTGGAACTAACCGATGACATTAAGGCATTCAGTGCGGCAGTCGCGGGCAGCAAGATAACTGCCAATTTGGATAATCTCGAGGGTGGCTTCGATGCTCTGATGCAGGTGATTGTCTGCCCGAAGGAGATTGGCTGGAAGCAGCAGGCGCGCAAGGTGGTCATCCTGGTCACCGATGGCTTCATGCACATCGCCGGCGATGGCCTCCTTGCTGGCATTATCCAGCGCAACGATCGCCAATGCCACTTGAACCAAGCTGGCGAGTATACGGGCTCCTTGATCTATGACTATCCATCGCTGGAGGAGATCTATCGCGAGCTTCTGAGACGCAAGATCAACGTCATATTTGCGGTCACCAAGGAGGTTTTTGACACCTACAAGGCGCTAAGTGGACTCATGCAGGAGATCAGCAATGTCGAAATTTTGAGTGCCGATTCTTCAAATATTTTGGAACTGATCAAAAAGAGGTAAGCTAGTTGAAATTTGAACTTAAACAAGTAAGAATGCTGTAGTCGAGTGATCTCCACTACACTTAAGCCTTTCAACCATTTTCAATTGGTTAAGGATATAAAAATGTGGTTAAACAATGGGAAAATAGAAAATAGCTTTAAGATTTTCAAAATAATGCACGATGAACTTATTGTCGATATTTAAAAATCTGTTCTTAACGAAATAAAGGGAGCTTGAAATTTTAGATAAGCTTTTCCTATATTATATATATATTATATATATATTATATATGCTAGTTTCATTCAAATTAGGAACCATCCAATTAGATTTTTGTTTATAATCTGTATATAAATATCTAGCTACAATCGGGTTTCCTACTTTAAATAGAGTAATATTTTGGAGGTAAAACCATGCCCCAAAAATATATTTCTTTTTAAAATCTGATTAATCTAATATGATATTTGGAGGGTGTTATTTATATATGAAAATCGAGTCAGAATCACGCTTGCAACTTTCAATTTAGTATTATTTTAGGAGTTGAACTTTAATTAATTTGCTATGCTGCTTAAAATATCTGATCAATTGAAAAAAAATTAAGATTCTAGAAAGTCTATTCCAATAATATTTATTATTTTCGGGCAAAAATCTCCTTTTTAAATTATAAATAAAAAATTAATCTAGGGGGAAAAACATGTTTTTGAAAATATTCAATTTAAAATAAACTTAAGTTTACAACTATTTTTCATATGATTATTTAAATTTAAAAAATGTAATAATAATAATATTCTATTATATATTAATTTTTACCCTCCTCCAGTTATGAGAGCTTTATTAAGCGCACTCAATTTGGTGACAACAGTCCGGATTTTATTAAAATGGAATACTTCACGGATTGTGCTGGACAATTTCCAAATCTGCGCAAGCAAAACTATTGCAACAATGTGAATCCGGGCAAAGAGATTGAGTTCTATGTGGATGTGACTTTAACAGATTATCCCAAGAATGGTGTCTTGGTGAGTATTGAAACTTGATGTTGGTAATTTTAACAAAGAGTCGAAATATTTGAAAGAATCACAAAATACGCGTGGAGGAGGCTTCGCTGAACGAGCACATGGACCTTGATGTGGAGCTTCAGAGACCGTGTCCCTGCGTGGAGGAAGCCGAACCGACGGATGAATATAGACGCTTCCAATGCGATGATCAGGGCTATCTGAATTGTGGCATGTGTGTGTGCGATGAGGGCTGGACGGGCACGTTCTGCAACTGCCCCACCGATCCAGCGAATGCAACAAGCAATGAGGCACTGCTGCGCACTTGTCGCCAGCCATTGAATCACGAGGCCAATGCCAACTCGGATTTGGTATGCTCCAATCATGGCGAATGCGATTGTGGCAGTTGCAACTGCGATCCCGGCTACACCGGCATCTATTGTGAGTGCCTCGAATGCAACGGTTGCGATGAGAAACGCGCCGAATGCTATTGTGGCCAGTGTGTCTGCAAGAACGGCTGGTCGGGCACACGTTGCAACTGCATGGATTCAGTGGAGGAGTGCGTTGGGCCAACGGGCGAGACTTGCTCGAAGCGGGGAAGTTGTGACTGTGGCCTCTGCATCTGCGAGGAGCCGTATATGGGCAAGTTCTGTGAGATCGATGCGGAGAAGAACAAGCTGTGCCAATTCTATGAACCATGCGTCACCTGCCTCATCGAACAGAAGCAGGGGCACACTGAATGTAAGAATATCAGCGAGATCTGTTCGAGTGCCGAGTCGCACTTCACCTATTCCTTTGTCGATGAACTGGAGGCGGATGTGGTCTGCCTGGTGCGCATTGTCAACAAGCATGGCATTCAGTGTGACAGCTTCTTTGGCTACAGCGTCATCGATCGTGTCAACTACTTGGCCATCCAGGCTGTCGAATGTGAGCCGGCCAATTTATATGCGATATTTGGTTTCATCTCATTGGTAACCGTTCTGCTTGGCATGTTCATCATTGGGCTGTTCTGGTGGTGTCTCCGCATGAAAGATGCACGCGAATATGCGCGTTTTCATGAGGAGCAGGCCAAAAGTGTGCAACATGAGAATCCCATTTATAGGGATCCCATTAGTCGATTCGAAGTGCCCCGGGCATTGAGCGTAAATCCCGATGAGAATCCATTTTCCACTTAAGTGGCTAAATGCTCCATAATCTAGAAGTATTACTATAGGATTTATAAAGGATCAGCATACACCAAAGCCAAGACAAAATTTTTGAATATATTTTTACATTTTTATATATAACTTTTTATAATTCGAGCGGACAGCTGAACTGAAGACGGTTTACAAAAAAATAGCATTCAGCATCAAAAGTCTTAAATCGAGGAAAGTAGTTTTTATGCTTAAAAGTAAATTAGTTTTACTCCTAATAAGATTTTGCTATTTTTTTGTAAAAAAATATAATTATAATTAAATTAAATGGGCTTTGATTTGTAATCGATCCAAATAGAATAAATACCATTTTTTTAATTATATAAAAAGTTTGCCAAAAGTTTGTATTAAATATTTTAAATAAAATTTATATATTTTATTATAACATAATAAAACGCATTTGTTGAATGTATGTGTATTATTAATATATATATATTTTTTTTGTATTAATGTATTTTATAAATAAATTGCATAATTGCATATACTAAATACTCGATGCGCACAAAATGCAATTAGCTAAGAAATATAACCAAGAATTAGTTGAGTTAATACTAAAATAATGCTAGCTAGTAGTATTTAAGAAAATATATATATATATATAGATATCTTGTATGTAAAGATTATTAATGTTATGTGTAAAGTTTAACTACGGCAAAAGTCGATTGGAGAAATCACGCGGCCTATGCTAAAAGACAGAAGGCAATTATGCTCAACATAAAGATAAAATATTAACTAATTTACAATTAACAGAGGGGTTTTCTTTAAACAATTTTAAACAAAAAAAAATGCATTCAAGACCTGACATCACCTGACTCTCTCTCTCTCTCTATATATATATCATTCTCTCTCTTTTCTTGTCTCTCTTCACTCTTTCTGCACAAAAGTACGAATCAGCATTTAAAGAACTAATCGTATTCGTGGGCTGTTCGGGGCCCCACATAACTAAATGTAATATCACTAGACTCGTAGCTTAGAATTAGTAAATTGTTTTTTTTTTTGTTTTTTTTTTTGTGACAACGAATACAACCAAAATAAAGGAAAAAGGCTAACGATGACCCAAAAATATGAAAAAAAAAAAACAAAAACAGTAAACGAATGCCAAAAACACAAATTCAATTCCACACACACTTCACTCGTAAAATGACAGAAGCGAGGAGCAGGAGTAGCGGCACTCCTCAGAGCACCCGCTCCCCCAATGAGGGCGTCCGCTGGATGAGCATCGAGGGTGATTTGGCCGGCAAGGCCGTAATGTTGGCGCTGTTCAACTGAGCATCAAGTTCGGCAATATTTGCGGCGGCGGCGGTGGTGGTGGGAATGATGCTGCCATTTACCTTCACCTCGTTGTTGTTGTTGTTGTTCATGTTGTTTTTAGCATTGCCGCTGACACTGGAGCTGGGCAGACTATGGGGCGAGGCATCGGGCACCAGGCGACGCAACAATCCACCGACACAACCCCAAGGGAAAGTCCTGCAAAATGGGCAAAGAGAAGAAAAAAACAAATAGGTTAACGTTAAAGGTAAATTTTATGTATTATTAAAGTGAAACACATTAAAGCACGGCCATTAAGCATGGCCATTACCAGAGAGGCGGAGGAGCAAGTTACTCTTGCAGTGGTTGTGATTTGCAAATGCTTAATAATTCACAGTTTGAGCTGTGAGGCAAATGCCATTGTCATTGCAATAGTTAATTTATTAGGTAATAAGTTTTAATTTGCATTTTTGGGGTTGCTTATGTAATATGCAGAAGAGTCATTAAATTATATATATCATTATATGTAATACTCGAGAGTGCTAAAAAAACTAATCAATAATTCAGTTCGTGCTTAGTTTATTTTTAAAATTTAGAATTGCTGCTTGTTAAACTTTTTAAGTGAAAATTTGCTAATAAAAACTATAATATATTTAACAGCTGGCTTCTCGTTATATCTTCGTTGAGCTCACTCGACTATCATCTTGCAATAAATATTGCATTTTGCTGCGGTCGTCACATACAGCTAAACCAACCGTATCAGTTGACTATATTATATAGCTGCCATAGCAAATATTAGTTGAAATTAAAATTTTACAACGTATATTTAGCGGGTCAAAGCTTTCCATAACCATAACTTTGTAAGCAAAATTGTTTAGTTCATAATTTTAACTCTAAAATAAAAATTGATTTTAGTTGCGAAACTTGATTTTTAATTGGCAAACTCTGTCAAAACTTAATCAACTATGAACTAACGGCAAGATTTTTAAAGCAGTCAGTTTCTAGTTAATTTGACGCCTTTACGAGAATTTTGCTTATCGCTTTTAGTTAGTAATTTCAACTCTACAACATTTAAGTTTTGAAACCTGATCAACGCTCTAAATTTAGTGCTCAAATCATCGTTTAATTATATAGCCTAACACCCCCAATCAGTCTCCAATCGCCAAGGCACATCTCAAGAGAGAATGTGGTCATTTGGCTAATGTGAGGGCTATTATAAAGATATTCAGCAGTTCATCGGTGTTTACTTACCACTTGAAGGACAGCAGGAACTTAAGGAAGCCGGGAATGACTGCCAGTTTTTCGTTCTTCCTAATGGATGAAATGACGCGATCGGCCACATCGTTTGGATTCAATGTGGGCACCCATCTGTGTGAACAGTTAAACTGTCAGTATATTACCACAAAGGGCCACGCCCCTAATCGCTCTCAGTGGCGCAACTCACCTGGCATTCACATCGTCAAACATGCCCGTCGCCTGAATGAAGAACGGGCAAATGCATGTGGTATGTATGTTCGTGTGGCCAAGGACTTCCAGCTCCAGACGCAGTGCCTCGTCAAAGCCAACCTGTAATTATGATTGGCAAGTATGTAGTAAGACACATTTACTCTGACACTATTATTTGCATAAAGTGTGTGTGTCAGAAAGGGTAGAGGGGTATATGCCCCCCCCCACTCCCTGCTGCAAAATACTAACCGCTGCAAATTTGCTGGCACAGTAATCGACCAATTTGCTAATGCCAACATGGCCAGCAAGTGAGGCTATCGTTGCGATGTGTCCTCGTTCTTTCTCAATCATTTTGGGCAGAAATGCTTTTGCGGTCTGTGCAATGAAAACAGGTAATTTTAGCAAATGTATTTATACACACACACATATATATATATATATATATATATATTTATATATATATATCTATGTATTTGTGTGTGTGAGCAAGTTGAACTAACCCAAAAGTGTGCCATAACATTAACATGGAATGAACGCTCGATGAGATGGTCTGGCGTTTCCAACAGATGCAGCCCAGACACAACACCAGCATTGTTGATCAGCAACGTAACCTGCAAAAATAAATACACCAAGAATAAAAATCAAGTTTTTATTTTAAGCAGTTTTTTGGCTTCTGTTATTATTATTTTTTTTTGTATTTTTTCGAGAACAGCTGGCACACAATTTTTGCAATTTATTGGATTTTGCGCAAATTTACATGTCGAGCAAATTGTGCAATTGGCGTTCTACAAAAATCAAATTTATTCTCAACTCGTTTGACTAATCGATCGACTACAGCAAATTGGGTGTGCCTCAACTTTATCTTTTTTTTTCGATTATATGATAGAGCAATTTTTTTTTAATAATAGCTTCAAAACAGTAAAAAGTGTGTGGCACGTCAAGGTCCAATTGCAAATAATGTAAGATACTTGAAACATACAAAATGTGATTTCAACAATTGTCAGCGTCGCTTGAGCTGTGCCTGCTGTTGCCAGTTAACCAACTTAACAACAAGTGCAACATTTAATTACGAAAATAAATTATAGACAACATGAAGTGGCTATCATAGCCACAACAACAGCCACAACAAGCGAGTACAACAAATTCAGGCCACAACGAGTTCAAGTGCAACGCCGATGGGCGCAAGCGGTCGGATGGCGGGTCACACATTGCGTATGCCTGATTTCAACTAGCGAACAACAACAACAACAACAATAAACAAGCAAACACACAACATTTAACGAGGCGTGCATTAAATAATAAAAAAAAAACACAACACACAGCTACTGGCAAAGCAGCTATTAAAAATATTAATCGTAATATTTCAGAGAGCAAAAGATGACTTCAGCAAGAAAACAACTACAAAAATTTCAGTAACTATTACTATTTAAAATAATAACAAACAAAAGCGGCATCTGCATAACGCATGAGAAGCTAAATAAGATAAATGTTTTAGCCACTTTTCCCACACTGCCAAATACGTGTTTTATGTGGCTATATTATTCATAGAAAATTCAGTCTATAATTCGACTTAAAAAAAGAATCTCATAGAAACTGTCATCTTCCAGTAAATAAATCTAATATTATTTACATTGTTAATAATATTCTAAGTGCAGAGTATTACTCTTAGGCACATCCAATAAAATCATCATTTCAATTTACTCCAAATGTTTTTTCCTTTGTTTTATTATATAATTCTTTGAAACTGTGTAACTTAAGTTTTTCTCCAATTATTTTGTCTTTCAATTTTGTCTTTACTCCAACAGCTGGCTCAAAAGATTATATTTTGCTAGTCGTATATAAAAATGTTTTTTCCGCATTTTTATTAATTTTTTTAACAACGAAAATAATAAAATTTTTCTTGTTTTGTGTTTTGTTTGTTGAACTTGTCAGAGCGTCAATATTTCATTTTTAAATTGCTCCCGGCCAAGCGTAAACTGTTATTGGCCCCTAATGATGGCATATTAAATACCAGTTAAAATCAACTTTGGTACACTTAACTGACCAAAATTGTGAATTGTTTTTGGGGCTGAATTTGTGTAGAACAAAAAAATTTCGTTTTGTTTAATTATAGTTTGACTTTGAACCCATTATAATTCAAATCATGAGTTCAAACAAAGTTCAAATGTCTGGCAAAATGATGTAATTAACTTTTATAAGGGCAATAATTAAGTAAAAATCGCATTTTTTAATAGCTGAATTAAAACTGCTCATTTATATATAAAGAGCACAAGCGAGAAAAGAGTTAACAATGTCAGTAAAAAGATATATTTTTTAGTATAATTAAAACAGATCAAACGAATCGCAGCGCTTCTTCATTAGTGATGTAAAATATATATTCAACATTGCGTAACGCACAGTGTGTCAAAATCAAGCAAAGGGTAACGAAAATATTATGAATGACTTTATTTGATGCGCTTGCCGAACTTTCGACACTTTGGCAAAGCTGTGTTAATCACATTAGCAACTGCACTCAGAAGTCGACAGTCGGTCGACAACTGTTGGCAGCCAATTTTCACAGTTGCATTTGCTATGATAATCAATGCCGTGACACGATTTGTGGCCAAAACACTGCTGCTGCCTTATCACCTTGGCCGGCATGCGAGAATTGTTAAATTTATATATGCATGTGTGGGCCAAAATTAGTGCTTGCGATTTTTATGCACATTTAATGTGTGTGCAACAAGTTGGCGGGGCAGTGCAACACTTTGCGACGACTGCGACTAATTTGAATGCTGTAGCGAACCGGAGAGACGTGGCCAGGAAACAGTTAAGAGTTCGTCTATATGGTAGCAGTAGCATCGCTCCACATTATGATTATTGACCAGATGCAACGCAAGTGGCAACCAGTTTGAAGACCAGTCCGGCCAACTGTTTTTCTCCATCTTCCTCCCTCTCTCTATCTCTCTCGCTCTTTCTGTTGATTTCTCACTTTTTATTGTTTCTCAAGGCTGAAGATGCGCTCATGCGTATTAATTTGCGTCTCGACGGGCAGGCGGACAATATTTATGACATAAGTATATGCATCAAAGTGTAGTTTAGGGGCGTGCCTGGATGAGAGTGTTGGGCATACATGTGTTCTGTTAAAGGGTTCTGGCCATTAAATCGCCCCTCAACAAATAATTACGTAGCTCAACATAGACGGCTATTTTAGGCGCTCAACTGTGAACAGCAATTAGTACAGTTTAATGCTTCAATTGTTGCACGAAACTCCACAAGTGAATTTCCCTTTTCTATTTACACATTTTTTTATCTTTATACTTACATCACCAACTTCGTCTCTGATGACATCGGCCGCTTTGTAGACCTCTTCCTTCTTTGATATATCCACCACGTAGCCCTTGCAATAGCCACCCGCCTCTTCCACGATCTCAATGGTTTCCGCAATGCCTGATTGATTGAGAAAATTACATAGATTAGTATTTTGTTGCCATCTCTCTCTTTCTCTCTCCATTGTCTTACCCTGCTTGTTGATGTCCCAAATGATTACTTTGGTACCCATTTTGCCGAGTCTTTCGGCCAACAGACGACCCAGTCCATTGCCGCCGCCAGTGATTAGTGCAATGTCAGTGCCGAGTTCCTTTTCGGGATAGCCAAAGGTAATGTAATAAAGGTCCTGCAGGAAACAAAATAGAAAGCGATTTGAAAACGTGTGGATAATTATATAGGCAAGATAATAAATTAATTATAGCTATAAATTTATAATTATCTTTATTTTAAATTACCTTATTATTAATTATTTACTTTATTATTCAAACATGAGTTTAGTTTTTTGCATAGTAGTTAACAGTTGTCAAGTTTAATATAAAACTTATAACTCATAATAAATTTTAAGATATATTTTATAGAAATCTTTTGAATTAAAAAACGTCATTTATAGTTTAAAGTGAGTGATATAAAATGCTTTCTTATTCTTTTTGGGATTGTTGTTTAATAACTTTTTCTAATTTCATTTGCGTATACTAATCTAGAAACAAGCTTTTTTGAGAAGCGACGCAACTTTACAATTTCCCTTCGTTTTAAATCAAGTTGGATTTTTTCCAATCTCAATTACTTCAAGTTCGTTGCCCAAGTCTTTTGTTTTCAAT
The DNA here is from genome assembly GCA_035042405.1 of Drosophila demipolita. Classification (NCBI taxonomy): domain Eukaryota; kingdom Metazoa; phylum Arthropoda; class Insecta; order Diptera; family Drosophilidae; genus Drosophila; species Drosophila demipolita. Next base: position 971,842 of record JAWNLI010000021.1, read on the forward strand.
CAATCATTTTGAAACAAGTTGACATTTGTCAATTACAATTACTTCAAGTTCGTCGTCTAAGTCTTTCATTCTTTCCAAATTTTTCAACGAGTGTTTGCCAACACAGGCAGACAATATTAGTGCCTAAACAAATAGATGTGGCATATGCAAATTTCATATTTTACAAAAAAAAAAAATACAACAAAAAAAGAACGCCTACAAGCTACAACATAAATGGGCAAACAAAGCGGAGATAATGCAAATTGACAGTAGCGTGTCAATAAACGTCGATTTTGACGCCTCTACCCGTGCAAATACTTGAGATATATGTGCGACACTGTTAAGTATTTCATGTCTTTGGACGCTTGTTGACGCTAAATCAATAAGCTGTCAAAATTTATGGCTCGCACGTCGGCAATGCCGAACACAAAGAAAACAAAAGGCGCGCGAAACAACATTAACATAACATTTAACATTCTTCAGAAGGGAGCAAATATAACATAAGCAACAAAAACAACAAAAACAACGGCAACAACTGCAGTAACCCCAAAAGAAAAAACTGAACACAAAATAGTAGCACTTTTCATTTCGCTTGCCACCGGAGGCGTCTCATAAATTTTCGTGCCACACGCGACGCGACGGCCTGAAGCCGCTGGAATTTGGATCTGTGTGTTGGGGTGCAACATCAGCTTTAGGCCCAACACTGGCAGGCGTGTCCAATTATTTTGACATTAACAATAAATGGGACACAAACGTGACCGCTCTGCCCTGTATCCAAAAATATATTGTTGCAATGCCTAACGAAATGTTTTATAGTTGTTTGAATGGAAATTATGTCAGCGCTATTATTTTTGCTTGATATAATAAATTTAATTTGCCATCTGAGAGTAGCAATTTTTGGCTTAACTTTTAACCTTTGTAAAGGGTATCTTTACGGCGAAACATCTCCAGTAAAACATTTTTGCCTGCTATGTTATGAGAAAAACTCATAAATAATACGAGACTTTTGCAAAAGATAAAATGTCTGCAGGTGTCTGAAAATGATAATGATGAGTTGCTTCTTTCACTGGTTGCCTTGTTGACAGACATCGTGGCACATAATTGAACATGCAACATTCGTGTTACCCACTTTTTCCCTCCTCTGTTACATTAACAAGGACAGGAAGTGAATTATTATAATTAGTGAATAACATAACAATAAATTAAATATTTCTTAGCTGCGAATTATGACATAGGATAGCCTTGTGTTTCGCATTTACAAGACTCTTTTTATGACTCATCAAATCAAATATGTGCCAAAAGTTGAGTTTCTTCTATTTTTGTTGTCAAGCTTATGCAAAAAAAATTCAAAATCACGGAAGTGAATTTTCTAAAGCAAAGCGGTTGCTAAAATAAACTCCGAACATGACTGGCCACATTTGAATGGCGTCTAAAAATAAGTCTAATATAGTCGGGTTATATATGCCTTGTCACTTGAAAAATAAAAAAAAAACATTCGTTTCTTACAATGTATCTTTTGTAAAAAACTGCTTCGTCAGCATCGATCTTGTCTAGGGTTTTAAGATTTGAATGTGTGGTTAATGGTTTGATAGATTGTTCGTTTGATTGTCAAGGTGAACGCAGCGACCTTTGTAAAATGAACAAATTCCCAAGGCTTAAATGCAGTAAACTAATTATCAACAATGCTGATTTATGTTACAGATATAACTGGTGAATAGAGCGTTTTGCTTTCAACACTTCAACATTAAAGTTAAGCTAAACTTTTGTCAAATCAGATAAGACTGCTTAATTTGAAAAAATTAATAAAAACAAGAAATGAAAAAAAACTTTTTTTACTCAACTTCCCTTTCTTTATTAAAATTATTGACTTTTTTTTAGCTTAATTTAAGAATGCTGCTGCTTCCTTGACTCATGTTATTTTCCCAGTTTATTTCTTGCCAATTACTTAAAGAAAACTTTATTTGATTTTACATATAAAAACCACTTTACAGTTGCAAGGCAGTCATCGCATATCCAATCACTTCTCATTAGCAAAAGCTGTTCATTATGGCGGAGTCGTCTTGAATCAATATTTAAACACAACTTTGCAAATTTTTCAATCTTTCTAACTGCATATTGTTTTATTGATTGGCAATCAGACAATCTTGCGCAATTGTGGATATTCAATCAAACTGCAAACACTGCAAACCGCAAACAAATTTGAATCTTGGAAGTTTTTCTAAATGTTAACTTCTAAAGGCGACATTTGCTGCAGTGCAGAAGCGAATGGTAATCAAATGAGTGTGTGTGTGTGTTGTTGTTGTTGTTGTTGTTGTTGCTGTTGTGCTTGGGCAAAGCTAATGGTAGACGGTGGCAAAGCCAAAACTTGTTTGGTACGTCCATTCAGGAGAATTGCGAAAATTGAAAATCTAAATGAATACGGCAACGTCGGGCCAGGTGAATTCTAAGCCAGCTAGCTGAAAGTGAAACTGCCAGCCGGCGGGGCAAGCCACCAAGCCACCATGCCGCCAAGCCAGCCAGATAGCAAACCAACGCCAATACAAGTGTCTTGCCCAACAACAGTATACAAACGACTTTGCAGCGATCGTTTAGCTGCAAGCTTGACGCCACAACTCGACTCGACGTGACTCGACTCAACATTAAAGACACTCGACACTCGAATCGACAGCTGACCGTAATTGGCTCGGTTTTAACTTGTCTATAAGAAGCATAATTTGAGTGTTAAGTGCTGAGCACTTTTCATTGAGCTGCTTATATACCAAAGACTTAAGGCACGAACTTGCAATGTGTTGCACTGTTGCAATTTCCAGTTTGCTGCTACACTCGACTTCTTTTACTCTACTCACAACTAAATGATGACCTTCTTTAAAAAATAAATAAATATATATGTATATATATATAGATATATATAAATATGAAAAACTATTCAATGAGCGAAAAGCTTCTCTTGCATAAGGAAAAAAATCAGTTAAACCTGAAATAAAATGTGTATTAAGCTGTATAAAATTTGAGATAAAAAAATTTTCAACTTATATGTTTAGCAGACCCCATTTTCAAATTAACATGTCTCAAAGATAAGTCACCATTTTATCACACTTCTCTCTAAAAATAAACAATATACAAATCTTTATAGTTTTCAATGCTATTCATTTAAAACTGATTAGTAACAATCACTTTGGCAGAGAGATTAATTTACTTATGAGAAGTAAAACAAAAATAAATATTTGTTTAATTTCAATGACAATAAATTATAATATTTTCTTTTGTTTAAAACAGATTTATATTTTTAACAATACATGCATCGCTTTAGACGTGAAACGAGTTTAGTTTGTTTTTTCGTTGCACTTTGTGGCATCATAATAGTAAATGCCACGTCAGCTTGAAAATCTTAGCACTTTGGCAGAACTGGTCAATGAATTCGAATTTGTGTTATCGTCGGTTGCGAGGCAAGCGGCCTTCAATATCTAAATTCATTTATAGCCACGCAAAAATTAACACTTACGTAATTGTAAATATTTTTGTTTCAGTGTATGCGCCGCATTTGATGTATGGCTGGACGCGCTCATTAATCTGCTAATCAAATTCTATGTCTTAGTTGGAATGCTGAAGATATTTGCTAAAGATTGTTTTGCAAATTGAGGTGGGCTCTGAGCGGATATGCGATGCGTGAAATTGATAAAAAGACTAATGACACACTACATAACATAACGAATATGTTATTATGCTTATGTTTTTATATAGTTTTTGTTGCGCAACATTCGAAATTAGTTTAACAAGCTTATTAAAGAAATCTGCTGATTGCAAAATTACTCATAGAATAAAAATAAAATAATTAAGTGAACCAGTTTTGATTTTAGACGGGATTTAATGCTTAAAAGTTTCGTATATTTAATTTGGCAAGTACTCCAATATTATCTAGATTTATTTTAGGCTTCTTTTTTTATGTAAAATATACTTACACAATTGTAATTAAAGCAGAATTCAACATTGTCTTAATTATATTTTTAGCCTATTTATAGTAAAGTTTGGCAACTTCATCTAACATTTGTGGCCCATTTACAACCCTTGAGTGACACGGTGCCCTAAACCACTTGGCATGAAAGATAATCCAAACAAGTGAGCCAAGGCCGTTATGGATAGTGGGCCTGCGCTTCAAATAACCTCCATCCACCATCGACAACTTCAAACAAAAGCCAACATTATGCGCACATATGCAATAACCAAGCAGTAGTTATACGACTTTTGTGGTTATTGTTGCTGTTGTTTTTGACCAACACTTTCGATTTCAATTGCGTTTACTTCTTTTATTTTTCTTCTGTTTCACACATATTTGCGCTTAACAATAAAAATACATGCTGGCATCAAAAACGGGCAGGTTGCCCGCGAAAAATATTTGTGTGGCTTGTTGGTATTGTTGATGTTTTCTTTGTTGCCACAGCGGTAGCCGCAGTGGCAACAACAGAAACAGCAACAGCAACAGCCGAACCCACAACTAGCCAAGCTAATAAAAACAGGCTTCAAATCGCGACTGCAAAGCCGGCAAAATGCAAAAGTTGAACTGGGTCAACAAGCCAAAACGCAGCAGAGGCGCCGACGGCGACGCAAGCGTCACTGTCAACGTCTTGTGGGGGGGACTATATTTGTTTGGTATTTATTTAATTTTTTTTTCAGTTATTGCTTCCCAATGTTGTATTACATGAGCCAGTGCGACCATTCTAGAAGCGGCAAGCGACTATACGCTCAAGTTTGTTGCTTAAGTCTTTTGTTTTACATTGCCAACAAATCAGAATTAGTAATTCAATGACTAAATACAGGTTAATATCGGGTAGGATTGATATGCAGCCAAAGTCCATAATTGGCACTATCACTCAATAAGCAAGTGCAGCAGACAACAGCAATCACCAGCAACAATAACAACAACAACAGCAACAACTCGCCAGTCATCGCTGAAGCGTTTCGCATGAATCTGTAAGAAAAAATATATATGCAAATCGATTTTGGATCGCGCATGACTCGTTGATAATGCATTCAGCATGCAAATGTCAACATTTTTTAATGGGCAACGCCTCCAAGCGATCCACCCAATTCACCTCCCGCTCCCCCTCTCTCTAACAGTTTGTCTCTATGCAGTTGGCATCATTGCGGCTAGTTAAGCATTCAGGCAAAAAGAGTTAACTCGGTAATTTAATGGCACTCATGCGTAATAAGACCCAGGCAAATACATGATATACATGCTATACTTAATGATTATATCTCTACATACACACACACACACATACACATAACATAGCCGAGCAATGCCGCAAACTAAAAAGGTTTTTTCGTTTTATCTTGGTTGCCAAAGTGAAATTAATATAATTATGTGGCCCAACAACAACAAAAAACCTACGAAATTGTTGTCTTTTATGTAAGGCTGTGCAATTTGTTTATAAAGCAAAGCATGTTAATTTGGCTGACCACAGGAAACAAAAACATTTTACAGCCTTATATCGGAATTCTTTGTTAACTTATAAAAATACATTTCAAACGGGCACTTTACAATAATTAAGCAACTTTTTTCTTTACATACTTTTTGACGTCTGTCATTTTATAATCTCAAAATCGTTTAGTGTCCGTAAATGTCTAAAGTGTTCGTACTTCAATCTACATGGGGGATTTTTCAGCTTGAAGAAAAAAAAAGTGAAATGACAATGCTAAATAATGATTTTTTTTTCGATAAAGCAACACAAAATAAAAATAACTAAGCGGCAAATTGAATGTTGTGGTATTAAATCACAGATTTGTTTAGCTATTTTATTGCCATGGCTATAAAATTGTTTTCTTTAAAGAAATACAACAATCTTTCCAAACGTATAAGCGAATCGCTTAAATAAATAATACTAAACGGTATAACTGGCCAATCTACAGGTGCCGTTAATTATGTATAACGTATATTGGTTAAAGATCGAAATTGCGCGTGTCTTTAATTGTATATTCCCGACGATGGCAACCGCAAAACGTAGATGAAATTGCAGACTTATTGATAAACTGCGAAGAGTTGTAATGACAAAAGCAGCCAAGAGCAGCCAAGAGCAGCCAAGAGCAAGGGCATTTCTTACGACAACAGTCAGTGAAAATAAGTTAACTGAAACAAGTTTTGTAAATGATTTTATTAAATTTATGAGTTTAATCTTTTGCATGACTGCTTACTGTAATTGTACTTTTTGCAAAAAATACGTCTTGTCAATTCAATTAACAAACTTAATTAAAGTTTATTTTTTCCTATGCAGGACAAAAAAACCCTTTTTATTTAGACATATTCCAAAAGCTACTTTAAATATTAATTAAGTATAAAGTAATCTGGATTATATTTATAAAAAAGATTTTTATAAAAAAGATTTAGTAGTTAAGCAAACATCTATTGAAAATATTAAAATATTAAATAGCAATGCATAAAATTAAGATTTCAAAATATAATGGAATAAATGCAATAATATCTTTCTTCGACTTATTATTAAATTACAAAAAAAAGATCCTTTAATCAAAGCCTTATTTGCATTTTTATAAAGTTTTAGTTTTTAAAGTATTTTTTTCAAATAGAAGAGTTTTCGGTCAACAATCAAAATATAAACTTGTTAGGCATACGGAAGCATATAAATTCAAACAATATAGCAATTCAAATATGTTAAGTAGTTGTAAACAAAGGCCCTGCATGGTTTGCTTTGGTGTGGCAAATAATAAAATGAAATTGTTAATTTTCTACACATTATATTTGACATTGAACTGATCGAATGTTATGTCTTACCTGAAATATATAACCTATGCAGCAGATAATGAACCACACGACATCGGCGAATGCATCCCAAGTATTCCAAATGCTTTCACGCCAACCGTTTGGGGCAGCTTGCGTTGTAGGCGCTGCCACACCCACAGTGGCAACATTGCCATTTGGGAGATCGTGTCCGTTGGCAATCGTTTTCACATCTGCCTCCAGATTGTTATTGTTTTTCACCATTTTGACACTGGTAATTTACACTTCAAATTGTTATAATTTAAATATTTATTTATTTAATTTTTTATTTAGCCTGTTCAAGTCCGGCCACATTGATTAATTTTCGTGTAATTTGTTAAGTTGTAATTCTTCGTTGCAAACGAAACACAAGCAAGTAAAACAATAACAATGGTAATAACAAAGCAACAGGCAAGAAAACGAAATTTTTGAATATTTTGTTACTGTTTGTTTTACAGTTTGCGTTTATTTTGTTTTTGTCTTTTTGCGCTTTTGGCTTTTGTATCTGATTTTCCGCGTGCACACGTCCGCTCTCGAGAGCGTAGCAAACGAATTTGAACGAAAGGAATGAAATGCGACTTCTTATTTTGGGGCGCTATTGGATACTGCTGCTAACGTCGCTGTCGCCGACGACGTCGACTTTGCCGCTCGCTTAGCGCTGACTGAAGCTTAGCGCCGATGTGACGTCATGAAGCTTCAGCTGCTTCTGCTGTTGCAGCTTTCAACTGTTTGTTTCTGTTTTTGTTTTTATTTTTGTTTTAGCCGCTATACGCGCATTAGCAAAAGCAAAAGTTGGACACAGAGCTTCCAGCAGCAACAACTAAGTTCTTTTGTCGGTTAACGCTAATTACTTATTTAGTGTTCGCCTGTGTAACTTAATAAAAGTTTTAACTTTAATAATGGTGTTGTTGTTATTGCTGTTTCTTTGCCTAATCACTGCCCACTGTGCATGCAAATTAATTGCGTTTGCTGTCAAATAAAAACTATATTCATTTTACAGTCAACTGCAATAGAAGCACGCCATAAGGTACTTTATTTATGCAAGTTAATTAGCTACTACTGATCATAAACTATTATGTTCCGGGCTCAAACCTTTCATTAGGTTTGTTAAGTAATGTTGCACATGATATTATGTATGATCTTAATATTAAGTTATAAGATCATAAAAAAAGTAGTTTAATCATGTCTTTAAAGTATTTTTTTAGAGAGACGTAAGTTTTGTACGCCTCAATAATGGCTAATGCGTAATAGCACTTTGTCTTTTTTTCTTCTGTTCCTTATACACTAATTGCATATTTAAACTTTAACTTTAATGCATTTCTTGTTGATCTGCCTAATTGCTGTTCACTGTTCCTTTTATTTTAAAGAAAAGGTTCATCATAATCTGCTGCATTAGAAGCCCTTGCAAGCTAAATAAACAGTTATGTTTTATCCTTAAAAACATCTCATTTGGTTTTCACAAAATAACATGTAAGTATTTACGTACATTTTAACATATTTAACTCTTCCCAAATTAATTCACTTTCCTCTTAGCTCTCACATACTACCATTGCTTAACAAGTATTAAGAGCCTGTGCAAAGTTACAGTTGCTCATTACTTATGGATTAGTAATGTTTATGTAAATCAACATCTTACTTTCCCAATTTACTTATGTCAAAATTGATGTAACAAACTGTATATGACTGTACTTTTCTCCAATACAATTCTGAATTATGTTTAATATCGCTTTTTGCGTCACTCAAGCGAATCAAAACAGACGCCAAATGAAAGTAAAATGACAAACATGTGTTAATTCTCTTTTATGCTGGTTTCTTGCTTGCCTTCTCTTTTGTGTTGATTCTTCCCTCATATGCATTTAGAATGTGTTCACATAAAAGCTAATTCCCATTGAACTGTTATGGACAGGGACGTTTGTTCCTACTCTAACGCGTTTTAACAAAAATCTCAAATCGTTTTTAAAACTAATGGTACACTTACTAAATAAAACAGAATGCATCCAAGAGCATGCTTAATATTTTTATTTAATTTATATGTATGTCTGCAGAATACTGGCTTTAGGGTATTTTTAGTTGAGCTCTTTAAGAAACGTATTTCTCATTCTAGAGGATATGTTCAAGTCGATCACTTTAACTAAGTTGTTCTTGCAATAACACCACGAATTTCGTTAGGTAAAAACAAGTTATGCAAATAGTGATTATCTCTAGTTGTTTGGTTGCAATTCTGGTCGATTTCGTCACATGTTTTATTTTTGAATATAAATTTTATTTGCTGTGCTTTATTTAAGTCCAATATGCTATATTAATTTGCATTTTAAACAAGAATTTGCAGTGTCTACTGTGGGGTCAAAAAACTCCAAATATTTAAAGGCCGTCTAGTCTTTGGTCAGCTGCATATAAGATGACGTTATAACGACGGCTGGGCGAATGTAAGCGGCATAGTGAATTGCATAAATGTGAAGAGGTTTTAATGTCTATAGTTTAGACTGTTGAGACTGCTGAGGGCACTTCTACGCTTCAACAAATATTTGTTTGCGCAATATTATGAACTTAATTTACATATCGGCATTTAACAGCACTTGCCTATAATTTCACAATGTTCACAAGGCACAGGCACAATTCCTCAAATGTGCAATTCAAGCAAATCAAGCAGTTAGTGCTATAAGAGGGCTTTCGAATAATTGCTGCGATTTATAAATAAAATACACACTTTGTTTTCTTTTGGCTTTGATAATATTAATATTATTTTCAACGTCTTCTTCTTGCCACTTTATGGCGAGAGCGACATTCGCGACGCACGCGTAGAATACAAGAGTAAAACTAACAGAGATAACGAGAGAACCGCATTTGAATGCCGCGTGAGAGCAGGCAACGAAAAAAGGCCAGCTGTGATTCCTTTAATTTGCGTTGTGTCGTGTAGAACGATAGAGCGGCATGGGAAGAGGGAGTACAAAACAGCTGTTGACAGTGTTGCGAAGCAGTCAAATATTGAATTAAGCGAAACGATTTTGTTTCATTTAATTGCGCATCAAATCAAATAAAACTTACAAAAAACCCCTGACTAACTTCTTTAATTAAGATATTTAATAATTTCCGCAAAGTTAGAAACCAAACAACAATCTCAATATTCAAAAATGTATTTCCTTTTTCTAAACATTGCTTAACTATATTTGACCTCGTGCCCTGTTGACCGAGCGCTAAAAATATGTTAATCCATGTTAATAAGAAATGAAAAAAAATAACCATTTAACCATTTCGGTTGGCCTTGACGGGCGCGCAAAAACCCGTTAGAACCTCAGATCAAAATTAGCGTAATTTGCTGAATACATCCATTTGTCAAAGTTTGAAGCAGTGGCGCCAATCGAAGAACTTTAACCTATTTCACTTCCTCACACGCGCACACACCGACACAGAACTTCAATTCAGATATTTATGCGTGATACGTGATGTTTGCAAAAACTTCCGGCTAAGGTTCCATGGTTCCATAGAACGTGTTTTCTGCCATGTGAGTCGCTATCAATTGGTTGATTACTTGATGATTTGCAACTGATCTCAGACATCAGCTAATGCGAATTAATGTGTAAACATTTTAATGTCGTCACTTTTTAATTGCCTGGTGATGGCCCATTTAATTAGAACTACTTAGCCTTGGTGTTGTTAATAAAAATTTTATATATATTTCTATACGGCATGCCAAAAATTATAAGCTCGATAATTGTTGACGTACTATTTAACAATTTCTTAGCGCTTTTTCTTAAAATCATCAAGGCCATTTATAGATATTTATTCATATTATATCAAATTCGCTTTCAAGTTATTTTATTCATTTTATTTGGAAGTTCTGTATGATTATTCTAAAATTTTATTTGCAATATAGCAATTAATTTGGGTGAACTTTTCAAAATAGAACCAGTTTTCCAATTGCGTCTTATTTATAACTTTAACTACAAAATATTTCGAGCTATTTCATGTTGCTGATTCGTTAAGCATACAAATAAGCAGAAATAGTATAGAATAATATAATAAGAAAAAAAATAAAATTATAATTATTGAAAGAATAGTTTTTTTTATACGTACGTGGAATAAAGATAAAGTCTTTCAACAAATGTATCTGCTTAATTCTTGATTTATTTGCTTTAATAGTCTACTAACACTTTCCGGTCACACATTGTCTTAACTTCCGTCGAAATTGACCTAGTTAATATGAGATAACTCTAAAACATGAAGCAATCGTCATTGATTGATTTTCATTATAATTATGGCATTTCTTTAAGGTCATATTTATTAGCTTTGTAACATCATCTTAAAATATGAGCCCCTGAACTGATATGACAAAAGTTTAGACTGTCTAACTGCTAACAATAAACTTAAGATATCAAAACGCATATATTAAAAAGGCATCAAAGTTTTCCGTCGATAAATATGTAAATGTAAATCAAAGTTTTCCATTGATAAACATGTAAATGTAAATACGTTCAAAAATTTGACTCGTTAAAAAAATATATATGTAAATGATAGTAAATAATACGTAATTGTAAATACAAAGTTGTCCGTCGCTAAATATGTAAATGTAAATACAAATGCCTCGTAAAAAATATGTATATATATAAATAATAATAAATAAATAATAAACAAATCAGTTATATGATAAAAAATTTTAATGCTTAAGTTTTATGTTAAAATAAAGGTGTAAATACTTATTAAAATTATTGAAGGGCATTAATGAGTTTTATGTTAATATGTGTAAGATAAATACGTAAATTATGCAAAAGAATGGATCAATTTGATGGACATTTATAGCTTTTTGGCATATTTTATCTGGTGTCAGCTCGATTCAAAGTCCACTTTTAAATCCATAACAATCATATCAATTAGCGCAACTTAAGACAGCAGACCATTAAATGCGATTTTAATCAAATTACTGGGCAATTTGGCAAATGCCAAACAGACAATGGAGACTGAGTTACCAAAAGATATAAAAGTTAAATATAGCAAATGGTTGGCTACAAACTTTATATACCCCTCATTTCGCATATATGACAGTTAACTAAACGTACCAAATTAAAAATTACTTTAAAATTGTATGGAAGGTCAATTGCTGAGGAGTGCTAAGTGACGGCAGCCTCTAAAACTCAAAGTTAAGCGTGGATAGAAATTCCAAGTTTTTAATGCAGTGGCAATTTTTTTATATTAGATAAAAGTTTAAAAGTGTTTTTTCAATAAATGTCTGGTATTCGGCTAAAACTCGTTTCGATCTGCCGCGCCAGCTTATCGAGTTTTCACTTAAATTAGAACTTTGCATATTGATCATGTTTAGAACATTGAGTGGGTGTCAGTTTATTTACGATTTATATTATTATTATAATTATTTGCTCATTCCATGTTATTGATGTCACTCTTAATAATATACGAATGCTACAAATAGTTATCAGTCTGCTAATTACTATTAAGAGTTAACATCTCTCCTTAGTTGTAATTAGTTTATCTCTATTAATTGGAGTTCGACTTTTAATTGTAAGTAATCTCTCAATATTTGCTTGTACGTTTTAATGACTTAGTAATTTATCATTATATTGCTTTTTTGAATATATGACATTATAGCTTCCATATTATAAATATTCCTAATCATTTGCGTAGCAAATTTGGATACTATTTATATTAGTTGAGTAAGCAATTGCTGCCTCTTTTTATACCAATTTTAAATTTATTGCAATACTTAATAAATTCTTTGGGACCGGTTCGAACAGAGTGGACGAGTTTTTAATTGACTCGAAATATTCTTTTCAAATATACAATGCTTTTTTCAATAAATCTGAAATAATATTTAAATTAACTAATTTCAATAGATCTGATTCAGATTTACAGCTTAGATATTTAGACTTGTTTATATATTAATTTCAAATTTTATACTCAAAAAAAATTAGAATGAACTGAAATCATTTTTAATTTTTTAATTTTTTTACTCAGAAAGATGTTGAATTAACTGAAACCTATTTACAGTTTTAGAAAAATGAAAAAAGTAGCTAAGCTAAATGAATGACACTTTCACACGGCACTCGAGTCCCATCAAAAGGTAACGAATCATATTACCTTCTTTTCCCTTTTCCCCTTTCTCCTTTCCCACTCTCTCCGTCGCTCAGTTAAGTGAAGAGGCAGAAAGCAAAATGCGGTGCAATCAACTGCAAACAAAAACATAAACAACCGTTAGTGCGCAGGACCTGCATTTGGCTCTCAGAAAGCGTTATAGAAAAGCTTTCGCTGTTCCCAAAATGTATGTTGGAAAGCTTTCAATGAGCATTCAGTCAATTGCGGCCAATTTGAGTGAGCACTACGTAGTTTCAAAATTACGTCTAATATTTAGACGCAATTAAGTGCGTAACCTATCGAAATTGTTATTGGCCATTGTGCGAGCTGTTACGCTTCTGGTCGACGTGGCTAATTAAAGTCAATGGCAATCCTCAAGTAACAAAAAAAAAACAAACAAAATAATAATTCTAAGCATTAACTAGAAGAAACGCAATAAAGGCCAACAATGCACTGACCGAATTAAAATTATGCACCCAACTCAAAGGCCAAAAACAAATAAAATTCAGAACATTGACTGCTGGTTGGCAGGAAGCCAGAAAACTTAGCCAAAAGCTAACAGAGACCAAGCCAAAACAGCCCAGAAGACAACCACAACAACAACAATGTCGAGCGCCAGGTAAGCCTACCACCAAAAATCAACCACCAAACCAACCCAAGCAGATTGCTCATGTCCCAGCCAACGGTTTATATGCAATGCATTCATGGTCAAACCTCTTAGCCAGCATGCATATAACGTTGATATTATGATCTGGCCACATGCCACATGATATATGTGTATTTGTCGTGTAATCAATAAATTGATTTTTGATTGTTGGACTGGATTTCCCCAAACAGCCCCTTCCCCAACTCATCCACTTCTCCCGCTGACTGTGCAGCCTTTTATCTATTTTACTATTTTTATAATATATTTTTCTTCTTTTTTTGTTTTTGTGCCATTTTTCATGTGTCGGCGTCGCGCTGACTGGCGCTGTTTGTGTCTCGAGTTTTGTTGATTTCGCCACTATTTTATTTAACTTTTGTCTGCTCTGCACATTTAGTTGTGACCAACAGTGCGTATGTGTAATATTGAGTAACTAACTTTTTGAACATGCATTTATAAAAATGTATGTTTATAAAATTGTTGTTTTTTTTTAATATTTCGTTGAAGATTTCATATACATTTAGTTTTCAAATAAACCAATAAACTACATATTAACATATTTTCTGACTACACAAAATTATTTACTTACAAAGTTTGAACAAGTATATTTATCGTTTTTTTTTTGCTTTATTCCACGATGCAATCGAAATTAAAAATTACAATAATACTTTTCTTTTCAGTTAAACGAAGATTTGACTTAATTATAAACATTTTTAAACCAGCCTCTTTTCTAAATAAAAATATAAACTATTACAACTAATAATAAAAGTGTTATTACAAGTTCGCATTTGTGGGTAACATTTAGTCGTTGAGAACTTAGTTTATTTTTGGCGATTTGTGGGGCTAGTCACGCACTTTGCCAATCTAAAGAGCTAAACCAACAGCAGACAGACATGACTCTCATATTTATGAGAATGTATTCTATTTACATATTAATAGTATTTATTTGTGTGAGGCACTCTCAAAAAATAGCTTAAAAGAGTTAAAGAATAAAAGTGAATTTCAAGGATGATTGTAAATAGAAAGCATTACATAAGCTTCACATAAAAGGCCTTAACTATTATTAATTCAGTCGGTTAGCAAACTCAAATTTGACCACTTAAATCTGACGCCATCAAAAGGTTAACAATTAGCCTCAGGCTAGAAAGACAGTTGCCATGTAATTAAGGATAATCGAGCGTCTAAAATATGCACGAATCGTGCATACAATTACAATGAGCAGCAAATTGGCCATAAGGCACAGGGGCAAAAAGTTCTTGTGGGTTTGAATTACGAAACAGGAAACGGTGCAGTAAAGGACACACAGCCAAACGAGCGAATTGTGAAATGAGTCACGAGGAGCAAACAGAATGGAAACCCAAATGAAACTCACAGCGTGGACAAGTTGCCCAGTTGGCGCCAATAAGTTTCCGATTTGATCTTTATTGTGTGTGTGTGTGTGGGTTGATACACAAATATTTAATTAGGCCTTAATTAGATACTATATTTAGCAGACGACTTGATTTGTGACCGGATTTGTGTTATATATATATATTTGCAGTCTGCTCGACGCGCTCTGCTGTGGCAGCGGCGCTCGCCTGGCGCTGGGCACCTCAGTGATTGCCTACTTGATAGCCTATAATGAGGCTGCCGCGCCGGGTATAATATTTGCAACACTACTTGCCACAATCTATGGCGCCATAGCAGGTGAGTAGACAGGCAATACTTTTATGTCCTTAAAAAGGAGGTGTGAAAAATAACACAGCATAAAACTAGATAAATCTCTTCAAAATTGATGGATAATTAACCAATTCAGCATCTATGTGTAACTGGTTAAGTCCATAGAATCGCCATTTTGGATATGGTTTATCCCCTAGAATAGTTCATTAACTTAATTTCATTTCAGATTCTGTCCAAAATTAATGAATAAATAAATTTATAATTTTTATGCACTTACAGCTCGCTGCAAGTCGAGTCTGCGTAGCCTGCAAATGCCTTATGTGCGTGCCACAAACAAATTTGACTTTGGCTGCCTCTTCCTGGCCACCTGGATGGATGCACTGGCTGCCATGTGCGCCTGTGCGGCTCTATCGCGCACCTTGAGCGCCTGTCTGGACGCCATGACTGGTGGCCTGGCCCGTATTCTTATACTCGGTGAGTGCGCAATATTTCTGCCTGGACTGTAGTCATTTTAATTATTTTTATTGCCTACTTTTAGGCCGCAATTCACCGCCAAATGAGCCCTGGCCGGATGTGCTTGGCGTAGCCGTTGTCTTCTTGGTAACGGGAATGTTCATGTTGGGCTTAGAGGTTGGTACTTCTATTGAACTTTATATAAGATTTTCAAATTAAATTTGCTCTTTTTGTAGCACTCGAAGGCCTTCAGTTTCATCATGATACTCGGCATGTTCGGCCTGAATGCAATTCTCAGCGCAGTGGGTTGGTGGCGTGGCGATTTTCTGGCCTGGTCGGACAGCTACTTTCAGCCAAATGGCATTAGCAGCGTAAGTATCCCCCCCTCCCCCACACTCATTCCCTCTCCGACCCTTTCAGATACTGTGCTAATGGGCGTGTTTGTAGGTCAGTGCACTTTGCGCCTTTTTCTTTCAGCTTTTTGTTTTCCGTTTTTTTTTATCGATTTGTTGGCAACGAGTTCCGTGACTACCGGCAATTGAAGCCACAGCCACAGGACGTGAGCATTTGATTATGACACGTGAAGCCAACTTTTTTGTTTGGTATCCAATGCGCCACAGACTTGATTTTTTAGTGCATTGCACTAGACAACTCTGACTACGCGAAAAAAATGGCCATTTTATAGTCATACAAACAGGTTAAACCTTGGCACTGCTCCAGACCGCTTTACACATGTCGTAGCATAGCCGGGAAGTCATGGGGTACATCACCAAAGATATTCAGATGGATATACCTAATGGTAGTAAGACCTATGCTGACTTATCGAATGATAGCAATTGCAAAAATCCAACAGAAAGCTTCGTTTTTAAGGATGTCAGCAGAAGGAGTTAGGAGCAGACACATCCTGAGCAATAGAGATGCGAAATTTCAAAGTTCAAACCAGTAGCAAAAAGGAATGGACATCATTAGATAAAATCCATCCTATGAAACCGCACACCGTAAAATGGTATACCGATGGATCACTCAGCAATCAGGAAACAGGCCTGGGAGTGGGGGGCCCTCGGATATCCTACAATGAATCTTTGAGGACACACACCAGCATGCGGACATAGCCATCCTATCCGATAGAATGGCAGCAATAAATGCTATAAATGGGACGAATTTAACTTTAAATTAGTCCAATAAGTTCGATCCAAGCTTGATCAACTCGGGGCTCACAATAGGCTTACCCTCAGATGGGACACAGGGAAATAGCAGGGAATGAAGCGGCGTATGAGCAGGCTAGAATGGGTGCAGAGAGGCCTCTAACAGGGACAGAACCGTTTTGTGTCATAGGAAAACACACAATCGGGCTGCAACTCAGGAACGAAGAAATACAAAGGAGACTACGGAGCTGGGAGGAAATACCAGGACTCCGACAGGCTAAATTTCATTTGGACGGCTATAATCTTAAACGATTTATGCAAGTAATATCCATGGGTAGGAATAGACTATGGATACTTGTCGGTCTACTGACAGGATTTTGTAGACTCAGAGGTCACCTATCCAAACTGGGTATTTATCGCAACAATCAGTGTAGGTTTTGGGAAGGTGAGAGTCCTTAACTCACATCCTAACAGAATGTGCCGCACTATCCAGGAAAAGATGCAGCATCCTAGGGATTCATGCACCCATCAAGGATTCTGGCATTCGTGCAAGAACTGGGGTTGTTGGAGGAGCTATAAACTCAGAAGGGGACACAATAGATCTAAAAGGTCTCGGTGCAGAGCCCCCAATTTATATTCATACGAAATCAGCGAACGTTCTTTTAGTTTAATTAATATTTTTGGAATTTATTAAATTGAGTTTTTTCAGTTCTTTTATTGCTAAGGTTTGTTTAGAAATTTCGAATAGAAGTCGTAGTCAGTTGCTCTTTCATGTGTCTTTTTTCCCACTTCCAATCTCTGTGGCAAATACATCGTTTTCTAATCTCTTTGTGTGTTTTCTATCCAAACAGTTCCTTTTGACGACCGCGTTGCTAACCTATGCGTTTCCCAGTGTTTGGCCTCAGCAGCATCGCAGTGGGAGAATCACAGCTGTATTTGTTATTGCACTGGCGATGATCTCACTAATCCTCACCTCCATCTGCCTCTCGACAGTGGTGCATTTCAAGTAGGTAGCCCCAACTATAAAAAATAAATATACCCGCTATAAAGATCAACTGTTATCAAATAGATCACGGGAAGATTATGTGGCCGTTCCGCTCTTCAATATACTGGATGACAGTGGATTTCATAAGTTGGTGCCTGCCTCCGCCTGCATGTTGCTGTTGACCAGCTCGGCGGCGTTTCTGGAAATCTTTCCGGAGCTGTATGGGATTATGGTGCGTCTGGCCACCTCCGAGTGGCGCATACTAAGCAAACAAATTAGCTATGAGAGCTCCGACAGCGGCAATCCCGTTCTGGCCGTCTTCATTGCGGGCAGCCTGTGTGCCATGTTGGCCTTTGCCTGTCCACTGCAGCATCTCAGCTACTGTCTGGCGGCCAGTCACATAACTGGCGCCCTTCTGCGTGCCTTCTACTTGCTGTATGTGCCATATCGGCCCAAATTCATGCAGCCCAGCAGCAGTGAGTCATCGTTGTCCTACAGTCGCCTCGCCACAGCGCCCATTGCCAAGAGCAGCAGCAGCTGCAGCGCCGCCGCATCCACATCCAGTCGCATGAAGCGCACTCTTTGGAACATTGGCCTATCCAAGCAGAGTGGCCTAAAGAAAAAGCCGAAGAGCAAAACAAGAACCAAGCCAGAGGTGGAGAAGGAGTGGCTCCTGCTAGGCGAACCCACATCCCCAGTGCCACAGCGCGAAGGCAGAGATGTCGAGTCCACCATTTTGTCAGACAGCGAGCCACCGGTTAGTGTTTTGAAAATGTTTCGAATTAAATTCAAAATATTGCAGAAAAATGGAAAAACTAAAAAATTTAAATTTACATCAGTAAAAGTGTTAATTTTCTTGAAGATAAGTAAATAATTTAAAGTTTTATTCAGTTAAAAATGCTATAAGAAAAAAATGCTAAAAATGTAAAATCAGCAAAAATTAAGTTTTTAATTTTTGTAAATAACATTCGACGGCTTTTAAATTAGCTTTTAAATTTAATTAATGTCAAATTTGTTTGTTTTTTTTTTTAACTGCAGCCATCTGATTTTGAGTATCCCGATAAGTTTGACAAAAGTGACTCGGATACCTCAACGGACATTGATGCCATAGTCGATGAATATCGTCAGAAGATAAAGGTAATTGCTGTAAATCTACTTTCCCAATCTCATAAATCTCAGCAAGACTCTGCTTTGATTTAGGTAACCACAGCTGGTCCGCTGGAGCGCAGTGTGCGAGTGCCGACGCTCAGCTCGTGGAGGGTGACCATATTTTCGATTGTCGTCATCGGATTGGGGATTGCGCTGTGTGTGGCGGGTCTGGTGATGCGCTGGGCACCTGCTGCGTTCACTGGCGCCATTGGTGTCCTGATTGTGGCCATGATGATGGGCGTTATACCGCAGTACACGGGCAGCGTCATCAATGTGAGTCCCGTGCTGTGCGGAATGTGCCTCCTGCTCAGCGTTGTCCTCCTCTCAGCCTGTGCGGTCTACGCGTGGCCGGGTGTCCTCCTATGGCTGCTGGGTGGTCTCGTTTTGCTGATGCGATGTGATAAATATTGCTGCAACTGCTTCGATCAGACAACCGTTTTGAATGCCCAGCTCATTCCCAGTGTTTCCGGCAAGGCATCCAGCTCTACGTCAGCCTCAATGGCTGCATCCACAAGCATCAGAATGCCCCGGCCCCCGAAGGGTGTGATTAGTCTGCCGCAACGGGTCAGCGGCCTTAGATGACAGTCAGAGTCCTCCGAGGAGGAGGGCGAAGATTTGTTTCACGAGGACTTCAATGTGCGCGACTTTGATGACGACGATGCTAACGAGGATTGCTGGACAGATTAGCCAGCAGTCAATGTGAGAGGCCTTTTAAATGTAGCTAGCCTTTTAGCAATTTCAATTCGGATCTTAACCCAAAGAATACAGCTTCAAATTAGTCTTATACAACTATATATAAATATATATATATATATATATATATATATATAACTATATGTATGCCATCAAAACTAGCTAGTTTATATCTATGACGAAATCTATTTGCTGTTAGTCCCAGCTATTAGGTCATTTAATAAATATTGTTTGTCCAGAAATACGTTTATTATCATCATTTCGTCTATATTATATCCTGTTCCATAAGGTAATCAACTAGTTCCTCAATTGGGGCCATTATCTCCTGCTCATAACCAGGCTGCAATTCCATGATCCTTAGATACATTTCACTTCGGTCCACATTTAGATAATAGTCAAATTTCTCGGGCTCCTCGGCACGCATCTTATTGGCAACACTTGGAGACATTTTTGTTTGAGATTCGGCTACGGCCCTCATTACCAATGCGGCTAACCGATTCCTTTGACAGTCCTCCAAGAAATTCTCTTTTGTAATCAAATTTGCCGGCAGCTGAAGTCGAACTAATTCCGTTTGAAGACAATCGTAATAATGCTCCAGGCATTGTTCATATATGGCACTTCTCTCTCTGGATGAGGGGACTATGTAGAGCACATAGAGTACATCCAATGTCGGTGAGCAATACTTGGTAAATTGAAAGTCCACAATACAACACGAGCTGGGCACTTTGGCACTCGGACTAGGGAAACCAAAAAGAATATTGCGATCCCAACTGTCACGATGACAAAGCACATTCTGTATGGTCTTCGAGGGTTTGACCATCTCCTCCGTTTTGACCAGGAGTGGATAAAGTTTATCCTTAATAAAAGCTTGAGCGGATTCCGTTTGGTATTTGTCATGTCGTGCGGCCAAGAAAACGATGCCCTATTGACAAAAGTTAAGTTTAGGAAAAATAATTTTAAATAAATTTATTTCAGACTGTGCAAACCTTTAAGCCTGTGGTAAACCACTCATTTTGAGCGTTCATCATTATTTCGATGTGCACCTCCTTGAAGCGATCGCCAATATTGAATTGTCCAGCATGTTCCCAGGCAATGCTCGCCGCATGCAGAGCAGCCAAATGCTCCAAAACCAACTTGTAATGCTCCAGGGTATAGCGCTCCAACGGTTTAAGATGGCGATAATTCAGGGTGAGATCCTCCAGCACAATTACATCATCTCGACTGTAGTAGCATTGAGGAAAAAGTTTGTGGTTTGCTACATTAAATTAAGGTAAATTAGTTTTTTGACAAATTTCAGAATATTTTCAGTTCTTTACAAATAAATTAATATTAAAAGTATGCAAGTAATATTTTTCTAATAATTTTAATTTAAATTTCTTCGATGCAGCGTTCATCTTTATATACATAAATAAATAGTAATTGCTATACTAATTCAAGATATTACCATTATTAAAGGTACCCACCATATCTCTGCACATTGGGCAATATTTGACTATAGATTGTTGATTCCTTGACAAAAACTCCTTTTCGTTCGCATTCAGCTCTTTGTGGCGCATTTTTGTATGGTAAACTTTTGACAAAGTATTGCAAATGATGCTTTGATTTTGTCTCCGTATTTTCCACTTCTAAATACAGTTTGTAATATTCACCCATGTAGCCCTGTAAATCATTGGAGCCTTCATCGAGTTGCCGATTTAATATAACCACATGTTCATTTTCAATTTGTAGCGTTCGTAAAGCTATCAGATGACATTCCTCAGAGCTGAGCAGTTCCATTGATGCTGACATTTAGAAGAGAACTAAGTGTCAAGATCTTGATATTCATCTTCTACACCTAAAGAGATCGCTAAGTAATCATAAAGAACCTTCTGTCTGTGTACAATTCTAACAATCACAGCTCTTTTGTGATAAGGTAATCTCAGGGTCAAAAAAACCCAAGGTGATAAGACCAATTTGTGTTAATAGGTAGCATTTAGAGTGCATAGAAAATATTAATTATTAATTCTAACATACATTTTTAATCTGTACTCGTTTTGCATAAAAAATATTTAAGTTTATTAGAATATTTAGTTTAGTTTCAAATATTTCATTAAACAAAATTAAAATTGTATAAAATGTTAAATTGTGATACAAAGTCTTTTAGTTTAGAGATAAGCCTAATTTATGAGGCTTGTTTATAGTAAGTCAATTCCAATAAATCATCAACACACGCATATAAATAGCGTCGGAAATCCTCATGTTCGGCCATTAAGCCCAAAACACTTTTAGTGCGATCCACATTGCAGAAATGATGAAACTCCCCCGGCTGCTCATCCTTCAGTTTCTTCAGATAGTTATCGGGTAATCTGAGTATGGTGGCTGCAATGCAATTATATGTGGCACCAAAAAGCGAATAGTCCTTCAAAGATTGCTCGAAATCAGGGCGACTAAGTTGCTCGCTTTGTGCATCGACTCCCATGGCTACCAGCTCCGACACCAGGTGCTCGTAGTAGTCGGATGTAATCCGCTGCATCATTTCCTTGCGCTGCTCTGGCTCCACATTCATATAGCTGGCCATTAGAAAGTCGACAGCTGGCGGCGCATAGCGGCACAGCTGAAAGTCAACCAGCACACAGCCCACATTCTCGGACTGTTCATTGGGATAGAAGACATTGCCACCCCAGGCGTCCCGATGCAAAAATACATTGCGATGCACAGGCGACGGATTTGCCATATAGTAAACCCGATCTAGGCAACGTGGCAGCTCATTTGCTATATACGCCTGAGCAGCTGCATCATTGAGCACTCGGGGATGTGTAGCTGTCACGGCCAGAATAGCCTGCAATAAAGGAAATCTCTTGAATAGTCTACAATTCCACACAATTAATTCTATATGGAACCTTTAATCCCGTAGTCCACCAATTGATATCGGGATCAATGGACTTCTCCAGCAGCCACTGCCTGAATTCCACACCGATTGTCACCCGATGACTCCGCTCATAAGCCACGCTGCTGGCATGTAAAGTAGCCAATGCCCTCAACATTGGTCGTAGTTGTTCCTCGCTAAGAAATTGCGTCTCTGAGGGAAGTGATCCGTAGCCCAAATCCTCAATATTTTGCATTACGAACAGATCGTCCCGGGTGAAATAGCACTTGGCACACCAAATATGAACAGCTATTGAAAGGTTTTGGTAACAAATCTTAAATTTACATTTACAATTGGTTTCATCAAAATATTTAAATACATAAAATGACTTGGCAACTTTTTACAATCAAAAATAAAAAAATAAATAGTTATCAAGATTTTTTCAATACTTTACTTATTTTGAAAAAAAAGTAAAATATACTTAAGATAATTTTAATAATCCCAGTTCTATCTTTAGTTTTTCCCTCACTTACAGAACTTTTTCAGCTCATTGAGCAGCAATCCGTATAATTTGGCCTCCTTTTTAATAATGCTCGACTTTGCGGCGTAATAGGACATATCCGCATTCTCGTAAATCATAGATTTGACAAAGAGACGCGTTGTGCGTTCCACCGTCTCATTTTCCAATCGATAGCTGAGCACCAGGTGATAATATTCACCTAGGAAACCCACTTGCTCAATGGCTGGCAAAATTTTGAACTCCTTCAGAATTCCCACTTGATTTTGATCGTCGAGCACAGCTTTTAATATCTGTTTGCATTCATCAATTGAAAACAGTTCGAACCGATTGGTTCGCGTTAACACCGGTTTATAGACTTGTTTACTCATCGTATTAACAAATTAATAGTAAATATTATTAAATGACTTATGTGTTCGTAGCGAAAAAAATAACAAACGTACTCTGCGAGAAACAATATCAAACTGAAATTTACTATTTAAGAATTTTGCTATTTGCCTTACTTAAGAAAGTATGTACAACTTTTTGACTGGTAAGATAGTAAAATTTCAATAGTCAATAAATTCAATGGGTTGTATAAAAACCAGATACCTACAAAAATTGTGGTTTATTCGTATTTTCATATCATTTTTAAATTTATTTATGTTTTGTTTTTATGAGATAATTTTGCTAACTTAATTTTATTTAAAGCCAATATATATTTCGCATTGTTTTTTTTACAAACTTAGGCCAAATGCCAAATAAATTATATATATTATATATATAATATATATAATTACTTATTTAATTTAGTGTATTATAACCTCGGTGTGCTAATTTTTTTTTATACATGATGTGCACATCTTATCACTTCTACAGCTTATCAGAGTAGTGAATTGCATCTTATCGGTTTGTGGAAGAGATTAAGAATATTATCACTTTGCAATGGCAATTTCTATGACTTGCAAGCAGCACTTTTCCATGACGTCTCTAAACTCTTGATTCTCTCTCATATAGTCGAGTATAATCGCCCGGCGCTCCACATATTTGTATTCATTCGTAACAAATTCTTTGGGAACTTTGACAACAGTGGCCACCACAGCAGTGTAAAAAATACCAAAAAGACGAAATTCTTCGTAGGATTGCAACAGTTCCGATTTAGGTATTAGTTCAGCGCACTCCAGGCCAAAGTCCTGCAAATCCTTCTGCAGCCATTTGTAATAAAAATCAATGCAATTAACTTCCACTCGTCGTCGCTCTGCGCTCGACAGATTTAAATAGAGGCCAAAACATAAATCGATGGCTGGTGGCGAGTAGCGACAGGTCTGGAAATCAATCAGTAAAGCGGCATCCTTGTGATCAGCTGGAAAGAAGACATTGCCCGCCCACAGATCACGATGACAGACAACATTCCTATATTTGCTGGAGGGTGAAACCTGCTCATAAACCCGCTGCACAGCATCGGCTAGCTGAGATTCCATGCTGGAATGGTACTGAGGCAGTGTTTTTACCACGGCCAAGACAGCTGAAATTCCAGTGGTAAACCAGTCTATATTGGGAGCCACTGTTATCTCATGCAAGTGTTCGCCAAAACGTTTTCCAATATTTATACATTCCCGCTGCTCATAGGCCAAACTTGCCGCATGGAAAGCCGCCAGGCCTCGCAACAATTGATGCAGCTGATTATTGCTCAATTCCGTGTTTCCTGCCCCACAATAGCCAATGAGTTTGATGTTCTCGAGCACAATTAGGTCGGATCGGGTAAAAAAACATTTGGGGCTCCATTTGATCTTGGCTGTGAAATGGGCATTTTAAATATTAACTACTTAAATTTTAAAAATTTTTTTTCATACTACACACAATATTTTTGCAAATCAGTTAGCAAATTCTCGTACAAAAATGCCTCCTTCCGAAAAATAGATTCTTTTTCAGCTTCATCGCTTTGCTGCGGCAGCGCCTTGACAAAAAGTTGCCCAACTTGCGTTTTTGAAGCTGCCTGAAAGTATGCAACAAAATTTTAGATTTTATTTATGGATAATTGCGATAAAGCAAAAGAAATTTGCAATGATTAAATGTGTGTGATAAGATAATGAAATTAATTATAAATTTTAAATAAATATATAAATGAAAAAAAAATATAAAAAAACACTGAGAGAGAGTTTATATAAAATAATAATAACGATATGAATGAACTACAGAAAATAAACGAAAGTTAAGAGAGAGTTCCGCGGAGAACAGACGAAAATTATGACTGAAAAATTATGGCAAAGGTCATATCAATCAGATCAATCTGCCAATAAGACAATCTATATCAATCTAAACGATCATTCGTTTATTCAACTTACAGTGCTGTACTTTAAAGTCAATGCATAATAGTCGCCCAGATAACCAACTGCATCTTTTTCTCTCTCCAGTTTAAAATCCACAAGATGCAACTCTTCGTTTTGCCCATTTAATAAGTTATTTAGGATTTGTAAACATTCCCCGCGTGTCAAGAGCATATTTCGTATAATCTTCAAGACGTATTCGCACTGTGAATGACTATCGATTTCGGTTTTTGTATCTTTCTTTTTTTTTTAGAATTTTCTTCGTACGTTTTCCTCTTTGCAATTTTCCCGTCCGTTAGCGCTGCTGAACGAGACTAAACTGAGCAAAAATTAAAATTTCATTTCACATTTTACTCAGTTTGCGAGTCTCTGAGAAATGCTCGGTTGGTTGTTTTATTACACTCGGCAGATTGCAATTGGGTGTGTTCCAAATATAGCATAGTATATTGGATAAGAAAATATCTCATTCGAGATTATCCGAGCTGTTCAAATATTTCATCCTGTTAACTTTATTCTACTTTTCTTTATGGCAATCTAAATAGTTTTCCAAAGCGAAGCAATCGTATTTTTTTATTATAATAATGTTTTATATAATTTACTCAAATTTTAAAATATTCAAATTTTATGAAATTAAAAAAAAATGTATTTAAATAGTTTTTTTATTATTGAAGCATCGATTTTAGTGTTTGTTTTTTAGCTGAATAAGTCGCTTTTGGCGTCGTTTCTCATGGATGTAGTTGGTATAGGGTCGAATGGTCATGTAGTAAATGATCTCCACAAAACTGAGCAAGCTGGCTCCCACAAATAGTCCCGTTGTGCCACCAATAGATACTGTAAAAAATGTACTTGAATATCTAGTTAATGGGTTGATAAATATACATTTTCGAGTTGCACTTACCCACCAGATCCAATTTGCCCCTCACCAAGTTACGCTTGTATCGCTCCGTAGGCAGTTCCATGAGAGCCACTTTGATTTTGGAGACTGGATTCTGATGTCCATAAATATTATCCTTGCTGTCAAAGACCGTAGTGATGTCCACCTCTGTGCAGGAGGGCAGGCAATCGCAGACGAGACCCTTGCGGCCACGTCGACGTGACCATTTGGCAATGATCACGGAGAGATCCTCGTAATTGCGATTGAGACACTCCAGACCATCCATGTTGCACAGCTGCCAGTCCGGTGTGTTGGGTGTCAGGTGGCTGGAGCAATTGCACAACTCCATTTGCCTATCCTTGCGGCACTGCACTGTGCAGGCGCTATAACTGTAATATTGATGCACATCCAGAATATTCTCATCCGGAAAACGACAGTTGCGCTGTTGGACGCTCGTCTGTCTGATCTCCTCATCGTTCTCAATATCCCTCTTGGACACAAACCGACTGATCGATAAATGCAAAACCATAATAAATTTATTGGTATTATGGAACTAGGAGTACTCACACAAAAGATATGTAGGGTCCCACGGCGAAGAAATCAGTTTTTGGTGTTACCAAAGTGGGCACCTCCTCATTACCCAGAATGAATACCTTTCCATTGTGAATATTAATTGGCTATTCTAGTTTAATTATATAAATTTAGCTCACTTACCGTTGCCTCTGTGTGTAGCTCCATTGTAAGGGATCCTGGGCCGGTATATCGATTGGAGTACATATTCAGTTTTGGTCCCTTGAATTTTCTGTATAAATTGAAAATATTTAAAACCTCGGAGAATTATGTTAATTATTGAGTGATTCACCAACCCCGCCTGCATTGAGTTGATGGCATAGCAAATACCCAATTCTGTTTCCATGCGTCGAAAATATTTGCAGCATTCAAAGGGTGATTTATTCCACTCGCAGTTCTTAATGGAGGCCACACAGCTGCTCCTAACCAGTTGGGCGTAATACGAGAAATTGGAGTAGAAACATGAGGCAGTGGATTCCTCCCCGCTACACTCGTGCACTGTGTGATAGGATTCGCCGCGAAAGAAGGCAATCTCGCTGAGTACTTCCTCCAAGGTAAAATCATGATCGGCTCCCCAGAGTCTAATATAAATCAGAATCAGATAGCGACGAGATGGTATATAAATGCATACTTACTGTTCGGCTACTTCTTGTATGCGATCCATATTCTTCGATTCACAAACTATAATGGCAGGGAAATTGGAATCCCAATCGCGATAGGAACTTTCCACCACAAAGCTAATTGCATTGTTCTCAAAAGCAGCTTTTCGATTTAGATAAAAGTCATCCAAATTATAGAAAACCATTTGCCATCTCATTTTTGAACTCACCCAACGATGCTTTGATAAGCAACCAGGAGGCATACCATGAGACCACCAGACAAATTATCCAAAATATACGCTCCAACCAGCTGGCATCTTCATCTACTATGAAGCGTGCCCCATGCAACGTAGAATTCTTCAAGTATTCCTCAACACTTCGTCGCAAGCGCATTTTTTGTTACTATTTGTTTAAGCTCCATTCAATAACTGAATTGTATGTCAAAATAACCAAAAGCTAAATAATTCATGAATATTACCAAAAAAAACCATTTCGATAAAATTGTTATACAGCTGTTAATTTTCCCAGCAATCCAGTCACGCAGCTGTCAGGCTATATTTATCAAGAGATCAACCAAATTACTAGGCTAAATTATCTTTTGTCTTTATTATCTGATGAATTAGTTGTATTTGCCACAAGTCAACAATAGATCTACTTAATGTACATGAACGACCTCAAGTGTTTGATAAGAGCTTTACTAATCCACACAACATTATTTAACTAGACAGCAAAGAATGATAATTTTTTTAGCATCGCTACTGCTATTTTATATAAAAAAAATAAAATTTTATATCTACTTATGACAGTTGATAATATAAATTTCTTCGCCTAAATATCGTAAAGTTTTCTATAAAGATTTTGTAGGTTATTAATTAAACATTTATTCATAACTGAATCTTAAAAAGTATTTTATAAGAACCCTTTATACAATGTTATGACTGAATTAAAAATGAATTAGCATTTTATAATAGCCCTTTATAAAATGTTATCAGTGGATTAAAAATACGTTTATCATCGCATGGAGGAAGCACGCTTTGCTCGGATTTTTCGTTTGAGATTATTAAAAAAAAATGCAAATAGTATTTTTTTCCGGTTATTTAACTCAAGACTAAAACGTAAATTGTATTGGCATTGAATGACTATACCCTAATAAAAAAAACATGTTTTTTATAAAAGAAATGAGATTATTTCTCAACACTCGAATTACTAGAATAGTAATAATGAGAATGAAAACTTCAAATTATATAATTATGATCAAAATTATTTGAATTGCAATTGATTATTATTATTTTCAAGGGTAGCTTAATTTTTCCAGTCCAGAAATCATCAGAAGAGTATTCTATCTTCGATAGCCCAAATTAAAAGTTGTTCCCCTTTTATTTTAGTATAAATAATCATATGATACATTTTAATTCTTTGCTGTGGCAAATAAGATATAAAGTAGGAATCAACCCATTAACCAAATCAGTCGGAATCAAGATGGCAACGGCATTGGAGTTGACCAACAGCGCGATTCGGGGTATGTGTCAGAGTTATTTCCACCAGAATGATCTGACTGCCAACTTTGAGATTATCAGCTATCAGCTGCAGCCGACGTCAGAGGCACCAGCCGGATTTCTGGGCAGTCACTTCTATCTCCAGATTGAATTGCGACTGCAGGAAACGGGAGAGTTGAAACAACTGCGATTATTCTGCAAATCGGCGCCGGTGGAAAATGCATCCCGTATGGAATATTTGGATGATTTTTTGGTGTTCAAGAAGGAGATTTCCGTCTATCAGCATGTGCTGCCGGACCTGCAGGCAGCCTGCACAGAGATCGCGCCCAAATGCTACTATGCGGATAAGAATCTGTTGGTCTTTGAGAATCTCATTGATCAGGGTTATCGCATGGGCGCTTCTCGCGATGGTCTTTTAAACTATGAGCAGCTGCACTGCTGTCTGAAGACGTTGGCCGCAATGCACGCAGGATCTATTATAAAAGACCAGAAGAAAAAACCGCGACACCCTTTGCCGGAGAACGCATATCCGTCGAATTTGCCGCCAGAGCATCTGCGTCTGGTCAACTTTAATCAATCTTGTGCGGTGCTAAAAGAGTTTATAAAGTTGATGCCTAAATATCAGAGCCAGCTGGATTATATATTGGCCAACTTTACTCAACGCATGTCAAGCATCTTTGAGCTGGTCAAAACATCGAAGACGCGACAGAATGTGCTTCTGCATGGTGATCTTTGGGCCAACAATATACTCTTCCAGTATGGCAAGTATGGCGAGAATCCGATTCAATGTCGTTTCGTCGACTTCCAGCTGGCCAGGTATGCTCCGCCAGTTATAGATCTGCTCACAGTGCTCACCATACCCACATCCAGCCAATTTCGGGAAGCTCATCTCAGTGAATTACTGGCGGAATATTATCGCTTTATGACCGAATTCCTGAAACGTGCCGGCTTAAATATAGCTGACTTCATCACTGAGCCTGAATACTATGACTCATTGGAAGAGTATAGCATTATTGGCCTCATAGAGAGCTGCTTATTCTGTCACCTAGTAATGCTTCCAGCCACATACACCCAGGAGCTAACAGGCTCTCCTGATGGTTTCAACGATTTCTTCAGTGTCAAACGCATTGAAATTTGCTTGAATGCCTTCAACACCGATGAAATTTATAGGACTCGCATGCAGGACATGCTACAGGACTTTATCGATCATTTTATATTACAATAATCGTTAATAATAATTACCAATTGTAAATATAATTTGAATAAAAATAAACCCAAACAATTTCAAGACTTTCATTTAATGTACTCTGTTGCTTTTTGACATAGCTTTCGAGGCTTCGTTAAGGTTTCGTTAAGGTTTCGTTGAATTTTTCGGTTTTGCTTTAACGATTCAAAAACTTTAAAGCTGCATTCAACCGGCTCTTTGGTGAAGTCGCTGTTGGCTCGAAGCGTACAATTCAGTTGGCAACTGGCCGCGTTTATTTCAACAACATATTGCGGCATTCAGTCAACGATAAATAATCGAGAAACCTTACGGCTTTTGTGTTCAACAGGATTACGCTGCAAAAAAAAAATAATACTAATAATAATAATCTTACAAACAAATACGCGTAAAATTATCAACTCAAAAAATAATAAATATTATTAAAACGAAAATGTGAGTTTTGCATAAGTTAATAAGTGAAATTGAAATTATATGTGAGCATACAAAATTTGTCAATTCTCTAATTCTCTTTATAATTATTAAGCACAAACTGACATTATGGGAAATACATAAATTAACTGTATATTTTCAAATCCCATCTAGCGTCCACAAAATAAAAACCTTGCCAAATTCCCCCATATAAATTTTGTGACCCATTCACCAAAAAGTTTGCCAACACTTAATAAAATTCAAAATATTTGCGTTCGTCCGCCAAAGCAAAGCAGTTGCAAGCAAATGAAGAAAAAAACAACAATAACAGCAATAAAGTTAGAGCAACTGAAGGGGCAATGCAAATAACCATAAACAATTTGACCTACCACAATATAAACAACAACCACACAAACATTGACAAAGTCTTAAAGAAACCACAAACAATCACAGTTGACAGTTGCTCGTGGCACATAATTCAATTTAACGGTCATATTTTTTTCATAACAATTGCTCAAAATGTTCCATCAAAAAAAACCCATTGCACTTCAATAAGAGTTATTATTGTTATCATAATTTGTCACCTATTTTCAATCAACAGCAAGAAAGAAAATATCAAAATAATTGAAACCAATCAGTTCATTGATTGACTAGAAAATACTCACTTAAGAAAATCTTCAACCAAATATTGTTAAATAAAAGTTTTTATGAATTTGAAATTATTCATAAAACTATAAGTTTTGTCAAACTCGTCTTCAAAATTGTGAATATCTATATTTTTTGTTTAGTGCTGACTATAAACTATTACCTTCCTTTCAGATATTATATTTTATGAGTGCTGGGTATAAAAAGAAAACGCTTATTTGTCTGGTCAGTTGTAATTGTTATATTGCCTACATTGTCATGTTTAAGTGACATTACCAGAAGTGAATATTAATATTGACCATAAATTGACGACAGTTTGACCATTATGTAATCGCTTTTATTTTTGGGAAACAATTCGTGATATAATTAATTAATTTTTATAGGTAGTTTGTAATTTGCTTAAGCATTTTGTAATATGGTTATGAAAAAACCTGATAATATAAAATAAATATAATAATATTCATATAAAATGTTTTCTTCGAAACATCTTATCAACAATATTATGCGTTTCTAATGGTACTTTATTAATAATAATAGATTACAGCTCAAAAGAAGTGCTTTATCGGTATACACAATATTTAAAAAGATTTTTTCACCCTAAGCCATAATTAACTAGACTCATTGATATTTTTTAAGTACATATTACTTCATATTTGTCTGCAGATTGTTTACTAGTTCTTAAGTGCTTCATTCACAACTCATTCACAAAACTATTTGCCTCAGTCACTGTTGATATTATGATCATCTTTTCATGCTCTTCATTATTGTTGTCACTGTCATTCCTTGCGTCTCCTCCTCGTGGCATACACATATGTGTTTGGTTGTTGTTGTTGTTGCTGTTGGTGCTTTTGCATTATGCAACTCAACTTGGCAAACTCTCAGTGCCCCCAAATGTGCTGGCATTTTTTCAGGTTTTGGAAGAGTACTTTTTTTTTTGTGTGTCATGTGATGTGCATCAGAGTGTGACTGTGATTGGGATTGTGACTGTGACTGTGACTCTGCCTCAGAGTCGGAAACGATATCATACTTAGATTCAGTCTCCGACTTGGATACGGACTCTGTTACTGTCTGCGACTTACTTACATGTGAAAACAACGCAAGTTGCTGTTGTTATTTTTTTTGATTGGGTCAATGGAATCCAATTGGCGGACTCGTCCGTTGCATTTTAGTTTTTACGTTCATTCCGAAAATTTGGGTCATATGGTTAATTGACAAAGATTGACGTATTGTTATTCTACGTGCCCACAAATTTGTTTACACTACTCACTTGAATTTTGCATACAATGAGGAAATACAACTGGAAAATAACTGGAACTCAAAATGCAGCTGCAATTTGCGCCACCTACTTATGGAAGCATCCCAGAGTGAATGGTCGCAAGTGGTGGACCTTGGTTTTAGCCATGGCTTAAAGACAGGCTCATTAACGGCTCATTACACATTTGTTTGTTTTTTTTTTTTTTCAATTACTTAGCTCGTAAACCCTTAAAGATTGTAAACTTTTATTTCCACTCTCCGCGAGGCGTATGTTTTTTTTTTGTATTACATGTTGTTTATTAATCAGTCGTTGATTAATAATTTCTTAACGTGGTTTTGCATCAAAATATGATTTAAGTATTGATTTCAATTAATTAAAAATGATTATATTTGCTGCGTATCAAGTATGCCTCTGAAATTGTTTAGTTTTGCCATTCTTGAAATATGAATGACAACTTACCAACCTGCCTGATTTTATATTGTTTTTTCAGACATACAACCAAACCCATATTTTAGCCAAATAAAACTACAGCTCGCAAATACAACTTAAATATTTATTTTTGAAATTCTTGATTTGCTGTTTTCGTATTGGCAGCTTATTAACATACTTTGTAAAGGCAGAGGTTATATAAACAAAAGTGGATTTTTTGATGCTTCAAATAAATGTGTTTCTTAACCAATTAAATAATAAATAAATTTATTGAAAAAAGAAGGAGCAATCAAAATATCAATATCAAAATAAGTAATCAAAATAAAATCAGTAAAAAAGAGGGAGCATGTCAACTAATAAATTATTTTTGGTACAACTGGTATGGTTTCTGTTCAGTTACTACTTCAATCCTCAAAGTCTGAAGTGGACATTTGATGTTGCAGCCCTGATCACGTAATCGCCACATTATTGATGAATTGCTGAGCAAAGGGCAGACAAGAAGGCATTTGCAAAATGCCATGTGCAACATATGCCTCAAGAGGCAATATCAAGTTTAAAACTTACATCATCATCATCAACAACAGTGCGGTGCATCACAACAAGACGAGACTCGACACCACAATGCACCACTGCACTGCACTGCACTTCACTGCCGGTTATCCAATTAAAACCAAAGATCAGGGATAGTTTGGCTGCAACAAAAGTGGGACGTTCGCGGTTGGCAACTGTGATTTTGATATTATTTTTATTTTCTTTTTACGCACGCGACATCTAGGAAATGAGAGCCGTCTGCTGGTCGACATGACGACAACTTTTAGCCAGCCAGGCAATGGTACAAATACTCGTATCGAGCCAACAACCAAGTCAGCTGACGAGTAAGTTGTCCAGTGTGTCTCTCTGCCTGCAGTGAAAAGCGGTCATTTTGGTATTTAGGCGTGTACCAGGCCCGGCCTAAGCTCGCGCGGGCAGGCGGGATGGGTTAGTGGTTTTTTTTTTGGGTTGACGGGGTGTGCGTGTGTGTGTGGTTAAACACATGCGTGCATATGCGTGACAGGCGGAAACTTGTCGTATCATATGCACGCCACAATTATGTAATGATCATAATAATAATGCCATGCAAGTAAAGTTTTTATTTTGCCTCGCGATCTGGTTACGCACCCATCCTTAAACCATTTATATCATAAGTGTAATTAAATGCCTTTATTATAAACATTTAGTAACACTATATAAATAACATTTAAATTAGAGGAAATAATATTTTTCACTCACTCTGAAATCGCATCAATTTTAATTATTTGACAAAAATATTCCAAAATTATATATGCCATATTTAAAAACATTATTTAACTCAATTTCGCTTAAATTGACATTTTATATAAATTTTTTTGTATTATAAATAGTATAGACAACTAAATTTGTATACACCTCATTTATTCTTCAGGTGCCCGGACTATCGCTATATGATCTTAGCGATTATGTGCATTACTTATGTCCAGGCACGTCCACAGCGCAATTTGCAGCATGTTGCCGTCTTGGAGAATGCTGCCTGGGAGCAAACATTGCCGCAACAATTACAGAATCCATTTTATAAGACGCCGCGTGTAAGGGATGCATTGGCCAGATCCAGTTGGTTTGGTCCCGGCGAGGAAGTGGTGAGTCTGTGCTCGATATTACTCTAGTCAAATGCGTTACTTTAATGTCCTTTGTAGGTCCTGGAGCGTCAGGCGGAGAAAATACCCCGCATGGAAATCTATAATGTGCTCTCGCATGCTGGTCTCATCCCGCGTCGCAAGTATTTTTAATCTGATTAAATTCTTTGCAATTGCATTTCTTACATATTGTATAAAATATCAGAGAAAACATTAAAACTACA
Organism: Drosophila demipolita; assembly: GCA_035042405.1. Lineage (NCBI taxonomy): Eukaryota > Metazoa > Arthropoda > Insecta > Diptera > Drosophilidae > Drosophila > Drosophila demipolita. Next base: position 1,006,440 of record JAWNLI010000021.1, read on the forward strand.
GTCATTAATTTAAGTTTAAAGGAAATAAACCTTGTTTCAATTTTACTCAATTTTTAACAGCTGATTTGCCAACGTCTTTTATATAAAAAGACATTTGTTTTGTAAAAATAACTGCATTTAGTATATATATTTGATAGATCTTTTCACTTAAATGGTCGCATTTTTATACAAAGAAATTACAAAAAATATGCTTCAACAACTATAGTCAATTTAAGTAATTACGATAGCTGAACTGTCTGAATGATCGATTATTTTCTCTCATCTAAAATATTGTGTAAGTCTGTAATAATTCTACATTTAAAACTCCAGTTTTACATCGAGTTGAGTAACATTCTGCAATCGAGAGTCCAGCAATAGTTGCTCATCCTCTTGGCTGCGGCTCTGCTTTTCCAGTACTGTGTTCTGTTCCAGCAATGTTTTGCGCACCTCTTCCCTTGGAACCTGGTCGTACATCACGCCTTTCTCCTGGTGCTCCTCCTCTTCCTCCAAATCGCTGTCCTCGTGAGCGATCCCATTGCCATTTAAACTACCATTGCTGAGCGTCCCTTCAGTAGCTGCGTTGTGTCTGATTGTGCTCTCAGCTGGCGTTAAGAGCGACTTGATGAATTCGCCGCAGATCAGGCTCATCGCAGGCATCGTGTGGGCGGACAAATTGACCAACTGTAATTGTGAAATAAATTTGAGTAGATTAATTGACGATGACCTTGACAAAGTTCACAAAAAAAAAAACAAACAAAACCAAAGTGATCAAGTCAAAAATGAGCGACTATATAACATCATGTATTCAATTCCGAAATTCTTGGTAGGGCAGTTATCGTACACATAAAACAAACTTATTCTACATTAGACTCAATTTTTATACATTTTATTGGGTATGTAAATTGTCCGATTTGTTTTTTTTTTTGTGGGTCGTCCAGTTGAGATTATAGTTCAAGTTCGGTGCTTGAAATATGATTATGAATTCACGTGCCACGGATTTCTTTGAGTAGTTGTCGTTATTTTTATGAGTTTGTCATTGGTGTCAAACTGAAATTGAAGTGTCTTTTAAAAATAATTAACCTTCGCGCATGCGTTCATGTACCGCTGAATATTATTATTGCGCTTAATCGAGACATATTCAAAAATGTATCAAGAGATGTTCGACAGATTTGTCACTTATTCATGCGCTTTTCAGATGAAACATAAATTTAGATAAACAACTTAAACGGAAGAATCCATAGTTAATCAGATGAAACATTAAACAACTTAAATGGCAGAGTCCAAAGTGAATCAGCGAATATAAGCACAATTTACATCCGTAAATTGCAGTTAAGTAAAACTAACTGTAATTAGTAAAAGTGCATAGATGAAAATAATTATGTAATTATATTGTTGTATGTGTAAGCCAATAAGTGGCAAGTGCTCCCATTCAATTGATTGGCAACCCACGCCAAGCGACTGGATCTCAGGGGAAATTTCAACGGTGAGAAGAACTCAACTTTACATAAAGTAGCCACAACAAATGTTCGTTACTATTTATTTATTGAACAGCATAATGAGCTGGAAAACATACGGCGACACAGTCGCAGCTCTACGCATAAACAAAGCTTAATTGAACAACAACCGAGTCAAAGAGCAACTGCCGACTGTCGCGTGTCGAGAGAGGAAATTTGAGAGAACGAATTGGAGAGCGTAATGTACTTCATTCAGAGAGAGGGTGGGGGTGGACTGCAGCAAATGCAGCGGCCGCATTTAATATGTATGCATGTGGGTGTACGGCAGAGAAAGCGCTATGCAGGGAGAGAGAGAGCGAGCGCGTACGCAACAATAACAAACCGAACTTAACGAACAAAGGCTTCGTGTATTAGAATAATGAGAGCGAGTCACGCACGAAGCTGCTACTGCGACAGCGGCGCCAACGGCAGTCGCAGCATTGCGGCCGCATATAAATTGCATTGAACGACAACCGCCGCTCAACATTCTGCCTTTGTATTTTGCACAAACAGTAACCGCAACAGCAGCAGCAGCATAGCAGCAGCGCAGACAGAGCCGAAGAGAGCGTGACTGAGCAGAGCAGGCAGGCAAACGGAAGCGCGTGCCGCAAAAGTTTCCGGAAATAAAATAACAAGCAAAAAAGTTCACGGCACTTGAACCCCAACAACTGACAATAAAACATAAAATTGTTATTTAACAATTGAAGAAAGGAACAGGCACAGAAAAAGAAGTGCAGTTATAGTGAATTTGGAACAAATAAAATACCAAAATGTGGCCCAACTTTGTTGCTGTCATTGCTCTGCTGTGCCTGGCACTGTTTTGTGCCTGGGCCCAAGCTGGACCCGTGCCAATTGTGAATGAGGTGAGTTTCGGGGGCGGAGTGTGAAGAAACACGGAAGTGTGCAAGAAGTTATGAGCTGAGGCAATTTCTTTTTTCTTGTTTTTGTAAAGAATGACACATTTCCTTATTCGGGGGATGAAATTTTGTGAAATTGAAATTTAATTGGACTGCAACAAATTGCAGTTGTTAATTAAAAGATTACTTTCTAATTGACAACAATAATAAGGCTGTGAACACGACTTGACCGGGTGTTAATCAGTACGACTATTTATAGGCCCTAACGGTTTATATATATTAATATATATAAATGTATGGCGATGATCAGAATATTCCACTTGCTTTTATAATTAATTATATTTAAAGTGAGTGTTTCCTTATCATCTGCGAAGAATTCGAGTTGTTTTCACAAATTTCAAGAATAACAAGGCAATTATTTTGTAGCCTTTTGTGATCTTTGATCGCAACTCAACAAAAATATCAACAAACTTTTCCCACAACTATCCAAAGTAGACCTATGACAATCCCCCCGATACAATTTACAAATCTCAGTTGCCATGCTGATATATTTATAGAATACTAGGAGCGCTATTTCCCCGTCGAAATCCCTGTAAAAATCCAATTGAAAGGCATCCAAAAATAAGCAACACAATTGCGTTCTTTGACTTTAAGAGAATCACGTTATTAATATGAATTGAAATTATTCAAATTTTGTCTGAAATAGCGAGCAGAGTATCCATCCACTTGGCAAGCTCAAAAGCATGACAAAATCAAACTGATCAAAATGATGACAAGATTTGAAAAAAGGGTAGTTTAAAAAGGGGAAACTGATTCTCGAAGCAATATAAATATAAATAAAAGTTGTATACAAATTAAGTATCTCTTACAAAATAATTTGACTCTGCTACATGAATAATTATTTTCTGAATTTATATAAATGTTTATAACACTTATTTTTGTAATGGTCAAAATATTTTTATTTTAAATTATATTTATATATATTGTATATATTGTACTTATATTTTTTTATATTTTTTTTTTTTGCCTACAACAGCATCAGCAGCTGATGCCCAAGGTGCCCCAATGGCATTGCTTGCGTTACTTTAAGCACGATGTGCTGATGATGCGTCGCTGTCGCCATTTGCGTGTTCCAACGGCGCCACGCCTTGGGGATGTGCTCATACGGAAGAGGAAGAAATAGAAATGGGGGCAATCGGGCGACGAGGCGACTCAACAACAACAACAACAACCAAATCAAAAACAACAACAACCAAATCAAAAACAACATCAAACACAGCACATGACTGAGCAACAAGACGAATTACAATTGCAAATAGAATTTCAAGAGGATTTATAACAAGACCAAAGTTTAACCAAAAAATAATTATTCAATAATTTACTAAATGCATAATTTAAGTTAATCTTAAGCCTAACCACTTGTACTTCATAGCACGTAAGGTTTCAATAAAATGACAAAAACCAAGAATGCATACATATCAAATACAGTAGACAAGTTATTATTATTTTATACATGATATGGTTTTATAGTAAAGTTACTTTTTTTCTTTATCGAAATTGAAACCTGATTATTTAGAATTTATTGCAGCAATTTGTGGGAGGGGTTTTTTAGTGACTGTTGAAAGTCGGAAAGGAATATGCGGAAATTGTACAAAACCAGGTAACATTTTACAAACGATAACGAAATTGTAAAAAAATTTAAGAAATCCTTCATATATCAGATAATAACATTTTAAAACAGTCGGAAGAAAATTCTATTCAATAATTATTAAATGGTACAAAAGACTATAGAAAATCACTAAATAAGTCTTTAAAATAGTTGACAATTCAAATTAAATTCAAAAATAAAATATTGAAATAATGCGATCTGCATTAAAAATCTATAATTTTCGATCGTTGAATTTAGTTGTACTTCGCGTCAAGGCAAATACTCTTATCTTATATAAAAATCGTTACAGATATCGTATTTATATATATTAAACAAATACTTACCGCATTCACCGAGCTATGCGCACCACGCCCCACAATCAGTGGTCCGCTGGTCTTGGCAATCTCTACTTTCTCGCCCGTTTTCTGTTTGGCCACAAAACTGCCAAATGTTGCATACTGCAGCAGCTGTTCGGAGACTGATGGCTGGGCAAAGGAAATGGGCGCAAGCGCATCATCCATTAAGCCGTGACCGGGCTGGGCCAGATGAACAATCTCCTTGTCGTGGGTGAGCATGTGTAGCGTCGACTGCGCCTGCCAGTCCACATTGATGGAGCTCTGTTTGGGCTGTCGTCGTGGCAGCCACACAAGGCCGTGCATCTTGGGCAAATTGCAGCGCTGATAGATAGGCAGCGGCACATTTGGCTGGAAGACATGCACTGCAAAGGGGAAACAAAGCTGAGAATGGAAGCGTTCAAGGGATACGGATGCAGTTACTCACGTTCATCGTTGTGCGTGACGGCAGCTATCAGATTGGTGAGCGGATCAAAGGCCAACTGTCGCACGGAGAGCTTGAGGCCTGCCTGCAGACGCAGCGTCATCAGATTCCAGATGAGCACACGCGTTTCCGTGCAGACGGCCACTAGATGCGCCTGCGCCCCTGCACCAAATTGCACCTGTGAAATTTGCGCACAGCTCTGCAGCGGTGCTGTCTCCCTTTTCGCTACTTTCGTCGGTTTTGTTTCCTTGCGTTTCCGTTTCTTTGCGGATGCTGTTGCCGTTGTTGTTGCCGGTTTGGTTGTCTCATCCAGGTGGAGTACACTGAACAGCGGCAGCAGCTCCTGTCTGACCAGTTGCTCGTAGTTTTTCCGCCGACTTGTGAGGCGTGCCAGGCGCTGTTTCGCCTTGAAGCGTTGTCGCGGCTGCAACCGATGCAGACGCGCCTCAAGCGTTCTTAGGCGATGCTGCACCGCCATTGGATCAACCGCACAGTTTTGCAGATGCAACCGCAGGCGTCGGTGGCAGGCCTCGTGAACGGTGCACTCAATGCCAAAGCGACGCAAAAGCTGCAGCTTCTGATGCAAGCCCAACTGGGACATTTCCATAATATGCTTGTACACATTCTCCTTGGTGGCATCCTTGGGCGACAGCTCGTTGCTTGATTTGCACTGACTGCTCGGCGAACTGGCAATCAGTTGTCGAGCCTGCTGCACCATATTCTGATCGTTGCTGTGGAGCAGCGTTTGCAGCAGTCCGTACAGCTGCTGGCGTTGCTGCTGCATCTCCGTGCGCGTACCATTCACCGGCACCTGGGCTAGGCGCAACTGTGCCTTGGCCACAACACCATCATAGCCAGGGGATGAACTCAACGCATGCAGCAGCCGTAACGTACGTGCATCGTACAACACTAGGGTGCTGCCATAGCCAGCGGCCACCAGTGATCCGTCCTGCGAGAAGCAAATAGAGCCCAGAGTCTGTCGCTTGTAGCTCACCTGCGCTGAACAGGTCCACATTGTGCCGCGCCTGTAAATGTTCTCCGAATCGCCAACTGTCCACAGTTTAATCACATTATCCTTGCCGGCCGTTGCACATCGCAAATTGTTCACATGAAACTGATTGGAGAAGATGATGGCCTGGAAGCCATGCTCATGAGGCAGCTCGATGTTTGTGTTCAGCGTGTAACTGCAAGGGGAGAATAAAAAAATGGAATTATTAAGAATTATCAATTAACATGTCCCAAAACTCACCTTTGTAATTTCTCCTGATATTGCCAAAATTTGAGACGCAGTTCGACAAAGTTGCGCTCATCATTGAACACCTCGCCCGTGGCCATCCAGTCAATGTTGAAGGCGGCCCTTGTGACGCACGTATTATAAATAATGCGTTCCGCCTCCTGAGAGTTCACGTTGCTCTCCACCACTCGCAGCTGCAGAGATTAACACAATTAGACCAAATACGAATTAGAGGAAGGGCGATTAATTTACATTATAAAGCAAACTCTTCGTATAGGCCGAGTAGAACTGCAAATGTCCGATGCGTCCGTTGAGCACGAGTGTATTTGTTCGTGGATTAAGATTCAATCCGATGGGGAACAAGCTTTTGCCCGTCTTGTCAGGCAATGCATAGGTGAAATGTTGCAGCGCCGATTTCAGCTTCACTTCGTTGGGGCTCACAAACTGCAGGGCATTGTCGTCGGTGCAGGCAAGGACATGCTCATTGCCATCGCTGATCAAGATGTGCCGGATAATGCTCGACATGCGAGGCACAAAATTCCGCTCTTCCGAATTGTTCAGCGACCACTTGACCAGCACAGCTTCATGGCCAGCACTATAGAAACTTACGCCAGTGGGCGTAAATGCAATACTCGTCACACTTGTATTATGCCAGTGATGTTCTGCGCACAGCACTTGCTTCTGATTGTCAAACTGTCGCCAGATGATGATCCGGCCCGTCTCATCGCCAGTGGCGGCCATTTCCTCGCATGGACTCATCCGCACACACGTTATGACTGATGGTGGCGTGTTTTTATATCGCCAAAATTTCCATGTCTCATAGTTAAGAAAGTAAACGTAATAACCCTGTGCTATTGTTATATATTTAAAGGTGCCCTTCCCCACATCCACCAAGGGGGCCCGAACTCTGTAAATGAGAAGAGCAACAGGTTGTCACATTAAATATTAAATGAAAATCAGTTCGAGTTCTTAAAAATAATTATGCAGATAAATAGGCAAAATATATAAAACTATTATAAAATAGTGACCATTACTTGTTAAAATTATATATAAGATATTAAAAACTATTCCAAAGTGGGTTTACATTTCGCAATATAAATAAAAGTTTTCAGTAATAGTTTTGAATATCAATAATTCCGCAGAAAAAAGAGGTAAATTGAAAGGGACTACTCACTTTAGTTTGAGGCCACATTTGATGGGGATGATGTTGCCCGTGCTGGTGTTGACCACAAACCAGAGAAGCTGTTCGCCACTTTTCCGTTTGGCCGTGACAAAGGCGCACGCGGTTTCGCCCTCTTTGTACATGTTGAGCAGATTACACGTGAGGATTTCCAAGCCCTGTTCAACCAGTTTGAAGGTGATGTTCTTCTGTAGCACACCAGTTCGCCAATGCCAACGGAGCAGCTGACCCGTACTCGTGCACCCCAACAGCAATTCCGGCTGTTTGACATCCAGCTCCAAGCTGATTAGTGGGGATGTAGCATCGTTTAGCTCACGTGTCAGTTCTCCTGTGCTGGTAACAAACACCTGCACCTTTAGCCCACATCGCACAAAGATGAATCTATGCAGGGGATGACATGTTTAATTTATGCCAAAAATAATTAATAAAATATGGTTATAACTAACCTTCCTTGGGCTGAGAAAACAGGCGCATGTTTTACAATGTTTCCGCCCGCCAAATGCTGCAGCTTCAGTCCGTCATCATCGTCGAAATTCATGCCTGTCCCTTTGGCACAGCTCTGTGGTGCAGTTTCTTCTGCCTGTACACTTTAAATCCTTTTAATTTAAGCAATAACAACCTATTTTATGCACGTATTTCTCTCGTACAAAATATAAACCGCACGTGTAGCTACTTTTGTGGTGTTGATCAACGCATTGACTGCTAAAAACAGTGTTGCGAATCATCAACTTGCTTGTATTTGTTGCGCAGCCAGCTTCACTTCGATAGCAACAAATGAGCGGCAAAATATCAGGTGCTTGAAAGTAAATCAAAATTGTTATTGTTTTGAAATATACATAAAAAATATTGTATAATACTAAACTGTTTTCCGTTATCACTTAAAAATAGTAATTGCAAGGCCTAGATGCTAAACAATTGGGAACAAAACTTAATAAACAATATAAAAAGAATTTACTCAAGCTTGCTATTTTAGTTTATTTTCTTTTAATTCTGTTTTTGAAAAAAGTGTGAATAACACGTAACTTAATTTTAATCAACGTATCCAACTTATACAATTCAAATATCTCGCACCAGCAGCCAGTGCTGTAAAATGTTGCACAAGGCTCTTGTGCAATCGATAAGCGATATTTTTTGGTATTTAGTCAATATCGCAAAGCAGCTCATTTTTAGAATAAAATATTGTTCAATAAATGGATAAACTAATGGCCAGCAAAAAGTAGGCGGCTGTGATTCAAACGCTGCCACGTGTCCGGATAGATTTCGAGATGGCAATAAAGTACACATGCCAAACAGCTCCAACAACAAGAAAAATAACACCAGCAGCGTCAACAACAACCGACATGTGCAACGTTTCACACAAAAGCAATGTAAACAACTTGCTGGCAAGTTGTTCGTTGTCATTGTTATCAATGCTCTTCCTGGCCATTTTCCTTCTATTATCCTGCCTACTGACACCTGTGCTTGGAACGGAGCCGCTTAAGGTGATCTACGCTGTGAATGCCGGCGGCGATAGGCATACGGATAAAAATGGCATACAGTATGCGGCAGACACTTTGAAAGAGGGTATCGCCTCCGATTATGGCAAGCATTTGCTGATGATCGCCCGGGTGCACGAGGAGGACGATCTGCTCTATCGCACTGAACGCTATCACACCAAAACATTTGGCTATGATTTTCCCGCCGATGGCGATGGAGACTATGCGCTCATCATGAAATTCTGCGAGGTGTATTTCGAGTCACCCAATAGAAAGGTGTTTGATGTACTGCTGAATCGAAGGCATACTGTGGTCAAGCGGTTGGACATCTTCAAGCAAGTGGGACGTGGATCAGGCCTCGATGAGATTGTCTATTTTAAGATCATCAATGGCCGTCTGCATTATGATGCTGACGGTGAGATTGAGACATCGGATGTGCGCAACGGGCTACTGCGTTTGGATTTCATCAAGGGTGCTCTTGATAATCCGAAGATTAATGCATTTGCCCTGCTCAAGGGCGATGTGTCTCAATTGCCGCGTCTGCACGGCACCGAGGCCAGTGAACGTCGTGCGGAATCCCAGGAGGAGGAGAAGCCGCGTCAGTTGCATCAAGAGCGCATTGTGGGCTACAACGATGGACAGACGCAACGAGGCTATGACGAGGATGCGGACGAGGATGAAGATGATTACGATGGGGAGGAGAAAACTCAACTACAAAATCTACAGCAGCAGAAGCATCAATCGCAGAAGCAAGAACAGCAACAGGAGTATCAACAACAACAACAACAGCAACAATCGACTACGCACAACTCGAAGCGTGTTCGAAGCGGTCCACGCCAACCAAATCCATATTCGATGGATGATTCATCGATTCTGACGCCCGTTTTTGTTGCCATCTGCGCATTTATACCGCTGCTGTTTTGCCTGTGCAAACTGTGATCCCCATGGGATCCCCATTTTAGCTATCGTGTTGATTTTTGTGATTTTTATAAAAGACTTAATTGTATAATTATGGTTTAGTTTAGTAGCAACAAACATGTACACGTTTTTTTGCCAACACACAAAAACTACGCACAAATCTCTCTAATTACAATTGTAAAAATATATATATAAACATACATATTATATATATATATGTATATATATATATATTTATATATATATGTATATATTATGTGTTCCTTCTTTATATTCAGACACGCCTCCAAATTGCCAGGCTCGTTTACTTAAGCTTTCAATAACGCATTGAGAATAAGCTCTTCCTCTCCTAAGAAATTCATTAATATATATGATATCTATATATATATATATTTAAGATACGACATATATGAAATGCAGATTTGGTTTTATTTTTAGCAATTGCTTAAAACTAATTCAATGAAAAATAAAACTTGTTTGTTATCGACAAATTGTTTAATGATATTGCATAATATATACCTGATATAAATTTAGTTGATTCAGTGAATTGTATCTTAGTGGGGGAATTTGACTTATTCATTGGTTCGAATTGAGCGTCAAAACTGATTAAACAATCTCAATTATATAATGACTTCTCAATAATTATAAAAATTAGCTTCTGGCACAACGTTTTTTAATGACAATTAAATATTAGTTTGAATAGCTTAACTAAATAATAAATAAAATCAGAATATTCGTTAAAATGTAGTTTCAAAAGCTTTTCTGAATATTTTCCAACCATTTTGCGTCCTTATTTTTTAAAGAGGCTGTTACGAGTGAGATCAATTTATAAACAAATGAAATAATATATATATATATTTATATATAGATAATATAAACGATTAAATTTCAAAATAATTTTTTTTTCTTGTACTTTAACGGCTTTTTATTTCATTACAGATAAGAATCTATAACTAGGTACATGAAAATGTCTAAGTTTATGTATTCAAAAAAGTGCTTTCAGCTAAAGTTGAATAAATTTACTACTAGCTGGAAAGTAAATATAAAAGTGGATCAGCTCGACTCAAGAATTATTAGATTGTCATACATAAATATTGTTCACTTTATTAAAATTATATATTTACTTGAGTGAAAATTACAAAAATGAATTCCTAATCCTAGATCTACATACATGTTTTATCACATTCCTTACTCCAATAAAATATTTATTTTTGAATTTATAAAATCCTTTTCATTCATAATTTATATATTAAATAATTTGAAATGTTACTTTTCTCAGAACGAATGTCGGTTTTTTTTATGCTTGTGTAATGGATATATTTCTGTTATTTTATACTCAGCGAAAGATTAAAGTTAATTTAAGAGATAATTCCATAAGTTGTTGCAACATTCTACAATTAACAAAATTTATTAGCATATGTGCAATAAAGTGTTATTTATTATTGTTGTTACTAGACAAAAGTTGAAAGTTAAAAGCTGAAGCTAGTTATAATGTAATAACGTCTATTTTTAATAGAATTATAAAATGTTTAACATATTTATTATTGGCTTGTTATATATATTGTATAGATATTTAACGATACATTATAGATTCAACTATTGCTCATTAAATAATGTTTATATCATTATCAATGCAAAGATATCCCAAGTACAAATTATGATATTGGGGTTCAAGTTCACTACTGCAGTTGGAAATCGGTGAACAGCCAACCTATAGACGAGTGTTCCATGCACACACACGCGATTACGTGCTCGATTTGGGTACTTGGCAACTCCGGGGTTGGTGGTTTCATTTGTATGCAGCAGCAGGTGGCAAAATGTCAGCGTGACGCAAATAACGCATTGTTTTCAATAATAATACAAATAATCGATGTAGAACTTTATTGGATAGATAAGCGGCGAGTGGGGGGACTTGATAGGATTGACACAAACCAAATGGCTGCTTTGATATATACAGGTTAATAATAATAAAATAATGCAGGCCATACAAAAAAAATGGTGTACAAAATATATAGTTGCTACTAAATGACTAACAATAATATGCATACACACATATAAACAGACACTCACTCACACACACATACACTCATACGCATACACGCACAAACACACACACATAAAGCTCACACGTACAAATTGCACTTAAGAAATGTTTTGAGTCTCTTACAAAACTATTTAAAATGCGATTTAAACAAAACAAAATGCACTATTTAACTATATATACTAAACACAAAAATATTTAAATATCATAAGAAAGTGCATAGTGGGAAATGTGTGCAAAGTCGGAAGGCGCTTACAAATTAATTAACAGAAGGGGGAAGAGAGGCGAAGAAAACCATACTAAACACCATTTACTAGAAGGGGAGCGCCTCCTGTCCGTTAAGCGTCCTTAAAATCGAATCTCGTTGCGCTGCAGCTGCTCATAGGCCGTGGGCGTAAGCTCTTCGTAGCGTCCCTTGGCCGTTTGATAGTAGAGTGCATCGTGCACCACTTTGGGATCGTAGCCCTCCTTTTGCAGATCCACTTTGCGCAGCTTGAATGTGCCCGTCAGATCCACCTTGGTGAGCAGTCGTAGTATCTGGGGACGCGCATAGGCCGGTAGCACTTTGGCAAGATTGGCGGCAAACACATCCAGATCGAGTTCTCGATCCGGATCGTAGATGGCAGCCATGCCGGCACGTCCCTCGGTGTGCGGTATGGTTACTCCGTACACCACGGAATCTTTGTAGCCAGCGACGTTGCTGACCTGTGCCTCAACTTCGCTAGTGGACACATTTTCACCCTTCCAGCGGAATGTGTCGCCGGTGCGGTCCTTAAAGTACAAATAGCCCTTCTCATCGGCAACGAGCAGATCGCCGGAAAGGAACGCCATATCGCCATGCTTGAACACATCCTTGACAATCTTCTTGGCCGATGCCTTGGCATCCACATAGCCCAGAAATTCTCGCGATGGATTGCCCTTGACAATTTTGCCAATGAAGACGCCCGGCTCATTTGGTTCGCACAGCTCACAGAGGCCATCCTTGTTGCGGATGGGCTCTCCGGTGTCCGGATCGGCGCGTATTATCGAAATGGGATACACCTTGGGAAGTATGCGGGACACAAAGCCAATGGCGCCAACTGTATTGTCATGATTCATAATATTCGCATTGCCTTCGGTGGCTCCATAGAATTCACCCACTTTGGCAATGTTGAAACGCTCAACAAACTGCGGCCAAATCTGTGGACGCAATCCGTTGCCATACACCAAACGGACGCGATGTGCCCGATCATGTTCCGAGGGTTTTGTGGCCAGAATATAGCGAGCCATTTCGCCAATGTATTGACCAACCTGTAAAGTGTTTATATATTGTTAACTTGTTTCAAAATGGGGGCAAGAACAACTTACAGTTGCATTAAATTTGGCACAATCCATGAAATAGTTGGAAGCCGAAAACTTCTTGCGTATGGATACCGTGGAGCCAAAGAGCACCGATTGACCCATGCACATAATGCCACCAGCGGTGTGGTAAAGCGGCAACGGTGTATAGAACACATCCTCATCCTTGAACCCCATGGTATAGTGGATGCCGGCGGCAATAAACAAATAGCTAAAAAAAAAATATTTTCATTTTTTGTTGAAATTTTTGATACATCTAATTATAGAAATAATGAATTAATCTTTGGGGAAGTGAATAATTTCTTGGTCTACTTTCAATTAACTATAAATAATTAGAAGAGCAACAAGGTAATTTTTTATATTTGTATTTAAACTTTGATTTGTATGAATTAAACTACTTTATAAATTTGCAACTATTTAAAAATAGTTAAAAGAGCAACAGACGTTATTTTTGTATATTTGTTTGAAATAAGCTAAAGTTACTTTTTTTTATTAAAAATGTCATGTAATATATATTCGATCTATACATACATTAATTAAGCTCAACAAGCTTCCAGCACAAAATCATTTGAAAAAACAGAGCACTTGAACTCAATAGTAATCTTTAAATAGAAACTTAATTTATTCACATTTGTTGCGAGAGATTGTAAAAATGATAATAGAGAGAAAAATATACAGTATTAAAGGGAAAACACATATATATTTTGTTACTAAATGATTGAAAAGAAATTGCCTATATATATATATATATAATTTTCATGAGTTGGAAGCCTATCGAATTTGCATATGAAATCAACAAATTTTGCAAGCGTAATTGCGAATAGGAATGTAATAAATTAAAAATCTATATGTACAAAATAGATAGCAACAGTTTTTGTTTTTTGTTTTCAAAGCTTTAAATTGATAAATGAAATACATAGTAATACATATTTGCAGTGACTCACCGCGAATGGGAGATAACAGCTGCTTTGGGCAGTCCGGTTGTGCCAGATGTGTAGATATAGACCAGCTTGTCATGATGGGCCACCTGAGTCTTGCCGGGCTTCTCAACGCTGGCCGCCGAGAGCAGCGTATTCAAATTGCGGGAGTTTTTCACTGCTTCCGATTGGCTGTTGTTGTTCTCGTTGTTGTACTGGAAGAGCGTGAGTTCTGTTGGCAGATCTTTGCTGACATCGGCGATGGCATCGACGAAATCCTCGCCATAGATGAATGCAGCACAGTGGGCCACCGTTATGCTGTGCAACAGCGACGGGCCGCGCAGATTCGTATTGATCAGCGGCGTAATGATGCCAATTTTCGACAGACCCAACCAGGTGGCCATGTATTCGGCACGGTTTTCCAGCAGCAGACCGATAGCGTCGCCTTTTTTGTAGCCCTGCGCCTGGAAGACGTTAGCAATACGATTCGCATGCTCGTTGATCTGGCGGAATGTCCATTTCTGTGTTTCGCTCATGACGGCCACCTTGTCCGGATGCGCCCGCACATTCTCCTCAAAAACATCGGCAACGGTATGGTTGAGCCGTTCATGTCGCTTCGAATAACGCAGCAGCTTAGCATAGGCAACCAAGGCGCTGCAGTGGAGGTAGAACAGGGAGAGGGATTAGTGATTAGCGATAAGCGTGAAGCATTATAAGTGCATTGTAAATAATTTTACTAGCATTTATATTATATATATAACTTTATTATCAGTCAATCTGCTGCTGGCCTTGCGTGAGGTTTATGATCCGATTGATTGTGAAAACGATGCAAAAATAACTGAAGTGTTACGCTTGGATAAGCGGAGCACACACGGCACAGCCGTGTTTCAGATAAGCCATTTCAAAGGCCATTAAATGTGCCTGGGAAAGTAACTTGAAGTGCTTTCAAACATCAATAAATGCATTATATAAATTGTGTGGAAATAACAGCGAAAGTATTGAACAATTTTAAGAGAGTTGGTTAATATATTGCGAAATGTTGCTTAACTATATAATGTAAGATCATTGGTCGATGTAATTAAAAAACACAACACAACAAGTGGTCTCAAACTACACAAAATCATTTTTAAGTTACTTAATTAATAGTTGTTATAAGTATTCTGTAATTGCACTTTTAAGAACAAGATTTTTTATAAAAGCGCACTTACAATCTTCAACAAGTCAGTTATTACAAATCTATTTAACGATCTATCCATTTTAATAAAACAAAGATTTGCATATCGTAAAATGCAATATGCTAATATAAATCGGACAATTTTTATTTCAAACTTAACTACAAAATACATTGTAAATGTTTATAATGTTATAAACAATGGAAACAACATTACAGCAATATCGACCATTAAACACAGATAAACACGCTCTGCTCAAATAACGACTACAACAAAGCTATTTATCATATATCAAAGGTTATTTTGTTGCAACCAGTTTGTCTGGTTAATCTTGAAATTAAATAATTATTTTAAAAGAAAGCGAATGCTTGTATGTATGTACGTATGTATGTTTGTATTTAGAGCATATCGTATTCTATGGTTGTTTTTTTTTTAGTTTTTTGAAGTGGTTGAGTCCAAAATCGAGTTTTTACTAATCCCAATCTACAGAACTTTTGATACGCATTTAATTTGATTTGCAATTGAGAGTACTTTGCACTTAATGGAAAGTGTAGCATAGCTGATAAGATAGCCAGCTTAAGTATTGTGGGATTATAATTTCAATGGTGACATTCTTAAATTAATTTTTTATAGCTGTGAATTAAGACTAAGCGTTTCTAGCGAAATTTTGTGAAAAATAATGAAGTAAATAAAAATATAAATATTTGTATTTAATGGTTAAATATGTAAATATATCGTAGAGTTTCTAAAATCTTGCACTTTGGACCAAGTTTGCAAAGCCGAGTTTTTGTTCGCAAGGCCGTCAAAAACAACTTGCAGCAAACGGCCAGTCTTAAGAATCATGGCTAACAAAAAATACGATTGGCCTTGTTTCTTGAAACTTAGTCTTATGTGCTTTGCTGATTTTTTTTTCAGTGCTATTAAAATGTTTTTTAGCTGATTCATGCAAAGTCGGAGTATATTTTTGACAGAGTCTTAATGGTAAACCGCTATTAACATATGACATTGATCTTATTACTTAAAAATATAATAATTGAAAGCGATTGTCTGGAGAAACCTTTCTGCGATTGTAAGCGATTGTATAAATATCCCTAAATATATATGTTTACTATATTTCTAAGCGTAAATTTATCTATCTTCTAGCAAAATATTTGCTACACCAAAATATATATAAGTGCATTTTTAATGCGATGAGTGAAAAATGGAGATAACAATTATTTAATCACACCCAAAGTGTCAAACACTCGTCGTTTATTTGGAATATGTGTCAATTTACACAGATCAAAGTACGCTTCTTTCGAAGAATGCTTATAATTGTCCATTTACATTGAGAATTAGTGTTGCTTGAGCTCTGCTCTGCTCCTAGCTAAGCAGAGCGACAGAGGCAGCACCAATAAATAAGTGTAATACTTCCGCAATTTTTTATTGAATACGAATACGAAGACACAAGCAATTATAAAAAAGACCCCCCCCCCCCCCCTTACCGATGTTATTCAAGAACAGTTCGTGCGGCGATCGACAACTAACTGTGCCAACCAGCAGTAGCTACAACTTTGCTTCTTCTTCCGCCTGACACACACACACCAACATATAGATAGAGAGAGGTGCAAGGAGGGATAGACATGAAATTAGTATGCATTGCAGAAGCTCTTCGCATGGTTTTTTGGTTTATGAAAAGTGAATTTGTTTTTCAGAGTTTGTTGTCGTTTTTGTGGTCTTGCCAACCACCCACTGGCATCGTTTGCGGCCTTGAACTTGAATAAGTCAATGACTGGCATTAAAAATAACTACGATAAAAAGGGAGACATATGCTTAACTGATAAATAAACCGGCTCCAAAATGTATGACGTATGTGCTTTATTTACATTGGCAAAAAACTACTAGCTAAAGAAGAGTCTGGCAAAAGAGAAAACTTCAGCTGTAGCTTTTCCCTCAAGTCTAAAGATATCTGTGTTTGCGGACAAGCGACCCAAATAGATGCAAAGAAACGAGTTTTTATAATTATTTTTTTAGTTTTTACTATACTGGGTACAATGAGCAAAGTATATACCTTTTTGCGGTTTACAAGCAAATACTAGGGGGAGTGAGGAGAATAGAGAGAGGGAAAGGGGTTAATTGTTGGGGTCGTCAAATGATTTTATTAAGGAAAATGTAAATTATATTGAAATGCACACCACTTGTGGTATTGTAAACTAATCAACATTGTGGTGCAAACCAAACACACCACACCAAACCAAACACACACAGACGCGCACACACACATACAAGCGAGCGTAACTCACATAAGATCTCGTTTGGCTGTTGCTCCCGCGATGTAGAGCCAGCGCCAAGACCTTGTTAGGAGCAGTGCGACGAGCGCAACGATTACGGCAAAAAACCAACCCATTGTGTTCAGTGTATAGTTGACGCAAGCGACAGTCAATGCGAATACGACCGTCGCGCAAAAGTAACGAAATATGACTAAAAAGCGGTTGCGCCGTTGGCGCTTTCGTTGCTGCAGCGATCGATAGCTAAGCGATAACGATTGCCGATGATGTTGTTGTTGATCAGCTGTTGTCACCGCACTGCGCAACTGTTGACCGATCACCAGTCACGTTGCCAGTCAGTAGAATATTTGGAAATTAATATTATATATTTTGAATTTATAGAAATTTAACTTACATTGGTGCTGTAAAGCGCACAATTGTCAATATTTATAATCACGTTGTTGTTCACATTGTTGTCCAGTATGCTGTTGTGCTGTTTATAATAAAGACATGCAAACATAAATAAATTGTTAATTGGGTTTTAGTCAATAAAGTTTACTAACCGTTAGTTCGCGCCTTTGTTTACCGTTGTTGCAATTGTTGTAACGCAAGCGTTCATAACGCGTCTCGTTGCGTTGTCACAAGAATCCATTGAACATGTAAAACGGTAGAAATTGTCGTCGAAAGCGCACAATTTTGCGAAATAGCATTTTCTACACTTCTGGTGCTGTTTAGGCAATCCCGTGACTCTTGGTAAAATATAAGAAAAATATGGCGAAGAAATTGAATTGCTTTGCCGTGTTTTGTAACTATCTTAGCCGTGGTCGCAAATCCTAACTAAGCTTTTCGGCTGCAGCTGTTGAGCTTTAAATTGAACTGGTTCTTTGTGTGAGCGGCATTTAGCCAATATAGAAGTGGAGTTTATTAACAATACGACACAGTAATTGTAAAAATAAAATAATATAGAAAAAAAGTCATGCATATTATTTATTTTGTTTATATAACTCGCTCTTGGATGATTTAAAACCGCTAAATAATTTGACATGCGCATCACAACTATCGGCTGGTGTCAGCTGTTCGCTGGTTAAACTAGATGGCACCACTGGCAGCGAATAAAAGCGACATTAAAAACATTAGGCATAATCAGATTATTATTAATAATATTAAGTGCTGTCCTCAAATAAAGCAGCCACGCAATGAAAATACTATGCGAGGTGCAAGTGGTGAATCGCACAACGCAGGCAAATCGAACGCCACGCCCCGTAAAATCCACCTTGGCCATTGGCTACAAACAAAGCGCGCGCGACTCCAATGGAAATGCGACCAACAAAAAGGAGCTGGAAATAGTTTTGTTTACGCCACAAGTGAAGAGCGGCACACGGTACAAGGTGTGCGAGAATATTCACTGTGTGCACACTAAGTTCGTATTGGATGGCAAGGTGACCATCGGGTTTAAGCAACCGGCGGAGAACCTGCTCATAAAATGTGATCCCATACAGCTGAAGGGTTTTCTCCAAACCATGAAGCTGGGCATGGAGGGCAAGGATGCCATCAATTTGAGACTGAACATATCCGCAGCGACAGCCATTGCACAGAAAGCGCAGCCCCAGCAGCGCATGACAATCAACAAGCGCAGCCAATATCCCATTAAAGGCTTTCCGCGTACTCTCAAATCTCTGATCATCAACAATATCCAGTTGATGAAGCTCAGCTTTGAGATTTGCACACTGCGCAATCTAACCACACTGGATGTTAGCGGCAATAAGCTAACAAAAGTAAATTGTCCTCGGCTATG
Source organism: Drosophila demipolita (assembly GCA_035042405.1). Classification (NCBI taxonomy): domain Eukaryota; kingdom Metazoa; phylum Arthropoda; class Insecta; order Diptera; family Drosophilidae; genus Drosophila; species Drosophila demipolita. Next base: position 1,025,510 of record JAWNLI010000021.1, read on the forward strand.
ACCGATTTACAATTTTTAATAAAAATAATTCATTTACTCCGCACAGATTCCCAAGGAATTGGGCCGTCTGCCTTTGACCACGCTCCGATTGAGTGGGAATTCGCTGGGCGAACTTAACGATTGGTGCTGGCTGCGAGGCAGTAAACTGAGCGAGTCCCTCTGTGAGCTAGACTTGTCCGCGAATGGATTAACACAGTTCCCAACGCCACTCGTGCGTTTCGAGCGTCTGGTGACGCTTAATCTGAATCACAATAGACTGCATTATCTACCCTTTGGCATACGTCGGCTGCAGAAGCTACGCGCACTGCATGTGTCTAGCAATAAGCTGGAATCACTGCCCTCTGCCATTGAGGATCTCCACATTGAGCTGCTGGATGTGTGGGGCAATTGCTTTAAGGGTTTCAATGTGGAAGCGGGACAAACTCAAGTCCATCGATCTGAAGTTCCAGACAACACAGCCACACCGCTCTGGCTGCAGGCGGCCCGCGTTGTCACCAACCAAAAGTTGCCTTATTCGGCAAGCACATTGCCCGCCATCCTCATTGAACTGATATCGGAGGCACCCAAGTGCCTCTGCGGCAAACTGTGCTTTGCTCTGAATCCAGGCGATGTCCTGAAGCGAGTGACGCAGCCCAAGTTTACGAATATTAAGAATCTAACCTATAGCCGAGAGCATCAGATATACTTGGATGTGATTGCCTGTGGTGCCGATTGTCGTGCCTTTCAGCAGCTGAAGCTTATTTGTAACAAAGTGTTCCCTTGAGATCTGAAGCAATTCCATCGATTTACATTTGATTTGCTGCGCTGCCCATCCTTTTAATTTTTAGTATTTAACTTTAAGTTGATATACATTTATTTTTTTTTTTTAAATCTCATTCCATGTTTTTATTAAGTTTTAGTTCACTAAATATTTTATTTATATATATTTATGCAACGTGTTATTTAAGACACCTGCTAAATAACCAATAAAAACGAATTTAATTAGAAATTGAATATATGAAAGAAAGGCACAAGAATGTTTCAAAATTCGTAAACAATTAACTCTTATTAAATTTAAATTGGTATTTTATAGTCGGATAAAATACGTAATTTAATTTTATATTGTAGAAAAAACTGAAGATTTAAAAGTGCCTTTTGATTAGATGTATAATAATTATCCATAGCATGTATAGAGCTGGCCAAAAAGATATCTTACCTCAACAGAGTGTATATCTTTTTATGGCCAATAAACAACCAAACTGATCTAAATATTTGTATGCAATGATTACTCTTCATTTCGTTGGGCATTTGGCTAATATTTGTATGGTCTCATTTTGATGATAACAAAAAAGTCTTGGTTAAAGTTTTATCTTGTATTTTGGGTGTTTTGGGTGGCTGCAGTGAAAGCAGTTGTGAAAAGGACTCTCAATTTCAGGTCGTCTGCTGCTCGGAACGAATAAAGACATTTACACGCACAACAGACCCACTGCCTCTACCACCTCCCCCCCCCCCCGTGGAACGCTTACTTTGTTTTCATATAACAGTCGCTCGTTGTTTTTATTATTAAAAGCATCGTGCGTATGTGACTTGCATAAATGCTCCGAGGATGAGCATGTCTTTTTATCAGCCTTAAACTGATACCTAAACACAGCAGTACACACACACACACACACATACACATAGAGACAGGGGAATGTGCTTGGTGGTATCATTTTCTTGGCATTTTCTTTTGAAGCTTTATCAAATCAAAACTCTCGAAACGCTGCCACTTTTTTAAATAAGCATAAACACTGGGACAGAATTCAGTCTCACAACGCAATGCAAAAAAAAAGAGAAAGGAGAAAAAAAAACTTAATGTTCAGCTGGGGAATAGGATGGCAAAGAAAGTAGGCAGCAATTGGAAAGAGGATGAGCCATGACTTGTGGCAAACGGAGGCCAGCACAGGCCTAACTATAAAAATGTTTATCGGCATGCGAGCGAATGGAAAACTGGGCAGTTGAGCCAAGAGGCAGACAGAGAAAGAGAGAACGGGAATGGTGGGGGGTTTGGATTCTGACCCACTCGTTGCTGCTTAAGCATCACAAATCCAATTTTGAGCAGCATTTAAGTGTTCTGGCAGCGTCTGTGCTACTTCCTGTCGCAACACCCTCAACCCCTACAAAAAAAAAAAAATAAAGTTGGTTTCCGCTTTTGTTTGCTATGCAGATACACATACATACATACATTGAGGCTTGTGTGTGTGTGTGTGTTTGCTTAAGCATTCCCGGTAGAACTTTTTTTAATGTGTCCCCATCAAAATCTACTTAATTTTGCTTACACATAGAAAAAGCAAACTGTCTTTGGATAAAATATACATATATCTAAACAGGATAATAAAAAAATAATAGGCTGAAAGGCAAATGCATTTCATTATTAGGCGCAAAATGTGTAAAGTGTTAAAAATTCTCTAAGGGTTTGGAAGACGACGCTATCGAAAACATGAGTCCAATATCGATTTGTGTAGATTTATATATTCCATTTATAAATATTGAATATGCCTGCTGATACAATTACGCATTCCCAAAATATGCTGATTAAATTAAATTAATTAATTTAAATATTTAAAAAAAAATAAAACAAGTCTTATTTTAAAAATTGCAAAGTCAGAAAGATTTACCGCATTAATGAAACTAAAACTTAAATAATATATTAATGCATAAAATGTGTGTTTTTTTTTTATCCAATATTAAAAGCGTAAATTTTCGTCTAGCGACAAACCCATAAAGTTGCTTTTTTTCTAGCGGAAAATGTCCTATCCGTGACTTTGCAATTTTTTTTATACTTGCTTGAGTCTGTGTGTGTGTGTGTCTCTGTGTTTTGTGTGTGCTTCACAAATATTTGCCTTGAATTAAAGTTTACTTTGCTCACATGCAGCTCGTTTTCAGTGTGCGCCTAAAAGTCGACAGCGATTTTTTTTTAGCGCGACTTGTTAAGCGTTGCTCAACAAGTTTATTTATGGCAAGTTTAACACATTTAAATATTAAATAAATATGTAAATGTCAAATAACAAATATTACACAAAAAATATATATTTATATAAAAAGAATTTTCTAAAATCTAGGTAAATTTTTAGTTTGGTTAATTTAATGAGAGGCTTTTCAATTAAAAATAATTTTAAATTTATAAAATCTCAACTGTAAATATAAATATATTTATTATATATTATTATATATTATTTATATATTTATATGTTGCTTTAACAGTCTTAAAGTTGACAACATTTAATACATTTTGATAAAGTATAGTAATATTTTTTTTATACATATTTATTAACCATTCAAAAATTCGACAGCTGAATTCCAGCTTTACAAAAAAACGTATACAAAATCAAAGTTTCGAAAACCAATGACGGTGTATTTACTTTTATTATATGTAACAGCAATACAAATCATTTTATGGACTCTGAGTACCCCCACTGCCTTCCCCCACTCCCTTAAATCCCCAAAAAAATTAAACCAAAAACTGACTGGGCAGATTGACTTAAATAAAATAAGCCAACCCTCTATCAACTGCTCCTCTACCCCCCTCGCGAAACGTAAAACAAAAAGATGCCAAGTCAGCCAAGACTGGGAAAGGGGGCTGCCGGCGAGAGAATTGTACTGTTCAATTTTCTCTCCCATAAAGCGCGCTTCAAAGGCAGTAAAAACTCCATTAACTGTCATCAAAAATGCATTTCGCATGCAGCAAATGGCCAAGAGAGCAAGGCCAGGGCAGAGTGGGGGAAACCATCAAATAGAATGGAATGAAATGGCGCAAATCAAAACACATCGAATAAATCAAAGAGCGAGAGAAAAAAAGCCGTCGAAATACACACATTTTTATGGCTAATGAACGCAGCAGCCAGGATGAAGAAGAATCGCTAGAGATTGGCTCGTGTGTCCAGGCCACACAAAATTTTATGCATGCCCCGAGCACAAATTAACTTTCCAATTGATGTGGACGGAATGAGGGGGGGGGGGTGGGGGGCATTCGGATTTGGGGGTGGCATTGGCATTGTCACTCCTCTCCGCACATTACACGCCAGTCGCAGTCGCAGTGGCATTAAATTTATCCCCAATTTGCGTGCAGCTTGGCAACATTTTATGCTCGGCTGGGTGGCGTCTGGCGCTCCACTTGGCTTATCAAATTTTATTAGTCGGCCAGCAAATTGTTGCAAGACGACAAATAACTTCAGTGGGGGCGAACGCTCTTGCCACAAGTTATGAGACATCTCCCCCTTTTTACCAAAAAAAAAAAAAATGAATGCAGTCGACTCCGCTAAGCTTAGACAAGGTACGCGTATGATTTGTCGCCGCTATCAATTTCAAAGCATTTTGGCCAAGAAAACCAACCCTCTTTTCTCGTGCCGGGCCAAGACACAAAGCGTCCCAAAGCTAGAAAAACGACCGGAAAAGTGCAAACACACGCGAAACTGTCGTCGACTTTCAGCTTTCAGGCCTATAGTTACTCAACCACCCTCCGCTCTCCACTCTCCACTCTCCGCCCTCTTCCCTCAACCCAATCCCCTTTGGGGGCTTGGCCGCGTGCGCGAATCCAATAAAAACGTTTTGATAGGCTTATGACCGGGTTTCCTACGTTTTTCATGTTGCCACACCAGTTAGAATCACCAGGAGACTCTGTTTTGATATTATTTCAAATTCACTCGCTAACAGTTCAAGCAAATTGTGATAAGAATTTGTGTCTGGGCAGGAAAGAAATCGATAAAACTCAACTTAAATTCACTAAACAAATATTTGGCTTTAATGTACTTAAGGATTTGCTTAAATGGCAAAGCGCAATGCTAAAATTGATACAAGTTAATCAGAGAAAATAAAACTAATGCAAATTGGAGTATTTGAATTGAATCAGTGTGATTGATGTTAATAAAAAATCTTGCAATCAAATCAAATACAAATACAATTTTCATCTATTGATATCCAAATTTGTAATTGTAAACATGAAAAGAATTGCAGAAAAGCTATGGCGAAATCAGCACATCAATAAAATACTTTAACGATTTCATTTTTATGCAGATATACGATATGTGCAGTTGTATTTTTTTTTTTTTTTATTAATATTAAGAAGATAAAAATAAAAAATGATATGGATTTAAATTGATTAATGATTATTTTAATTAAGAAACACCACTGTTCAAATCACAGAACAAGAAAATATACTGCCAATTTTAAAGAACAAGTCAAATATACAATATTTTAAACTAAAATCATTTTGAAAACTATAATTATAAATTTTTTGAAATGTCAAACGTTGTAAATGTATTTTTTTTTTTTTTATATGTTTCATAAAAATAATATATATATTTTAGATATATTAGTTTCGTCAAATATTTTGCGTTGGGCAACGATGAACCACCCCTAAAAGAAAATATTATTATTTCAAAATACATACTCCATTTGATAAACAATAATTTTAAAAGCTTGATTGGGTCATTCTCATTTGTTCGAAAAGCATGCCCCAGAAAATAGGAAATGAGTGCAAACAGAAATTTATTGAAGCGCACTTATAAATGCCAATTTTGGTGCTTCAGTATTACGTCTTTCACTTCAAAAAATCTATCTTCAATCTGCCCTGCGGCCAAAAGGCGTATTCAATCGCAAAGATTTTGACCGAAGAAGCCAAGAAGCAGCAAATCAAACAGAAATACGTAAGAGAAAATGTGAATAAATTGACAGAAATCAATTTTCAATTTAAAATTTAGATGCCACGCCCCCTTACCCCAAACTCTGAACCACAGCAGATTCGCTGAAGCTTAAGATAAAAAGTGCGCTGATGCGCAAAATGTAAATAGTAGAAGCGAAAGTTTACCCAAAAACTCAATGAAAATCCTACAGGTTGTGCGTTACTCCGGGTCAGATTGGCTGAGCAGCCAGCAGGCAGGTCTGTGGGGCACAAAACTGGCAAAAAAATGCCTTGCTTTGCGGTCAGTGGAAAGGCGAATTTTGTTTTTCTTGCTGGCTGTGATGATGTATATTGAATTGTTGTCTCTTTTTCCGGGTTCTTTGATTTTTATCGCCCTGCCGAGTTTTTTACGAGTTCTGTGCCACTCGTCTTCCCACCCTCTACTACAGAAAAAAAACACTGCTGATTGTTTGCTTAGCCGTCGAGCATTTCATTAGCATTAGCCAAAAGTTGATATATCTTTGAGATACATGCCACCATCCCGCAATTTGTTTGGTTTGAAATCAAAATAATATGATGTGAAATGTTTTCATTATAAATGTATTTACATTCATTTTGTTTTGTATTTATTTTGCGATTATGTTTTATGTGTTAAGACTGTTGGTATTTTCCTAAGATTAATGTGCGATAGACTTGTATTCAATGCCGAAGTTATTTCGGTAATCATTTAAAATCGATGATTTAGAGCCTTTCAATAAGTTGTTCCAAATATAAATAGTACTTAGAATAATTACGTATTTGAAATTATCTAAATTATGATAAATGTGCGCTTGAAATGTTCGCAAAGTGTTTTTACGCATCTTAGTCCTACATGATTTACTTTGACGCATCGAGAGACGAGTTTAATAATTATTTTATGCCTGCTTAAATTTAATAACACTTCATTAAATTCAATGCAGCCCACCACCTGTGATACCTCGAGCTTGTGGCATGTGTAGCAACTGAAGACTGCCCTTCTTGGCTGCTGGAATTTTAACGTTATTGCAAAGTTCTGCCGAAAATTAATTCATTAGCATTTTATTACTTAGACGTAGCAGTCACTGTCGGAGAAAACACTCTCTACACCCGTCACCCCCCACTTCACTATACTTTTGCAAATATCTTTGTCTTTGTTTTCCTTTGGCATCGCTTTGATGTGTAATTAAATCAATAATCACATTCAAGCAAACGCCCAACTCCCCCCAAGTTTATTATCATCAGCAGGTGAGGCCAGTTGAAGGCTGCGCAGGGGCACACAGCAGGAATCAATTGGGTCTGAGAATGCATGACTCTAGTGCAGAAAATTTAGTTAAATTTAGTTCCAGGTGAAAAAATTAGGTATCTTCATAACAGCGTTTTCCAGTTGTAGGTTGCCATGAAAATAAATTCTGTGTTCGAGATAATATATTTCATGTAACATTTATATTCACGTGTGCCGTGATATCCGTTTCGCAAATCCGTATACCGCAGCACCTGGAGTATATCCTGTGTGCCGCATATCCTGTAAGTAGCTGTTGATTCTGCCTTTCTATTGCCCCTTGGTTTTATCGGCTGCTTATCATTGCCAACATGCAACATAAAACAATAAATATTTAATAGCCTCTTTGCTGAGCGCATAAATCTCTTGAAATTGATACTCGTACGCGCGGGTTTGTGTGTGTGTGTGTAGTTACTTTATAAAGAGGGTTCGGGTAACAAGAATCATGCAGCACGTTGATACATTGACACAATGTGAACATTTTTATCGAACTGCGTAAGAGGATACAAAAATCCTGCTTGTACATTTAATGTGTAAATAACGTATTCGTAAGGAAAGAAGCCAGTAAAATATATTTTTAAACTAAAAGAAAATAAATATAAAATTTTGGGTACTCAAACCAAAACAAAAAACCACTGTTACATTAAATGCAAATGCATAAAATGGAGGAAAAGAAGAGAAAAGAAAAAATACCCGTTGTAACGTTTGATGCCCAATTAACGTATTTGCCACTTCAAGTTCAGCCGAGCACAAAATTTGTATACCTTTAAGAGGCGCGAGGGAGCCAGACGAACAGCAAGCCAAAGGCGAAACGTGCCATAAAGCACAAGAGCTTGTAGAACTATGCTCTCCCTTTCACTCCCTCAGCAGAAAGTGCTCAACAACAAGAAACATTTGTCGTTCTACTGCGGTGGCTCAAGCAAGAGAGATTGAGAGCGGGTGGCATCAGCTTAGAGAAGCTGCACTTCATTAAAAATAGGGAGAGTTAGAAAGAGAGAGAGAGAGAGAGTGCGTGAGTTAAGCGAAGCGGTTACTTTGTCGTTAGGCGACTTATGACTCCTGCAATTACAAACCGAAGCACAAACTCACAAGCAAAAATATACATCTCAAAACGAGTGATGTAATGCGCATAACGGGATTCCCGCTGGCTGCTTGCCGCTCTCCTCTGCATTTGACTGTCGCTCATTGTTGCTTGTTGACATAACGAATGCCTTAACATTAAGTTGTTTTTTTCTTTGCCAGTTGTGCCCCGTCGTCCTCTTCCGCTCCACTTACACGCATAACTCGCATTGCGATGCTGTCGAGCGGTTTGTCGAGTTAATGACTCTGGCAGCTGTAGTCGTCACTCCGCCATCCCGTCACCCTTCCCTACTTGGCCTTCCCCTGTCAACGTTCCCGAGGCGTGCAAAAATCATTTTTCTCGCACATTTTTTACAGCCCCGCTTCAGAAACATTTTTATTTATATTTTTCATTTTTCACATTTATCGTAGCGCCTGTAAATATTGCCTATAATTGTGTGTATGTAGGGAAAATGTATTATTTGTGTGTTGTGATCGTTTTGTGGGCTTGAGGTGCGTCGCTTGGTGGGAAGGAGGCAAATTCAATTTTTTTTGTGACTCAGCTTCTGCAGTTGACAGTTAATTATTTGTATAAATAGGCGCAGATGTTGCCTTGTTAAAGGGTTCAGAGATTATCTGACAGCTGCGGCTTATCAGCTATTTTGCAGTTTTAATGTAACGTTTTCAATGTTATACAATTTATGACCTGAAATGATAATTTTCTATATTTCTATGCAGCACTACAAAAAAAAATATAACAAAATAAAAGTTAGTAAATATGCAGAAGACCTCATTCAAAGTACTTCACCTACCTTCAATCACTCAAAACATCTGTTTTTAATTAATATCATAATAATAAAAAAAAAAAATTAACAAACAAATAATATTTTATAATAAAGAATTTATAAAAAAAACTGAATCTTTGCAAATTAACGTTCTTCGCTCAATTTCAGAACCCCATCAGCTAAAATTTACAAATATCTGTGAAAACTTTGGCAACTTAAGCAAATCTGTTAAACTCTTGTTTAACCAGGTCGACCAGCCGTTTGGGCTATTTGATAAACTGGACAAGTTTTGAGTCCCTTTCTTAAACTTTCATTGACAAATAAAATGCCAAAGACTTTTCCAAGTCAAATATCGGTGATATAATCTTCCACTGTCCCTCTCAACTCAACTTGCAGTTTGCCAATAAAAACAAAGACTTTGTAACTAAGTCAATTTCTCTGAAGTATTTCCAGTTGCACTTGTTTGTCGGGGTTGACATTTCACTATTTGCCATGAACTCTATTTGCCAACAATTGTTTGTGGTTTGCGGCAAACTGCTGCCGTCAATCCCATGAGCCAAATTATGAATGCAAAATGTCATGATATCAAGTGGATTTCACTGCGATTTGATTTGTTGGTCCATGTTTGAAAATTCTAATGTCCAACCACACTGTAAATATCGCGAAAGGGACACCAAATTCAAATGTGCTCAAATAAAGCAAATTTAGCTCTAAAATTGCGTTTAAAATTATTCCCACAAATTTCGCTTTAACAACATTTGGGTTCAGCAACATGTTGCCATATCAATAAATATGTTTTTTCACCACAACGTTGAAATTGAAAATGATATTAAAAGAATATCAATTAAATAGGCGAGCCAAAGCCAAGTGTTCGAAAAGATGTGAAACATTTTGTTTTTGAAACAAGATATGTGCTTGCTGCTATTGGTTAGCAAAGCGAAAATGTTTAAGAATTTATAATGGATATTTAAATATATTTATATATATGCACATGAATGGAAGCAGAATCCGAGTGGAAGCATAACAACAAAAACAACAAAAACAACAAAAACAACAACAACAACCAGCAATAAGCATAAATTTATGTGCTGCTTGAGTTAATTAACTGCACATTGTCTTGTTTGATATTTGCATTTTAATGCTGTGTTTCTGTGAGAGACTCGGTTACTTTGTGGGCAGCTGAGTAGCTGAGTGCTGCATAAATTCAAAATCAGTTACATTTCATAATTGAGTGTGTATGTGTGTTTGCTCACTTTGATAAGCTGGAATTCAGCAATGTTTTGTGACTTTCATTTAATTTTCTCAATCTCAGCTTGAACGAATAATAATATTAATTCGAGTGCTGCAAATAGACAAATTTAAATTTAGTGTGGTTTACTAAAAGCTCTCAAATCGCAATATCTAATTATTTGCTACTAACCTATTAGCAATTTGAGATATATTAAAAAACTTTAATCACATTAGCTTTATGACTAGTCTTAGTTGTACTTTGACTTTATAAAGTTAATCAATATTTTTTTTGTATACTCAGGCTTCAATTAGACTGATGTGTGTTACTGATTATTGAACGAAAAGTAACTACATGTATATAAAATTGAATTACTATGATTCATCATTAATCACCCACTCTAAATCGTGACTTTTTAAGTATTATTTTAGATGTTCGTCTTTTTAAAAAACAAGTACACATTTCTTATAATTCCATTATCAGGAAAGTTTTTTTTTTTTTATACTGTGCTCTGTTGGTATAAAGTTTATAATTTTTTTATGAACATTGAATATTTATAACTAAAAGAGCACATTTAAAAAAATTATTAAGTAAGACTTTAACAAATTCAAAAATATTCAATTTTTAAAATGGAACAAATACCTAAAAATTATAAATAATTTGTCTACACCTAGTTAAGTTTAAATTCAAGATTAAGCATTGCTTAATAATATTTATTTAAAATGTATATTGACACTGTACTACATTCATAGATTAACAAAAATTTACTAAAAAATATTGAATTTGTTGTTGTTTTTGCAATTAATTGAGCGCACGCGAATTGTGTTAAATGTTGACTTTGAGTTCATAGTAAACCAGCAAAGAAGCAAGAAAATAATACAATGCCTGACTAACAGACCTAAAAATGAAGAGTCCAAAAATACATCGTTTGATTATTAGGTTTTGAAAACCAGTCTTGAGATCACTGTGCACAGTGCAAACGTCATAGCTATGACGTTGAGCACAATATGCCAATAGATGATTTTAGATGTATGAACAAAAAAATAAGACACCGATCATTAAGTCGCTACGATCGATTTGAGTTTCAAGTTAACTTTTTATATTAGATATGATTTTTTTTTTATTTGGGACTGGTTGTATTTTATTGTGATTTTGATAGGAAACGAGTAATTAATTGCTATACCAGTGCCCATGCAAAGTTCATTCGAGACCGTATACAAAAACTACGAATCAGTCAGCTATTGTCGTCTGAGCGTATCGCACTAGCAACCAGTTCGTAGTAAAACCAACAAAAAAAAATATTTATTGTTATTGATAAAAAAAAAGGTAAACGGGAGGGTGCAAACAGAGGTAGCTAGTTAAATTTGTTTATTTATTAAGGCTAAACGCTCATCAATTGGCCTGGTTACATTTGACAAGTAGCTGTGTAAATTTAGGCCTCTGTTTGAATGACGCAGTTGCGATTTGGCTTCCATTGATTGAAGAGTTCAGAGTGCAGCACCCCAAATACTGTGTGTAGATAAACCGGCTGAAAGATCTCGTGCGTAAACCAAATCAAAGTCAAGACTATATATAGTATTTCTATAATCAGCTCAAGAGCATAAACTATTGCCGGACTCAAATTGCTTATCAGTCAGTGACGAAGGCACTGGCGGAGGGTTATCATTGCTCTTGACCAATATTGATAGTTTTGTTATTGTTGTGCGTTTCGATGATTCAATTGCATCGAGCTGCTTCACACACAGACAAAACCGCAAACAAGTCATAATCAGCATACTCGCAAATGTTCCACAGTTTTAAATAACGTGACAAAGTTTCATTCTCGCAGCCTAATCAACGCATCGTCAGTCAGCATTTGTCCGTCGCTGCGATCACAATTAATATAGAAATCAGACAGTCCCACTACTATATACTTTATACTAGTACTAAAAATGTCATTAAATTTGTGCTGGAGGCAGCTGCTGCTTTTTACTCTGTGCCTTTGTCTTGTTGCACCGGAGAGCAATGCGGATTTATCATTTTTGCTTGGAAATATTACACTTTTTAATGTGAACATCAAGTCTCCCAAGTTGCTGGGTCGCTCCATATCTGTGGAGAGCAATTTGCGCATTGACACTGAGGTCGATCCTAATATTCAGGAGGATTCACACTTAAGCACAGTAAGTAATTAAAATGTTTTATTTATTATCAGTTTAAATATTATTATTTGCTTATACTTACGTATATGTTAACTGTGTTATATGACTCAGTATGTCAAAGATTAAAGTTGCATTTTTTTATGTGAATTAATAATGCGGAATCTGAAAAATTAAATGTCATGTAATTGCGTGATAAATAAAAAGCAATTGTTGTTGAATAGTTCGTGTTTACAATAGAACTTTAATTCAATAAATTTTATTTTGTTTTTAAATGAACGTAATAATATATATAACCAGAACAAATCAAATTTATTGTACTAAATTTATTATTGGCTAATATATGTTGAATCAATACAAAAGAGTTTTCCATATTTGGTACATTTAATATATTTAATTTATTTAATCTGTTTTTTGGAAAAAATTACTATTGTTTAATCAAGAAAAAATTTAAAATATTTATTTAATTTCATTTCCACCCACAGTATAATCTAATTCATAAATACGGTTATCCAGCGGAGAACCATACGGTGACAACAGATGACGGTTATATACTCACCCTTCACAGGATTGCACGTCCTGGAGCAACTCCTGTTCTACTAGTGCACGGTCTATTGGATAGCTCAGCCACGTGGGTAATGATGGGTCCCAACAAGGGTCTAGGTATGAACTACAACTACTACTTTAAAAAGCATATAAAGATAATTTTGAGTTCTCACTTTGAAAAGGATACTTGCTGTATGAGCAGGGGTACGATGTGTGGATGGCCAATGTGCGTGGAAATACGTATTCCAGGAGGCATATTAAGTATACGCACAATCAGGCAAAGTTCTGGGATTTTACGTTTCATGAAATGGGCGTGTACGATATACCAAAAACAATCGACTTTATACTCGATAAGACGGGCTTCCCACAACTGCACTATGTTGGGCACTCACAGGGCACCGTTGTCTTCTGGATAATGGGCAGTGAGCGACCCGAGTATATGGATAAGATCATAATCATGCAGGCTCTGGCCCCGGTTGCCTATTTAAGGCACTGCAAGAGTCCTGTCGTCAATTTCCTGGCTGAATTTCAACTGCCTGTCAGTGTAAGTACTTCTATTAAAAATACTTGTAAGGGTGACCTAATTGGCTTTTGACCCACTTTCAGATTGTGCTGAGGCTGATTGGCGTTCATGAATTTTTGCCCAAAAACGAATTCATCGTGATGTTCAATCAGTTGATTTGCGACGAAACAACTATTACTAAGGAGATCTGCTCGAATGTAATTTTCCTGACGACAGGCTTCGACAAGTCACAGCTGAATGAGACAATGCTTCCCGTTGTGGTGGGACATGCACCAGCTGGTGCTTCCACCAAACAGATGCAACACTTTGCCCAGGTGCGCAGATCGGGCGAGTTTCGTCAGTTTGACTATGGCTGGCTGAGGAATCACTGGCGCTACAATAGTATCAGCCCGCCCGAGTACAAGCTGGAGAATGTTAAGGCCAAGGTATCCCTGTATTATAGTCTAAACGATTGGCTAGCACAGCCGGAAGATGTTGACACTTTGCGTCGTAGACTGCCCAATGTGGTATCGAATTATCTGGTCGACTATGAGAAGTTCAATCATCTGGACTTCATTTGGGGTGTGGATTCTCGGGAGCTACTCTGGGATCGCATGATTGAGAATATGCGCTTGCATGATACTGATAATACTATTGATACTTCTATCTGATATAAGATTTTGACATAGGTTTAAGTTCTTTACTTACAGTATGAGCTCGGTGTAATCGATTGCCCCATAAACTATTTATTGCTTACAAAATCTTAGAATGTTCTTAAGTTCATGTGATAATAATTGATATATACACCGCAAAGTGCTTTATAATTTTGTTATGACATTTGTAATTTTTAATATTCATACTAAACTTAAATTTTAAAACACTAATCTAGTTTTTAATAATTATAATAATGCTGAGACAAAGTTTAATCGAAGCAAAAAATCACAAGCTGCGTGTTCATTTACCAATTGTCATCGGTAGTAATCGAAAATCGAGAATGGAATTTATAATGCTTTATAAATTAAGTTTGTTAAATACATTTATTTATTAAGGCTACTTGCTCGTCAAGTTGTGCCAATATTTGAAAGTTGCTATGAAAATTGAAGGTGCAATCTAATTCAATGTCAAGTCAACTATCAATACAAGAGGTACACTAATTGAGGAAAATTTTCAGAGTATCTTTAATTTAAGATCCGAAAAGGGTGATAGTTTGTGTTTCAAGTTTAAAGAGAAGAGTTAAAAAATAATGCTCCTAGAAAATAAATTTGACATATTCATTTTGGAAGTTTAAAGAGAAAAGTTAAAAAATTTCTAATGCTCCTAGAGAATTAATATGTCTTATTAATTTTGGAAGGCCACACAATATAATTAACAATACATTTCTACTTAAGAATATGACGAAATATAAGTATTGAATTAATATAAGTGAGGTTTAGTAACATAGGATCAGAATGGAAATTCGAGCAACTAAAAAGAAAATTATACGACATATTAACATTTTTTTTAACTTATGATAAATATGTTGACGATGTAGGCCTTACATTAGCGAAGTCAGAAATCCGTTTACGAAATGAAAATTTCTGCTACTGTATTAAGTATTATAAAATTTGCTTTAATTATTAATTAAAGTGAACTGAGTGAATTAAGTCATCAACAAAACCGCGCCATAATCAGCATACCCGCAAATGTTCCACAGTTCCAAATATAGTGACAAAGTTTCATTCTCGCAGCCCAATCCACGCATCGTCAGTCAGCATTTGTCCGTCTTTGCGATCACAATTAATATTGAAATCAGTCACACTACTATATAGTCTATACTAGTACTAAAAATGGCACTGGATCCCAATATTCAGAGGGATGCGCAGTTAAGCACAGTGAGGAATTAAAAAGGTTTTATTTATTATCAGATTACTTATTATTATTTGCTTATACTTACGTATATGTTAAATGTCTAATATGTGTGTATATGCCAAAGATTAAAGCTGCATTTTTTTATGTGAATTTATAGTGCGGAATCTGAAAAATTAATTGTCATATAATTATGTGATAAATAATGAGCAATTGTTGTTGAATAGTTCGTGTTTACAATAGAACTTTAATTCAATAAATTTTATTTTGTGTTTAAATGAACGTAATAGTGTATATAACCAGATCAAATAAAATTTATTGTACTAAATTTATTATTGGCTAATAAATGTTGAATCAATACAAAAGAGTTTTCCATATTTGGTACATTTAATATATTTCATTTGTTTAATCTGTTTTTTGGAAAAAATTACTATTGTTTAATCAAGAAAAAATTTAAAATATTTATTTAATTTAATTTCCACCCATAGTATAATCTAATTCATAAATACGGTTATCCAGCGGAGAACCATACGGTGACAACAGATGACGGTTATATACTCACCCTTCACAGGATTGCACGTCCTGGAGCAATTCCTGTTTTACTAGTGCACGGTCTATTGAATAGCTCAGCCACGTGGGTAATGATGGGTCCCAAAAAGGGTCTAGGTATGTACTACAACGACTACTTTAAAAAACATATAAAGATAATTTTGTGGTATCGAATTATCTGGTCGACTATGAGAATTTCGTACTAGAGGCAGCTGCTGGCTTTTACTCTAGGTCCACTGGAGAGCAATGCGAAATTATCATTTTTATTTGGAAACATTAAACATTAATCTGATCTGATCTGTGCAGAACAATTTGCGTGTTGACGCGCACGTCAATCCGAACATCAAGAAGAACTCATAAAATAATATAATAATAAAAGTATAATAATAATAAAATTTAATGCCGAGATAAATAATCGAAGCAAAAAATCACAAGCTGCGTGTTCATTTACCAATTGTCATCGGCAGTAATCGAAAATCGAGAATGGAATTTTTAATGCTTTAATGAAGTTTGTTAAATACATTTATTTATTAAAGTTGCTGTGAAAATTGAAGGTGCAATCTAATTCAATGTCAAGTCAACAATCAATACAAGCGGCACACTAATTAAGGAACATTTTCAGTGTATCTGGAATTTAAGATCCGAAAAGGGTCATGGTAAGTTAGTATTTCAAGTTTAAAGAGAAAAGTTAAAAAATATGCCCATTAAAAATTAATTTGACTTATTAGTTTTGGAAGTTTAAAGAGAAAAGTTTAAAAATTTCTATTACTCCTAGAAAATTCATTTGACTTATTAATTTTGGAAGGCCACACAATATAATAATAATAATAATACTCAAGAATATGACGAAAATGTATTAAATAAATATAAGTGATGATTCGTAATATAGGAACAGAATGGAAATTCGAGCAACTAAAAAGAAAATTATACGACATATTAACCTTTTTTTTTCAAACTCATGATAAATATGTTGAAGATGTAGGCTTCACATTAGGGAAGCTAGAAATCCGTTTACGAAATGAAAAATACTGATACTGTATTAAGCATTATAAAATTTGCTTTAATTATTAATTAAAGTGAACTGAGTCATCAGCAAAAACGCGCTATAATCAGCATATTCGCAAATGTTTCACAGTTCCAAATAATGTGACAAAGTTTCATTCTCGCAGCCCAATCAACGCATCGTCAGTCAGCATTTGTCCGTCTTTGCGATCACAATTAATATAGAAATCAGACAGTCCCACTACTATATACTTTATACTTGTACTAAAAATGTCATTGGATTTGTGCTGGAGACTGCTGCTGCTTTTTGCTCTGTGCCTTTGTCTTGTTCTACCGGAGAGCAATGCGAACATTACGCTTTTTAATGTGAACTTGAAATTTCCCAGGTTGCTGGGTCGCTCCATATCTGTGCAGAGCAATTTGCGAATTGTCACTGAGTTCGATTCTAATATTCAGGAGGATTCACAGTTAAGCACAGTAAGTAATTAAAAATGTTTTATTTATTATCAGTTTAAATATTATTATTTGCTTATACTTACGTATATGTTAAATGTCTAATATGTGTGTATATGCCAAAGATTAAAGCTGCATTTTTTTATGTGAATTTATAGTGCGGTATCTGAAAAATTAATTGTCATATAATTATGTGATAAATAATGAGCAATTGTTGTTGAATAGTTCGTGTTTACAATAGAACTTTAATTCAATAAATTTTATTTTGTGTTTAAATGAACGTAATAGTGTATATAACCAGAACAAATAAAATTTATTGTACTAAATTTATTATTGGCTAATAAATGTTGAATCAATACAAAAGAGTTTTCCATATTTGGTACATTTAATATATTTCATTTATTTAATCTGTTTTTTGGAAAAAATTACTATTGTTTAATCAAGAAAAAATTTAAAATATTTATTTAATTTCATTTCCACCCACAGTATAATCTAATTCATAAATACGGTTATCCAGCGGAGAACCATACGGTGACAACAGATGACGGTTATATACTCACCCTTCACAGGATTGCACGTCCTGGAGCAACTCCTGTTCTACTAGTGCACGGTCTATTGGATAGCTCAGCCACGTGGGTAATGATGGGTCCCAACAAGGGTCTAGGTATGAACTACAACTACTATTTTAAAAAGCATATAAAGATAATTTTGAGTTCTCACTTTGAAAAGGATACTTGCTGTATGAGCAGGGGTACGATGTGTGGATGGCCAATGTGCGTGGAAATACGTATTCCAGGAGGCATATTAAGTATACGCACAATCAGGCAAAGTTCTGGGATTTTACGTTTCATGAAATGGGCGTGTACGATATACCAAAAACAATCGACTTTATACTCGATAAGACGGGCTTCCCACAACTGCACTATGTTGGGCACTCACAGGGCACCGTTGTCTTCTGGATAATGGGCAGTGAGCGACCCGAGTATATGGATAAGATCATAATCATGCAGGCTCTGGCCCCGGTTGCCTATTTAACGCACTGCAAGAGTCCTGTCGTCAATTTCCTGGCTGAATTTCAACTGCCTGTCAGTGTAAGTACTTCTATTAAAAATACTTGTAAGGGTGACCTAATTGGCTTTTGACCCACTTTCAGATTGTGCTGAGGCTGATTGGCGTTCATGAATTTTTGCCCAAAAACGAATTCATCGTGATGTTCAATCAGTTGATTTGCGACGAAACAACTATTACTAAGGAGATCTGCTCGAATGTAATTTTCCTGACGACAGGCTTCGACAAGTCACAGCTGAATGAGACAATGCTTCCCGTTGTGGTGGGACATGCACCAGCTGGTGCTTCCACCAAACAGATGCAACACTTTGCCCAGGTGCGCAGATCGGGCGAGTTTCGTCAGTTTGACTATGGCTGGCTGAGGAATCACTGGCGCTACAATAGTATCAGCCCGCCCGAGTACAAGCTGGAGAATGTTAAGGCCAAGGTTTCCCTGTATTATAGTCTAAACGATTGGCTAGCACAGCCGGAAGATGTTGACACTTTGCGTCGTAGACTGCCCAATGTGGTATCGAATTATCTGGTCGACTATGAGAAGTTCAATCATCTGGACTTCATTTGGGGTGTGGATGCTCGGGAGCTACTCTGGGATCGCATGATTGAGAATATGCGCTTGCATGATACTGATAATACTATTGAGAAGAATCAATAGTCTAATATATGATCAATCAATACAGCATTTGTCCGTCACTGCGATTACAGTTAATAAAGACATCAGTCCCAGCACTAAAAACTCTATGTCAATATTAAAAATTTCATTAGATATTTTTGTTTACGGATGTTAATCTGATAAGTTTTTTATTCGTAAATTATGATATCAAAATAAGAATTTTGGAAGAATTTCCACTGCCATAACTAGTTAAAATTGAATTTGTGCAGAGAAGCAAATTTGAATGATTTTGCTGTTGGCACATGATATAGTGAATAGTTATTATAGTACCGATAATAAATGCCAACAGGTTTTTTTTTTGCTAAATAATCGGTTCTAAGATCTTTAAATACAAAAGTATTTTATTGTTCCAAGGTACACTTGGAATACAATGTCACATAAATAGAATAATAATTGTAAGTGAGTTGCTTATGCATGTTCTTTCATAAAATATTAATTTTTACTCAGTATTACAAGTAAAAAATCGTCTTGTTTTTTTCCGTTAACAATTAATTTATTCCCAAATAAGGCACAGCTTAATTGACCTTGTCTAGATTGGCAGTGTTTGAATGAAATTTGCAAATTTAATTAAATTTTTATGATATCTGTTGAACCTAGCTACTTTTATAGATATAGGATATATTTATATATTTTTATACTGCGACTAATAAGCTTCCCTTAAAGCTAGAGACTTTGAATATATATTCATCTATGCTCACTTCAGCTGAAGTTACAATATAATTTGCTGGGGATGGCTTTCTGCATATTACATTTTTATATTGTTTATATTTTTTGCAGTTTTTGAGCAAGAATTTCCGCATACCAATTTTTTTAAAATAGATTTTAATAATCTCTTCCGAATAATCTCTATGAGAACTAAGCTTAACAAATTTGAAGAGACTATTGATTATTACATAGAAAGATGTTTTTACACCTGTTACACTGTTATAAAATTATACCGCAGTCGGTTTCTCCCGTTCTATTTAAATTTACTCTCGAGTTGCATTAATTGAGCATATGAATTGCACTCGAGTTAGTTCCCAAATGACATTGGGATCGATCAGTTAATAAGCTGTGTCGGATTCAACAAATAGCCACTTATGGCAAGCAGTTAAGTTGGCTAACAGATCAGTGAGCGCGGATCGCGTGTCAAGTTAAGTCGAATTGGCTAACTCGGATGTTAGTAATTCTAACGAAATAAACCGCCAATAAATTGCATCATATTTTTCAAAGTGAAATTTTGTAAAATAAAACCAATGAGAAACTATATAATTACTTTGATTAACGAGATAGTTGATCTATAAGCATTTTATGTGCAGCGAATGTGACTTAACGTGTCGCATAACATTGATTCATAAAACATTAAACGTTAATTGATAGTAATTTGTATTAAATGTGGCTTAAATAAATAAATCGTTTTGTGTGTCTGACTTAACGGAAGACTTTTAGTGCAAAGGATTCCACAAAATTGTTTAGAATTATTAATAAGGAAGTACTTTTATTATAATCATGGGAATTCTTATCTGTGCAAAATTCACAATATTTTTCTTTTGTTTTAAACCATTTTCTATAAATAAAATCACGAGTTTTACCTTGATAAGCAGTATTGAACACTTTTTACACAATTAAATGATTAAAAACAGGGCAATTTTCATTCAATTATCGTTATATAAAATTGCAATTAGATACGATCTAACTTAATGATTCTAGCTTGTTTATATTCACTGGGCTAATAGGTCAAGTGGCTATAGATGAAATTCTGAAGTAGATACATTAAAACGACAATGAAAGTGGTTAGCCAATAATAATAACATGTCTACATTATGTTACTGCCTGATCTGGCTATGGCTCTATGTCAATATAATTTCTGCTACTATTATCAAGTACGATGCGGCTGCTATAGAAGATTCACATCTACTAACTGTAAGTAAAATTATATTTGAGTTGTATTTTTGTATATATTTTTTTTTTTATTAGAATAGAATTAAATATATATTAATACAGTTGTAGCTTCTTCATTTATTTATTCAATTACTTGTGTGTTAATTCTTTATAGCCTGGTCTCATAAAAAAGTATGGTTACCCATTTGAAGAGCATGAAATTGATACCATGGATGGTTTTCGATTGACGGCACATCGGATTCCCAAGCAGGGAGCACAGCCTGTGCTGCTGGTGCATGGACTGCAAGATAGCTCAGCGACTTGGCTGGTAATTGGTCCAGGGAAGGCACTGGCCTATCTGCTCAGTGATCGGGGCTACGATGTTTGGATGATTAACGTACGTGGCAATTACTATTCGCGAAAACATCGCAAGTATAATCAGTTGCAACGTCAGTTCTGGGAATTTTCGTTCCACGAGATTGGCATTTACGATCTGCCCGCCACCATTGACTATATATTGAATCGGAGTGGGGCATATACGGAGTTGCACTACATCGGTCACTCCCAAGGCACCACCTCGTTCTTTGTAATGGGCTCCGAGCGACCAGAGTATATGAAGAAGATCAAACTATTTCAAGCACTTGCTCCAATTGCCTATTTTAAGTATGTGAAGGAGCCATGGGGACTTTTTACACCTTACTTAGTAGAAATTGTGGTAAGCAAAAAAAAAATGGGTTTATTTAAATTGAAACTTATAAATCACCGATCTACTTTAGCTTTATTACTATATTGCACTTTGATTATCAGTATGCTTTAATTTTATTCAAAATTGCGACATGTTTGTAACTTGCTGCGAAAACAAAAGACAGTAAAACTGAATTATATTGCTTTTATAAACGACTAATTTATGTTTATTTAAATGTTGCAGCGACTGGGAAATCTTTTTGGCATTCATGAGTTCCCGCCGCAGAATGAAGTGTGGAGAGAGCTGGCTTATAAGCTCTGCAGTTTTATTTTTCGCAAAACATGCACTTTCTTTGCAATGCAGCTTCTTGGTGAGGATTTGGAACAGTGGAATAAAACAGTTGGGGCGATATGGCTTGGCCATTATCCGTCTGGTACCTCCACTAAAGTATTTGATCATTATGGTCAGCAGATTAACAGTGGTGGCTTCTTCAAGTATAACCATTTAAATGCCATTGTCAACCGAAGAGCATACGGCTCGTCTAAAGCACCCCCTTACAAGTTGGCCAACGTCGACTGCAAAGTGGCTTTGTATTATGGCAAAAATGATGCACTGGCCGCTGTCAAGGATGTGCAGCATTTGCGCAACGAGTTGCCAAATGTGGTGCACGATGAGCTGTTGTCCTACAATAAATTCAATCATATTGATTTTCTCTTGGCGATTGATGTAAAGAAATTACTTTATGAGAGCATGTTCAGAGTGATGAAAAGTGTCGAAAATGGCGAACTTTAATGTAAAAGAAATTTGATATAAACTAGCAAATGTACATAGATAAATAAATAATATTAAAAAAACATACCTAAAATAATAATAGCTATGGTAACCGTAATTCAAGTATTAAAATAGTTAGCTAAATTAAACATAACTATATGCAAAAATGTGATTAATGTAATTAGAAATATTCTTAAAAACAATGTTATTTTTTATATTTTTGTATATTTTAATGTTGTTTTATATATAATACCTAATAATAATATAATACGATAACAAATAATGTATATAATAATATTATTAATGATAGTAATTAATATAAAAAAACTATTTTTTTTTATTTGTAAAATTGGCCTTATTATAGGTACATTTCATTACGAATATACGGCTGAAATTTAAGACTCCAATATCGTTTAACAAGTCTGAAGAGAAAATATTAGAAAATTTCTAATTATTCTGAAGGAAATTTTGTGAGATAAATAAAATCCTCAACAATGCAGACTAATTCAAGAATATATACGAAAGTGTACTTTATAAACATAATTGAGTCTTAGCAAAATAAGATCTGAAAGGAAATTTGATATTTAATCATGTTAAGGATGAGTTGCCACGGCAACTTCGGTCGCCCTATAAAGTAAGAGTTTATATTTACCGGAATTTAAGAGCTATATTTAGCAAGGAAGATTATTAGAAACATTATAGTTTTTTTTTAAATGATTAATAAGCCAATATCTTAAGTATTTTAAGAGCTACAGCAACGAGTCGACAACGAGTCGACCACATTTGAAGAGATCTGATTGAACTTGATCTTCCTTATAACAGGCCTTGATAACTTACATCTGAATGAGGCAATGCAGCCTGTTGTGATGGGGCATGTTCCAGCTGGTGCTGCTACTAAGGAGCTGCACCACTTTGCCCAGGTCAGTTCAATTATCACAGGCGTTACAGGAGTCTCAGCACGCCTAAGTAAAAGCCGGAGAATGCAGAGAATCGGTTATAATTTAAATTTTAAGAAATATTAACAAAGAGTAACTATAAAATGACGTTGATAAAGTAGAGAAGCGAACTATATACATTTTATGTGCAACAAATTTGATTTAACGACTCGTAGAACGTTGACTAATTATGACATTTATTTATACTAATATGTATTTAATGTGATTTAACAATATTAAGTGAATCGTTAGGTGTGTCATACTCCAGTTAAATGAGTTCTATTTGCGTCTTGGAGCAGACCAGAATTGTTTATTAAGAATTACTAAAAAATATATATAAAACACTCGTTTTCCATGATTTATACATTTAAAGTGCATTCGGGTTAGTTTCATACTGATATTAAAATTAATCAGTTACTAAACTGTGTCCAATTCAGTTTAGTTGGCTAACAGATCAGTAAGTGCGGATCGCGTGTCAAGCTTTGTTTGAATTGGATAACTCGAATTTAAGTTATTCTAAGAAAATAAATCGGCAATAAAGTGCAACATAATTAAAGTTAATTTATTTAAACTATAAAATCATTAAGTTGATAAGCGAACTCAATATATTTTATGTGCAAAGATTCTGATTTACAGTTGGTAATAATATGTATTTAATGTGGCTTAACAGTTTTAAGTAAATCGTTAAGTGTGTCACACTTTTAGTGAAAAGTATTTCACGGACAATTACAAGTTCACTTTAACTGCACAAACTAAACTATCAACTAAAATATGTTCCAACTTATTGCTTCTATATTGTAAAGTTAAGCTTGTAACATGATTAGATTCTATTACTGCCTGATCTGGCTATGCCTCTATGCCAATCTATTACTTGCAAAACGTGGCGGTCGGCCTGATTTAAAAGATGCAAATCTAAAAAGCGTAAGCGAAATTGTATTTTAATTTTTATTTAATACTCCATTGAATTTAAACTTTAAAATTATATTTTAAGTTTTATATAATACTTCATGGAATATTATAAAAATAATAATGCGGTTGTGGATAGAAAATAAATAATTCAATGAGTTCTCTGTAAATTCAATATAGCCTGATCTCATCAAAAAGTATGGTTACCCATTTAAAGAGCATGAAATTGATACCATGGATGGTTTTCGACTGACGGCTCATCGGATTCCCAAGCAGGGAGCACAGCCTGTGCTGCTGGTGCATGGGCTGCAGGGTAGTTCCTCGGCTTGGCTGATAAATGGTCCAGAAAAGTCACTGGCCTATCTGCTCAGTGATCGGGGCTACGATGTTTGGATGATTAACGTACGTGGAAATCTCTATTCGCGAAAGCATAGCAAATATAAACGCGGGCAACGTGAATTCTGGGATTTTTCGTTTCATGAGATTGGCATTTATGATCTGCCCGCCACCATTGACTACATATTAAATCGAAGTGGGCGCCATAACAAACTGCACTGCATCGGTCACTCCCAAGGCACCACCTCGTTCTTTGTGATGGGCTCCGAGCGACCAGAGTATATGAAGAAGATCAAACTATTTCAAGCACTTGCTCCAGTTGCCTACTTTAAACATATGCAAAGAGGGACATTGGGAAAAGATTTGGCGCCTTACGTTGGTGACTTTGTGGTAATTAGAACAATCTAAATGGTTGTAAATCTATTCAATTATTATTTAAATAATTGAAATAGTATCAATACATATTTGAACTACAAAGTTATTTAAAAAAATAATTGTTTCATTGAATTTTTAAGAATTATATTTAACATGAGCAAAATTTCATTTAACTGAACTTGTTGAATAGAAATGCAAAAATATATAAGATATTAATAACTAAATGCATAAAAAGTTAATATATGTTCATTTAATTGTTTCAGCAAGAAGCTTATGATTATGAAATTTATGAGTTCCCGCCAAACAGTAAAAAATTGATGGATTTTCTGCAACAGCTATGTACTTTTCTTTTTGACAAAACCTGCAAAAAACTTGTAATAATTCCTCATGACCCAGATTCTGAACAGCTGGATAAAAAAGTATTCGAAATATTTCGTGGCCAATTTCCGGCCGGTGGCTCTCTTAAATCAATTGATCATTATGCTCAGCAGATTAACAGCGGAGGCTTCTTTAAGTATGACCATGGTAGTGGCAAAAAGAATCGAAAAGCATATGGCTCGTCTAAAGCACCCCCTTACAAGTTGGCCAATGTCGACTGCAAAGTGGCTTTATATTATGGAAAAAATGATCATATGGCCGCTGTGAAGGATGTGCTGCATTTGCGCAACGAGTTGCCAAATGTGGTGCATGATGAGCTTTTGTTATACAAAAAATTCAATCATATTGATTTTCTCTTGGCGATTGATGTAAAGAAATTGCTTTATGAGAGCATGTTCAGAGTGATGAAAAGTGTCGAAAATGACGAGCTATAATCAAATCAAAATTGGATAATAGTGTTTTACTTTGAATACACAAATAAATAACAATAATTGCAAAATTGTTTCAATTCTTTATTTACTGACTTACCAGTTTTTGGATAATTTAGAATACGGCATAGAAGCGTCTAAATAATTAAACTTATTAACATGTTAAAAAAAAAACATATAATATACAAACAAAATAAATATTCGTGTTATTTGGCATGCCATAAAATTGATACACTTTCAGTGTGGAATTAGTCTGCTGAAATATAAAATTCAATATCTTTAGCAATTATGCAAAGTTTTATCCAAATGGAAATTAATCTGATTGTATAAAACATAATGTTCATTCTTTAGTATATGTGTTATTTTATATTCAATGCATTGCAAATTTGATAAGAACATTAAAATACAAATTCTTGCTGTTAACCATCATAAGCTATGCAACTAAACAACTTAAATATTTAAATAATTCGATTTTGTAATATGTTCTAAGCCTTGCAAATTCATTTGCCATAATTTAAAAATTCGTTAACAATTTGTGCAAGTGGCACTTTAACTGCCGCTGAGCAAATATTTGCATATATGTATATATATATATATATATATATAGAACATATATCCACATATTTGCTCAGCGGCAGTTAAAGTGAATGGGCAGCCACTTATAGACACTTAACTCAACAAATACATAATTATGAACAATTATATGTGATTGTGTATTTATTTAACTTATTTCTAAATATATTGGGCATTCCACAAAATTTCAATTTTCAACGGTAGCGAGGCATTGAAATGGAAAATCAGATTATATATTTAAAATGGACAAGTGCCTGCGGCTAGCCAGAAATACGAGTATGTGCTCTCATGAATGTGTGTGTGTGTGTGAGTGTGTGTGTGTGTGTGCGAGGAAAGCATCTCTATAGCTTTTGGTAAATTTATTGAAAGTACATTTTATTAAAATGCTTTCCATGCTCTTCATCCTGGCACTGACAGACGCCGAGCCAAAATGGAGAGGTGTTGAGGCAAAAAATGTCCACTGACAAATGCAAAAGCTGCCAAAAATTATCACACTTCAAGACTGCATTGGTATTGAGTGTGGTTGTGCGTGTGTTTTCCGGTCAACCACAAGAATATAAAAGTGTCATTCTGAAAAAGGAAAACTTAATCATTTGCAGTCTGCAGCTCGACCATATCACCAAACACTGATATTTCCATTTGCCCCAACTCTTAATTGCAGATACTTACTTTAAATTAAGGAATAACACACATTGTTTTAATTTTCAATATACCTTCAGTTGAGGAAGAGAAGGTTTTTAGAAAATGCTAAAGAAATTATTCAATTATTATTTCATTGTTGATAAATTGAGCTTTAAATAAACACAAAGTGGTTGTGGTTTAGTTTTACTTATTAATTTTAAAGTGAATTAATAAATAATGAATGAATGAATAAATATGAATGAATGATTAGAAATGTGATTAACATTTACAATTCATCATTTGTATTGCAATTTACCCAGATAAAGGTACAAAAAATATACTCTTCAGATTTTTTTTTTTTTTTATTTTTCTCATATTTAATGACTAAAAAATGAAGAATTTAAATTTTAGGTACAACGTTCTTATTAGCAACTTGCACATATTTTCCTGGTTAAATCTGAATTCCATTTCTAACTTTTGACTGTTCCCCTTTTAGAAAGAATTTCTCATATTTTTGGAAACTATTTTTGTACCATTTTGTAATAGTATCACAATAACATCACGTTTTTCATTCATAACAAAAGTGCAAAAAGTGCAACGCTTCGGATATGTGATTTTCTTGTGAAACTTTTCAAACTGCTGCTTAAATATTTAGTTATTGTTGTTTTTTTTTTTTTGTGGTAGTCTGTGGTGTAGGGACTTGGATTGGGGCTTAAGTAAGGTAAGCGAAAAATGGAATTGGACAAGAGACAACACTAGGCCGTGGCATATCAATCATGCCACTTGACCAAGTGGAAAACGAGTTTTGTTTCGCAGCAACTTTCTCATAAGTTTCTGGCCATCAGCAACTTTTGACAGCAACTTAAGCATGCCCCAAATCTGTTGTGCAATAAGTTCGTTAAAATCCTTTTGTCACCATTGTTTCAGCAATTTTACATCGGCTGTGCCTGCTCTCGATGCTCTCGAATGTGGTGGATGTGAAGGAGGTGCATTTGTGGGTGACATATCCTGCAGCACAGCAAGTGATAAAAGTGACACCCGGGCAACTAACAAACATTTGGTGCTCAAACAAAGACGGCTTCCCAACCAGAAACCACTATCAGCAGGAACAACCAATCGAAGTCATTTCAAGATTTGCGTTCGGATTTGCATTTGAATGGGCCAAGTTTGTGTTGAGTTTTTTCTGATATACCAATCACCCAGGAAAAGTGTTAAACGGGTTGTATGGAAATTGATTTGGGGCTTGTAAGAAAATTAATTATAGAAATCCAAAATTTATTGTCAAAAATATTGTTCAACAATCTTAATAAATATTTTTAAAATTTCTCTACATCTTCACATATATTATAAATAGCAAAATAATAATTCTAAATGTTTTTAGTTTTGATAGAAACATATACATTTTTGAGAATACATAGTATCTCCGAGTCGATAGGTATCAATCTATGCCAATTTCAGTGGTCTTTTTTGTTGTTGTGACTTTGCTCAATTGCTAACAAACTCGTTTCAAATGGGGTTAAGGCTTTCAGCAACTCAAATTGTTTTCCACTTGTTTGCCTTGCGAGCACAACAAGAACTACAGCATTTTTGGCAGATCATCAAACAATAGAAAATTTGAAATTTTCTTTGTTTAATAGAGTTTTGCTTCTATTTTAGAAATTTCAAATTTTCTTTGTTTAATAGAGTTTTGCTTCTATTTTAGGGAACGAGTTATGGGCGATAAGTACAAAAACTGTTTTATAATAATCGTTAGCTTTCTGTCGAAATTGAGTCAAATGCTGAGTTAATGAATTTTGATATAATAGATAAATTATATTTATTTATTTACCTTAATTGTTAATTTGTCGTTTATTTGTTAAAAAAGTGGTTCAACATTTATTTGTTAAATTTTTGAGTCTGCGCCATAAATTAGGCTATATTTATAGATCAGATAAATTAATTGAACATAAATTAAATTTCTTTAGCATACAAATTATTTAATATATTAACATTTACACATTAAATTTGTAAATTTAACTTGTAATAAAAATACATTAAATAAATTAGGTCTACATTAGTTATTATATAAACATTTAAAAGTACCATCCTTGCGCAGAGCCAAGTAATCTTTTTAGCTATGAGACATCCTTCAGTTTATCAAAAATCCCCTCTCAATCTTTGTCTATTCATAATTTTATTGTTCGAGTTTTCCAAGCGATTTTCAATCAAACTGCAAATCACCCAAAAAGTTGTTGTTTGAGTGGTCCGAGTAAAGTATTTGATTTCATAATCAAAAGAGCAATTTGATTTGCACACAATTTAATTAAAGCTCGACTACCGATCACCCTTCAAACAAAAGCTCCATTTTCCCCTTACACCCCACTCGACTTCCTTTTTTGCCCTATTCCCATAACAAACACACTGTTCTCATGTTTTGCTGGTATAAAAGATTCTTCCAGCAAAAGGTTATGACGGCATGGGGGGGGAAGGAGCTAGGGGGTTGCAGTTGTGGGTGGCAGCATCTGCAGGCTTCACAGAGTTTTACATGCGGCTTGAGTACATCGGAAATGTCTAAAATTTCATAATTGCAACTGGTTTCACTCTGTGGTCTCTCCCCAAAGTGTGTGGCACATGTTTTGTTTGTTTGTGCCTCGGCAGTGACTGCAACCAAATACCCCGCATCTCAAATGGCCAAACCGCAAAACATTTAATTACGTTGGTTTTTTCTTTGTTTCTCCCTCCCCCCCCCCCACAGTTGTTTTTACTTGAAAACACAATTATTTCGAGCATGTGGCGAACATTTACAACTCGAATTTTGCTAGTTTGCGGCTTGTGTTGTTACAATATTTGAGACCTTTTTTTAAATAATACTCATATCATGTATTATTTCAAATTTACTTAACTTTTGTGCTAATTTGCTTTAATTAGCTGAATATGAACGACGATTGTTAAAATATGAGAGATTTATAAAATTATTCCCTCATTGCTTAAATTTTATTTATTCAAATGAGAGTTTCCATCATTGCAATGGAATAAAATTGGTGAAGCTCAAAGAAATAGTGTTGATTTTCCGAGTTTTTAATATGTGTAGATACTATTTAGTAAACAGCATTCAACCATTATTTAAATATTTGTAAATTTATTAAAATAAAAATGTTTGTCATTAAAAGAATTAACATTAAAAACTTAAAATAAAAACTTGGTAATAAATTAGTTATAAGATGCTACAAATTCCCTTTTAAATTCCACCAAAACCAAGTGAACAACAATTAAGGGGCAACATTGATGGCTGCCCCATTCAATCGAATTAATTCTCAACTCTCAATGGAGAATGGTGAGGAGATATATCGACTGCCTTGCTCCAGATCAGCGTAGCCGTCGGTGTTGGCTGCTAATTGAAAAAAATGTTAACTAACGATACAAAACACAAGGAAGAATGGGTTATTTTATTCAAGACGAAGATTGCATACCCTTGCCAAAAACAGTCAAACTGCTCAAAGAGTTGTTATTTCCCTATAACTGAGGCAAATAATTGGTTAATAAATAACTATCGGAACAGATTTAGTCAACTTTAAAATAGACTAACGTGTCTATATCGATGCTGATCAAGAATTAATATATATTTGACAAATTCGTTAAAATTTTACATTACAAACTTCACGAAGAAATTATTATTTTATTATTATTAATTTTCTAGAGTATAAAAATTGCAAACGCTTTAAGTGAAAAACCTTAATGAAAAATCAAACTCATCTGCTGTGTCTGTGTCTGTGTGTGTGTTTGTGTGTGTGTGTGAGAGTTAGTGTGAATGATGTCGGAAGCCAAAAGGTGCAGGAAAGCTGCAGCTGGGACGCATAGTTGGGGCAACGTGCAACGTGCAACGCATGTCAGCCAGGCAGTCAAGCGGAAGTGCTTAACACCAATACTGACACACACAGTATAATAACGGTAAAATGAAAACAAAAGCGTGGCAAAAACGAAAAAATAATAATACAAAAAACAACATACCAATAGTTTCTACAGAAAACTCGCTTGGCTAAGTAAACGAAAATAATTTTGTATAAATAACACACAGACAACTACTGAAGTGTGTACGGTGTGTGTGTGGTGATGTGTGTGTAGAATTTTACCTGTGAGTCGTGGTTGTGCTTCTGACTGCTGTTGATGTGGCTAAAATCCGAGTTAATTCTTGGAAATAATTTATCAAGTGCATTTATAAATGATGCTCTTCTTGGGTGTTGGCCACTCTTCCACTTTTTGCTTTGTGGCATTTTGTTCTTATTAAATCGAGAATACTTCAGAATGAAAAAGAAGAAGCTGCAAAATATGCTACAAATTTTCAATTAGCATTGGACATCTGGGAATTTATAGCTGACATATGTTGAGCTTCAATTTAGCTTGCTTCGATTTAACACATTTTAAAAATATTGGATACCTAATCAAATTGCACAATTCGTTTTCTTAGTTGGTCAATTTCAGCTACGATTTACATTAATTTTAGCCTCACTTTTAAAAGGAAAATGTTTGCTTTGGTTTTAGTTACAACCCAAATAAACACCTAGCAATTTGTCATGGCTCATAACTTCCGCTTTAGAACCATTTTAACTCGTTAAAAAAAAACCCATCAAAATTTCCAAAACCACTAACAACAAAAAAAAAAAAATACCAACTTAGCGTGAGTGTCATTTGCTCAATTACAAAATAAACCTCATGCGCTGGAGTTAAAAACACATAAAAAAAATAAATTCACAAAAAAAAAAAAATCTAATTAAAAATTTGCAGCGATGCTGCATGGAAAAACATCCGCCTAACCCAACCCCCTAACAACCCCAAAGATCCAAGGCTCGCAGCGGCAAACAAAAAAGCAATTACAGTGCCTCAAACTGTTGCAACTTCCTGCAATGACAACAGAGGCGCTAAACTTGCAGCCCAATATTAGCAGCTATCCGCCTACACATCTGGACCCCTCCACCACTCCGCTGCCTTACGAGCGCAGAGTAGCCACAGTACAGCCAGTGAAGCGCAGACCAGGGATCGACCAGTGTTGGCCTCAGCCTCCCAATTGGACCGCCTGTGGTTGTTCTCGACATAACAGGCAGTCAGGATATCCTACTGCTTGCTGCTCCAGCAGCTGTGTGTATGTGTGTATGAGTGTGTTAAATACGCGAATGTCCTTCCTAATCTCATTTGGCGATGTTATCCTGCTCGCCAAGCACATAACAACAACAGCCACGGCATCAGCAGCATCATCATCGCCCGGAGCCCAAAAAGGAGTATTTTTTATTAAATGTGCTCCTTTTCGTATACAAAAAACAAAGCAACTCCATTTTTACATTTATATTTTTTTGTTGTTGAACTTTTTACAGCCATCCAACTTTCCCTCATGCCACGCCTATTATACCCTGCTTCGTTGGGGATTTTATGTTGGAAATAGCTCCAATTCTTCGATAATAAAATAGCTCCTGGACATTTCTCATTTTGACAACTAACAGTTTTTCGCAAATTTTTTTGTCCATTAAATGCATTTTTAAAATTTGTGAAAAGTCATTCATACACTCAGAAAAACATTAACATAAAATATAGCTGAAATATTGTTGGAAATAGCTCCAATTCTTCGATAATAAAATAGCTCCTGGACATTTCTCATTTTGACAACTAACAGTTTTTCGCAAATTTTTTTGTCCATTAAATGCATTTTTAAAATTTGTGAAAAGTCATTCATACACTCAGAAAAACATTAACATAAAATATAGCTGAAATATGATTCTTAAAATACTTTATTAAAGTGTGCAAAAGCTTGAATAAGTTCTGCATCTTGAAACGCAAGTTTACATTATTTAACTATATTAAACTTAATTATATTTAAAAACTAAAATTTAAAAAATGTAATATATAAATGTTTTTAAAAATTGTATTAATTATATTAGGTGCGCAAAATAAGATTTCAGTTAATTTTAAATTTAATATTTTAAGTATTCTGTTTCAATTCTCTATAACATCAATATCAGACTTTCCCTGTTTTAAAAAATTTCAATTAAAGAATAATTAAATAATGTTGACTAATATTTTAAATTGAAAGTTCAAATTTCCTTTTGTTCTTTTAAATATCACATTTATTTTTGTTTATTTTATTAAAGGGTATTATGCAAGTCAGTCATCTGGCTTTGGCAATGCTCCGTCTAGTTATTATAGTTGAGCTTTTGTTTGTTGGTGGATTTTGTGTCTGCTGCAGCCACAGTTGCCACATGCAACACGACAAAACGCATGAGAGTGCCGCAGGCTGCTGAGCACGGGTCCATGTCATTCACACACAACACACACACACATAAACTCTAACACAACCACAGCCAAAAGCACGGCGAAAAAATACTTGCTTTTTATTGCTTTTGAAAAAGTGAAGGCAATGGGGAAAAAGAATATATAAAAAAATAGGAAAGAAAAGTTTCACACCCGCGGTGACCAAAGTATTTCTGCCATTTTGGGATGGTTCAAATAGAGGAAGAGGTTATATCTGTATGTGTGTGTGTATGTTGTCTGTGTGTGTGTGTGTATTTGTGTAGTTGTGCGAATTTCGGCAGCTATTATTGCGTTTTTATGCATGCGCGCATATTGTGAATGTCCTTGGCCATGGTAACTGTTAACACGACATGATATATGGTCTTAAAGCGGGCCAAAACTCAACTGGCAAAGTTAAGGGGGTAGGTAGGTGAGTGGTGAATTGTTGCGCAAGTGTTACTCAGATTTTGGTGGTCTTACACAATGGCTTGAAAGTTTTTAAATATTTTGCAACTATATAAAAGTGAGTTATTGCCTCGGTTCATCCTTTAATACACAGCAGCTATGCTCGTTGAGTGCATTTAAAACATGAGGAATTGCCTTGAGAGTCCTTGTTTTTCACATTTCAGTACAATTCATAAATAAACATTGTCGAAACCAAAGTGCTGCAACAGGTTGAAAATTGCAAGAAACTTAAATTCAAGAAAATATTAATGCTTTTTGTTAATTTTAAATATCCGAGAACAGTAAATTTAAAATTACCATATAATTTAGTTTTTTTTAAATACAAATAATATATATGTTATTTTAAAATCAAACACATATTTATTTATTCATATATATATTTAATATTTTTTTATTTTTTTTTTTACCATAAACATTTTCTTAACAATTTTTGGGCTCTTTAAACATGCATGGCTTAAATAAATAAAATAAATTACAATATTTCTGAAATGGCTCACAAATAAAAAAACTGTGCATTAAAAATTATTAATTTACCTATCAAATTCGATGGGTTTTTTTATATACATTTTAATGTGTTTTTTCTGAATTGTAGGAAAATATTATATTAATTCTGTCAATGTCTGCCATGTGTCAAGTACTTGTTTCTATTTGTTCGTCTTAGGTTAACCTTTTCTACCTGTGACCGTATGTGGCATGAGTATATAGCAAATACATTCATATGTTCTATATATGCCAAGAGATAATAGCTTACCTTATAAAAATCCGTTAAAATCAATACGTGAACAAATACAAGAAATTAGGCGCCTCTGCTGATATATTACGATTCGTTGAATTATTAAATGGGAAATGTGTGAGGGAAAGTGGGGGGAAAAAGAGGGGCAAACATTTGCTCAACAATAAATTGAGGCAAATTACGCATACGAATGCGTTGCAAGTCAATATTTGCATAGACAACGAAGGGGAAAGTGGCAGGTATATTCCTGAAAATGGAGGCAGTAGATGCCGTTGCCCCTTGTCCATTGGGTATTGCCACAGCATAGAGTGAGCTGTCAAAACACTTGGTCAATTCCCCCTACCCCCATACCCACAGACTTTTTGTATGTGTATCTACGTATCTGAATAGGGAACCCAAATTGAGAACGTGGCTTATTAAGTCAAACGGATTACGCACGTTTTTTTTGTTGACGATGTGTTTGTTGTTGTTGTTGTTGTTGTGTCTATCGATTCTCATTTGGAGCAGGTCGCCGTGGCTTGTCTGTCTATTGTCTGTGCACTGAGCAAAATAAGCAGGGCATACTTAAATAGTTGAGTTGTTTTGCAAGAATTTGACTACATTTTAATTTAATCTACTAGGAAAAAATTACAAATTAGAAAAAAATATTTAAGAATAGAAATATTTAATGTAAAAAAATTTAATATTACTATTTAATGTAAAAAAACAAGTAAAACTGTCGGAATTTTTCTTTCAGTGTGTTTTGGGCTTTGAGAATTCGATGTCCATTGGCCATTTGCTATAGTAAAAATAAACGTTGCAGACGATGGCAAACAAATGTTGCGCCTGCTCTAATAATATTTGTTATTGTTGTTGTTGCGGTTGTTGTTGATGTTTTGTGACACCTTTGCCTCTTCTGGTTTGCCATATGGCAAGAGTCGTTGAGTTGTTATCAGTTTACCTGAGGTTTTACTGCATACCTGCAATGTACGCATGTTTATTTGTTGTATTCGTATCGATATCTGTTGCGTTGATTGACTTTGTTTTTTTTTTTTGCTGCTTATCGTCGCTCATTTTATCTGGCACTGGGCAGTTTGCAGCCCGCTAGACAAGTGCCGACGGTGGCCCACAAATTGAAATGCAACGTTAACATTTCCACACGACACGATCACATTTCACATTTGAAATTTCAAATGAATTTTGAATTTTATTAGACTATCAACCCGATCAACAGCCAGTGAGAACAACACCAACATTAACGGAATGTAAACATTGCGCGTGCAACACGTTCGCTGGCAGCACACAACATCATCGAACACGAACATGTTAAGCATGCGCATGTTAAACTTAACAGCATGCATTACAACAACATAGACTTTATTAATTACAAACTTAACAGCACGCATTACAACAACATTGACTTTCTTAATTACAAATAATTATCAATTTTTTATATTCCGCACAACAATATTAGTATCAAAATTATTTCTTAAATTTTTAATTATATAAAAGCAAAAACATTTTCATTAATATATATATTTTCTGAATGTGTTAATAATTACTAACTAATTTCTTTTGTTCTTAAGACATTTGAAAATACATTTAATTATATTTGCTAATCGTTTATAATACTTTTCACAGCACTTTAACAAACATTCATAGCTGTGATAAGAAATTTTTGAAAATAACGGACTACTGTTGACTGCTATACGCAGCTGTTGCGCTGCAGTCTTTCGTTAAGTTTCGTTAAGAGTTGTGGCTGCAAACGATGAACCAACAATAACAGCAGGCGAAGAGCATGTATTAGCATTTAACAGCAGTCAGACAGTTTAGTCTTTGACGAACGTAAACAGCGAGCGGACGTGTTGAGCGGTTGAATTAGTGACGCGAAACGGAAAATCAAACGCGAGTTTACAGTTACGAATTGTGATCAAGAAACAACGAAAACAAACCAATGACATGTGTTAACTAACGCAAATTATTTTGTCAAATGAAAGTGTAAAGAAATAACAAAAAAACAGTGCTGCAAAATGAGTGCCCAAATTAATAAGCGCGCCAATTAAAGTTTGAAATTTTAGAGGCAGCTGTGTTTCCTGCTGGAACAAAGGCAAAAAACTAAGTGACAAAAACAAATTAATCTTAATTTGAATATTAACAATTATTATAATTAAAAATGGAGGACGAATTACGTTGTCCCACCTGCAAGCAGCTGTACGCTAATCCCGTGCTGCTGCCCTGCTTCCATGCCCTGTGCCTGGGCTGTGCCCTCGATATACAGACACCATACACACCAGGAGCTGCTGGCTTGAATGGAGCCTCAAATATAGCCAATGGTACGGCTAACGGTGGAGCCAATGGCGGAGTTGCCTCCGCCACTGTGAATGGTGGCCAGGCGGTGGAGGCAGCTGCTAGAGGATCTGGACCTGGACCTGGCCCTGGTCATCCGGGCACACGTCACAGCTCGCACAGCTCGGCGGCAAGCACGGCCAGCTCGGCAACGGGCAGCGAGAGTGTCACCTCCGATCAAGATCAGTCCGACAAGGTGAGCATCTTCAGTGAGGCGGATTCGGGCGTTGTCTGCTGCTCGAATACATCGCGACCCGTTTCCTATGCCGGCACCGGACAGTTGCCTGGCATGCATGCTGTGGGCTCAGTTGTGGCACCACCTGGTGCCGCCTATTGTCTCACGTGTCCGCTGTGCCGTAAGCTAGTCTTCTTTGACGATGGCGGCGTACGCAATTTGCCCACCTATCGCGCCATGGAGGCCATCGTGGATCGGTTCTGTGCCCGCGAGGCACTCCGCTGCCAGATGTGCGAAACGGATCCCAAAGTAGCGTCGCTGATATGTGAACAGTGTGAGATTCGCTATTGCGATCAGTGCCGGGAGCTTTGTCATCCGGCACGCGGACCCCTGGCCAAGCACACGCTGGTGAAGCCACGTGGCGCCGCCCATCTGCGCGAATCGGTGTGCGGGGAGCACGAGGAGACCCTCTCCCAGTACTGCCTCAGCTGCAAGATGCCCGCCTGCGGCCAGTGCATCGGGGAGCAGCGACACCAGCAGCACGACGTCCAGTCCATCAATGTCACTTGCAAGGCACAAAAGGTGAGCACACAATCATCAATCAAAGCTAATATTTCCACAAAAGAAAGCACCTACACTGAGCAAAATTACTCCACATTCCAAATTATCAAATTAAGAGTATTAATCCATAATTAAATACATGTACTAAAAATTTAAAAATAAGAAGGAATCGAATTAGAACAGCAAACTTCGGGTTGGAATAAAAATCTAAGAATATGTTTTTGAATGAAAGAATTTTGATTGAGATTGAAGCGATTTATAGATTGTCTTGAAATTCGTTTTTTTTCCTCTGTTATTTGCTTTTTTTATATCAAGCCATTTGACTAAATTATGATTAA
Organism: Drosophila demipolita; assembly: GCA_035042405.1. Classification (NCBI taxonomy): domain Eukaryota; kingdom Metazoa; phylum Arthropoda; class Insecta; order Diptera; family Drosophilidae; genus Drosophila; species Drosophila demipolita. The sequence goes on from JAWNLI010000021.1 coordinate 1,063,007, forward strand.
AAGAATACTGAAGAGTTTTACAAATATTTGAATACTTTTTGTCTACTTTTTGCTTTAATTTTTTTTTTTTTAACTAAATAAAATTTATAAAAATTGTTGAGAACAAACTTTAAAGCCTATTTTTAAGATTATTTGAATTTATTGAATGCTTATATTATATATTTTAAAGATATAATAAATAATTTAAAATTAATGCAGTTAAAAAATGAACTCGAATTTATTTATTTTATTAGGGATTTATTAAGAAGGCACTTGAAGAGTATTTGTAGAAGTGCAACCAAAACGTTTGCCTCTTCAACAATATTCACTTATCTTAGAATATATATAATCTGATTCACACCTTTAAAAAAGTACAAATAGTTTTACAGTCATCGGAATTATTAAATAGTAAATAGAAATTGTCATATTGTTTATAGAGCCTTCAGAGATATATTTCTACAGTTATGTTAGTTATGTGCTGGTACTGAATATCTTTTGTATACAATGTGTACATATTTGTGTAATTTGATCGGATTTTGTCAGCTGTAATAATAATAATCAAATAAATCTATTAATCATGCTCAAAGTAAAGTTGGCAAGAAAAAATCGTTCTAAAAAGTAATATATCAAATATATATCTTTTGCTTCAAACTTATCTCGCTAATTATTTGATTTTGGTGGTTTTGGGTAAAAGTAAAAGCGATGTAGAAAACCAAAATAAATACATAAACACCAAAGAAATAACCACATCCTGGCCAGCAACAAAAACCAAAAGCCTTTTTTGACTGCTTCGTGTTTTTCTTTTTGCCGTTTTCTTCATTTTTCCTGTCTGGAACTGGAAAATTTATGGCCCTTCGTTTGTTTGTTTGTGCGCCTCGCACATTTTTCATGCAAAATTGTTTTTCCCCTAAAGCATTTCTCATGTTTTTCCAACCCCTTCCCAACCCTAAGCTAGTCGCGGCACCCCCGCACCCCGCACCACCTAAACTCTTCTGCATCTGTTGTCTTAGACTTATTTGTTTTTTGGAGTGTCGCAATCTAAGAACTTTGGCACGCTAATTTAGCGATAAGTTTCGTGAGTTGGGTTGCCCAAAAACTCAGAAACCAATACCCATTCTTAAAGTTCTGTGTCTGCTCTTTTGGGAATTTAATTTCAAATGTTTTGGCCATTTCTCACCTGCAGCAGTAGGTGCACAATTACACAAAACTCCGCTGAGATGTCAACGGCAAACATTTTTAATATGTCGCAGGTTTCAACTGTCGCGAAAACTCACAAACAGGACGAACAGGACAACAGTAAAAGGACAAGACAAGTGTGCAAAGTGACAAATTGCAGTAGATAAAAACAAAAGCAGATAGAAATTGAAAACAAAAAAAAAAACACAGATGAAGAGACGGGTAAAGAGGGTAGAGGGGCAGACTGACAGCAGGTAGCTCAGCATTCAAAGAGAACAATTCACTATTGAAATGAAAGCGAAAAATGGTGCAACAATTCACAGCTTCTTCTTGGCCACAGCAGAAGAAGGACTGACAAAGTCGACTTTTATACAAAGCGAATATTTCGAGACGTAGTCATTGCTTTTTGTTTACTTGAATTATAATTCTTGAATGGAAATGGAGTCATCTTAACCTATAAACTTTTGCTTTCTGAAGCATAATGTCGGCTTTCACATTTCACAAAATTAATACAAATGTTACTTGTTCAACCTTTTGTAAATTAACTTTTATTAAAATAACTTCATCAAAAAGATTTGATTTAAGAAGCTAAGAGAAATCTTTTGTGAACTCATTGAATATCAAAATAAAAACAAAATAAATATAAATTATAAATAATCGGAAATTTATATCACATGAATCACTTACTATCTACTCCAATATCATAAGTTGAGTAGGGCATTTCAGCAGAAATTTATAAACTATTAGATTATAACGTAAAATTACTTTTCTTGTAATTGTACTGTAAACAATCCAAAGTACAATTAAAAAACTGATTATTGCTATATTAGTAGTATAATTAATCTACTCTTATCTCAAAAAATAAAGGTAAGTATGTCATTTCAGCAAAATAAAAAAAATCATAGTTTTCTTTCCCAGTGATACGATATCATTTTGATAACAGAGCAAAATATATAGTTTTTTTATTTTCATTGATTGCATTCGGAAATTCGGATTTTATTAAATTTAAAAATTATATATAATTAATGAGGAATCAAACTACATAAGTAAAACCGATTTATGAATTTTGAAATCTGTTTAATATTTGCAAAAGTAGTTCAAATGGATCACATCAAAATAATTAAAATATGTAATTTAAGCAAAAAGAAAATCATCATAAAGTTGAATAATAGAATAAAATGTTTAGTTACAACATTTTTGATTATTAATATGGTTTTTTTGAACAGCTAAGAGTGCTCATATATCTTGTTAAAATGACGCATAACAAAGCATTTCCGTTTGCTGTTATTGACTGAATCAGTCGCAGCCTGCGAGCAGCTGATGGCTGTGGCCAAATGGCACAATGGCAAAAAAAAGAATCTCCTTAAATCTGCGACTCCTGGCAGCTGAATCCAAAAAAGGCAGCTGGTCATGGTTGCCTACCTCAGCCCCTATGCGCAGCTGCTGCACTGTCGATGACTCCAAATGAGGCACGCATCGGCTTGCCTCAATCAAATTTTAGGCCCGGCCCGCACACACACACATATACGTTAAGTGACAACGAAAGTGCTGATAAGATTAGCGAAGGCACGAGCTGATTCACAGCCAGCTCGATACTCATTAGCCCGCTTTCTCTCTCCCTCTTTCTCACTCAGTCTATGTCTCTCTCTTTCTATCGAAATCATAACTTGATTTTTGGCCAATATTTTTGATGTTTTTCTGTGCTATTTTTCACACCCAAAGCCTTTGCTGGGTTATCTATCTACCTGCTTGTTGCAGGTAAACACAGATTTCAGTTGTCGTCACATATATATATATATATAAATACATATATATATATATATGTGTATTTATTTTTTTTGTTTGCACTGCCATCGCGTACTTTCCCAACTTGTTTTTATTTTTCTCGCTAACAAATCATTAATGCTGAGTTTATTATGTACGCTGTCAGTGTGTACTTGTTATCCTTGTTATCCTTGTTGGTGCCTCCTGCCGCTGGTTGTTCTCATTTTTGGTTCGCTAAATTTATGACGCCATCAAAGTGCAGTTCTCAGTTCGCCAACATTTCTCAAACATTTCGCAACATGTTTTGTATTACTAAGCACCACCACCACCAGATCCCGCAGCTGTCCCACCTCGACTCAATGTGGCACAGTGTCCTCTGGCAGTATCCCCCACCCCCCTTGTGTGCCTGCCCTGCCGCATGATTTCACTGCATTTGTTCCATTTAACATGGTCGTATTTATTTTCTTTTTTACCTCCACCAACCCTGAGGCAATGTTCATGTTGGCATTTCGAACAATAAATACTTTTATTTCACATAGTATATATGTATGTATGTATGTATATGTATGTGTGTATAATCGGGATCTATTGTTTGTTGTATATGCAAGTAGGGTTTTTATTTGCTGCTTTCCTAACATTTTACAATAATTAAAAACTGCTACCAATGTTGTGTTTAGGTACATTTTAGTTAGCAATATTTTTATTTTATTTTGTACATAAGACTTCAAAAATTCTCTTTTAATATAATCTTCATATTTATATATTATTGCAAAGAATATACTTAATTTAAGCTTACCGCTTTATTAGGTTTAACATCATGGAATAAATTCAGCTTACATTTTATAAAAATGCAGTATTTGTCTTTTGATATAAAAAACATTTTTATTGTTTGCTTTTTATAGTTTTCTGGTTACTATAAATAAGTAACTTTTATGCAAAAGTGTAGACAAATATTGAAATGTTACTTATAATGTCAATGGTAAAATTGCTTTATAAGGGATAATTTCCTATCTGAAATCAATTTCAGTTGGATAGTTTCATTAGTTTGCTTTGGTCTAATGTTGTTACCTAATCAATTACCCTTACCTTATCCAGTCAGATCTCCAAGTATACGTTGAATGTGTACCAATTAAAATTCGGCAATGTCAGTCGTCAAACTACATCGAGCTGGGCAAACTGGACAAACATGAGGCCCTGGGGAATGCGCCATGGAAAGGGTCTGCTGACTGTTGACTGGTCAGCTGTTGGGGTCTGGTCATTAGAGACTGGCCCAAACACTTACACACAATAATAGAGGCACACGTGTCGCCAAGTAGATAATGCATATGTCTGAATATTTTGGCAACATAAACTGCCACTTTATTGTTTTTGTACAACTTTCCCTCTGCACTTTGACATCAGACATATGAAGAATATTTGTGACAGTTTCTGGGCAAGTTGACGCCCACCAAATAAAAGTTGTCGCTTGGAAAAACTGCCTGTAAATGATGCACCTGGGAGAAGGCATTAACCAGCAACAAAACAATGCAAAGCCAGGTAAATTATGGCACTTTGTTAGGCTGCTTTTGGGGTTTACTTTGGTCGGATTGGTCGGTTGGGTACTGACTTTATTATTATTTGTGAACAAGCAAATGTTGGAATTTCGTGACACACAATGGCAGCAGTACAAATGGGGAAAAGCGAGCAATTTTATTTGAATTAGGCCCAGCATTAACACAAACGTTCCCCGCCTGATTCGTCCTTTACCAACGTTCTATGAGCATATCCTTAAATTAATTTCAAGTCGGTGAATGCTGTTTTTATGTGGTTCTCTTTGAAATGGATTACGCCGTTTTTTGTTTGCTGCCTTTTGTTTAATTTACATTTTATAACTTGCAAAGTTTTTGCTATGTTCCCCTGCAAAAAGACTAAAAGTGGGTATAGGAAACTTCCCTTAACAATTAATAATATTGTAATAATATTGTCATTAAATATAAAGGATTTTCTGTTTTGTTGCTGGTTATCTATATCGAAGAGATAATGCTGCTCAAGCGTATATTTTATTGATTTTTAATTATTGGTTCTTGGGTGGCAATCCAATATTCTTAAATGAAATGCAGGGAAAATAATTTGTTTAATAAATTATTTATTAAATTACGTTTGAGTTCAGTCATTTCTGTATTGCTTTTGTTATCATAAAAAAAGATAATTTTGAAATAAAGTAATTTTACAGAGCATTAAGTGTAGATTGAAATTATTTACTTGAACTCTTAATTGTAATATTTTTTGATATGTGCATATTATATTTAATATTATTTCTAATTAATTAAGCAATCTTGATTTTTTTCTGTAATAAATGTAGGTACAGGGTAACTGTAAGTTGGGCTTTGCTTTGTTGAGCTTGCTTTGTGCTTATCCGCGGCAAACAAACTCAAAGCTACCCCACCCAAAAGCTGCTCTTTGTAGCTACAACTCCAACTCGAATTTTATCTGTCTCTCTCTTTCTCACTCTCTCTCGCTGACTACCTCTCTCTTTCTCCCTTGTGTTGCCATACTGGTTTACAGACCAGCCTAATGCTCTGCTGTCAGCAATTAAGTCGATACGCTTTTTGCCTTCTTCCATTTACCATTTGCTTACATGCTTTATCCTGTCGTGCTTGTGTGTATTTAACTGTATCCATGCGTTGTGTCTGTGTGTGTGTGTGTGTTTATGTGGGTGTGTTTTGAAGCGCCTTTCATTTTGGGCATTGACTTTGGGCTTTTGGTGCTTTAATTCCCACATTGCCACCGTAGTTTGCTTCTGCGTCTGCTTCTAGGCAGTTAATTAGCACTGCGCTGAATTTATTTATTAATTATGTAATTCATTTTTCTGCGTAATTATATTGGGATTTGCTGCCTCACATAAAAGTGAAGACACACAGCGTAATTGGGCATTAATTAGCCAAGTGTTGGCAAACGGCGCACGTAGCCTAAATTCGGAACGCAAGTTCTTTAAGGATCCTAGACTTGAAAGAAATAATATCGAGGTATATTTAAATTAAATTGGAGTATTATGGTCATGCGTAAAAATAATTGCAGAATACATAAATTTTTCTTCAATGAAGCTATAGGTATAAAAAAGTGATGTAGCTATAATGATACTTTTCTACTTTTCATAAATCCTTGACAATTTTTTGTAGTTTCTTAAACTATCGATAAATTCAATTATTAATCCTAATAGTCATCATTAACATTTCTCTCAGAAAGCTTTTACTAAATACTTGCTTGTTCATTAAAGTATCTTAGACTATTTGAAACTTGAATCGTTATTCCTAAAAGGCATAATTATCTCTTCTCTCTAATAAGTTCATTGCTATCAGTGAGTTTCAACAAAAGTGAATTTACTTACCACATTTTTTGTATTTTCCTATCTGTAATTTCTGTTTTGTTTTCACTCGTTTTATGTACGCCCTTTTGTAATTTCCATTATCATTTCCATTTCCACTTCACTTTTACGCTAGTTGAGAAAGCTTCTAATTATTTCCACCATAAATGTCAAATCGGCTGCGGGTGGGCGCTGTGGGCGCTGTGGGCGTGCCAAACTGTTTTTTTTTTTTGTTAACTTTTCGCCAGCTTATCTGCGGATTACTTTTTGTGTACCTTTTTCAGCGTTAAATGCGAAATTATAATTTTTTCGTCTACGAGTAAATTTTATTTGGTTCTTTTTTCTTTGGCTGTTTTCCTTCTTTATTTTCATAACTCGGCAGTTGTTTTAATTTATGCGCGTTTTGCATGTTTCGGGGCAATTGTCAAGGTTTTTTGCACCCAAGAGTAACGAAAATTATAAATGTTTTGTGTTATAATTACTTTTTTTGGTGAGCTCCCAAAGTTTGACCTCCAAAAAAGTAGGCAACGCAAATTGCGACAAAAATTGGCCATTTGCTGTTCTGTTCAGAGTTGGCAAAGTTGCGTTTTTGTTTGGAAATTGTTTATCAGGGGTTTTCAATGCTGCATAAGTTTTAATTGTATGAGCGGTTGCCAGCTGTCCCCCAATCCCGGATCAGAACCTTTCTGTCTATCAGCCCCTATTATTGATTCAATTTAATTAGTTTGCAGTGACCAGTTCCCAAATGCCCGCCGCTGACCAAAAATTCATTGATTGCCCATTTATGTTTGCTGTCTGCGTTTTAGTTTATAATTGTCAGTTTTGTGTTTTGATTTGTGTCCACAATTTTACGACACTATTTTTTTCGAGGGCAAACAATGTGGGCTTTTGCCCAATGACCCCGCTCGTTGAACCAAACAAAAGTTATTAAAATTTCATTGCTACTTGTAGTGTGTGTGAAATTTTAAAAACGTTTTTATTGTTTTTCTTTCGTGTCGGTTTTTTTTTTTTTTTGTTGTGTGTGTTGTGTGGATGTGGGGGAAATTCGAAATGCATTTATCATGCACTTTTTGAGAGACAGCCATGAGTAAATCTATGTACTTAAAACAATACTCGTATTTTTGTTGCCACTTTAATTGACGTAAATTGAAATTTATTGCCTTAAAATTTATTTAACTTCGCTTTTCTTTTTATGTGGCTACATTTGATTTTTACATTATTTATTTTATTCTTTTGGTATAAAAGTGGGTTTATTATATTTTGTTTCAGGTTGTGAACTGTTTTTTGTTGTTGTTGTTTTTAAATAACAATTTTTAATGCACAGACTTGTTGAATATTAAATCCATTTCAGCCTTAAAGATTTATAAATTATATATATTATTTTGCTTGTAAAATATTCAAATTAATTCTAGCTGTACAGTTTATATTTATTAATTTGCTTAAGCTAAAACTAAACTATTTTACGCATGTAAACTAAACAATTTTTTTTATGCTACATAAAATTACATTTAATTTAACTGTTTTTACTAAGTAATTTTAATTATGTTAATTTAATAGTTTTATTTATTTTGTTTGCATTTGAATGAGTAATTTACCACTTTTTGCCTAACAAATCACAATATTAAATTTTAATTCAGATATTTTATGCAAATAGGGCTTTTCTATGTTTTTTTTTTTTTTGTAATAATGTGCAACAATGCGGGTGATGCTGCATAGTGCAATTGAATAATTTATTTAGCTGATGCATTTTGTATGGATGACCGTGTCAGGTGTCCATGCAACTGTCAAATAAATAGAACACATGCTGCAAACACCGCAATGCCAACACTTTTTGCGATGGTGGGATTATTTATTTAATTGTTATTAAAATAAGCAATGCAAACTAAAATTAAATGCAGGCCTGCAAAATAAAAGCCATACAATTTGCTTGAATTTATTTATTTTGGATTTTTTTTTTTATGTACATTAAATAGCATTTAGTAGAGCTCACATGATATTTGCATAAATGAAATGCAGCTGCATTTTATTCAAGTGTTTGATTTTTTTTTATTAGACTTTATTTATGGAGCAGGTCGAGTTTGGTAATATGTTGCAAGTTTCTTGTTTGTTGGTGATATATAGAAAATGTTGTATGCAAAATATGTGCACAATTAATGTGAGTGTCATTAAAACATGAAAATGGCATAAACAAGAAGGCAATTTATGGTTGAGAGTATGGTCAGTGCGGGATACTCTATAAATTATAGACTTTGTAAATTTATTAATTATACTCCATAGTAAAATTAAAAGCAAGCTTATTTCAAATAGATTTTATAGTTTCGTCATTTCGATGGCCTTAAAAAGACAATCGATTTGATTGTTGCTGTTTTATTATGGTTGTAAATTGTTAGTAATCTTTTTTATTTGCCTTTTGACCCATTTTACTTGGAATGTTATACAATTTAAGGTCGGCTACTTTTGATAATTACCGCCTCGTTTTTGCAAGTCAAATATTATCAAGCAGCAATTAGACAATATTCTCTTATCAGTGTAGCTTTTTTTTTTCTTTTGCTGATAAGCTCAAGGGTTTCCAAATGTTTGGCTGCTGCTCAGCACTGATGTTGCCCGTCTCTGTTCGATGTCTGCTGTTGATTGTCAGTTTGTTTCTGTTTTGCTGTTGTTAGCTGTTTGCTTTTACGCTTAACATGTTACTTCTGCTGGCTGTCATTTGTTGATTGATTCGATAGACATTGAAGCAAATGCTCGTTTGCCAGCTTAAATATGCTTAAAATGCAATTATTGTGTTTCTTATGCTTTTACTATTTATTGGTAATTACGGAATGACTTCAAATGATTCCGTTGAACTGTTGATAATTGTTAATAAGAAATTGTTATTTATATTGTTCAAATTACATATTGTAAAGTACACTTTATCAGTAGCCAAAAGGTTTTCTCTCATAAGTATGTGTTTTGGGATTTTTCTCTGCTCACAATGTTCTGGCTATCAACTATCATTACTTACAGCTGAAGTGCTCTCAACTAGCCCAGACTATGATACCCATGTAAATCGCTGCCCACCCAATAACCGTTGACACCATTGACCATTTGCTCCGTTAAGGCCATAATCCAGCGATAGACATCTGTGCCACAGAGTCTCACGTGGCAGACGAAGAAATTTAAAACATCCACAAGCCCGTTGACAGTTGGCCCAGTGCAGGACACTAAAATAAAAAACACGCCGCTCCTCTTTGATGTTATGGGAATATGCAACGTAGTACGTGCCACAAAAAAAAAAAAAATAGCTGGTGAAAAAATGCTTGCATGTTTTAGTTGAACGACACCTTACAACTGCGACAGCGACAACGGCAGCTGGAATGAATGTTTTTGCCTCGTGCCACGCTGTTTGCTGTTGCCACATGTGACATGCTGGCTGCTTTCTGCTTGCTGCTTGCTGCTTATCCCTGCACCACTCTTCTCGCCCAGCCGCAGTGTGGGGTGACTTTTTGTGGTGGCTAATTAAAAAATGAACAAAAAAAGCAAAGAATAAAAGAATGGATTTTTTTATTGTGCGGCACGCACATAAAAGCCAACGAGAGCGCTTCGTGCGCGTCAAACGTTTAACAGTCATAATAATTTGCCACCCCCAACCCCTTGCCACAACCCCAACCCCAACCACAACCCTTATTATCAACACGCACTCGAATTAAAATGCCAAAAGTCATTAAATGCATCTAAAGAAGGCGCCGATAAGTGCGCGTAAATTTTATTAACAATTTTTCATTGCACATTTTTCCTTTGAATTTCCATTAAAGTTTTTTATTACATGATTATTAAACACGTGCGGGTTTTTCAGGGTTTCATTCCGTTCAGTTCATTTAGTCGACAAAATTTGCATATTCATGTAAATTTAAAACTTCCGTTTAATGTTTTTGACGACAGCCAGCAAAAACATCATTTAAATGCACCTGTTTAATTGTAATTTTGTGGAACGTTAATTTCGCACAATTTACTTGTATGCATAATTAAGAGCAATTTTATTCGACTGGTTATTTAAATTATTTCCATTGATTTGCAATACAGAATTTAACAATTGTTAAATCAGTTGTAAATTTGTTCATGTTTTTTTTTGATATTTCTGCTTGACAACCAGACTTTATGCCTGAATGCGTTTATGATGTGGCTAACGCATTTGAGCCACTAATTTAATGCCAAAAATTAAATTAACTACTTCCATTTTCGTATTTCTGTAATCATTTTTAATAACTGTTTGAAAATTAAACTGTTATAAAAAAGCAGCAAAATCAATTTTTCTAAAATGTTTGTTTTTTCTTTTCAATCACAATATAATTTAGTAAATATAACTAAAAAAACAACTCAAAAATGACAGTTAAAGTTTAGAATTTTGGTTCTTTTATTAATATATATTTATAGATATTTAGTAAATGTAACTAAAAAAAAAACACTAAAAAATTACAGCTTAAATTTAGAATTTTGGTTCTTTTTTAATATATATTTATAGATATATTTTTCTTGCAATTGTCATGCATATTTACAAGTTCTAATTATTTACTGTTTTTCGATTTTTAATTAGCTTTTTAAATCAATGAGTTTTTTAATCTAATCAAATCAGTGGTATATCTTATCTATGTGAATACCTTTCGAGTATCTTGTATATAGTACCTAGAACATCTTTATTATAGTTTATATTAAAGTTTTATCGTAAGAAACTGCTTATAACTGCCAATTAAATATATATATCCAGCTATAAACTGCCGCATATCCCATTTGTGATTCTACAGTTTTTACCCATAAGAGACATCTTCTTAATCAGAGCATCAAATTATTATTCCTGTTTGAAATTATCTTTAAGTAAACCAAATGTTTATTGCATTTTGAGTTAAAGTTCTCAATTATTAACAGAGTGGTTTCAACGAGCGCAGTGGATGCTCAACCAGCTTGGTTTGGTCAGCTCCAATGTTTATCTCCGGGGATTGTCAACAAAACGCTGACAGCTGACAAGCCACAAAACAGACGCCAGAGGTACGGAGCAACAGTGCAGCTAACCAGAGCTAAAGCCAAAGCCATTGCCAAAGCCGTAGCCGTAAATGGAGCACTTGAAGCGCTGACCACAACACATGCCAGGACCATGAACAGCATGAGTAGCACGCCGTAGTTGCAGTTGGGGTTACAGTGCCCCGGGATTTGCTTGCCAGGCACTTTGAATAGTTCATGAAGTTGTCACTTAGTTGTAGTGGTTGTTGTTGACAAAATTGTTGCTGTTGTTGTTGCAGACAGTCGCTAGATGGGCAATTGTGTGCCTAGTCTCCCATCACCTCTTCCCCGCCTGCTTGCTCTCCATGGCGACAGATATGGATGGACGCCTTGTTGCCCACACCAGAGAGTTGGACAAGTTCTCAGGCCGTAAAAAATAAAATAAAACCTTTGTCTCAGACATGATTTGAATTAATTATTGAAATCTTATCGACGTTTTCAGAGTATCAAAACTGATTTCTATAATTTTCAACTAAGTTAATTGTTAAATGCTGCTCATTATTCAAGATCGTTAAAATTTGAATTGGACTTCTACGTGACGGTTAATCAGAGTCAACTCGTTTGTTTGAGGCTCTTGTGGATTGGGTGCCACCACTCCAAACTCACCCAATGCAACTGAACTCAACTGAACCGTAATGCAACTGTGGCATGTGGCATGTCCCATGACGCTTTATCAATTTTATAGTGTGATTTCTGTTGAAATGCAATAAAATGCTTGTTGCTGATAAGCATCTGTCATCAGTCCGTCAGTCAGTCAGTTGCTCAACTCGTCAATCAGTGCAAAGGAGCACATAGATTGACAAAACAACAACACATCGTTAAGCTGCATTTTATGTTGCCATGTGCAACGTGCTGCAAGTAATTGCGCTGTGCATTTTGAAGTAGCTGAAAAGGCTCTTTCGATTGCGAGCGGTATGATAATAGCTACTGGGTGCCCCACATGGAAGGGGTTTTGCTTACACCATGTACAAAGGGGATTAGGGACAAATTCATAAATCTTTATATGTTATTTTACTATAAAAAAGTAGTTACTTTTTTGTTACTTGGGGTAATAAGTATCAGTTTAGATACTATCTAATAAAAAAAGGAGCAGTCGTAAAAGATTAGCTGCCAGTTGTATATTTAATTATTTTTAATAACAAGTGAATCATTTTTAAATATAAAAAAAAAATTATTACTTGATTTTCGGCTTAATGGCTGTACAATAATCATATATATATTATTAGGTTCTTATCAAAAACTTTAACTAGCAATGAAACTCTCTGTTCCCTGATTTATATTTGCAATTTTTTAATAATTTATTAAGAAATTAATTTATGTATGTGCAGGAAATCTCTGAGGTAAAATTATCATTCCCACAGTTTCAGAGATTTACCTAATTCCTTCCTTCCTTTCTTAAAGTTTCATTCATTCCTTACAATAAATATTGAATTGAATTTTTCTTTTGCAATTTATTTAATTGTATTTTAAATTTTTATTTCTTTAAAATCGTGAGCGGATTTCAGACCACATTGAATAAATAAATAAAAATAAAATTACTCAAAGAGAGTAAATCTTGCTTAAGGCAATTTTAATTGGATTGTAATAAATGCATATATATATGCATATATATATATATATATATATATTAATTACGTATCTGCCTCTCTTATAATTCCAGGTATGTACATTGGCGATGTCCTTTATTGCTTGATCCTTGATTGCGGACTCGTAGCGTAAGTTTGTTTTGCCTGTGGCACTTCACAATGTTTGTCGGCGAAAATCTGAAAATGTATCATAATCAGATTTTCAGCTCGCGTATTAAAAACACAAAAAAAAGACAAGAATATGAGAAATGGAAGCTGGCAAACAACAAGAAACAAAATGTAAATTAATTTTTATTAATTAAATTCTTGTGGCGCTGAAAGCAGCTTAAAATCACATTTTGCACCAAAATAAAAAGTTTGTCGGCCACAAAATTGCGACCTCTTAACTGAAATTGTGACCGCCTGAGGCATTAGGCTGTCAACAAGTGCGCGGACCCAGCTTACAGCATTCCAACCCCCGCCCCCCACAATCTCACTCACCGACCTCTTCCCCAGACAGCAACTTGTGAAATTTTTTAATCAATAAACGCCCAGGGAGCATTGTTGATAAATATTGTGACGGTGCCCTCCGCACAACAGATATGAATTTATATCATTTCATTTTTTTTTATTTTATTTTTTATGTGTGTTTGGGGATGCGGCAAGCTAAAATCCGTCAGATTCTCTGCACTTAATGAAGCCATTGATTCGGGTTGACTTGTGTCGGGTCACCGAACCTTTTGTGACACCTGTCGAATCCTCGACCCGAAACCTACCAGACTCCGACAATTTTTGAAATTGTTGACTTTTAAGCCGACTTCAGGGTCAACATTTATTTTAATTTGTTTGCTCGGCTAACGAAATAATTTATATTAATGGCCTACCCTTTTTAAAGTAATGCCCAGTACATGGCAACTAATTAAGTTGGCCGGCTTCTTGGCTTCAAAAAATGTGCGGCCATAAACGCTTTTGGCCAGAATTGATTACCAGCGCCGTTTCGTATGACATTTCACCCACCCTCGGTGCGTGCTCGAAAATGGTCAAAACACTTTGACAGTTTTTCACATTTTTTTTTTCTTTTTTATATTTTTTTTTATCAAATTCTGGCCAGGCGCTTAAGAGTAGTCGAAGACCCAAAGTCCTGTCCTATTGTGTTAACGAAATCCACCCCTCCCGTTTGTAGTTGTTCTTTTTCTTCCTTCTTGGCTTTCATCGTTTATTTTGTGTAATGTGCCAAAATGTAGTAACATTTTTTATTTACGCTATCCATTTGCCAAAAAGCCACACAAAAAAAGAAAAAAAAAAGGTCACTGGGTCGCTGACACATTTGCTGTATTAAATTATTTCCCATTTTTCCTCCTTCGACTCGACTGTTTATCGTCTGGCTACTTATTGCTTATCTTTGGCCCATAAGCTGACCGACGAAATGTGCCAGAGTTGTGTATTCGCCAGAGAAAAACACAAAGAAAAAACAAAAATAATAGTTAAAGATAAAATATCATAATAAATATTTTTTTAAATATACACTTTCTGCTTTCCTACAATATTTCGTAGCAAAATTTTTAAAACTTTATTAAGTTCCTTGTTTTGATAGTCATAAAAGCTAAAAAAAAATACACATAATTTTTTATAGATTATTTTAAACGAGAAAAGTTGAAATATAGAAAATGTTATCTACTTACATGAGGTATTCAATTTTGGTAGTCTATTTTGAACTTTCACCATTAACTCTCTAAAATATTTTCGGGCACTTTTGCTGACTCGCAAATCGCGCAACTTTTGCTTAGCGAATCAAATTGCAGATGAACAATTGTGGCCAAAAACTTTCGAGTTAAACGGTAGGTGGGGGAAATGCAAATGAATGCGAATAACTAACATGATCATGATTTAAGTACCTCTTAACTTGACTAGGCAAATGACGGGGGGCAAGTAATGGGGGGAGGAGCAGGATGGTGGAGTGTGTTAACTAACACCAGCCGCGTGCCATTCAATTCAATTAAAAACTGCTGACTCAGTGTTCGACAGGATGCGCACAACAAAAGATAAAGTCCTCCAAAGTGTGCGTCTATGTGTGTGTGAGTGTGGAGTGTTGCTGATGTGGCAGCCATTAGAAGCAGAAGTGAAACTTGGTCGAAAGCACTTGCGGTCGCTGCCAACAGTTTCTCTATCTGATTACAATAAAACTAAAGCTGAGCTTCGAGAGCAAAGTGGATAGAAATAATGCCAAAAAAAAAACAACGAGTCCTGTCTTTTGCCTAGGCCATAACAACAAATTAGACAAATGGCATGCTGATTAGGATAAGCAAATATTCCGTCGAGTTCTTGGCTTGATTATGCAATTTTAATTAAAGACACAAACAAAGACATTTCTCAGCGAAACGCAGAAAAAAGGCAGAAAAATAAGAAGCAGAAGGACAATTGTCAACAGACGCTCAGCATCAATGTTGATGTTTATGATTTTTTTGTTTGTGCTTTTCCTTTGTGGTGGTTTTGGCCACTTTTAATTCAATTACGTTTTGTGTTAGCTGGCTAGCTGGCGAAAGGAGGGCGGCGCTAGAAATTAATGAGCGCTAAATTAGTGAAGATTATGCCATTAGGGGTTGCCTACTTCCCCTATATCCCCCTACTAATTTTTCTCTCTCTCTTGCTCTTTTTGTCTGTATCACTCTTTGTCTATTTATTGCTAGCCAAAGTGCGTTTCTTGTTCACAGCCACGTCATCAACTCTCGGCATTTTCTTGATGATTTTTATTGTTTACTTGACCTAATTCCAGTTTTGCCCGTTTTTCTCTGCTTCGCAGCAGCCCTAATGTTCTACCCCTAACAATTATATACATATATATATATATATATATATATATAAATAGATTCTGCCTTCTCGTTCTTATTGCGTTGCGCACACACACACAAAAATGCGTTCAGAAGCTGGCAAAGCACTTTTGGCATGCTTTGTGGTCTCGGCTCGTCTTCGTAATGGCCAGCAATCAAAATTTATATGAAAAATAACCAAAAACTATGAGTATACATTCCAGACATGTAATGCAGGTAAATGACAACACAGGACCAGACATCCATACTACATCCTGTTGGCTCCACTGCGCAACTATTTTAATATGCATTTCTGAGCACTTCCAGCAGCCAATTGAAATTTATGAGTAAAATTGCATTATGTTGTCGGTGGGAATTGGGTTTTGTTGTCGAGGGCATAACTCAACTTTGTTAGGAGGACACAAAACTTCATCTGCCATATTTGCTAAGCAATGTGCGAAACTTTAAAATTATCAATTGATGAATTTTCGCAATCTATGCGTTTAGAAATCATCGAAAAACTTTAAATAATAAACGCATTTTGATCAGTTTAAAAAAGTTTGAAGATACAGCTTTCCGTATTGTTTTCATTTTTTGGCATAATAATACACATATTCCTTACAAGTAGGAATCTTTTCTTTACAAAAGAGTAAATAAAAAATGCCAGTAAAATATCTAAGCACATTTTATATGACAGTTAAAAAAATTAAATTTATTTAATCGCTTCAACTTAAGTTGTTCACTTACTTATCAGAACTGCATTTCAAAAACTAGTCACATATTTTTATATACAGTACACAATGTTGTTTCTTATTTGGTCTCAATGTTGCTTACCACTCTACCAATTTGCAGACGTTGTCATCTAGATATTCCCAAAACTCTTTAGCAACTAACACACACAAATACAACCGAAAGTTCATTGACAATGTTGTGCAAGCAAGATCTCTCTAAGGGCCAGGGACGGGGGACAGTCGCAGTGCACAATGACAACATTTCCTGGTCGTTGATACAAACCCCTTCCCGAAGCCCTTTAACCCCTCTATGAAAAAATGGGCTGGTGGATCGGGACGGCGCAGTGCCATTGTTTTCAAAGTCACATTTAACATTTAACCTTTCATTTTCGAAACAATTGCGTCTGCTTATAAAAAATAGATGTGCGCCACATGAAAACAAACGTCAGGCAGTTCGTCCGTCTGTCCGTCTGTCCGTCCGTCCGTGCGTCCGCCCGTCCGTCAGTTAGTCAGTCAAGTTGCGGTTGTGCTTGGAGGCTGCTGAGCAACCCCTAGTCGAGTAGTTGCTCTTTCAAATTAAAATGTGTATAAGGCCAGAGAGCTGAGAGATTAGAGTTTGGGGCATGCAAATGTATATGGAAACGGGGCAAGGTGCGGCGCATGCCGTTCATATTCCCAAAAGCAATAACGATGACAGGACAAAACGCCAGCACTCGCATTCGTTAAGGGTTGCTTGTGTGTCTTCATCGGTGCTCGAGTTATGTGTGTGTGTTGTGTGTGTGTGTGTGTGTGTTTTGTGTGCATGCCATAGCACTTGGGTCTAACATTTCAATGCATGTGCAAATTTGATTTCACTTGCAGGCAAGTCACATACAAATATTACGCATGCACCATGTGAGCCGCAGCTGACATATTTTCTCACAGAGACAAAGCAACAGCAACAGCAGCAGCAGCAGGCAGACACAGAAAGATTGGGGCAGCTTTAAGTCGAGTTGAGCTGCATTGGCATTCCTTTGTAGGCACTGCATACATACCTTTGCCACTGCTGCTGCTGCTGCTGCTGCTGCTGCTGCCCCAAGCACAGCCACAGCACACGTCTGCTCGGCACCCTTGCAACTCTTGTCTATCTGCTGTTTGCTGTTTGTTGTTTTCATTTGCGCTGGCATAAAACTTTTGCATACTTTATGGCGTTACCTCGTTCTCTGTCTCCCTCTCTCTCTCCATCACTGTATCTGCGTGTCTTGCTGCGTGTGTGCGACAAGTGCAATAATAGCATAAGCTCAGCAAACAACACATTTGCCTTTGGGGGCAAGTATAGCAGCCCAGCCACGCTCTGCATATCCTTTTGCTGTTTTGTCTCACTTGAGCGTCTACGTTATGTGATTAAGGATTTAATTTTTGCCGCACATGTAAAATCCAGTTCACATGCGTCTCTTACCTCTTGCCACCTGCCACTTGCCACTTGCCACTTGCCTCTTGTGGCCGCGCAGTCATTAGGCTGCCTGGTTGTGTGGCACTTAAGTGCCGACAGCAGCAAGTATCTTGGCAGCTGAATTGATTCAAGCTGCTGCTAGCCCCACAAATGCCAGGCCGAAAAGAAATGCGAAGAGGTAGTCAAAGCTCTGCACAACATTTTAATTGAATTTACTAGTGTCTCAGTAAATTTGAATGTCATCATCAACGTCAACAACAACAACAGCCAATACAAGAACAACGCATGCAAAATGTTGCCCAGTCATTTTTCGACACGACAAATTGCTTGAGGCCGAGGCCAAGCCAGCCAAGGCAAGTCAGCTTGCAGCAGCCACGCCCCGTTGCCCAACTAAGGCGCCCTTTTTAAATTTATTTACTACATTTGCTGCAAGTCGTCCTAGAAAAAAAAAAACAAAAAACAACACCAGACGACAGAATAAATTGTCGGCATACGTGTGCGATGACAAGACAACGGACATGCCACACATCCAAGCGTCAGTAACGGTTGCAACTACATCAACAGAAATAAAAAACAACAACAACAACATGCAAATGCAACAACACGAATAGCGACAGCAAAAGAGACGTTGACAAATTGATTGCATTCTTTATTTCAACATTGCCGCTGCACCACATGGCGTATGCGTAATATTTGTTGCCTATCCATTTACTTCCACTCTTTTTCTCTCTCTCTCTCTCTCTCTCTTTCTCTCCCTCATTAGGTAGTCACTTTTAATATTGTTAGACGCAGTTGATTGAGTTTTAAACGGAGTTAGTTGCCAATATTCTTGTCTCGTTTTTTCTTTTTTGGCCAATTTCCAATTAAAATTCAAAGTGAAAAGTTCTGCAGAGTAATTGATGCTTGCATAGACATGAAAATGTTTATGCATTTCAAGAGCAATTTAACTTTGTATGTTTAATAGAAGTAGGCAATCAAAACTATATTTAATATTGCAAATGGGTTTTCGCTCGATTTAATTCTTAAAATTAAACAGCAAACAGGTAAAAACATATCAAGTAAATTACTTATTTTAAATGATTAGGTTTTCAAAAACTAGAATGGTTTGGAATCTTAAAAAATTTTACATTAAATTTATTGTAAACGCCGTTTCAATATTTCTAGATGAAGACAAGCTAATTTATCATCAAATTCACATTCTTATATATATTTGAAATTTATTTTTCCAGTTCAACTTAGATCTTTATCCATTTCAAATCACTCTTCTTCTAGCTTAACGCATGTCAGGTGCAGTTCAGGTTCAAACTCTTGTCGAGATTAAATAACACCACTTAAAAAATGCCACCTCCTAACTGCTTTGCCATCTACTGTCAAAACTTATTGATTACAGCCATCAAATGTTTTTGACAGTCCCCAACAAATGGAAAGGAAATTTATTTGAAAAAAAACCTATCTTTTAATATATCATTAATAATTTATAAGTGACTGAATTTGCAATACAAGTGTGTGTATAAAAAGCAACTGCTGGGTATTTTTCAGTTCAGTGCACAATTGAAAATCTCCTTCTTCGGAAAAAATGCGTTGCTAAACTGATGATTAATTCATTACCTATTTATGACAAGGGCAGATGGCAAGCAAAATGGATTTTAAATAAGTAGAAGATGCGAAAAAAATTGCCACGTCCCTAAAAAGAGGAAAATAGCAATGCAAAAATTGCGTGAAAATAAAAGAAGAAAACTGAAATTGGCGAAAAATATTATTTTTGGCCTCGGCCTTGTACGCATCAACTGTCAGAGGGCGAACACGTTGCAGCACAGCTATTACCCAACCCCCTCCCCCCGACAGCTCCTTTTCCACTTCTCCACACTTCTTCTATATAAATGTTAATGTTATGCAATCAAGAAACGGCTCAGAACATTTCCCTCGTATAAATATGCATAGGAAATGCCTAAAAGTTAATTACCGTCAACGTTCTGAGTGGCAGGCGGCTTGAAATGGGTGCTGGAGAGGAGGTGGGTGTTGTTGGGTGGGTGGGTGTGTGATTTGTGGGCGTGTTTGTTGGGGGCGTTGGGTATTTTAATTTATGACAGACAAAGTTCTGCCTCGACCAAACCAAATAATACAAAGAGCAAAAAAGACATCAAATTCTATCTCGGCTCGTATCTGTCTTTCACACTGAGTTAGTATGTGTTTGTGTGTGTGTGTGTGTGTGTGTGTATGTGGGTAACGGTAATTTAATATTCATGACTGTGTTAAAATCAATGAAATTGACTCGACAGGCGGCAGTTAACGCTACTGTTACTCGTCTAGCAATCTAATTAGCAATATTTTAAATTAACTACCAAGTGCTAATTTTTAATTGAAATTCTATGCCATGTGGCCTGGAGAGGAAGTTAACTTTGCTTTGCCTTTGACTTGCCACACCCCTCCCCCACTTTTTGACTACATCGTGCATAAATCTCAGGCAACCCTTTGCATAGGAGACTGCCAATAATTACCCACATGAAACTAATGAATTTTCACTTTAAGCATGGACAACTTTTCAAAGCCTTCATAAAGTGCGGGCCTAAAAAGTACCCTTCAAAAATTACGCAGAATAAAATATTAATGAATAAATTTATATAAATATTTTTTATTTATTCCGTTTACATTCGTAATTTCATTTTTGGCTTGTCTGCACATTTCGTTGGTTTTTACATTAGCTTATAGCTGCTTTTGTTTGTTTAACCCTGTCAAACAAACAAACACCCGCACACACACACACATACACATGCCAATGCATACTCATTATGCCATTTGACATTTGCATTTCAAATGATTTTTACTGTTGACTTTAATTAGCTGAGATTTGTGCTTCTCTTTTTTTTTGCTCAAATCAGGCGACATTCAGCCAGCTCTGAACTTTGCCATTACTCTCAACAAGCCACCACAAAACGAGTTTAGATCCCTTTTAGTAATTTGCCAATGAGTAAGACCAGGTATTTACTTTGTATTTGCATAGTTACCGGCAAAGAGCTTTCCCTGACTTTTGGCGCAACTACACAAAATAAAAAAAAAGAAATAAGAAAAGCAGAAATAAAAAAATGAAAATGTAAATTTTTCGCTAGTCGTTCTATCATTACACGGAGCGACAACCACAACGAATCGATTTCCTGCACTGCTGCAGCCAGCAGGAAGGATATTAAAGGAGAGTCCGGGGGCGGGGAGTCGGGGAGCAACTCATACAGGTGGAAAATGCGCAAAAATTCATTGTGCAGAAAAAGTTGTTGAAAACGAGCAAAAGAAATGGAAAAAAAAAGGAAAAACTTCACCTGCCGACGGCTGTTGTTTTTTGCTCCTGCTTACAACTCTGGGCGGTGCCGTATATGTGGGCGTGCCAGGCAAAAAGTGTATTAAAAGTAGAAAAATGTTTGCCATACTCACAGCTGTGCTCAGCTGCTTGGAAACGGCAGCCAACAAGAACCTGAACCAGAACCAGCACAAGAACAAGAACAAGAACAAGAACAAGAATAACAGCAACCGCAACATAAAGCGACGAGACATTTTATTAGGAGCAGGGGTAGGCATAACGCCACAGCAACCCCACCGTGCCACCACCGCCCCATCAAAATAAACAGACAGCTTGTGGCGTGCGCCTTCCTTTTTTTTTTTGTCGAATGATGCCCTTGCAGAGTGTATTATGAATTAGTCAGACGATGTGAAATATATTAAAGCTGACATTCGAAATTATTCTAGAAGTTTTGTCGTATTTATTTTATAAAATTTTGATTACTTTCATTCTTATATTTCTCATATATAATTCTAGAAGTTTTTATTTAAGAGCAAAGTAGTATTTACGATATAGAATTTTTTATTATTTTTATTCTAAAATTTTTTTTTATACAATAACACAAACAGAATTCCAGAAGTCTCTTTAAATCGGACAGCTTTAATCAAGCAACAGATTTATTCCGCTTAAGAAATTTTACTTATAAAAAAAATTAAACCTACTCTAAAATATGAATATTTTCTTACTTTCTCATTTTATTTTGCTAAGTAGCACAATTGAATATAGAAAAGAAAAGCTCTTTTCTGCAAGAGTATTTCGTAGTCAGCTTGAGGAAAATAACTCTTTTGTTTGGCTTTTGCGGTTGCCGTCGTTTTATGTGGTTTCTCTTGTTATTTTATTTCTGTTTGAAATTTCAACAAAATTAAGCATAAAATATTAAAACTTCAAAAACCATTTTTTGTTTTTGCCTATAGTTAACTTTAAGGCAAATTTCTATGCGCTCTAAGCATTTAAATTTGCATTTTATTGCAATTTGTTTCATATTTGTTGGCTGTTTTTGTTGTTGTTGCTATTATTGTTGTTCTTGTTGTTGTTGTTGTTGTTGTTGCTTTTCTTGTTCTTGTTGTACTGCGCACACATAAATTCTTGTTTTATGTTATTTTATGCATTTGGCTTTTATTACCAATTTGCCTTTAGACAGAGAGACACAGCCAGCCGACTCCAGCAGCCCGCGTTGATTCCATTACCATTTTAAGGTATCTCAATGCGCATGCTATTTTCTGATTCAGCATTGGGGATGCTGGCCTTGTTAAACAAATGATAATTTATGCAAATGTCTTTAGTAGGAGCTGCGTTAAAAAAAAAGCACAAAAAAAAACAAAAAAAAAAATATTTGCTGAGGGTTGCACAAGTCGCAGGCCATTCAGATGGTAACCCAAAAATTGTCTTTTAGTTTGTTGTTTTTTGTTTTTTTTTGGTCTTTTTCTTCATGCTTACTCAGTTTTCTTTGTTGTTTCATATTTTTGTCATTTATTTTGTTTATCTCTGTGCGCTTTGCTTTTTATAACAAATTATTATTATGTTTTATTGTAAGGATCTCGGTTGCCGAGGCCAGCAATTTCTTTTACGCAGTTACTCACTTGCCTCAGGCCCTGTAAATCACAACCAACACACACACACACACACACATACACAAACACACACATATCCTGGAAGCGGCCTTTCTTGACCTGACATTTTTCCTTAACTTCTTTTATTTTTTCGGCCTTTATTTTCTTAGGCCTGCATTTGAGTAATGAGCTGCTTATCTGACAAAAGGTATTCTTCATTTTGTTCGCTTTTTTCCACGCTTAATGATACAATTTGACTTCTTTTTTCTTCGCGCTGTTATCGTTAATAAACAGCAACTGTTCATGTTCTCAGTACGTACTGTACAGTGTGTACTTAGCTGTTTAGGGTAGGGATAAGCTTATCCCATAAAAAAAAATTGAATTAATTCAAATGATTAATAATAACTGTTGCTATTAAGTCGAACAAATTGTATATTCACTTTCGTAATCATTTTTAATTTACTGAGAAATTATCTTGGTTTTATATCGAATTCATCATGTTTTATTCAGAGAGCATTTTCCTGTTTGCTTTTTATCTAACTTTTAATGGCTAAAAATCCTCAATATAAACAAAATATGATATACATTTTAAAGAATTTCTTGGAAATGCTGTAATGGAATCTTTCGTATTTTCTACTGTTCTAATTTCTATATTTAAAAGTTTTACAAACCTTTAGGAACATTTATTTCTAAGCCCAGCAAACTCTGAAACATTAAGTTTTTTCATTATACTCTCTTTTTTTCATTGCTTTTGCGCTTAAAGGCGAAGCCGGATGCGGCCAACAAAACCGGAGTTGTGGCAAAAAACAAACGCTATTCAGTCGTTACAAACAACTTAAGTTTATGTTACACACGCCTAAATTGCCAGATTTTGCGTTTCTAGAATCAAAAAACAGGAGTTTTGAACTTCAAGTGGAAAGTTTTTGGTCGAAAGCAGTTGATGCATAAATAAACTGCAAACGTAGCTGGCAGCAAGAAGGGGGGAATTGGGCTGGTAAGGATGGAGCTGAAGCAGTGGCATGTAATAATTGTAATTTCGATGTGGAAACACTGTGAAACCGAGAAACACGAGAAATAACAATCAGAAAGCATTTAGCAAGCAACTTTTGCCATGTTCAAACCGCGGGAGGGCGAAACTAAACCAAGCAGCGAACTGCCAAGTAGCAGGTGGTTCCCAATGTTGTTGTTATGGATTCACATGTGGGCGGGGGAGTGTGTGTTTGTGTGTGTGTGTGCAGTTCCCCGTATTACTTGTAATGTCAACGCATTGCCTGCAACTTTAACCAAAGGCAAAGGCAACAAAATAAGTCCTTTAACGATTAAACAATGACAGGAAAGCCCATATAGGACCAAAGTTCTCCACCCACACATAAGTCAGCTCTTCACAGGGAGGGTTGTGTGTGAGTGTGTGTGTTGCTGTGTGTTTAGTAGCAATTTCAGTGTTTGACCTAGTTACAAACAATTCCTGAGCGTTTTTATTAAACACTGGAGTTGACTGGCTGTTAATGGCTTAAAGCTGCAGCTGGGAACAGATCGGAAAGCAAAGTCTTCCATCAAGCTAAAACTTCAAATATGTTTAATAATCTAAACGCATTACCAAAAACAGCAGCTGAAGCAGCCACTGTGCACACAAATGGCAGGAAGACACAAAGGCAGCTCCACAGACCAGACTCGACTCGGCAGACAACACAAACATTTGGGGCAAACTGGGGAGCCACTTGAAGACCAACAACCCAAAGTTGGCAGTCACAAAGCCTATTAAATAACATGGGTCTTACATATGCGTCCTCAACAGGCAAAGGACATGCAAAAGTTTTGCGCACAATTGCCAGGATAAAGCAGCAGAAAGCAGCAAAAAGCACCAAAAAGCACCAAAAAGCAGTCAAATGCAGTCATATGAAAATATGAAAATATGAAAATATTCATGGCTTTGGTGTGAGAATAAAAAAGAGAGCAGATGAACGCATATAGACTGAGATGAAAGAAAAGCTAGAAGAAAACTTGCACACAACCCAAAAATGGCAAAAAGTAAACAAATAAACAATCACACAGACACACAGATCATAAACTTGGCTCAGACCCTTAGAGATGGTTGCGTGTCGCAACTGTTGTCATGCAACAAAAATTATTTACACTTCTTTTAAAAATATATATTTAATACTGCATACAGTTGTAGCCAAGGAAAAAAAAACATTAGTTGTTATTAATTAATTTTATTTATTATTTATTATTATTTATTTATATATTAGAATAATATTAAATAATATAAAAAGCATTGCTAGCTCGAGCTTAGAACTAATTGTGAATATTGAACATGTTTTGTGTGTTTCAAAATAATATAAAATTTATTTTTATAAATAAAGGTAAAGCTTGCCAGTTACAGATATTTTCTTTCAAGTTCCACTCTTTTTATTATTTATTAATTTATATATGAAAGCAAATGTCTTCCTTTAACTTAGCCATAGCATATCTAATCGAGAATGGTCGTGTCACGCAAGGGACAAAATGAAGACATCTCTTGCTGGTTAGCTCTGCTTGTCTGCTTGTTAACTGTACACAAGAGTTCACCGTTAAATGCCACACCAACACACACACACACAGACACACATGTACACAACCCTCTTAGCTGAATGGATGCATGGCTTGGTCTCACTTTAAGTAAGAAGCGACACAAGGACAATGTTTGTCATCTGTCCGTGTGGCAGGACATTTGCATTTGTGTAAGACATTGAGTCCTGCGTTTGATAGTTTATTTTTGCGGCATCTCTGACTAAATTTAGAGGAAAATAGTATTATTTTAGAGACTCCTTCGAAATAAACTCCTCTTCTAAGTTTGTTGTGCACTTTGCTGTCCACATGTTAAACCACTTGAGACATGCTTGTGCACGGGGGGAAACCGGGTGTTTCATGTAAAACATTCTGCCTTTGAGCTGCCCATAAATATTTTGAGTACCAATTTGTTCAATTTGTTTTTTGAATTGGTTACTCGGAATTTTTTTTACATAAGATGCTTTACAAGAAACAGAAACCGTCGTTCAATTTTTATAGAGATAAATATATATTTGTAAATTAATTGACTTTTTTTTAACATATTTTTTAAGTTTACAAAATTATGAAGAAGCTTTCCAAATTACACATGCAAATTTTTCAGATTTAGTTTGCTTTGTGGGATTTGTCAATTAGAATTTTTTCAGTTAACACATAAACTAACCAAATTTCCGATTCGTCAAAGCCTATATTATAAAATGGATGAGGACCTCGAATTTTTGATCAACTCATTGTCGCTTTGCGATTCACCGCTGTGGTCATCCTACAGCAAGGAACAGCTAACAGATATGCGGGAGTCCTTTGTCACTCTGCAGCAGCTGTTGCGCCACTATCCCAAAGATTGGGAGCTGGGGCTAAGGTATCCGCTGCGCGTGAAGGCGGGCGGCAATATGGAATATCAACCAAATGCCGTAAATCGGTCAACAACAAAGATGCCTCAGATGAACTTGCACCCCGAACCCAAATCATCCTGGACTTCGTTAACCAGTGATAGCAGTAACAATATTGCCAGCAGCTCTCACTCTCTGACGAACGATGAGAAACAGGAGATGGCCAGACAGGCCGATGATGAGACCAGCTCCACAGACAACATCCTAGCACTGGTGCCCTACCATGAGCATAATACCAGCCAGGAGCTGGTGCGCTATGAGAATGACGATTCCGATACGCTGTGTGCCAGTTCTAGCTCCGATTCTCTGCCCGACTCGGGTGTCAGATTCATTGGCAGCTTATCCGTCAGTGAGATCGCTTTCAGCATAGAAGCGCCCCTGGAGTGTGTCTGGGATAACATGAACTACAAGGCGGAAAGCACGGACAGTGAAATGACCATCAAAGCGGATGGCTTTAAATATGTTTTGAACAATTAACACAAACAAATGTGATTAAAAATATCAGTAAAATCATTAAATTAAAATGCATTGCTTGATTCTGCTTACAATTATTTCTATAATTATTCACATATTCACATCACTCTTTGGGGCCCTGCTCTACGACTTGTAGAAGTTATTAAAAACAGAATTTTTAATTGAAAATGCGCATATTTGCGTAGGCAGATGAGCATGCTACCCCTTACGCCGGCAAATACTCACAAATATTCACAAACACTCATTCACGCACTCGGTGAGTGGAAATAAATGTTTGCTGCCTGCGGTCATTTGTTCACTTGACTGTTCGCCTGTCTGCACCAGACAAAACTTCCTACAGTTTTTGAGATTTCAATGTTTCGCTGTATAATTACAATAATTTTTTTTTTACCCTTTAAGGCCTTAGGGCTGCCTTTATATTCAATTATCCATATCACTGATATTCTTTTGATATATACATATTTTAGTTAAATCAATGCTTTCATATTGTATTTTGAAATGTCTTTAAAGTTTCAACGAAAATGGGAAAATGTTGGTTAAATTTGAGCAAAATTAAAGCTCAATTTTTGGAAATTTTTTTTTTTCGAGTTTATCAGAAATAATTAAAAATCTGATAGAGTAAAAATATTTATGTAGCTTAAAAATATTTTATAATTTAGCTTGTTTTACAGCGAATTTTCTAGTCGAACATTTGGTTCATATATCATTGGTTAAATATTTTATCTTTACTGAGGAGCAATTTCAGTGCGTGCGTGCTGCAATTTCCTTTTACCATCCATTCAAATTCAAATTCAAACAGCCAAAACAGACAAACAGACAGAAAAGCGGCCAAACCACTACCGAAAATTCTAATTTAATTTCGTATGAAATTTGCTGTGCTTATTTCTATTGCCATTGCATATGGGGTTGATTGCTCTTTGCATAGCGTTTTGAGGGGGGGTGCGGTGGTGCTTGTGGTGCGCCTGCCTGCCACACAGGTGGCAGGTTCAGATCCAAGCAATTTGCTTTCGCTTTTTGCTGCTTTAGATTTTCCATATGTTCAAAGCCATTCAATATGTGGCTTCAGCTGGTGCTGTTTCTGCTGCTGCTCTTTTGTCATATTTATTTGAATGGATGGCCAATTGTGGACTTTTGACCATATTTATTCAAATGCATATTAAACACTGGCATTTTTTTGTTATGTCTGCTATAAAATTTGAGTTGTATGCAATTAGTTTAATGGCTGCTTTTGCACACTTGAACGGATTCGCAATCAACTGCAATGTTTATAACTGCCACAGTTTACAGAATGTTAATTCTTTTTCTTTACTTTAGGTTATATATATTTTTTTAAATAATATTGGGTTCTAAAATATGCCTTAGATATATATAATATTGATTGAAATTAGTTTAATTAAAGGCAACACTTTTCAGTTATTGAGCTGAGAGAAGTTTGTAGATAATAAAGTAGACTTTCTCTATCGATTCGTATTTCAATAGATAGAAATTGAATTTTAAGATAGAATTTTCAGTCTATTCACTAAGCAGACAATAAACCATATATATTATCTGATCTAAGTCATTTGAGACTATCAATTAGCACATAATTTCGCTTCCTCTTTCTCCTGTCTTCATCGCTTAACTAGCACTTATCAAAAATGTAAACTGAACTCATTTATTACTGCAATTAGGTAATATACAATCTGATATTTTGTTGGGATTTAACAGAAAATTGTTTGGCTGGTCTCT
This sequence comes from Drosophila demipolita, assembly GCA_035042405.1. Lineage (NCBI taxonomy): Eukaryota > Metazoa > Arthropoda > Insecta > Diptera > Drosophilidae > Drosophila > Drosophila demipolita. The sequence goes on from JAWNLI010000021.1 coordinate 1,091,352, forward strand.
TATTGTATTGCTAAATGTTACGCACGCGACCAGCAACAAATAATGAGACTCGAGTAGAAAGGGAACTACAAAAATAAAAAACAAATAAGAGCCAAGAAAAACCCCTACTCAAAAGATTCAAATTGTGTTGATTAATGGTTTCTGCTGGCGGGCACGTCATAAGCGGGCAGGTTCCTAGCAGTTCCTTCCTTAAATCCGGCTCCCACCCTTAGGCCGGGTTCTTTAATCAGCGCCTGAGTGGGCACAGTGCTGCCTGGTTTGGGCTTCTCCAGTCCAGTCAAGTATAATTAACAAGTTTGTTGTTCAGGTTTTTCCCAACCTTTCCAACGTTTTGCGTGTTTTTTACTTTTTGTCAAGGAATTGCTAAAAAGTTGTTGCTCGTTTTATGTAAATGACGTGTAAACACCACGTGCAGTGCCCAACAGCGGGCAGCAGTTCATAATCCGCGTCTGGAATGCAGCACTGTGGCAACTCGGGGTAGCAAGAGGAGGAATAAAAATAAAAAAAAAAACGTAAAAAATATTCAATGCATATTTCGTGGCGCATGTCCATTAGGAGGAAAGTACAACGACACGTGTCGCTGCGATTTATTAGCATAATTTCTCTTCTTCAAGTGTACGTTTTTTTTTTTTTTATATTTATGCACGGGAAACATTAAAGTAAAATTAATGTTGTCGTTTTTTGTGGGGGTCCTTATATTAGTTTCCAAGTAAAACTTGTGACATAAATCCGACCAAACTTCATGCGTTGCTGGATTCACTTTTCAATTTCCATGACAACATCGAGTTGGTGTCATCATCATCAGCAGAGACAGCAGCAGCAGCAACATCCCTAAAACTTCTCACTTAATTGTTGTACATTTGTCAACCTGACACACTCGAAGTGTTCCCAAAAACGTTGTCAACACCGTCTCAACTGAGGCACTCGCTTTCAGGCCGCACCCACTTAAAATTCTGGAACACACGCAGCCCCAACATGCTATAAAAGGCATTGGCAACTCAGACAAAGCTGTTGAGTCGAGTATCTCAGTTTGTGTGTCTAGTCTTGTGCTATTTATGTCTCAGTCACTAGCACATTTGTTGCGACTAGTTCGTAAATTAATTGGATTTGCAATTACATGCCACACAAAACGACAGCTGCAACAGTCTGAGAGGTGCATAGATAGGTGCCACTAATCCACTGCTGTCGATGTTGCAGTTGCTGTTGCAATCGCATAGCGTAACGGTTAATCTTCAGTTATTCGCAAAGACGGCTAATAATCAATAGATGCGAATAACATTTACTATCAGACTATTAAAAGACTTTAGCTTCCATTACAGGTTGATCTTATGATTAAGTGCAAAAAACAAGTTAAGAAAAAATGTTAAATAGAAAATAAAAAAATTATCTTAGGTGTGAAAAATGTACGAAAACTTTTATCAAAAACAATATGTAACAAAATAATTTTGAAACAGTATTTGCTGTATTTAAAAAAAAAAAGTATTTTTTGTGTGCCTAAGAAAATAGCTATTTAATTTTGAAACTGGTATTTGGCGTCGATTTTCTACATGGAAAACTTTTCCCTTTTCAACCTTCCGCAATGCTGATCCTGACGTGATTTTTATTTTAAGATACCAATTTTATTTACCCAAGAATCGAAAGGTTTCTGAATACACATATATTGATTGATTATTAAATAATATAACACTGTTGCCATTAATAAAAAAAAAGCAAATAAAAAGGGAATATTTAAAAGAGGCTGAACAAAAAAAGCAAAACACACACTGATTATTGTACAGACGTGGACCATGACCAACCTCATGAAGCAATAGAAATAACTTTCCCAAAATTCAGTTCGTGGGGTATTTAAACATTGGGGCACACCCCGCGCCCCCTGGAAAAGCTCTTGTCATGTGTGTTTAATGTGCGTCGAGGTTGAAAAATGGGCAGTTTGAAAATTTAATTATATGGTTGGGTGAGTCGTAAACATCATTAGGCAAGACAATGCCAATGCTTGTCTGCAGACACAAAACACAAACAAATATTTTTAATAAGCGGATATATGTATACCTCTCTCTCTTCCCCGCACCACCGCACCCCCGCACAGCTCAACATGCTGTGGTGCACGGGACACGTGCGTTTGTCGATGGACATATTTGAAATTGCAATAAAATGTCTGACTGAGCATTTTGGGCGAATACACGATTAATTTCTAAATGCGACGCACTCGTCCTGCGATTCGGTTAAATCCGACTGTGCCCATGGAGGGAAAAATCCTTTTTGCTTTTTTTGTGCAATCCTCATTTCCCGTACGAACATGAAAGGCCGCATTGCCATGTGACTAAAGGCCACAAAGCGTATGCGATGCTGTAAGTTACACCCTTTTTTGTGTGTGTAACTCAGCCGCACCCCTCCGTGCCGCACACAGCCCCCCCCTTCAGCCTTCCACCACGCTGCAGCAAGGTGGTGTCCCTTCGCGAATGCGTTGCGTTTTTAATTTTACTACCGTTTCGCTACTTTTGCAAAGATTTTCGGTGGTTGCTGTTGCCATGGCCTGGTCGCGTGGTTGGGGAGGGGGGGTTGATTTTTCCCATCTAACGGTAGTTGCTAGATTTTCCCGGCACAGTTTTTGTTGTTTTCCACAGCAATGCAAAACTGAAGCAACTGCATTTAAAATTAAATCCTCAGCGAGCTATTTGTCATTTTTGACAGTTAAACTGTTTTTCAGGACGACCCCGGAATTGCGGCTTATGGTCGCAATATTACGGACCTATTCTTCTTCTTCTTCTTCTCGTTTTTTTTTAACTTCGCTGTTGATATTACGCTTTCTGATACTCCCAGTGCGGCGTGACTGCTGTTAAATTTGTTGATGTTCTTGGCAATTCGAGCTGTTGTTGTTTGTAATTAGAGCTATAAATATTGCTCCTTGTATGGAAAAAGTTTTTGAAAATGTTTGGGAAGCGAACTTCGTAAATTGTATATTTGATCATTAACAGTATGGATAAAGAATAATAGATAAAAATTATAAGAATTAAAAAACAGTAATCAAAGTATATTTTATAAAAACTGTAAATAAAACAAAGGAGATTCATTCAGTGACGAGAAGTTGAAATATTTAATTTCTGGACATTTGCACAAGCTGTAATCTAATATAAATAATTATTAATAATTATACATATATATTATATATTAATAATTATATATAAATATTATATATTAATAATTATATATATGTATATTATATGTTAATAATTATTATCAACAACTATAGAGATATATTTCGTTACGCCTGCTCAGCTTTTGTTTCATATCAATACCAACTAAATTATATAGATTTATATAAAACGAAATGTTCACATTTATTTCGACTAGTTTAATTTCAGAATACCCCAGAATACCCCAGTATTTCACTTCTTGTATAATTCCCAAATTCTGCAACAACCACCTATGATTTAAGCTGATCATAACCAAAATATTTCTCCCACAAATCTGCACACATTAACAGGTTTCGCAAAACAATGGCCAAAAAAGTTGTCCACGATTCCCAAAGGGATTAAAATCAAATCAGCGCATAAATTGCCAACTCTTTGGCGAGTCCTGCCGCTAAGGATATTAACGCCTTAAGCCCATTTAATGGCCAAGCTGCGCATACAACCATAAATCATTACGTAATATAGACCAACAGACAACAAAAAAAGAAACTATAAAAATACAGACAAAAAACCAAAAACAGTTAAAATTGAAAACATTCGAGAGACGCAAAAAAATTTGCATAAAAACCCTTCGCACATTTCGAAAATCCGCTGAAAGTATATAACAATCAAAAATTATGGTTTTATGACGACCAAAAAGGGTTTCGACTTGATTGGGAATTTGGTTTTTATGATTACGGTTTCCAACGCGACCAAAATCGAAACTCAAGTTGCAACAGTTGCGCATCCAATTCAAAAGCCATCGCCACAAATGGCGTCTATGCTGCAGAGGATGATGAGCGGGGGATGTGGGGGAGTTGGGGTGGACGAGCTGCCGCCTGGCGCTGGCCATTAAAAAGTTTTGTCAAGTTAAATTACCAAAAATTGCAAATTGCTTGGATTATGCGCTGTTCAAGGACATGGAATTGTTGCCTGTTGTCCTGGCCACTTTCACTTCCTGTTGCCCCGGATTTGTGTGTCTGTCTGCCTCTCTGTGTATGTGTGTGTGTGTGTGTGCGTGTGTGTGTGTGGAGCGCATTGTGTGGCTAAAGGATTTCATACACTCAATATAATTAAGGGCTTGAGCCTTGAGCCCAAGTTATGCGCCACACAAAAACCCCTCTCGTACTGCCTCGTCCTGCCCTTTGCCTTCGGCTTTTGTGTCCAGGCAACGTTTTGTGTATTTTGTGGTCTGAGTTCGGTTTTTACTTAGATACAGTCAATGTTTGTGTGTGTGTGTTAAGAATTTGTCGCAGAGCATTTGAATTGTATGTTAAATTAAATTTTACCACAGAGACCAGTCAAACACGTCCCTCCCTCTCTTCCTGACCAACACACCCCTCCTCCGCCGCACGCATTCCAGCTTGCTTCAGATTGGGGGCCGCTTTTCCAAAGTCATTGCCTCGATCTGCTCGGTCTGCTCGACTGCTCTGTGGCATTAACTTGTCAGTTTGCTGAGCTTGACAGATTTTTCATTGGCAGAGGCAAAGGTTGGTGGGTCGGTGGGTTGATGGGTTGGTGGTTTGGTTACTCGGTGGTTTGCTCGGCCGGTGTGTTTGCTGGTCTTTGCCACTGGCCAGAGATATGCAGTTAGAATTAATAGTATAGTATTTGATACAGTTTCAAATGCACACAAAGCACAGCACAGAACAGGTGTCACTGTGGCTGCTCTTGTGGATATCGGTTTTAAACCAATTATCCCAAATGCATGCAAAGATTCGTTTATTTCCAACAGGAGAGGCAACAACTAGAAACAATTGTATTACATAAAACTACTGTTTCTAAATACCACAAATCCGATTATATGCTACTACCAGATACGAAATTAAATGAAATTCAAACTATATTGCAATTTAATAAGAAGTAATTGTTGAAAGCGATAGGAATATAAATAAAGCAGCAGTTTATATTTAATTAATAATATTTTCTCTTTTATAAATTAGATTTCTCGTTTCTATAAATCATTACACTTGATAATATATTGATTATTTACTAAATACAATTTTTTTTTATTCATTTCAGGTAATTATCATGCTCATAGTACCAACGCAACTACAGTCGTCGGGTAAATCAAAATTTCTATAATTAATGTTAAGTGACGCCCACAAAATAAGCTTAGTTGGCACATCCATTGCAATCAAGTTGCCAAGTTGCCAAGTTGGAAGTTGCCGGGCTGCCAGGCTTCTGGCAATTGTCTGCTGCTTATATTATCTTGGTTTATGAATCAATAAACAATGCAGGCGTCGGAAGATGCTGCCCAAGAAGAGAGTATTCATCGAAGTACTCGCACTCGTAAGTGGTTGCTCTTTCATTACATCTGGATGAGAATGACCAAGATATATCACTGGGCTATTTGGCTGATTGTCGTCGCTTAAACGGTGTCTGGGCATTTCATTTAACTGCCTGTATGGGCTGGTCGCGGTCTTCAGTTCCCGTTCGTACAAACATACATACATACATGTATGTACTTAGTTTGTGCTAGTTGTATGTGGGGAATTGATGTCGAGTGCCTTAAGGAAGGCGCAACGTTTTAATTTAATAGGCGCACATGTGGCTCCGACCCATAAAAACCAATTTTGCGTAAGTGATAAAAATGCAATGAGCATTCGTTCGTGATGATAATACTTGGATGTTCATCATGATGTTCATGATGACAATCATCAGCTGCTGACGCAGACGCTTAAGAATTAAATTTACGATGGCACCCAAGTAGTTTTGACACATATATATCTCGAGAGCATAGTAGGGCGCCACAGCATAAAACCCATTCCGTAAATCCAAATCAATTGGGTGGGTTTTGCGTGGCAAGCTCTTTTTTTATTTCTATACCCTGCATCGAAGTGCCTTGAAATGGGGAAATCTATCTGAAATAAATCTTTTTAAGGTACTTAAAAATTCACACATTTTATATTTTTAAAACAAGCATTAATAATTTTTTAGATGATCTCTATAAATTGGCGTTAATCATTTAAGTTTTTTGCAAGCTTCGTCACAATTGTTATATTATTTTCTAATAATTAATAAGGAATATAAAAGCTGACAAAAGCGAAGTCACTTGGTGATTTTATAGAAAACTTAAGAATGTGAATAAATATTATTTATTTTCTTATGGTTTATTCACTCATCAAAAGTGCTTCAATTTGCTAGATTAAGCATCAATTACAACTGAGTTAACCAAAGTAATGAAAATACCTCTTTATGTGGTATATCATAGTCGAGCACTCGCTACTGTTACAGCAATGTCTTGTTCTCAATTTAATTGCTTAATTTGTATGCAACAAAGCAACAAATATAACATTGCATAATGACATGAGCTGCTTGCCGAGCACGTCAAATGCTTTCAGCGTACGATGAGCTCGACTTTATACACCTCCCCTGCTCCGCTGGGGCAATCACAAATGCAACTTTCAATCATCATCAATTTCTCATCAAAGTGTCGCCCACAGCAGGAACTGCAGACAGCATAAACTCCACCTAGCCCCCCCCAACACCTCGCTGTAACACCCCTATTCCACATGCTGTTCGTTGTGCCAATGAGGAGATCATATCGATGGCAGGCGACGCCGTCGAGAGTCTTCGACGTGACATTTTTCCTAGTCGCCTTCTGTTATTGTTGTTGTTGTTTTTGTTGTTGTTGTTGTTGTTGTTGCTGTGTTGCGTTGCGTGTTGCTTGCATTGTTATCGTGATAGTGTTGTGTCTGCCATGCACTTTTCAAGTTCAATTTCAAGTTAGCAGTTGCCGGTTGCCAGTTGGCAGCCGTTGCTCATTGCAAATCATTCAGTTAGTCATTCAGTCACTTTGTCTGTCATTCGGTCTTCACGATGGGTAATACAAGATATTCGCATTGTTAAATGACCAGCTTGGCACAGAAGCTCGCTTTAAGGCCAAAACCCAGACGTTGTATTTCCTGTGTAAAATAGTTGAACGCCACTTTAATGGTACTTGAATTAATTTGCTGATAGTCAAATCGCAGCCAGGAAATCGTTGCCTTTTTTCATTAAATAAAATCTTTATTTATTTATTTACTGGTCTGGTGAGCATGTCTTTAATTTGATTAAAATTTACTTAGCTCACAAGCTAACAACACAAACTTAATACTCGAAATTTAATTTGTGTAATTTTCTTTACTTTGGGCGTTTTATTTATATTTTTTAATCAACTGTTAAAACAATTTGTAGTTGAACCAATTTGTAGTTCAACCGTTCAATTCGCTTAAAAATAAGTACAAAAGTTGTAATTTGTTTCTTTTGTCAATCAAATTATCATTAAATTGGTAATTGACTTCTCTTACATTGAATCCGTTCATTTTACCATTATTATTTTCCCCTTTTTGCATTACACAAGTCCGCATCTATTTTCGCAATCTTTGCCAGAGGCGACACAACTGTCAACAATTTATGGCTGACACGCCCAAAACAACGTTAATTGCCCAGATGACAGTTCTTCCAGACCAACTCCCAAACTCTCAGCAAGGTATTAATTTTGGGCGTGATAAGAACCGTTATCAGATGCTTTAATCGATGCAAATTTCGAATTTAACATAAAATTGACACATTTGTCGAACTGTCAATTTGTCGCTTACAAAATGTGGCAATAAATTCAATGGGGGCCCAAAAGTGTTGGGCTCTGAAATTCCCTTTTTCCTATTTTATCTGGGATTTCACAATACGCGTTGTGACATTTCAATTGCCTGCGGCATTTTTGTGTCGGTGATGTGAAAGGAGGGGCGTGGGGCGTGGCCTGTCGCTTAGCATAATTGAAATTGACATATTTCATTGTCGGCAAAAGGCGACGAAAATTGCAAAAGTAAATTTTCAATTTTCATCACATTTAAGTGAGGGAAGCGACGAGCACATGGACAAAAGCGCCGCATTGATTTGCTTTGATTTTCATTCATCGCCCGCTGTCATCGTGCGCCTTTATTTACCGTTTTGCTTTGTTGCAAGCGCCCCGGGGAGCTACAATACGGACACATACATTGACACCGTGGAGTAGGGGGGGCGACAGAGAATGGGTAGCAACAGCTTAGGCTTGTAGCTTTTTCTGTCTGCCCTGACGGTTGGCTTAAGCCGCTTCCACGAGTGCCCAGCAACCGCCCCCCTTTTGCATTCTATTGCCAACTTTCCTATTTTATTTTTTGGTTCGTTTTTCTTTTTTCATCATTTCGACGCGTTGAGCCTTGTTGTGGATTTTTGGCAGCTTTAACGGGATTAGATGCCTGCTGAGCAGCCATTCCTGATGATGATCGGATCATGCTTACTTTAAAGTCACATCGAGTGTGAATTCAGCGACAACAAAGCAAATTCAGGTGAAAATAAACTCAAGCGATTTATTTTCTAACTTTAAATGAGTTTGAGCCAAAACAAAACTAGGAACGAAATGTGATTTGCTGTCAATAAAAAATAAAACACTTCACCTGACGCCAGCGAGAAATAATTGTAAATTATAAGATTTTTTTAAGCGAATTATTTTTCATAAAAAAATGTATTAAATTTAAGGTAAAATTTTCTTGGTTTTGAATAATACTTGAGTTTTTATTTTATTTCCTGATGTTGATCGGATCATGCTTACTTTAAGGTCACATCGAATGTGAATTCAGCGACAAAAAAGTCAATTCAGGTGAAAATAAACTCAAGCGATTTATTTTCTAATTTTTAATGAGTTTGAGCCAAAACAAAACTAGGAACTAAATGTGATTTGCTTTGCAAAAAAAAAAACATTTGATTATAAGATAGCGAAAGAAAATTTTAAATTATAATATTTATATTAACAAATTATTTTTTATTAAAAAAATGTATTAAATTTAAGGTAAAATTCCTTTCTTATGAATACCACTTTTCTGCTTATTTTATTTGTTTTTTTTTAGATACATTTTTTTTTTTTTAAGTCTTATTCCAATTTAACAATTGTAATTTATGCAACTTTGTACTTTAGGCAGGACAACAAAAGCCCAATTGATAAAGTGGAGCTCTGCTCCGCTCACTTCACTGCCTCCGCTTTGTTGGGCTGCTTCTCTTTATTTGGCATTTGTCCATAAATTATAATGGCGAAACAATGAAATATATACAGGAAAGTCGGGCAGGTATTTGGGTCACTTTTGGAGCGCTTCGTCGTTGTTGTTTTGTGCTCGGCAACATGCAAAACAGAAGTGACACAAATTAAAGTTAAAAAGAGCAGAATTGCATTGGGCGTGGAAATTTGTAAGCATTGTTGAAAATGATGTTGCTGCTGCTGCAAGTGCACCTTCATTTCGAATGAAACAAAAGTGGTTTGCATCCTCAACAACTGAAAAAACAGTCTTTGTAATCAGTTTTTCAAAACTGCGCATAACTAATTGAGTTTTATTTGCGGCATGCTAATTTAACTGACCAAGTTTCCCATTGTCTACTTGCCACCAATTTGTTCTAGGACTGAGTGTGTGTTTTCTTTAACGTTGTTCGCTTTTGGCAACATCTTAGCTTGGCCTGGTTTTTTATGGCTTGTTCTGTGCGGTTTTTGCGCAGGAATATATTGAAAACCTTATATATTTTAACAATTTATTAAGTGTATTTCATTCTGCTCTTTCCACCAACCTTTGGGAATTCAGAAATGTTGAGTCCGCATTTCAGGGCATGCTTGTCATATTATTTGCAAACCAAATATCAAAGAAAAAGCCCACGTTTAATTAGAGACTCTTAAGTTTCAAACGCGAACATTTTAAATAGCTGTGATGTGGCATGTAAGCGGCATTTTAGACATATGCTATCCCAAAGGTCTAATAAGCTGTTAACTGAAAATTTTCAAACTTGTCGCTTTCTAACAACATCAAATCAAAGTCGGCGAGTAGAATTCGGAAAGTATTTGCTGTGAAGTATTTGGGGTCGCAATACAAAGCAAAAGTTTTGTACGGATCGCATTCCGTTCGCGCGCCTTTCGGTATGCTATATAAAATGTTAAACAAAACAAGATTTTCAACGTTCGAGGGCATTGTTATCGCCACTCATTTATTATGCAAAAGTTTTGCCAAAGTTTGCGTTGTGAAAATTTCTCAATTGCCGCATGCAATGCGACGCTAATCAAATGCGACATTTATCAAATTGGCACGCAACATGATGGCCAAACATGCAAACTGCATTGCTGTGGGCGTGCTACACCGCAAAACGTGCCGCTTGTTGCATGCATGCCATATTAGCGCCCGTCTGTCGCCTACAAATAGTAAATACAATTTTTAGAAAATATATGCCACAGCTCTTGCCACATGCCGCCGAGCTCATCATGCAACATTTGCACAAGCCAATTTCGACGGCTGTGGCAAATGGATGTGCGTCTAGACTTCGGCATTGTCTCTCTGCGGGCTCAGCCAACTGGCCTAAGCCAGCAAAGTCTGGTCTTAGACCGAAATTTGGTAACACCATCTGCACGGCTTTGCATTGCTCGGCATTCCGCGACGAACATGCTCTGCATTTGTAATAAGCTGCTGGATGCGGTCTCGGGTTATATTTTCTTTTCTCTACTCAGACTTGAGACAATCGGTTGGCAACTGATTGGGTTAAAGGAGAATATTTAACATTTTAAAGAAAAACTGTTTTTAAATTTAATTTTGTTTGTTGCAGGAGAAATAAGCATATCATCTCAAATATATATTTAAATTGTTTATCTGTCTTGAGTTGCCTAAAGGACATTTGAATATTCTGACTGATTCCATTAAAATTAGATACCATCATTCTGGCCAAGTTTTCAAGAGGTATTTGTGAGCGTCACTTTAACCTCCTTTTTTTTTTTTTGGTATTTGAGCGTCGATAATCAATAGGAATCCATGTGCCAATGAACTCGTCAATGAACTCGTTATCAATGCTAATGGAACTTTTTCAGTTTCACATGCAAGCGATGAACACGCCACCGGTAAATAGCACATGCATGCCATGCATGCCACGCCCACATCGCTAACGCCTTCGCCATATGTGGCAGCTAATCCGCGGCTATTATTTTGGTTTATTTTGCTTGGGCCACAATATGATTACAATAATTTTATGTATTTTACAAAAATGTTCATGCATATTTTAAGTCACGCACGCGACAACAAACAACACGAAAAGCCGGAAAAATTCGAGCATCAGCCGGAAAACTGAATTGATTATCGACACTATATAACAACACTCCCACAGACCCCCGATCCCTGCAACTGCAACAACTTTGGGTTTGTCGGCTGCGTTTTATCTCTTTGCGTGCCGCGTTGCCGTTTGCCTGCTTTGAATTCCAAATACAAATTACGAAATTTAATGACTTTATTTTTTTTGGTTCTGGATACACCGTGTCCATTAATAATTGATAAATATATATTTTGATTAGCATCTACAGGCGAACTTGTATTCCAAATGCAAATTATAATAAAAGTGTGATAAAAATGCACGTAATAAGGTCAAAAACTATTTAATTGGGTTCACATGATTTGGAAAATTTAAGATAATTACTTTAATTTAGCTTATTCACTCTTAATGATAGCTTTCTAGTAACCTGCGTAAAATGTGTCAAGTCTTGTTTTCAGCCTTTAATCATTTACCTAGAACTTTCAATCATTTATTTCAAAATTTTGAATACGTAAACTCTACCCAGGAGTAACTTGAAAATTATTTAAAAAATATTCCGAGGTGCTCAAATGGCCGATTCAAAAAGGTTTGACTTTTCTGTAACTGTTGAATATGAAATATCTATATTTTGTACCTTATTCAAGATCGCTTACAAATCCGGGCATACAATTTAGTTCGGCTGTTGGCTCTCCTGATGCTATACGCAAAATGTTGCTGTACAGGCAATTGTTGCAAAAAGAAAACCTCAGGGATAAGATGAGGCCTCGGAAAATCGTTACAGCCGAAAAACGGAAGCAGGAAAAATCATAGCCCAAACTATAGGCTTTATTTTGATTACAGTTCTGTCTCTGATTTTCAGACACGAAATCGGACTATTGGGAAGTTTTTACGTATATTCATTTGGTTTTTTAATCATATTCAATTTTTGACGCTTATTTGTTTGTAATAAATGTGCATACTTTAATTTATATATTGGTGGAAAATTTATTTGAGTATAATCTGTATATTTTTTCAACTGAAAAACATTGCCTAGAATAAATTGTAAATTGTTTTAAAACTGCAGTGTAATTTTTATCTGCAATAAGCAATAATGCACAGTTTCGCAAACTGTGATTGCTTGTTTGAGCCGATGTTGTTATTGCAATTTTTGCGGTTTTAACAGTTTATAATAAAGTGCCAGCGAGCCAGACACCAAAAAACGACCCCAAGCAGAGTCATCGCAATATTTGCCCCTTGTAAAAACAAACTCCAAAATCCTCTGCCATTCCCTGTGCAATTGCTGTGTGGCCGTTTTTAATTGCCGTCAAGCGCCAACTGTTACATTTTGAACTGAGTAACTTTTATTTATTTATGCAAATTTTTTTGTTTTCTGTGTTTTGTTATTATTTGCCGACGGGGGCAGGTTCACCGGCTGAACAATATTTGTCGCTAAATTGGCTAAAGTGCTGCAAACTGTTGCCCATTTTGATGGCAGCGACAAATAAATTGAAATTGTTGTGACAATTCTCGTTGCGTAGTATTTTCAACAAATGCTGCCAAATTTCGTTCTATTATTGCGAATATCTGCAGCTGACTAATTGGACGGCAAATGGGGAGTTAGACGAGCTGCGACACGTGCCAATATTGTCCACTGTATTCCCCAAGCTGAAAACTTTCTTCTTTTCCTTTTCGTTTTTTTTTGGTAATTTTTGTTAGCCAACTTTGGCCATTTGTGGCCAATTCGCAATTGTACACTCTCACACATAATGGCAATTGAGAGCAGCCAACAAAAGTTGTTGGCTTCAGCAACACCCGAGCAACGTGCCAACACGTACATTGCGCATACGACATGTGTTACCGGCCATCCTTCATCACTGAGCATATATATATATGATTTAGTTATAGATTTCCTAAGAGGTTTCTGGCCATATAATTAACCAGAAGACTTTGAGAACTACATTAACTATAAAAAACTAATCAAAACGTTAAAAATATTTCGAATAAAATTGTTTTGCTTTAACGTTTAATGCTGAATTTGCTAAAGTTGTGGACAGCAATTGGCTCTTGTCTTGAGAAAACGACTTTTTCAATTACCGAACGAGGACTGCCCTTATTCTGCAACCAAATTTGCCTACAGTAAAAAAAGGGAATAAAAAAATATATATGGAATTATTAATCTTAGTTAAATATGCTTACATTTCCGATAATAGATCCACGGGTCCCTCGACAATGCCTTTGACAGTGCCTTTTATGGTGTTCCTGCACCAACCATAAAGCCCGAGTTCTTTGGCCTTCATTTGGGTGTGCTATTAAATTAAAAAAAAAAATTAACTTGCTAAAAAAATTCAAAAATTTACCTTTCGAAAATAGACACCTGTGTGACAAGCATTAGATATGTGATTTATTTTTAATTATCTGATTTTTAGCACACTTACCCTGCACAAGGCCATATACCTCAAACATCATGCTGTAGATTTTTTTCTCTTTGTCCATTTTCAATGTTTCAGAAGATAATTTTGGTGCTTGGTCACTTGTCATTTGAGAAATTTCAGGTATTATTTAAAACAGCAGTTTTGTTTTCAAAATATTGCTTCTAGACAAAATTTGTAATAGAACAGCGAAGAAAGTTTTCGAATTGAATATCAGCTTGAATTCTCGTTCATGGATTACTGTGATATATAAATAATTTATCATAAATATATTTATCTAGTACGCTTTGCAATTTAACAAAAGAATTTCTTCTTCCTTCTGCTATAAATTTGTAATTTGAACTGACGCTTTCAGCTAATGTCAATGAATAATTGTGCTGTGTAAAATTGCAATACATAACATTTTGATTAGCAGTTTGGTGAGTGAATTTTGGCCATCTGATCATCAGATTTCCGCTATTGTAAGACTTTAGCAAGGAGCTATATAGATTCGTTGCCTCACTCTGTTTCAGTAGCTGTCTCTTTCACTCGCTGGTTTTTCCAGCCAGCTCAAGCCATTTGGAGCTGCTACACTTTTAGCGCTTCCGGTTCGTTAAATTTAACGGGCGGTGCTGCTGCACGCTGAGTGAAAGAGGCTAACAAAAAAATAAAATTGTATATGGGCAGAGAGCAAAAGGTATCAGCCAAAGGGGGGGGGGGGGGGGCAGGGGTAGACGCAACTTGGACGCTCCAATGGAAACTTCGATAAAACATTTGACGCTGCAGGCAAACTGACATTTTCCATTAAGTGCAGACAGCTCGAAATGCCAGCAGCTCATTTTTTGGTTGCGTAGAGAAAAACAGCGGCAATGACGAGAGAGAGAGAGAGAGAGAGAGAGAGAGAGAAGTGAAAAGGAAGCTAACACAATTTGACCAAGTTTTATGGCAGAAATGATTTTGGACTTGGACTGTTGTTGAGTTAGAAGCTCTCTCACTTTTTCACCAGCTACTGTTTATAGCCATCGTTTAGGCGCACATTAATTAAAGCTGAATCTGAGGCAAATGCCAATGTTGCAGCTGCTGCTGCTTCTGCTGCTGCTGCGTTTTAGGTAGAAGTTTTTTTGACCAAAACATCAAAGTGTCATCAACAGACAGGCGTCGCAGCCGGGGCTGCACTTCCGCACTTGTCAAGGCGCACTCGACAAGGAGACAGCAGCAAGGAGCAAGAAAACGATGGCCAGGACAACGACAAGCACTGACATTGTCGGTGTTGGTCTCTGGACCCCCTTTGGCTCTTAGAGTGTCCTTATCATTTGCGACAAATTCGCCGACAACTTTACTACAATAATATTTATTTTGAAAATATGCTCGAGCGCGTCTCACTCTCTACCCGTCTCTTGGGCACATTGCGCACACTTTGAAGTGTTGCCAATGTACAAAAGTAATCAAAATATTTTGTCAGCTTCAGCTGCAGTTTAGAAACTGGAACTGAAATGCTTCACGTTCTTAGTGTTGTTTTTTAGTGGTCGCTTTAAAAGTGCTTTGGCACAAATTGCCAAAGGAAATTGAGTTGAAAGTTGTGCAGCGCTGCTGGCGATACTTAAATGTGGCAACAATTTAAATACAGCAGCGGCTGGCTGGCTGGCTGGAGTTGCAAATATTAGACGCCACTTTGCACTCCACAGTGATGCCCCTCTACTGATCGCTTTACACTAAACTATGGAACAATATTAATAATATCTGGAATAATAAAAACGAGTCATTATGATTCCATTTCATATTATCAGATTAAACTCTTAGAAGAGGGGGAAATCTCATTAAAAGTGAAATACTTACTGGCTCTTAACGACATCTGAGATATTGTTTTCTATATTTTTAGCACCTCAAAGTTGAAGTATTATAAAATATACATCAACAAAATCTTGATTAAGTTGCTTTTTGCCGTCAAACATTTTAATTTATACCAACGTACTCTGGGCTGAAACGAAATTGACATTTATGCAATTTGATTTTGTGCCGCACAGCAAATTAAATTTACTCAGTTTGCTACCCCCAAAAAGTATGCTATGTTTTCCAGCCCGCAGTCAAACGGACCCAAAAACACGACTCTTGTAAATATGCATTTGTGTGTGTGTGTGACGTTTTCAAACAATTTCACGTTGAAACTTGTTACAAATTGCAGCTACAATGGAAATTTGCATAAAATTTCCATATGCGTTTTTGCTCTGCTGCTGGTTTATTCTCTCTTTTTAATGGTGTTTTACTCCGACTCATTCTCATTTCGCTTTCGCTCATATTTCGCTTTTACTATTTGCATAAAAATGCCGCCTGACTGACAAATTTCTCGTGTCGAGCCGCAAAATTTATGAACTCTTGAAAATATTTGCGACTTTTCAAGTCTCGAGAGTCGCATAAAATATGTTTTTGTTTTCATTTTTGTTTTTTAATTTTTTTTTGTCGGCTTATTGGATCGGTATTGTGGGGGACTATTTGTCCAGTTTGCCGGCGAGGTGTTAACATGTCCAAAGCCACCATTTGCATTTAGCGTGGACCATTCTCTCTCGCACAATGAAACGAGGAAACGCGGCAACGAGGAAAATAAGGCGGGTTAATTTATGTGCGCCCCGTCTAAAAACGCCAAACGAGCCGCCTCTCAACCAATTTTCATTAAAGCACATAAATTGTTGTTTATGGCACTCTGGTTCCCCATTCCATGGAACACCTTAGGGGAGCAGAGTGGAGGCACAGACGCTGCATTTGGGGTTTCAGGCTGGCGCAGTGCTACTGCTCCTGTCCAGAAGTCGACATCATTTCATATTCATGAGCGCAACTCCCCTTTTTTGCTCCTTTCGACTGCTGCAGTCAGCCACCTTCCCCACCTACTCTCAGCCCATCCTTCCAATCCCTGTCCCCGTTTTGTATCCGTTAATAAAGTTTGGCAATTATCTTTGCTGCCTGTTGCTATAAAGCCGACTCAATTTCTATGTCTGCGTGTTTGTGTTCCCTGCAGATAAGTGTGTTTTAGACAAAGCAACTTTCCTGTGCCCTGTAGTCAATTGCGGCAAGAGAATGGTGTCTAAAATTGAGTTTTTATAAGCAATATTTTTAGAAATTTAATCACATGTTTTGCTCTTTGCTTTTGGGCAAGACGCGATAAAAAATAATGCAAACATTTAGAATAAAAAAGTTTAAAACAAATAAAACTGCTTTGTAGTCGAGTCAGCTCGACTACTATATACCTACATATACAAATTTTAAAAAATATATAAATATTTATTACCAACTATCCATTAAGAGTTCTGCAGACAATATTGACTCGGCTGTTAATTCTCATTAAGAATAAGTTTTTTTTTATTGATTGCTTTATTTATTATTATACATTATATAAATGAGTATGATCTTTGTTCTTAAATTCTATTTAGATCTTTTTCTGTAGGATTAAAGTGAGATGGAATCGCTTTAGAGACCGGTGGTAAATATAATATAACATCTTTCCCCACTTTCATTCACCTTGCTTAAATTTATTTAGCTTTGCGTTACTTTACATTTCTAATATGTGGTGTGATAAAGAAACTTTATGTTTCAGCTTAAAGTAATGTAATATTTTATCAGTTGATTGCCGCGTGTCTTAAACTTTGCCAAAGTTTTGTGGGGGGTAATCAATAGTCGTGTTGAGGAGCTGTCCTCAAGTTGGCTGCTGCAGGCATCACATGGCCATCATATCGGCTCACTTCCGCCATCAATTTCATAAAGTGCAAAACATACGTGGGGACACCCAGCTGGGTGGTGGTAAAAGTGAAAAAGTTGCGACATAAAACCTGCCTCAATATAATTGCATTACACGTAGCTGTCACAAGTGAAAAACCGCACGTAGAACACAAAATAAAAACAAGATGTGGCAACAACAGCAGCAACAGCAGCAGCAGCTGTCAAAGGCGTCAACACCACATAACCACCCAAAAAATAACCACACTGCCAGAAAACCACAAGCTCATCTGTTCAGCTCTAACCCGACTCAAATGCGAAAATGACTTGGCATCGGACTTTTCATATTTTCACCGAGATCTGCTCGTCTTAGCTCAGCTCCTGTGTTCCCTGACAATGCTAACTGAGTGCACACAGCTAGCTGGCAAATCCTTTTTCTTAACCTTTTGCCAAGCGTGCACATACTTCAAGTGTGCTTAAGGCCCCTCGTCTCTCGTCCCTCGACCCTCACTCGCCATTCCACCTCACCTCATCTTTGATGTGGTCTACGACTATGCAAGACACAAATCACCAGAGCAATGGCGTCTGGAATTTATGCGTCCTCTTAGCAGCCGTCTTGGCTGCTTGTGGGTGTGTGCTGAGTGTCTTTCTGTGTGTGTGGGTATGTGATCTCTGTGATTTGGTAAGCAGGCCAGCCCAAGAGCCCGAGGAGCTCCTAAGCTGACACTGATGTACGCCATTTTCTGTGTGGTCGTCAGAAATTTAAGTATTTCGGGTGCGATGTATTCACCCAGACTCTGAAACATGTCAAGCCCATTAACGGTTGAATTTTCTTTTCATTTTTTCCAATTTTTTGTTTTTTGTTGCCTTACGAGCTGTGTAAATATTTTTAGAAATTATTTAACGCTTGAATGGAATGAATCGAATCGACAACCGGTAGCCGGAAATCACTTATGACATTTGCGATCTATTGATTTTTTATGGTTGAGCAACTTTTTGGGCTAGATAATAATTTGAAAAAAGCAAAAGGGGCACGGTTGTTAAAGGTTAAAAAAAAATAAGATTTAAAAAGGTTTTTTTTGTACCAGATTATTGTTTACGCCTGGCTTGGGCTTAAGCTGCCCGAGCTGTTAAAAAATTGACCTTTTATAAATAATTTAAAACATAGTAGAGATTTCCATATCTTATTTTGGTAGCTTAAAAGCCTTTTAAAACAGTTATTATAATTATATATTTCTTATACCTTCAGCCACACATCTGGCTAAGAATCTAGCTTAGCAGCACTGCTAATTAATTTAACTAGAATTTGTTGGACTTTATTGCCTACTTAGTAGTTTTCGTAGTCCAACAACTTGCCACACAGTTGTTGCTCTGCCTACATCAATTACTTTGAGTTGTATCTGAGCAGAAGCTACAAAGTCTCCGAAATTTGCTTTGCCATGTTTCGGTTGCACAAGTTGCACAATGTACAATGTACAAAGCATTGTGGAACATGTGTGCCTGCAACTGGAGGTAGATAAAACACACCTGGCAATATATTTTGAACAACACACTGATTGTAACTAAGCAACTTCCACTAGCTCTCCCTCTCCCACTGCCTCTCATTGTGTCTATCTCTGCCATCTCTCTCTATTGCATTTGCTAACTCTTTGGTCGAATACAAAGGCGACGACTGTTTGCCAAGTTGTAATAAACTTTTGGTAAACAAGTTGGGTGGCACACACACAATAAGCAAGTACCAAAATGGAAACGCAACTCCAATTTACCAGCTCCAAAAGCCATTCCACAACTCGGCGACTCGATTGCAAACTTATCTTAAATTCTAATGCAATTGCCAGAGCAAAGCGCACTTTTGTGTGTGCTTGTAGATATTTTATAGTAATGTTCTTCTATTTTTCTCGCTTTTCCATTGCTGGTCTCATGTAGCATCCACCATTTTGTATTGATGCTCGTCCATGTGTGCGTTTCACTGTATATGTGTGTGTGTGTGTGTGTGTCTGTGTTTGCAACTGGCAAACAAATACATTACGTTCTGCGTTTGCGTTTACCTCTCATGTATGTATTAGATAATAAAGTAGTCGGGAATCAGTTGCGAAAGCTTCTCCGCATGGCTTAACAAGGCAAACGAGTATTGTGTAGCACACTTTTTGGCGTGCAGTACGTGCCGCTTATCAAATGCACAGCACTGCAAACAGTGCAACACAATAACAACAATAATAAGAACAAAAAAAATCATGGTTCAGTCGAACGAGCTCGACTACGAAGTACCCTGTATCCATCTGTTAAATATGTTATTACAGTTTTATAAAATCCAAGTACGTATTTTGTTTTTAGTCTCTGAGATCCTTTAGTTCATATATGCGGACAGACGGAAATCAACTATATCCCTCTTGGCTAAAGTCAATATACCCCTTTTAACCACTATTACTGATTCAGTGTATAACAACAATGAGCACACAAAAAAACTGCTCCTTGCAACAGTGGATAATACAAATTGTTTTTGAGTGCCGACTGAGTAAATATTATCCCAAGACTGATTGACTTGAAAATCTTTTCTAAAATTCATTCTTAATATGGACAGGAGTAAAAACATTAAAGAATCTCATTTTTATATATAACATTAACTTAACATTATAATAAAAAAAAAGTATCTGCCTATTAAAATAATCGAGATTGTTTCAGAACTTTGAATAATTTAATCCACATTATTTGGCATAGTTTATTTTTATAATAATTTATTTTTAGTTTATTTCTGCTCATTGCATATCTTTAGAGTTGTTGTTTATACTTTTTATTTTTTTTAAATGGTATTTAGTTATCCGACAAATACAGCTATATAATAATCACATACACATAGCAACTTTTAGCCAAATACTCGTAGTATCGGCCAACAATTCATGCTGCCTATTTATTAGCCAACTTAACACCTTCTAATTAATTGAACTTACGACAAAGTAAACCAGACTCCTCAGGCAAAATGCATAAGTTGGTGAGCAGCAATTACATGGAAATTATGCACATATAATTATGGGGCAAGAACCTTTAATTGCAGCAACATATTTGCTAATGCAATCAATGTGCATAATCAAGCGTTTATTACACAAATGAAATCTAATACAGAAGCAGGGGGTGACTGGAATGGAGGGGGTTTTATTTCATACAATAGATAAATGGACAGTTCAACATTTGGCATTGCAAATCAGTTGCTCACCCATGGAGTCCATTGCTGTCCAGCAGTCTTATTTTAACTTCCACCCTTTGAATTCCCCGTTTGGATTCTGGATTCTGGATTATGTATTCTGCTCCCCTGCTGCAGACTACATTTGCAGGCCAAAACCAAACCAAAATGCATTATTGGTTGCATATTTTGGCCAGCTGTGCATTGCACAGAATCGGTTGCTATTCTGTGATTGTTCGCATGATGCTCGATTGCATTTTAATCGAAATGCTTTTGGCCATTCGCAATGCGAGCACTTAATGAAGTAGCGGCCAAATGCAGCACTCATTCTGTGCCATGCAACATTGCAGGATTGGGCGAATGTTTAAGATTGACATAGAGTGCAGCTGTATTTTAGAAGTAAAATAACTATAGTTTAATAAGCAAGAATTTATGTTCAAAATGTGTATTGTTTAGCTTTTATAGTCTTTCAAATCGCTAATATGTACGAAAAACATATTTGAAAGCATTGAGATTCTCTTGTATGTTTGTTTATTTAATATAGCTATGCAGAAATATAATACAAGTATTTTTGCATAGCTATATTTTATGCATTTTTTAGCTTAACAACTTGTAGGGTAAGCAACTCGATAAAATTTATGCAAATTAACTTCACTTAACTTAAATTTCTTCATAATATATATTGTAAAATTTACGAACGATAAAGCAATCTGTTTGTTATCAAAATTAAGAAGATTTTTATATCACTTTTTTAAATTTATATACACAATTACTAAGAAATGTGCTGAACATTTAATTGCAATTTTTTATTTGGTTATTTATTTTCCATCTAAACTTTTGATTTAAAATAACTGCTGTTATATATATGTATATATATATATATATATATATATAAAATAAATATAAATTGTAAATAAAAATATTTCATATATTATATATTCATATATTCATATATATATTCATTTACTTTCGCTTGATTATTTCGAAATGGGCAAATCTTTGCTAATTGCTTGTCAACGCTTCAATTCAGATGCTTTCCAAGTCGTTGGTTTTAATCAGTTGGCAATTTGTCATTGGTTTAAGCTGGCGCCTTTGCTGAGCAAAGTTTGCTGTGCAAAACCAGAATGCCCAAAATGCAATGTCCAATGTCAAAGGAGTTAGCTGATGGTAGCAGCTGGCGTGGATGTGTTTTGGGTGCCACAAGTTCGCCGCAGTTCGTTACGATTTATATTTGCCATTTCCTGCCACAAGTCGTCGCTGTTGCTGCCACATGTAAGCCATCCGCGTGGAAGTAGTGTAAAACGACAACGACAATAACAACATCATCGGGAACAACAACAACAACAACAACAGCATCAACATCAATGTGCAAACATTAACCCCGAACTTGGTGAAGGTCTCGTCTAAGATTTTCCCAGCGCTGTTTTATTTTTGTTCGCCTCGCGTTCTCCTCTCTCTTCTCGATTCTCGATTCTCCGCTCTCAGTTGGCAGTTCTCGTTCTCTTTGCGACTGGTGATTTGTTGCTGATGTGTTCTTTCACTAAATTCACTTAAATTCATGTTATTTCCGCATGTTTCACACCAAGCACCTCCGTTCTCGTGCATCTGCAGCAACAATATGTATCCGTATCCAGACTTACTTGCCACACAAATCTTTAGCTTGACTCCACTCGACTCGAATCGCAGCCATTTCTTTTGCTTACGTTTTTGCCAATTTACACTTCATGAATAACATAGCGGTCCCTGTCGGTGCTGCGACTGTGATGGTAAAGGGGGAAAGGTGGAGCGTACTGCTGCCCCATTAGACAATTTGCACACATGCCATTTGGCCAAATCGAAGGCGTCGCCTGAGCATGTGTCCCAAATGTTCTTTCTGTTTCTGTTTCTGTTTCTGTTTCTGTTCCTCCTCTTGTCTCTTTTGTGTGTTACATTAATTTGCCACGTGCACAGATTGATGCATTTTCCCGTAAGCCACTCTAAACATCCGTTTGTCTTGGCCGTTTAAAGTTTCTTTCAAGTTAGTTGAAAAACATTTCGCCAACATTTCCATTTGGATTTAATTCAAAAGTAGAAACAGCAGTTTGCTGTCAGGAAAAGCACACATTTATGCCAAATATTCGGATGCACTGGCGATAAAATCATAAAAAAAAGAAGCATGCAGAAAATGTGGCACATGTGTCTTGGGAAATCGTTGGAGAGGTGTGCCAAATGTGCTCCAACTGCTGCATTTTTGATGAGCGACTGCAAAACGTGCTCCTCAAAACTTGGTTAAGCAGTTTTTCACTATATGTATGTTTTTTTTGGCATCAGAGCTGGGTTATGTGAGATTTAATAATTTATGTGTATATATAGGTTATCTGGTTTAAAGCTCCACGATTTTAAGCACTATTTGCACAATTCTATTTGTGATTTTAGGCAAAACTGAGCAGGAAAATGCTGTGATTTATTTATTTTTCAATTCTAATTGAATTTTTAGCCTAAGAGCAAATATGATTATTATTACTATGATATCTGCCTACGTATTTGTACATTTTCAAAACTCAAATAATAATATATATGAGCCATGATTTGAGCCCAAGTTTGCCTCACTGCCATTCACAATTGTCTGTTTGGCTGCTGTGCACATAATCTGTGCAGACTGTTTTAGAAATCGTAATGCACTCAATGTTCAATGTTCAGATCCCAATCAAAGTTCACTTCAACCGAGTTGAGGCACCAAGGAACAAAACCTCAAAATCGACGCATAGTGAATGCAAACGCAGTAGACGCAATAGTTGGCCCTGAGTGGATCGATGTTATTGTTGTTGTTGTTGTTGTTGTCGTAGTTCATGGACCATAAAATGAGGTTATGCTTGGGCTATGGCTATGCTGCCGGCTCTGATGCCACTGCTGCCACTGCTGCCACTGCTGCCCCTTGCTGGTTCTGCTGCCACTGCATCTTGGAGTAACATGTTTCTTTTCGACTGCCATGTGATTTATGAAGAGCAATTTTAATGACATTTTGCCCGACAAGCAGAGTATCGAGTCGACACAATAGAGGCAATACGAAAAAGGAGTGGGTGCTGCTGCTGCTGCTGTTGCAGGCAACTTGCCAGTCATGCGTGCCTCTCCTAAGTGCCTCAGCCAGCAGCTGAAGCTGAAGCTGCAGCGACACTGAAGAGTTGGACACACCTAAGGGGCAGACAGGCAGTCAATTGCATTTTGTGCAACACTTTGCCCAAATAGTAATCGCCGTTCATAAATTCGATATTGCGTTTGCAGAGCACTTTTATTATTTCTTATTAAGTTGCAGTTTCAGTTGCTGATTTTTGTGGGTCAGCATGAATCAGTTTCATGATTGCGCAATCATTAGAAAAACTGCAAAATCATGCCACCATTGTTTCGGCTTATTTTAAAAATCACTAAATAAATAACCAGTAAATGTACATTTTCAACAGTTTTCTTCTTATTTTTTTTATTTTATTGTTGGTCCTTAACCCGCTTTTCCCATTCCGATTATCGATTGCCTTTTGAGTAGAATAATATGCAAATATCAACGAGCATCCAGCTGGAGTCGGAGCATGAAAATAGCATCGATGTGCAAGCAGTAAATTGCAGTTTGCCAAAAACATTTTGCCATTTGTTTTACACCCCCTTCTCGTCTTACCGCCCCCCCCTCAGCTGGGCGAGATTTATGTGTATGGAGCTGGAGCAATTTTAATGTGTGGAAATGAGAACTCAATTGATATATCGATATGCACATATTATTGACAGTAGCAATTGCAATATGTTCAGTTATTGTTCAGTTATTCAGCAGGAATGTTTGCACTTCTCAAATGTCTGGCTGCAGGCCAAGAATTAAGTAGGAAAATGCAAATGTTAAGCAAATTTTTGGCGAGTGGCGGAAAATGAAAGAAACATGAGCAAAGAGTCGCTTCAAATTGAGTGGTTCAATAAAGATATTTTTATTCAAGTAGTATTCAAAAAAATAAGTAGAGCAATCATATTGATATCGAGTACAGTTTTGATTATTTTTATCAAATACCGGGTAACAAAAAGACACTTTTATTGTATACTCTGGAACCGGGTGGGTACCAGAAGGGTAAATATTTATTTAAACTGTGTATAAGTTAGAATTGTTCAGCTTAAACCTAAGAAGTTAGGTAAAATAAATGATCATTCCTAAATTTGAGAATAAGATAAGTAGCTGATGTAGATACATGAATATTATTAATTTAATAATTTGGTATTAATTATTTGATTATCTCTATTTAGCTTAAGTCTGTCTTTTGTTGACTTTGCTTCTTTTATTATTATATTCTCCGACGTACTGAAAATTACGTCAGAGAAGAGATTCACAGCGTTCGTCCAGTCAGCTTTAGGTATATATCTATATATATTATTGTATCCAACTGAAATTGCACCTTTAAGTTATTTACTTTTCTGGCAAAATTTGTTCACTTGCACTTTAAATTAATTTCAATCTAAGAATCTTGGAATTAAACCAACAGAGCAATAAATAACAATTCGATGTTCTTATCACATAATACGGTTCCCAATGCAAAGCCGAAGCCATAAATCAAGTGGAAAGCGCCTTTCTCCCCATTCTTGGCCAAAGATCCCCTTTGCACTTGTTTTCCTTGTTATTGTTGTTGTGGCTGTTGTTGTTATTGTTGTTGTTATTGTTGTTGTTATTGTTGTTGCTGCTGTTGATATGGGTAGAGTGTGTAAAATCTAACAACGGCATCGCGTGAATAATTAAAATGAATTGCGTAAAGTAAAGTTTGCTTCGTTCGAAAGCATTTCAAATTATTGCTTTTTAAAGTCGTCTGGCCACATGACAGAGTGTGTGTGTGTGTGAGCAAGTGTGTGAGCAAGTGTGTGAGCAAGTGTCTGTGTAATATGGATGAGTTGTATCTAAGAATGTATACCCAATATTGTGATAGCCACACAGTCAACGCAATAAACAACTTAACACCCAGGCTTTCTAATGATGATGATGATGATGATGATGTGTGGATGCAGCCAAAAATATGAATAGAAATTGTGAACAGCTAATCGGTTTTATGGCTGCCATAAAGCGGCATTAATAAGCTTTATGATCTTTAATTTGTTTTTCCAAATTTACTGTCTTGCCCTCAATGGAAAGCCTTTTGTAATTTGTTGCTTGATTGATTTTTGGTTTTCATTGATTTTTGTCCATATCTATTTTTTGTGGGGCGACTTCATTTGGCTTGTAGTGCGTTTAACCCCATTAATCAATGGTTGCCCGTTTTGTCTCGCTTTGCATATTGCAATTCGTTGCGCTTCAGAGCAGTTACAACAACAACAACAACAACAAGAACATTAAAAAGAACATCAGCACCAGTAACAATCACAACAATCAAAATGCTTCAACTGGCTGCGTTTTTTTTTTTTTTTTTTTTTTGGGCTGCTGCTGGAGATTTATGACCCTTCAAAATGCAATTAAATTTAATTGAAGCGCGAAAAAATGCTTGGTGCTGTTTGTCTTTATCACACCCCCTCTCTCTCACTTTCTCCTCTCTCTCACTTTCCCCTCACTCACTTAGTCACTTTCGGTTTGGTGCAGTGTCAAGCGCGTTTGGAGTCACTCATACGCCCAGTTGGCCACTTAATTAATGGGGCCAACTGCGTTTTCCATTGCGCACTGCAGAAAACTAAAAACCAACAATGAAATGAATTTTTGGTACAATTGCATATTCAATTTCTGTCGTCTTTCCAACGCCTTTTCCCTTCCCCGCTCTTTTTGGTTATAATTTTGGTAGTTTTTCTAGAACATTTATCATTCAGTTTTTATTCTCTGTTGCAATTTTTTTTTATAATACAACTTTCTTTTGTTCGTACTGTACTTAACTTGCCGTTATTCATGCTTATCATTTATTCATTATATGCTCTCCTAGCAGCCAGATTTATTGGCTACTGGGGTATTCACTTGGCCAACTTCTGATTGAGCACATTCATCTGCAATTAAATTTTATTTGCATTGGGGTGCAAAAATTTGCATCTAATTATTTATACTCCTACTTCATGTTTGTGGTTTTTGCTACTGTTTTCCCTAGGAGTTATAAAATTTGTTGTTGTTTTTGTTTCAGTTGCATGTAGATGTTATGGCTGTAAAGTTGTGGCAAGCCATTTATGGTTTTGTGGTTAGAGGATTTTGGAACTAGTTGAATGGCTTAAAAGAGTTGTTGAAACTTTAACTCTGCAAGTGCAATAAAATTGACTAAACAACAAATAAATAAAACTATTTTAAATAAAGAAAAAATAACTTTAAAAAATAAAATCGTTAAGTGAGGTTTACAAAGTTCTAGGAGTAAAAAGTTCAACAAACAAAAATTAAAATAAATTTTTATGATAAAATTAAATTATTAATGTTATTAGTGTTAAGACAGAATGTTTAAAGCTTATCAGCAAACAATTTTGTTGGAAGTCAGCTCTGTGGGTAAATTGTACAAGCAATTAGATTTATTCATAAGCCGTGTTATCCGCAAAGGGCTTTGATATATTGAATTATTTATGATTGTCAATATTTACCATAAAATGCATAGCAAATAGGCAACAAGAGCCAAGCAGGAAACCAACTCTCTTTTGCACTACTTTTTCATTTCCTATTCGCCTATTTTTTTAATATCAAGATATAATAATATTTACAATATATAAGAGCGCACAAAACATAAAATCACAAGAAGAATAACAACAAATATTTATGACGCGATAAAGTGAGGAAGAAAAGGGCGGAAAATTACAAGGAACACAGTTGTTGGCTGGGCTTTGCACGTAAAAGCAAAAGGAAAAAAATACCCGGCAAAATAAAGGGAAAAGCAGCAGCAGCCGTAGCCAGCAAAATTGAAACGGACAAGTTAAGCGTTTGGGGAAAAAAAGAATCGAAAAAAAGATATCATAAAAAGCTCTGCAGCAGCCGCATAAAACGTGGCTAATAGCAAAATGAGAAAAGAAAAGGCAGCGCAAAAGCCGCATAATAAATCATTGCTCGACTCGGCTGCAATGGCTGCGCACATAAAGGACATTCGCATGTTCATAAAAAGCTAGTAAAATATATACACAAAATATGTATATAGAGAGAGTTCTGAGTTCTGAGAAATAATGGCAAGTAGGCAAAGCCAGATCCAGTGACAAAGTCAATTATGCAACAAACAACTGCAAAACGTACCGAAAGCAAGCAATAAGGGAAAATTTTATAGACTGCCTGAGCCAGACGGTATTATTGAATTATTAATGATCTAACATTATTAATAAAAACGTTCATTTACAAAGTAGACAGGATACGATAAGGATACGCCTAGGCGACAACGTTTGCCTATAAAGTTTGAATTTAAAAAAAATATCTAAAAGCAAATTGCAATCAAAACTTAATCAGTTTAGAGGGAGACAACCAGAGGAACATGGGCAACCAACACTCTTGCTGCTTCAGCTATTTGCGCAGCTTTTCATTAGATGGAAGCGCGTGGTAAGCGTTTGCCAAAAATGTGAATATTTTCAAAAATTAAAAGGATTTTGTGCGTCAATATTGACACAAGACTTCAGGCTTTGACTGGCTGACTGCATGGCTGACTAACTGACTGACTGGCTGACTGACTGAATGACTGACTGGCTGACTGACTGGCTGACTAAATGAGGGACTGTGCAGTAGTTGGCAAGCGAAAAAGGAAAGGCAAATAGCACTTTCATTCAGCATTTTGAAGTGACTGAGTGCAACAGCTCTTTTTTGTATGGTTAAATTATGATATATGCTCGTTACAAAACGCTAACAAATGTTTACATTTTTGTTGAGTTGGCAGTGCTGTTAACTTTGAATGGGTTATTTGATGAGCTCCAAACGCAGTCAGCCTGAAACCTGATTATCTTGGCTCATCAGCAGTTGATTAATGATTGAAAATTTAAATATGCTGAATAGAAACAAGATATGATTATGTTTTAGAATGTAACTATTAAGTAACTTTTAGCATGTAGACTGGTTGTTTAATATAATTGAAATGGGAGCCAGCGATTTATATTCTTGTATATTTAATTCAATCTGTAAGTCACCTGACTTTCCACCCAATTCATAAATCAGCCAAAAAATATAGCATAAAAATGGCCTATAAAAATTAGCACAAAACAATTACGTGACTTGTCAACTAATTACTATCTCATGTCCATCCGGACTCAGCAGCAGTGCGGACATCCCGTCGCTTCGCTTTGTCTCCTGTCGCCCTACACCTTCCCTTCATCCATCAACCCCTCTCCGCCTCTCCGCCTCACCGCCAGGTAATTAACGCGTGTCATTTGTGCGTGACAGCGAGAAAGAGCAGCTCATAAAAGTGCCATGGCAGGCGACACGAGGACATAATTTGCTGAAGGTTCCTTTGCTCCATCTTGTTTGTCATTTTTATGAAAATTCTGCGATAAATTAAAAATTATTGCCATACTTTGTTGGGTTTAATGTTACCGCCACTTTTGTTCAGTGTAGCTTAATTTTATGTGTATAATTTATGCCCGTTTTTGTTGCTATTGCGCATTTTATGTAAATTGCGCTCACAGGTGATAAAGTTGGTCATTGCCGGGCTCTATTATTCATTGTAGCGCCATCAAGGATGCCTTTTGGGTTATTAAAATTTATGCAGAGGCAGGTGCAGTTATTAGTCAAACGGTGGGGTTTGGGTTTGGCTTAAAAGTTCCAATTTGCTGCCAGATTACAGTTGACTCTAGATTTCTATCATTTCATTTGAGAGTCAAAAACTGCTATGATATAGTTAATCTATAAACTTGGATGGTTAATGTCATAGCTTGTTTTTTTTTTTGGTTAAGCGCTCTTTACTTATATTGTGCACTATATTTTATTTACCCATTTATTTTCATCTTTTAGCCCTATCGCCACTTAAGGAAAACCCGGAAAAATAACAAGAAACTGGTTTTCTAAGCCATTGTTTATTCTTTTACTGCATTTGGCTGTTCCATCCTTCATAAAACGCCTTCTTATTGTTGTTGTCAGAAAATTACAACTCATTATGTGACCCACCCATTGCCCACTTCCTTAATCAATTTTTTTCCTATGCATTACGTCTCAATTTTTTTTTTTATTGAAATCCGCACGCAACGCATTATTCCATGGCTTTCTTATCCCCCCCGTTCACAGGCTGGTGCCTTAAAAAGCCTTTTCGATTTTATTTTCCGGATAGAACCGTAGCAGTTACAATACACAAGCGTGACAACGCCAAATGTGACTTTGAAAATTTGATAAATGACCCAAAGTTCAGACGCCGACGACGCAGACGACGGTCGCTGAATATCTGAAAATAAAATGAAAATCGAGCAATGGCCCAAAAGCCAAAGCGGCACTAAATGCGGCACGGGAAAAAAAAACCAGGCGAATGAATCAATGAAAATGAAAATGAAAATGGAAACGTGCAAGGCAAACGAACCCGCGACACATTTGACAACAAACAGACGGCGACGAGTGGAAAACTGCGGCACGGGGAAAAACAAGCGCCACATGTGTGTTGCCTTTTCCAAGTTGCTGTTGTTGTTGTTGTTGCTGTTGTTGTTGTTGTTGTGCTTTTTGTTCCTGTGGATACGTTTTAGGCGCCCTCGACTTTGATTCGGCGGCAACGTCAAAGTCAAAGTCAACTCGAGTTGAGCTGAGCCAAGTCATTCTTCATTTGTAATGCCAGCAGCGTCGTTGTCGCCGAGAGCTCTGCAGACCTGCCACGCCTCCCCCCTCTCCCCATACAAAAACCTGCCAACAACAGAAACACACACATTTAGCAGGCTCAGTCACTGACTAAATTGGCTGAGGGATCTTGAGTTCTTAACTGAAAATTGTTCGACATTTATTTTCTGCTTATTTGATACTTTCGCTGCTTTTCCTACTTTGTGAAAAGCAACATTTTTGGAGGCCAGACGCCGCCCCACATCAAATATTGATATTAAAAAATCGCATCACGTCGCTTAAGTTTGTAAATAATGTTGTGGAAAATTTATTAGCCAGCTCCCACAAAAAAATAAAAAAAAAACAATAAATGCCTGCCTATTGATGTCATCAGTCGTCTGCATCTTTGGAAACTGGATAAATGTGATTTTGTTACGAATTTATGGCCATTTTGGATTGGGTTGGATGTTGTCTGGCCTCACAGGTGCATTTAGAAATGAAATTTTTGCCTGTTAAAAGTGAAATCTGCAATCTTAATTAATTTGAATGAAATTCAATTGAACGTTTTTGAAAATGTAGTAATATTAAAAAAGTTACATGCCTTAAAGACGACGAATGACAGAAGCGAGATGTTGGGTATATTAATGTATTGGTAAATTTTAGTTCAATTTGCCATACGTTTTTATTTTTTTTTATTAATGCATTTTTACAGCATTTTACAAAGGATGTCAAGTTTGTCAGTACTCCTAAATAACCGAAAATATTTAAAGGAGCTGTGAATTTGTCAATAGTTCGTGCCTGTTATAAGAAATCATAAGAAATCTTAAAGCAACCAGCATTTTTTACAACAATACTTTTCTTTTAGCTACTTTCTTGATATGCAGGTCAAACAACCAACTATTAAATTCTTATTACTCTGCAAAAACAATGAGAATTTCGCAATCACCTTTCAATTGGGGTCACTTAAAATGCCAGGCACAAAACTAGTTGCCATTGCCCAAAGATGCTGAGCCCAAAATAAGAAAAATTAATTTCTCTTTTAGCTGGCGACTTCTCTACCCAGTTGGGTTGGTCTGGTAATCAATATAATTACACTGGCTGTTCGAAAATGTCGTACACGTAGCTCTAAGAGAATTGCCCAAAAGTTGTGGCACGTAGCCAATGCAGAGTAACAGGAAATAATACACATACGCACTGTGAGCCGTGCTAAAATTGTATCCGGATATTTTGCCAAATGCGTAAATGGGAATGGGGCCAGTGGCAAAGGGGCGGTGTAGCATTTGCGGCAAGTAATTGACAAACATGCCACATGCTACTAAACACAAATTAGGGAATGATGCGTGCAACAGCCCATAGCAATCAATTGATTTTGTGTCAATGTTGTTGGTGGCAGTCAAAATGTCAATTAGGCCAGCGAACCAGGCGAGGAGGGAGCAACCTCAAAATGATCAAAATTTGCATTTTTAGGCAGCATTTTTTTTATTCGCACTTTCAAATGAATTTTATGCAAATGTTTTTATTTAAATATCCGCAAAAATGTGCGTAAATATTATGCGCTTGAAACACTTTAATGACGTCGTTAGGGAGAAGGGAGATGGCCATTGTGTGTCTCATTGTTGGCCATTTTGGATGGTCATAAAAACATTACGTCCAATAAAATAATTTCCTTAATGTTGTTGCCATTTTGGACGGCTGTCCAAATTTGTATACGAGTGGCGCCCTCTGCTGGTCATTTGCCAACCATATAAATTAAGTGCACTCTTGGCCACTTGTCAACAGTTTCAGCCGACTTATAAACTACAAATACATATATATATATATACATATATATGCAACTGCTGCTGCCTCGAGACTCGATGCCAAAGCTTCATTTATCAGTCTGCCCGTCGTCTTATAGTTTTTCTTCTTATTTATCCTACGCTTTTATTATTGGGAAATTTGGTTCGGGGGCTCGTTTATCAATGCGCCATTAAAGTGCGATGTGGCTGGCCATGTGGCATGTGGCACCCTTTGTCGGACGTGGCGTTGCCAAATTGCAATATGGCGTTGGTGTTGCTGTTGGTATTGCTCTTGCCTGCTGCATATCCGTCGAATGACAAACGTTTGTTATCCTGCCAGCAGCAGTAACAACAACAACAACAACAACAACAAACAAGCTGCCCACAGCTAACATATCGAAATGCCGCGCTTTGTTTTTGTTGTTGCTGTTGCAAATGTTGTTGTCGTTGTAGTTGTTGTTATTGTTGTTGTTACTGGCTGCAACTAATATCCGTTTCCGTTGTAGACAAAATGTGTTGCCATTTATAATGTCAAGTGTTTGGCGCAGCACCACAGACCAAGGACCAAGTTGTGTGTACGTGTGTGTGTATGTTGTGTGTGTGTGCGTATGTTGTGTGTGTGCTCGCTATTTGTGTATTTTGAAGGAACAAGCATAACAATTTGTTTTGTCCGTTGTTGTCATACTACACTGTACACAATTTGACATTTAATACAGCCAATTGATGTGTGTAAATAAATGGGGAATATTAATTAATTAAATATTAATTAATTAGTGCTGCACGTATAATTAAATCTCCAGGGAAAACAATAAAAAATCTAACATTTCAGAAATGTGATAAATAAACCTAATAGAAAATGGAATAAAATAATCTCAGTCTTAGCAAAAATATCCGAGAAGGGCAGCAATTAATTATGTTTAAAATTAAAGCATTTACTTTTGTATACATAAAAGAGTGGATAAAAAAATAAAATATAAAAGAAATATGTATAGAAAACTTTAACTAGAAATGCAGCTGTAGATGCAGTGAATTAGTAAAAATGTAATTGAGAAAGTTCAGAAGTCTCTGGCAATATCTGTATCAGTTTGCTATTCAATTTATTCCATTTTGCTAACTGCACTTGTCGCTGCATGCATTTTCCAAACGCTGCCATTTGCCTCACTCACGCAGAACTAGAATAACTTTTGCTCGCCCCTGCAACCCCGTCGGAACTTTTGTGGGGCATAAGGCAAATATGGCAGCGACAGAGACAAATGAAGTTATTGAAACCTCATTATAATGGTGCAGAGAAAAGTTGTGGATAAGCAATGTGAAACAGATGGAAATGGAGTCAGGATGGATGGGACGGGGCGAGGAGTGTTTGGAAGGTACATTGTGTGGCAATGCAATTCATCAAATGTCAAAATGCACTTGGAAAATCACCAACCAAAAATCTGAGGCATTAATCAAACGGCACAACAATCGAGACCAAGACCAGTGAATAGAATGAAAAGTTGGCCAAAATCCACTTGGCCAAGCTCTTCAAACGGTAAAGAACTTTAAACGAAGCATCCACTTAGCTGAACAATTTTTCAAAAATTAGCCAACACGATGAGCTTAGTCCGGACGAAGATGCGCCAGCAGCCAATCGAGCACGTCAAAAACTAATTTCTCTTGATTACGCGTCTGCGTGGATTGGGTAGAGCAGTGTAAAGAGGGGTGGGAGAGGTGGGGTTGGGTGGAAGTGGTTTGGAGTGCGGGGCAACCAGACAACATGCGGGATCAAATTGGCTTTGGCGCTGCTTGACTAGCACTTCAATTTTCAACTGCAGACGCCGCACACTGGAAAAAAATACGTGACTTGAGAAAATGGGCATTTTTTTTTTTGTGGCAATTTAAATACTTTTAATTTAATGGCTGCTTAGATTAAATTATATTATTATAAAAAAGTAAAATTATTTCTTTGCTTTGAGTGCATATTTTTTTCTGAGTGCAGTTTTTTATCTCTTTCCTGCCACCGCCAGGCAGTCGTCATCGCTTGGCTGTTCCGTGTGCTTATATTGTCACTCTGTGGCGGCTGTGGCTGCCACATCTGTGGCGTCAGACACGCGCCACGCCTTGTCACACATATTGAGCAGCAAGCAGCCACTTTAAATATTTGTAGCCGGGGCGCAAAATATGAAAAATCATTCGAGTTTTCCCTGCCTCTTGGCGCTGCTATCTTCGAGTATCTGTCAAAATAATTAAACGAAATGGCCTCAAGACAAAATGCAGCGGAGTCGACTCCGCGCTTATCACAGATTCGGTCTGACTCCTCAACTTGACTTGACTAATGTTGCATTTACGATTCTACAAGGCGCAGCGCGTCGTTGGAGCGATGGGCGCGGGGTGGGGGTGGATGGGGCAGGATGATAGTGCAGCCAAGTGCGGAAATGCCAGTTAATAAAATGAACAAGCCAGACGATGACTATTTTTTTTATGACTCCCGTTGATTAATGAAAGGTTACGTGATTTCTGTCATAGTTTAGCGATTAACAAGCCAACTGCGCCGGGATTTGCGCCGCCCTGGGTGTGGCTGGCTGCGTGCAACAGATGCGGGCACACACAAACTGAGACTGCTTCTTGCTATATTTTATATATATGTAAATGCTTTTTCCAGTTTAATGAACTTTTTTCTATTTTTTTTTTTTTTGTGGATGCTGTCGTCAGTTACGCCTTGTGGGTGGGCAACGTTTTTTAATAATACCAGAAGAAACTCTCAGATTTGCAGATGATGCGACACTGTCGCCGACAAAGTTAATTGAAATGATGGCCCTGTTGGGCATGTCATGGCAAATGATGTAATTGAATGAGTCCTCCCCCCCCCCCCACACACACACACACACACCACAAACATTTTATGCCGTAATGAAAAACTTAGAGTGATTCTAAGAGCAGCACTGAAAATTGCATGAATTGAGATTAGAAGAGTGCAAAATGTACGAACAGGCTGAATATTTGAATACGATAACTTGAATATGAAACTCGACTGTTTAATTGGGTTATTGCAATTTTTTTAAAAAGATATGAAATATATTTTCACATTTTTAAAACCAATTAATTATTAAAGAACCATTGATAATGAATTGTTAGCTTTGGGGAATAATTCAATTGTGAAATAAAAACCAAAAAAATAAACTTATGATTATAATAAACTTAATCGATTTTCAACCTTCATTATTCAATCAATTATTAATATTAATTTATTAGTATCAATAAATAAGCAGGAAACACAAAATCAAAAACTGATTTTTTTTCGTTACGAAAATATCAGGTAATAGTGTCCTAATAGTTATACATTAATCAAGCAATGATCTATTTAAATATATTTTTAATTAAAAATGAACTAATAAGGTAAAACAATGCTAGTAATAACAACTAAATTTTTAAAGTTCAGAATTAAAAAACAAATTATAAAATGTTATGACTAAGAGTTACATTTATTTGTCTAGTATCTGCATTTCCCATATAAGTATATTCGCTGATTTATCTATATAAACCTCAACTTTAGAGCCAACATTAACATTTAAATTTTGTCTTTCGTTTCAGGTATGTTATCTAAATTAGAAAAGGTGGCTTTTTCCAGGTCACTTGCCAGGCATCTCACGCATGTTGAGCGTGTTACCTCAGTTTGTGGACTCGTAGACAGTGCGTACCGTATGTAAGTGCCAGACAGTCTAACCTCTGACAGACGAACCGAGTCACCTGCAATAACAATATTTATACGCTCACACACATATGTATTTAGAGCGGTAAACATTCAGGCAATTCATATAACAAAACCCTGGAAATCCTTTTGCCATTTGCCCAATGCCCACTTTTGGGCTTCCCTGCTGTTAAGCTGTGCGTTAAATTGCTAAAAGCCTTCACAGTTGGCTTAAACTAAAAGCTGAAAGCTGACCGCCCCATGCCCGGGGCTTTTGGCTATTAATCAACTAAACGTTGCAACTATTTGAAATTTCCCGCACATAAACACTCACATACAAGCACACACTCCCACACACACCCACACACTCCCACTCCCACACACGCTGGTCAAAGTTAAAAGTAATCAAAATTCTGGATCGTCGCCTGTTTTAGCCCTTTCTCTCGCCACTTTTTTCAGACCGTTCTTAAAAAAAAATGTCAACTGAAACGAAGTTTTTTTTTTTATTTTTTTCTGTTTTTCATAGCCTCCAACTAAAAATTCATGTTGGCCAAAAAAGAGTGGGACAAAATTTGCCACACATGTTCATCAATCAAAGTTGCAGCCTCAACGTTTGTTGCCAGGTTTTTCTCGATATTTTTGCATAGTTTTTTTTTTTTATGTTGTTTTGCCTTTGACTCGTTGCTGCAACCAACGTCTGGCCAAATATGCAAATTGTAAAATTTGTAAACATTTTCAGTGAGTTTTCCATTGCGATTTCAATTTATTTTCCGCACACAACTCTGTCTATATACTATTTGCTGTCTGAAACATAGGCAAAACCAAAATCGACTCTATTCCATATGTGGCCATAACAAAGGACGCTTGTTAAAGACTTACCCGTTTGGCAGGACATGGAGCATTGTGCTCAGCTAGCCCACAATTTGGACGCGCTTTGTCGCGCTTTTGTGTCATTGTCACCGTTGCCTAATTGCAGCACACCGCACACCTCTCCCCTCACAGCTGGGCCGCCCCTCTGAGGTAACAGCTGCACAGAAAAAAAAAGTGTTGAATAGCACTTGAGTGTCAGTTGGAGAATTATTTTTTTTTCCTTTATTTACTTTGCTTTTCTTTCACGCCTAATGAGTGCGAGCGGACAAAACGAACAATGCACTCGTAATTGTATGCGGCATGTGTGTGCGAGTGTGTGTGTGCAAGTGTGTGTGCTCTATTGTTGTGCGTAGTTTTTGAGGTCGGCATATTGTGTGTGCTTAGTGTGTGTTAAGTTTAAATCACTTCAATGGTCTCTGTTGTGCCAGCAAAACGAGTTTAGCAGATTTAACAACTTGGCAAAGAAAAGATTTTTAGATGAAGATATGATAAACACAATTGGACTTTAGTCGGTTATCAAAATAGTGCCAAAAATTGTGGGAATTTATTAAAGGTAAGTAAAGCTGGCAGTGCTCAAAAGATATCCTATGCAAACGCAAATTTTAAATGCAGGAAATTAGTTAAAGATTAGTTAAAGAAGTTAAGCAAAAAATTAGAATTTGAAATGCTGTAGCTAATTATAAAAAAATCCTCCGACTTTTACACATTGTCGACTTCAATGAAGATAAGCACATATCTCAGCATAGCAGAGAAATACAATTTTTTTGAAGTCTGGCTAACTGGCTAAAACTCATTATACATCTATCCTTTTAATTAGCTGAAGAACTTTGTGAGTTTTTTATCTCAGCCCACATTTTCATATTTCTCTCTGTTGTTAATCCATTGCCAGTTTGGAGACGCCCTTTCTTCCGACATAATCCCCAACAAATGTGCCTTATCTTTGTGTTTTGGATATCCAAACAACTTTGTGTGCAAAGAGCAAACAAATGGAATAAAATTAATACCTTGCCACGACGACAATAAAGAAAAATTATGAAAAACACATAATTCATAAATCGTTTTTAATAGCAACAGCAGAGATAGTGAGAGAGAGAGAGAGAGAGAGAAAGAGAGAGAGAGAGAGAGTGAAGTTGAGACAGGGAAAAGGTACTTGAGCACACGTGCGCTTTATCACACAGAAAACCCGACAGGAAATGAAAGCCAAGGAAACAGCTCCTCAAAAAACAGAAGCAGGCAACTCCCATATGCATTTTCTATGGCTTTCAGGTACTATTTTTTTTTTGTGTAAAAAACTTGTACAAAACATTTTGTTATCTAAACGTGGCCATATGTTGCATAGCTGCTGAAATGAGATGCGATTCTCAAAGAGTCTCAGACTGCGAGCACTGAGAGCTGCGAGTCTGAGAGCTATGAGTTCGCGAGTTGTGCATATATTTTGTCCATTTCTTTTGGCAACCTGGCTAGACACATTTGTCATGCGATTTGGCTTCTCTTCAGGCATTGCTACTTGGCTGGCTTGCTGGACAGCCACTAACCACAATTGCTTTTCCCAGCCATTAAAATTAATGCCTAATAACTATGAATTACGTTTAATCTTTGCAAGTCTTCGTAATCTTTTCATATATGTCGTTAACAGCAGACTTTTCCCGGCGAAAGTGCACTTTTGGTTTTCCGAAAACACACCCCCAAACCCCCCTGCCCCTCCACCGCGTTTTCAACCCTGCATCAATTCGATTGAATGGCATCGCTCAGCTTCTCGCTTAATTCTAATCAATTTTCGAAACATCTGTCGCATCCTGGATCAGGATAAGCAGCGCGCACGCGTCGCTGCCAGCGTCAGCAGCGACGGCTGCTGCACATTATCCCGTTTTGTAATGCACACGAGGACGATTCCCAGATGTGTTGCGCTCCCTCCTGCAACTGCTCAATTGTGTGTGTGTGTGTGTGTGTGTGTGTGTTGAGGGTTACTGCTACTGCTGCCACTGCTGCTGACAAAACGTCTGCCTCACATTTTTCAACGGCTCTCCCCGCCTGCCACCGTGAGTGGCACATACCCCTCGTGCACCCTTGTCAACTCAAGATTTCAGTTTCCTCATAATTCCTCTGCGTGTCTCATTAACACTTAGATTACGCTGCACTTTCTGCCACCGAGGGTGGTTTCTCGAATTATTTTCTATATATTTATAAACCTGATGTTTTAGTAGCTACCCAAAAATTCCAATTTATAGTTTTATGGTTAAGGTAAATATTTTACGGCCTTCTTGTTATGAAATGTTTAATGAGGCCCGACATCGTGCCCGGCATATAATTGGATGCAAGTAAAAATTTTCAATTAGTGAAATTTATGTGGTGGCGCCCAAGAAAAACATTATGAAAATATTTCTTTCATATGCATAGAATTTGAATTTTGTTTTTTTTTTAGGTTTTAGTTAATTGTGAAAAATTGCTGGGTGGGATATGAATAATATGGCTAAGGTGCAAGAGCACAATTAGTTAAGTTGTCAAAACTGTCAGAAAGAATATAAAGTTTTAATACAGAACGGAAAATTTATAATTCAATGTAAAATTATAATTAGAACGAGTGAGAAATAGTTGTGAACTGATCTGCAAATTTATATAAAATGTGAATTTATTATTATTTTCATTTGCATTATGTTGCAATCAAAAATAATGCCAGATAACTGGCAACTAATCGAAATCCATTTGATCAAAGTCTTTCGAAATATTGCTGTACATTGAGTTTTCCATGTTGCCAACTGAATATGGTTCGATCGGGTCACGTGCCCCCATCTCCTTTTGCAACTGAGTCGTGCGACGGCTTCAGTTTTTTTCACAGCAGGCAGCAAGAGTGAAATATGCAACAATGCGGCATGGAAAATTGCGACATGCCAAACAAATGTCAGATGAAGGCGCCTATATAAACATAAGCATAAACATGAACATGGCTCCAACTACACCCATAGTGGAGAAGGGGGGGGGGGGGGGTTGATCGAAAGTAAACATCTTGACAGTTTCATCAGCTGCGGGTGCTTCCTTGTTGTAAGCCAAATTTCTTCGTGGTTTCCCATTTGACAGCTGATTCTTGTTGGCTGTTTGCTGATGCGTGCAAAAGTTTTAATTAAAACCCAGCAACAACAAAAGCCAAAAACTCAACAATAATGAGTGAGTGCAACATCTTGTTGCAGGCAACAAGCGTTTGCTGTGAGACAGCTGTCAGTCACTGTCAGATCGAGTAATAATTATTATATAATTGCCAGTCAACTGTCTGATGCTATTTTGATGCATTGCAAAATTCGAATAATCACTGCCTGCCAGCGCACATTCAAAGCAAACTTGTTCTACACTCATCTCACGCATCTTGGCCTAGTTCTGCAACAAAGTCAGTCAAAGTAAAGGCAGCTGAAGCGGGGAGAGGAAAGAGTTGTCTTCATTTCAACGCTTCGCTGCTAATTTATGGCTATTAAATTGCATATGCCTGATATTCGTTTGTGCAGCTGCCAGATGAATATATGAATACCCGGCAAGAGGCCTCGTAACCATTTAAAAAAAAAAACACTGCACATTTGTCACCCAACACTTTTGGCCTGCTTCAGCATCAGTCATCATTTTCTGCTTTATCTTTATCTACTTGGCCAAGACAGGGCTCAATTAGTTGCCACAACTTTCCCACGCTGCCTGCCACGTCTTCTTACAATAGGCCTTTAAAAAATTCACTAAAAAAATGTTATGCAAAAGTCACAAAAAAAAAAAAAAAAAATTATATTAAAAATAGCAAAGCCAAAAACGTCACAAACATTTCCTGCGGGCGTTAAAAACCAAACTTTGTTTATTATACCGTGGATATTAAATTAAGTAAAGTGTTTGCTAGACTTAGAAATTAATAAAAAAAAGAAATAATTAGCTGAAATTTAGCCAAAGTTAAAAAGAACTTAAACAAAGTGCAACTGAAATTGCAGTGAATATGAGATTCTTTTATTTAAATGCTTTGCAGATTATCAAATCTTAAAGAGTGCTTCACATGCTTAATCATTTTTCCTAGGGTATCTGATGGTTGATCATTCATTCACATTTTGGTAGCAGACATTATTCAGTGTTGCCCACGCAACCGCAATGGAAACATCAAATCCAGACAACGTTGCAGGCAGACAACTTCCAGCACTTTTGTGCCGCCACAATTCCACGCTGCCTGCCCCCCTCGGCGGATAGTAAACCCTCCTGTGGCCAACAGGCGATATTTATTCTGCCAGTCGCTGAGGCACAAAGTAATTTGCATATGCGTTAATTTTACATGCAAATAAATGTCGTATTTAAATGCAATTAAAAATGTTTACTTCGCTGCATTGCAGCCCCAGCATCGACACGAAAATCTTTACTCAACATTGGCATGCCGTCACATAAAGCTACATATATATAAATATTTATACATATATATATATAGCGTCCCATAGGTGCCAGGTCTGCTCCTGCTGCCTCCAGATAGGGGGAAGCACGTGTGCAGACGAGCATGTTGCCTCAACTTCTTTGGGGCGCTGCTGTGGGAATTGTGTGTGTGGCATGAGTTAAGGTTACTTTTAATTTGCGCTACTTTTTAATTTATGATGGGGCAAAATGGAATATCAGCTGTGGCAAAGGCAACTCGTCGTCGACTTCGACTCCTACATCGGCTCATCATTATCATTGTCATATGCTCTGAGCTGTGGCATTTTATTTATTGCTTGTTTATTGTCGCTGCTTGGCATTGTTGCAGCAACAAGCAGCTGCAGATGCGATGCATTGGCATTTATTACACGGCTCAAGTCAGTCCTTGCCGCAGTTGCAGTCAAAGACCTTTGCTCGAGCTGCATTTCGCTGGACGGCTCCTTTGTGATTTCCCATGAGTTAAGTAGTTGAGTAAACTCGATTTGCATATGTGCAACAGACATGTGCTAATCACGTTCATGGTAAACAAGAAAGGAAACTAAACAAATTAAAAATTATACAAAGCAAACAATAATTATATTTAAGGTGAACTTAAAACGAAGAATTTGCAATTCTACTTCGAGTTGCTACTCATAAAACTCATCACTTTATTTTTGCTGCTAAATTTAATCATAATTACAGTTACAATCCTTGACATTGTCCTTTTTCAACGGGAAACTGGATACTTCAGCCATAGTATGCAACCATTGCACTTGCCACTTGCCACGATTGAGTCGATCGCATTCCACTCAAACTCAACACACATTCACTTTCATACACAGTTCATGCGGCAAGCATTGAAAACGGAGGCGCAACTAATTTGCCAAAATGTCAAGTGGTCGCTTAGCTTGGCTCAAATTGCAAAGAGCTGCCACCAGCAACAGCAACAGCAACAGCAACAGCTGCTGCAACAGGAGCGGCAAGTTTGCAGCTCATTGTGCACTCGAGAAGAAAATACCAACAAAATGTTCAAGAGGCATTTGAAAAGTATTTCGTGCCACCAACGACAAATATGTTGAAGTGCCGCACAATCAAACCGGCAACAGCAACAACAATGACATAGAAAAGAGGATTCAAACACGTTGTTATTGTTATTGTTGTTCTTGCAACTGAGCAAATCCTATTGAGGCCTTAATACATTTCGATTGTGCTAAAATAATATGCTACGCAAATATTGTGTTGCAGCAATTTCGCTGGAATTGCCACCAACGTGGAAAGTTTGTCATCAACGTGCAACCGCTTGAGAGCTGAGAACTGAGATCTGAGTTGCTTAATCAGACGCATTCAATTTGGGAGTGGGACTCATCAGATTGTGAGCCACTGAGTCATGGGGAAAGTTCTGGTTATGTGAATGAAGTCAACTGTGATGGAATTATTTTATTTTGAGACAGTCATTCACGAACATCACAGAGAAATATTTTAGTTAAGCCAGTAAAATTGTATTCCACATAT
Organism: Drosophila demipolita; assembly: GCA_035042405.1. Lineage (NCBI taxonomy): Eukaryota > Metazoa > Arthropoda > Insecta > Diptera > Drosophilidae > Drosophila > Drosophila demipolita. Next base: position 1,133,730 of record JAWNLI010000021.1, read on the forward strand.
GAATAGACAGTCATAATTTTATTTCATATACCTTCAACTATTAATTTGGCACATCGATGAATTTTCTGAATCTTTCATTCGAAATTAATAAACATTACAATTGGGGCTTAATTAATATCTTTAATAAATACCTTTGTAAAGGCAGAAGAGATCTGTCTTTTGATATCTTTTGATTACCAATTCATTAATTTTTCCTTTAACATCTCCTTTCTCCATTCGCAATCGAGACATGAATACAAATCATGTTGTTGACATACTTGATACCAAAGGTTATTGCTCTATAGACCCCCTCCGTGGTGCCACGCCCCATAAAATCGGAGTTCAATTAACATGTTTACTCAGTTTATGAGCGTATGGCAAAATGTAAAACAAGCAATGCAAAAACCACCAGCTCTGAGTGATGCAGTTAGTCAACAAGAGGGCGCATCAGGAGGAGATGGAGGTGATGAGTGAAGGAGCAACAGCAGCAGCAGCAGCAGCACTTAACCCGTCTGTTCGAAATGGACGGCTCCCAATAACACTTAAGGCCAAATACGCACAGTGGTGACTTGACCACTGCAGCCACTTTGTGGAGCATTTAGCTCTAAATGCGAGCAGGCAAATTATGGAGCCATAAAAAAGAGTGCAAAAATCGTAATAAATATTAATTTTTAAATGGTAAATGGAACTGGAATGCGAATGTGGTTGCAACATTGGGTGGCACCACCACCAACAACGTCAGTTAAGAAAGTTTGTGGAATGAAGAAATGTTGGCTAATTAACATTGCGGATTTTGATCAAACTTTGCCAAATTTGTACAAAATGATTGAGTGCTGCTGACATATTGGGTAAATTTATACAAATTAAATTATTAAAACGAGCCAAAAAGGTTTGAGAAGCGAGGATTTCCCCTCGCAGTTTGTTGAGCCCTTCGTTCGTTTTTGGCTTGTCAGACTGTCAACATATTTGTTTGTTTTGCCTGTGTGTGTGTGTGTTTGTGTGTGTATTCATGCCAGGCTATATGGGTATAGCATGCGGCTTGTCACTGCCAGCCCGGTGGCTCAGCTCAGCTCAGCTCGTCTCGTCAACTTTGCAACTGGCGCAGAGAGTGAGAGGGAGGGGAATAAAGTATCATTGTCTTTGTTGCTGTTGCTGTTGTTGTTGTTGTTGTCTTTGGCAGCTTGTCAGACCGTTGAGAATACTGCGGGTCGCGTTGAGTCGAACTTATTTATAAACGTGCGACCGTTGTGGAACTGGTGTTGCATGGGCATCGGGGGAACCCCTTGAGAGTCCGTGTAAAACATGTTGAACAGAGAGCACTACCGCAACAGCAACAACAATGCGCAACATCATCGGCCGCAGCGTCCTCCACAACCATCACAAACCGAATGGAAACTGGTTTTGGCAATGCAGCGAGGAGCAGTGTTATTGTTGCTCTTGTTTCTGTGACAATCAAAATAAAAATATTTAAAATAAACCGAAAACCGAAACGAAACAAAAACCCCAAATGTTTGCAACTGTCACAACGAGAAACACAGCATCAGCATCAACATCAGCTACTGTTGATAACGTAATAAAAAAAAACAAAAAAAAAAACAGAAATAAAACAATTTTATTTAGGTTTTTGGCTTTTGCATATTTTATAGATTAGAAAAAGATGTGGGCTTAAAAATGCTGTCCAAATGTTTGAAGTTGGCGGCGTAGTCAGTCAAAATATGTCACAAACAGATTTAGATGGATGGATGAGTTGTCATGGCCAAATGACTTAATCCCAATTATAAGTATTTTTGAGTACATATATGCATACAAAATAGATTCTTTGTCCTCTAATCTGTTGTATCAATTGTGGAATCTTTTAAAGTTCACCGAGTCATCTTTGCGTAATATGAAATTTTACGGTGTATCAGTTAAATTTGTTGTTCTTTAGCGGCTTACTTTAAATTTAAAAATTCTAAATTTGTCAGCTAGTCAGTGATTTTATACTGTAACTCTATAAATGCTGCTAATTTGTTTGTACAGAGAATTTATGTTCTACTAACGGTTCTACTGATGGTAAGCCTGATGGCAATGTTCTCCAAAATTCGGATTATTTTCTTCAGATATTTTTCAGTTTATTTTATTTTAGGAGAATTTCCCTTTAAATGTAAGATCTCAATTTGGAATTAACATAATAACAGTTTATTTCGGTAAAGTATTAATTCTGTATTGATAAAGTAAAGTAAAGTAAAGTATTAATTCTTTATTGATAGTAGATAAATTTAAGTTACTTAAATTAAATGAGCAAAACTTAATTTGGCATGATTTGCACTTTCAGCGCATGTCATTTGGTATTTCAAAAACAGGTATAACATCAGATCTCATACCTAATGTGTGCCCTTTAGTTCGCCAGTTGCATCATGCCAATTTCTGAACAATTGCAGCGCCTCCGTATATGGTCAGCACATTCCATTCAATCGACCAAATAAGGTCAAAATTGCGCAAAGGCAAAAAGTACATAAAAAATAAAAGAAAAACTGCGGTTTGGTTATGATTTCCTGGGAAGTGTCTGGCTGCCTTTTGCGTTTGTCCCTTGCGTTGCTCTAATCCTAATTTATGCGCAAATAATGATGAAGCAGTTCGTGATGCAGACTTTTATTTCCTCTTGCTCTCCTCTTGCTGCCCCACTCTTTTACCAGAACCCCTTTGGCTTAATGCATTTGGGAGTTTGCCATTGGCATTTCTTTTGGCCAGACGCAGCTCGACGTTAAGATTAAGTGGCTTACATTGTGCGACGCGTGTTGCAGCCACCAAGTTGCCGTTATGCATTTTGAGCGCTCCAGACATGAGTGGTGGGGGGGTGGGGGGTTGACAACGTGCAACCGAACTCAAGTTAAATTGGCTTTGGTCAGCGAAAGTCGTCTTCGAGGGGTTTAAGTGTGGATTGTGATGCTTTGATGTTGGGTTTACTTCGAGGCGCTCATAATGAATTGTAAACGCTGCCACGTGTCTTGAGATACACCGATACATTCAGTGATATGAGTCAAAATACAGTTAAGTGGATTTTCCACACCCCTTTCCTCTCAGAACTTGACTTAACTTCAGCTGACGCATCGTTGCCACAAGTAACTTGCTCACATTTCGTGCTTCACACTTTCGGATGTTTTCTCCCCCAAAGTATTTTTGTTTCCCATATCCTACATGGGATGGCTGATTGCACTTCATTTCACGCCGTACACTTGCCACAAGGCCAATTTCTTGCAACTGTTCTCTTTTTCTTTTTCATACACTTGCTGAGGGCATTATCGTTTCGTAATGAGTATTGGCCAGGAAAGGGTAGTTGGCCTACAAATTACCAATACAAAATTGTATGATCAACTACTTTATTAATAAAAATAAGGTTATTTTGTAAGAAGGAAATGATCTTTATTTCACATATATCTATATGCGCAAGGGTATTTAATATTCGGCACAACGAACATAATTTCTTTCTTCTTTTCCCATTTCTTTACATTTTTTTCTTCTTTTGACCATTTGTTGGACACGACTGCAACGTGTTCCACTTCACGGTTCTGTTATTTTAAATTTGTCATGAAAATATTTTGATTGTTGCGTTGCTTGTTTCCACTTCAATTTCTGCTTGCCACTTCCTCCCTTCATTTTGTTCAAAAACACACATAGTATTATTATTTTATAACAGTTGTTCAGTTGCCTTTGACTTTACATTTTGTTGCCACATGCTCCACATGCGTTTTCTAAATTAGATTCTGCGGTTTGCCCGTCTGTTTGCTGACATTTCTCTGACAAACACGTAGCGGAGAAATATTGTATCTGGAATATTGCCATATCTTTAGTCTCCCCTACAAACTCACCAAATCAATTGACTCCATTTGCTTGTTTCGTCTGCGGTTCGTCACATATTCACCATTTCATTCCCTGTTTATCTAAGCTGCAAGAACAATCATTGTGCGATCCGTGCAACATTGTATGTGTGCATGGAATTGATATTTGTCAAGTCGCTAATTAATTATACGTCGAACTGTCCAAAGTTGCCTTTGCGCCTCTCACACCGGCAGCAACATTAACATTAACTCTAAGCGACAGTTGGCATGCAAATCCGTCCCGATAGATCGAAAGACAGTCGCGTCCATAATCCAATTTAAAAAACCATTGAAGTTGCTCCTCTGCTTCCTTGCTTGCTTCCCTTCGACATAAATCAACACACACAGCGAAATTCATTTAAAATTCATATCTTGTCAGAATGTAAGTTATATTTTAAGCTTTTTATCGTCTTAAAAAAAAGAGAAAAGACGGCTGCAGTTGCCGACGTGGACGCGCCTCACATTACTCATGCCCCGACTGTGAGCCCAAGCGCCAAACAAGTGAATGAAGCTCACAATGAGCCAGACATGGTTGTGTGTGTGTGGTGGGAGGGGGGGAGGGGGGAGCGGTAGTTGTTCGCCTGTTAGGAACTCACAATCCAGTCCCATCGGTCGGCTAGCTGGGAGCAGTGTGGCGCTACTGCTCTCAAGTTTTTGGGCTCTTTGTGGATAGTTGATTTAGTGCGCTCCATTTCAGTAGGGTTACTCATTCGAAGAGGATACAGTTTAGGTTAAGAGTACATTTTAAACTAAACATAATAATAATTGACCAAACTAATCCCCAACGATATGCTCGAGACACTATAAATATTTAAAATATTACCATTAAATTTATATAAATATGTTTCGTTTGACTGATTTAAATTTATTTAAAAATATATGGGCAAAGGAAGCAATAAAACAAAAATAAAATAAGAATTAATAATAAATATTATAAGCAAGCTTGAACTACTTTAATTTGTTTTTGCTTATTATATAATATTTGAACATTTATGATTAAAATGAAATATTATTAATTTTAATCTTGAGTCACCCTAACGCAAACAGCTTCACGTCGTCCGTTTGATAGCTGGCCAAATCTTGGGCCGTTTCGGAACCCTCGCACAATGAACAACAGCAGTTAGAAAAACAACTCAATTGCCAGCCACGTGTTGCATGTGCCACGAAATTGTTGTTAATAATATTTATGTTGAGTGGTTCAACACCTCCAGTTACAGCATAAGCGCTTTATGGCCATCCAGCCAGCCACTGGCCGCAAATGCGAGCTACTCAATGTCGTCTCATATATCAGTGGCTTTATGACTCAAATGGGTTATAATTCAGGCACAGTGTCTATGGGCCACCTGTTCGGCAGGCGTTGAGTCGTTATCACGTCTCCGATCCGGATCACATTCAAATGCCACATACGTGTGTACAGCTCAAAATGTTGCCTTATCTGAGATGCCATAATATATTCCAATTATAAAAAATAAAATATAAAATTTATGTAGACCATAAAAATGTAATGCTGAAAATCATAATTTATTTTTATTTAATTTAATTTAACATTTGGCATTTATTCATCATGGTTATAAGTTCAGTTTTACCTAAAAAAAAACATACATTTTTATATGATATATGGGGTGAACTTTGACTTGCATTAAATGTGCTTACAGCCATAACTGTTAGCTTGTAGTTGGCTATCCATTAGTCGTTAACTACATAAGCTATGAAAATTGTTGGCTATTAAATTCGTGAAAATGGCGCTTGCTTTTTTGGCCACAACACGCACTTAATGAGCTGCCAACTGGGCACGACATTTTCGCGTAGTTTATTTATAGACAGCGGCAGCAACCAAAATTATGTGCCACATTATGCTGATAATCTTCTGCGTAGCAGCTTAGAACAGCAGCAACAGCAATATGCAACGGCAACTGTTGCTCTGGCGCCAGGCGATTTTCTGTTGCTGTTGCACGTCGCCACAAAGTCTGCGATTTTTATCTGTAACCAGGCAACTTATCGCGTATTTTGCCTCCTTATGTTGCCAAAGTGGTTGTTGTTGTTATTTTGCTGCTCTCCTTGGCCATATTTCAGCTTACAAATTGTGCGCTGTCGTGTGCAACTGCAACTGGGACTGCCACTGCGACATGCTGCATTTGCATTTTACTTGCCACCAAATGATATGCACCACTTTGCAGTTGCATAGCCAAACAAGCATAATCAGCTCTGTGTACTGATGAGCGAATTTCATCTTGTTAAATGCATTTGTCCGTTAACAAATTTTTAAGAATTAACTCCAGAAACTGTAGACATAAATATACAAATACCAATATTATTTATTAAGCAGAAAATGCTTTTATTAATGCATTTCATCAAATTATTTCTGATTCGTTTCACATTAATCCAATATAAGCCTTGTATACAAATTTCTGTCTTCAGTTTTCACAAATCAATTGTCTAGTTTTGACCAAAATGCAATTCATTGCCTTATTTTTGCTCTGTCTGCTCTCTATGGGTGCCGCAGCTAAGCGGTGTCTGGTTTACACAATTTTAGCTCCAGTCTGTGGCAGCGATGGGAAAACTTACGGTAATGAATATGCTCTAGAATGTGCAAATGTAAATGGCAACCTAACAATAATCAAAAGGGGAACATGCTAGCCAAATTCAGAAGTTACCAAGTAAAATGTCACCGAATATTGTAAATGTTGTCTCATGTTAATACCTAATAAATATTAAACAAGGTGCGTAAAACAATTTAAAACTTATCAATAATTTGATTTTCACGTAAGTTGATAACAATTGTTCACAGCTAAAAATAATCAGTGTTTTAGTGGCTTAAACCATATTTGATGGCTCAATATGCGCTATTAACTGTTTTAAGATGACGGATATTGTTCGCTGGTTTGTTTTTATTTATTTTCTTTTTACCATGTTGATATTTAATAATTTATATAACTGAGGCTAAAGAAATGCCACAGTGGAGACTCTTAAATTATTTATTTGCATCATCCACGTGATTTGCATTCGTGGAAATTTCTTTATTAAGCAGAAAATGATTTTCGTAATGCATTTAATCAAATTATTTGTGATTCGTTTCACATTAAACCAATATAAGCCGTTTTTTTACAAATTTCTTTCTTCAGTTTTCACAAATCAATCGTCCACTTTTGACCAAAATGCAATTCATTGCCTTATTGTTGCTCTGTCTGCTGTCTATGGGTGCCGCAGCTAAGCGGTGTCGGGTTCCTCGAATTAGTCAACCAGTCTGTGGCAGCAATGGGAGAACTTACAGTAATAAATGGGCTCTAGAATGTGACAATGTAAAAGGCAAAATAAAAATTATCAAAGCGGGAAAATGCTAGCAAAATTCAAATGTTACCAAGTTGAATGTTACCGAATATTGTAAAAGTTGTCTCATGTTAATACCTAATAAATATTAAACAAGCAGTGTAAAACAATTCAAAAATTTATCAATAATTTTATTTTCAAGTAAGTTGATAACAATTGTGCACAGCGCAAAATATTCATTGCGCTATTAACTGTTTTAAGATGACGGATATTGTTTGTTGGCGTTCTTTTTTTATGTACCGGGTTAACAATTTAATTTCCCTTTGCTAGTTTTGTCACATGTGGCAATGGCAAATCACTTGAGGCAGACTATGACTGAGGTGCCAGACACAAGAAATTCCACCGCTAACCAAATTGGAGAGGAGCTTCTCGTGGAGTGGCAATTTTCCAAATCAACAAAGTCATAGTATCGATTAGACAGTCATCATAAAACTTCACACAAAAAAATGTATTAAGCAGAAAATGTCTGTAGTAATGCATTTAATCAAATTATTTGTGATTCGTTTCACATTAATCCAATATTAGCCTTGTTTACAAACTTCTGCCTTCACTTGTCTGAAATCAATCGTCCAGTATTGACCAAGATGCGATTCATTTCCCTATTTTTGCTTTGTCTGCTGTCTATGGGTGCTTTAACTGCGAAGTCACCACGATGTAGGTGTCCAAAATTGCTGTTACCAATCTGTGGCAAAATGGGGATATGCCAGCAGCGATAAGATGTGCCGGTGCGGATGGCTCATTTACAATAATCAAACAGGGAACATGCTAGCAAAATTCTGAATTGTATTATTGTAAATTATTGTAAATGTTGCTTCATGGTAATACCTAATAAATATTAAACAAGCAGTGTAAAACAATTCAAAAATTTATCAATAATTTGATTTTCACGTACTTTGCTAACAATTGTTCAAAGCTAAAAATATTCATTGTTTTAGTGGCTTAAACAATATTTGATGGCTCATTATGCGCTATTAACTGCATTAAAATGACAGCAATTGTTTGTTGGCTTATTTATTTTTTTTGTACCGGGTTAACAACTTAATAATTTATATGCCCCTTGCTGGTTTTGTCACATGTGTCACGGGCATGTCACTTGAGGCAGACTGTGACTGAGCTGTCAGGCACAAGAAATGCCACCGCTGACCAAATTGGAGAGGAGTTGATCGAGGAGACTCTTAAATTATTTATATGCATCATCCACGTGATTTGCATGCGTGGCAACTCCCAAACTCTCTGAGTGTCTTCGTTGTCGCCGCGTGGCGTCGCGACTGCTTCTGCCACTGCTTCAGTGTCTGCTGCGCATAAACATGTCATATTATTTTTTACTGTCTGATAAGAGCTATGGCCCAGCCGGGCCAGGCAGCCACGGCCAGAGCCCGTGCTGGCATTTCGCGGACTGCACACTTGATACTCGTATTTTTATGATGATGCGTCATAAAAGGGCAAAAGCAAAAGCAGAAGCAAAAGAAATAAATGCAAAGTGAATCGCACACAAATATTTGAAAGGACTTCTGAATTTGAGGATGAGGTTGAGTGGGTGGCGTCAGCTTATCAATGCAAAACAGACGCTGGGCATTAGCTGGCGACCACCGCGTCGGATGGGTGACGGGGTACAGCATTCAGCTTTCCACTGCGTATTCTGAATCACGCCCTTTTCCCCTTTCCTCAACCCCATTCAACAAACTGGTCGGTTTTGCTCCCGCTCCCTTTCGCCACTGCTGCATTGTTCATGGCGCGTTGAAGCAACCCTTGAGGGATTAAATTTCAACAGTTTGCCGCGCGTTGCGCATTCTTGTCTACTACTTAGCCAGATTCAGTGCTGCACCACCCATCCACCGTGCTGTAAAGTGGCTGCATCTTCTCCATTGCCGACTTTTCAGCGCCCAGCTAAAACTGTCTGACGTCCGCCCGTCCTGTCCATTCCCCTCTGGACTTGGAAGTCGATCTGCCGGGCTGGCAGTCAGTTAATGAATGTAATCGCCATAAGCTGCCTCGTATTCATAGATTGGGGGATAATATTTCTCTGTTTTCCTAATGAAAGTTGGGTGTCTACAAAATATTTGCTTGTAATTGGGTTGCTGATATTAAAGTTTTTTTTTGTTTTTTTTGGAGAACAGCCACGCGAACATATTTTGAAAGCATGGAGTATTAATTATTTACAGTCCTTTTCTGTTTGACTTAATAAAATGATGAAACGCCTGTTTACATAAAGCCTTTTTTAATGGAAGCATCCTGCTCGCCGTATTTCTTTGCTACTGAGATTGAGTTAAGTGAAGCTAATTTATAGCACACTATTCAGCTTGAGCTCGATTTGAATAGACAATAAGTTTCTCTGATTTTTGATAAATTAATATACATATATCTTAAATTAAATTTTAAACTTTTAATTATTATGGTTGAAATTGACATAAAATAAAAAATGGAAACTTACCATTTCTATAAATAGCAAAATTCTACAAATAGAAAAAAAAATATTAAAATAAGTGTGAAATGTTTAAATATATTTTAGAAATATTATATATATTATATATTGTTATAAATATTTTTCTATATGTATATATATATATATATAATACTATATGTAACATAAGTCAAATTTTCACTGCTGCTTCGTTTCTTAATGGCACAGAGCAGAATGGGAAAAGCAAATAGAAAAGCAACGAATAACAAATACAATGAAATAATCAACAAACAAGCTGCAACAAATAAAATAATGAGTATACGCCGTGTCTGACAAAACAAGATACTGCCGCCCAAAGGGGCAACAATGAGTATTCAAGGAGTGTGTTGCCGCTGCCGCTGCCGCTGCCGCTGCTGCTGCTGCTCTCGTCATTTGTTGATGTTTGTGTAGAAAAGTGAAAAGCATGTAAATGCCTGAGGCGGGTATTATGTGAGAGGAGGGATGCTTTGCTATGCTGTGCTGTGCGTCGTCTGGCAAACACTTAAGCAGCTGGACAATGTGTTTGGGTTCATGTCGCAGGAAGCGAAAATAATTGTGGAAGCTGATGTCAGACAGAGGCAAGGCAAGGGTCTTGGCACGTTTCAATGCCAAGTGGGCCGCGGGGCAACAGCCATGGACAACAAAACAGTTGACGTGCCTCATTACCAAGAGCAGGAACAGGAAACGAGTGCTAGAGCTGAAGGTGAAGCTAAAGTCGGGGGCAAATTTAATGCTAATGAATTCAAATTGTTAGGCATCGGCTGTGGAATACATGGCGAATGCGCAATTTAATTGTTTAAAATGCAAATTAAAATGAAATTCGTCGCATGTCAATGTCAAGTGCAAATGGCGCAACCGTTGCACCGCAACAATATCAACAATGTCGCGTTATTATGGTGTAAAATAGAACTGCGGTTTTCCATGGCGAATTTTCATTATTTTGGTCATTCTTTGGGGAGGATTCTTTGTTGCTGTTGGCCGCAGGGCGTGTAAACCATTTGCTGCTGCCAGCCCTTGACTTTGACACGAGCTGCAAACTATAAAAATGTTTATATCATCATAAATATATATATATATATATATTTGTCACGCTATAGGTATATGTGTGTATATTGGTAAGAAACGATTCCGCAGGCGTGACTATAGCCAGCCGCATGTCACTTCATAAAAAAGCTGTAAAATTATACGTCTCTCACTTCTCCATTTTATTCCATTGTATATTGCATTTTTTTTCCTTTCTGTTTATGTTCTTGACTGATGTCATTGCTATATATATTTTTTTTTGCATTTTACAGACGGAACTTTCACACAATCTGCAACAATTGTCGGAGAAGGCACGTTCCACAACCGAATTCATACAGCGGCTCAAAGGCATGAGCGACAAAGTAACGGTACGGTACAAAGTAACTGTGAAAAGCAGAAATATTTTTATATATTTTTTTTAAATGCATAATTATTTCATTTTCAATGGAATTCAGGAATCCTGCATTGAATTCGAGCGTCTCGTGCACGCCCAATGCGAAGCGTTGATTCAGGCCATCCATGAAAGGCGCGAGTATCTGTTGGAAGCCATACGCATGGACAAGGATACCAAAATCAGAATACTTAAGGTAATTTACACCTTGAGAAAGCTCACATTTTTCCTTATTTCATTAATAAATATTTTCTTTTATCTTTATTGGGTTTTTTTTGCAGGATCAGCAATCGAATTGCACTGGAAAGTTGCAACAGACAACGGGACTCATTCAGTTCTGCATTGAGGCATTGAAAGAGACTGACAGCGCCGCTTTTCTACAGGTTTGTTACAATTGCACCTATAATTATCTATATATTATTAAAATGATCTATGTCAAACAGGTCGGCTCCATGCTAATAAATCGCGTGGCCAACACGGATATGACCTGGCACCAGGAGGTCACCAATGCTGCCCCACGTGTCTCGCCCATTGTCGACTTGACCCTAGACGATGCTGCCATCACACGAGCCATTGACAATCTGAATTTTATTCAAATGAAAGGTGCGTACGGACATTCTATAGTTTTCAATAACCAATCAAAGTTGCTAAAGTAAATAACCCAAAAAATAACATAAATTAGATAAGATGCGAGTATCAGTTGTGAAAATAATAAAAAGTCGCTATAAAACAGTATTATTAACTGCGTCAGAACTGCATCGACTTGCACAAGGAATTTATTTTTGAATTCTATATCAAATTGTAGTCTAAAATAGCTCTTGTTGTACTTTTGCTTTAGGGTAACGCTATTTTATTCGAATGCCTCCGAGCTAATTAGACTCGAGTAACAAAGTATGTTCAGTGCCAATTAGTTTAAATTTGTATTTTCAATTAGTATTGCTTAACCAGACCGTATAATAAATATTGTCACTAATTGTCAATTGATAAGGTAAACTTGCACATGTAAATATCAACACTCTCACAGAAGCACACCCATTCACATTCACATACACACACACACTTCCATTATCGACACACTCGAAAGTGTTGAAACAATAGAGTGCACTCATTAAGTGGAAAGTGGCAAGTACGCTCTCGAGAGTCATATAAAAATAGTTGGGATATTTGAGGGTATTCCCTGGAGAAGAACACACCTAGGCTGTATTGTATTTTAAATATAGAATATATATATTATAGGGAAGGGGACAAAGTGTGAAGTGTGAAGTGAAACGAACCGCAGTTTCCTTTCTTCGCCTGACAAACTTCTAAGGAAAGAGCCCACACACAATCACACACACACACACACACACACACACACACTAAAAATAACACACAGCACAGCAATTAAAACGAAAGTGTTGAAACTCAATATATTTCTTGATGCGGGTCTGTCTCTAATTTATGAACGCAACTCATTCATATAATAAAGAACACCATAATATTAATATGAGTATAAATTATATGATACCTGATATAGCTTATATAATGTTCACATCAGATCTGTTTTAAATGTGTTAACTTATTGTGCTTCTCTTTTATCTCGCGCCTGTCCACACATTACCCAACATTTTTATGTGCTGCTTGAACACTCTTAAAAAAAACATAAAAACAAAAAAAAAACAAATTACATTAGCAGTCAAAGATGAGGATGAAAGATGTCCGGCAGGTGAGCAACTAAATGCAACAAACAACAATAATTAAAAAAAAAAAACAATTTACATAAAAAGCAAATTTTTAACTATTTTTCGTTTTAAAACCAAAAAAGTTTTACAACAATTCACATATTTTCTTTTATGATAAACATTTTTTTTAATAATAAAGCAAATATTAAAACCAACAACTTCTTCTTTGGTGCTAAAGCTATCACACACACAAACACACACACGCAAACACATTTTCACACTTAATGCAATTTTCATGACTATTTTTGGTTTTTTGTCTTGTCGTCTTTTGCTTTTGTGCCTACGCGTAATCATTTTTGCATATTCAGTTCAACAACAACCAGAGTATGCCTCAAAATAAATAATAATGTACGCATTCCGAATTTCCAGACATATCAAAATGCCAAAGTACTTTAAATAAAAACCTTTTAATTCCAATTTTAAATTTTTAACTGGAAATCCGTAGAAGATGTCGGTGTTTGCCCTCCCTCTGGGGGATTGTAGCAGATATACTTCGTTTCGCTTTTGGAGCACTGTATAAAAAATACAAAAACATAAAAAAGAAAATGCTGTCAAAATATTTTCACTTCCGTTGCGTTCCACCAGAATGTGTCAACGGGCCAACCTCCAAGTGACATAATTTTTTTTTATACGCACATTTATCTTATATTTTTATTATTTTTGCCTTTTTGCCCACCGCATTCCCCCGCTGGCTCCGCTCTCAACTTTATTATTTACGCTTCGGCTTTCATTTTATATACTTTTCTATGGAATTCTCTGAAATTTTTTTTGGGGTCCGACTGATTTGCCTTGGGCAAGCGCGTAGCTGCTGCTTTATCCTCATGCATGGTAATATCTTTTCCACTTCTCCCCAATGCCTTGTGCTCTCTACGTTTCCTAATAAATTTCGAATGCAAAACTTTTTACCTGGACTTCTGACATTTGACAGCTTGGCGCGTTCTTAATTTGACATCAGCTCCAGTCGCCATTTTAAGACTTATTTTGTGGCATACTTTCGGGAAGCCCCAATGCCAAATTGCTGCCCTTTTCCCCCATTTGTGTTATTCGTGCCATAAATTTTTATTGGCAGGCGTTGTTTTTATTGTTTTTGTTATTTTATCGGGCGTGGTGCAATTAGTATATATGTAAGTACTATATAAGTAATGTATGTATAAAGCTTTCAGTTTTATGTGCAAATGAGATACATTTTATGTTAACGGAGGGGTTCTTCAGTGTTGTCCTTTTTATTTTGTTTGTCTGTTTTCACTCTTGTTTGGTAAACAATCAGTTTATTTTATTTGTGTTTTCTATATTACGAAATCTTCTTTTTCTTTAACTCACCAATATTTGTCCCACTATTTGGTAGCTTGTTAATGTTTTATTTTTAAGAGTTTTATAAACACAATATGATTTAAGCAAAGCTGTAATAGCGGTCAATATTATTACTACTTATTTGTTGTGGTCGATATTATTATTACTTATCTGTTATAACATCCACAATCATTGTCACTTTTTTCACTCGCTGTTTGATTATTCAATTTAAGATGTTTTTCACCTATATTCATTTTTATATCTTAAATTGTTGATATGCACAATACATATACATACACATACACATAAACCACATTTTCACAATTGGATAATGATAATATTTAAACTTTGAAGTAACTTTTTCTTAAGATAATTATCGCTTTTTATTGCCGACTGCCTTAACTCATCCCGTTTCATTTGAAAACTTTCTAGAAAACTTATCATTTTAAATTACATTTATTTTACTAACACACACACAAGAACCAAAGTTTGTTATCTTTATATATATATATATGTATATATTTTTATGTTTTACTTATCTTTCGCTTCCCCTGCCGCACACACGCGCACACAGCCCCCTCGACGCCCAGCATCTTACCAAGCGATTGTTCTGCGGAGAATAATTCAGTTACCGTTGCGTGGCAGCCACCGAATAATCAGTGCTTTGTCGAAGGATATGTCCTCGAGCTGGACGATGGGAGCGGCGGCGAATTTCGAGTGAGTGGCCCTTGAGTGTTTTAGTGATTGCAATGAGTGCAGCTTTAACTTTGTTGTGTATTCGACATTTGGCATTTGCAGGAAGTTTACTGCGGCAAGGAAACAATTTGCACCGTTGACGGTCTCCACTTCAATTCCATGTACAATGCCCGCGTGAAAGCCTTCAACAGCGCCGGCGAGGGTGAATACTCTGAGCTGATTGGACTGCAAACAGCGGAAGGTGAGTTTGATATATCCCAAACCCCATCTCCTCCCAGACCCCTCGCACGCCCTCTTCCCGCCACCCGTCACACTATTCGGTACTAGCTTTTTCAATTAAACTCTCTCAGCTTCAAGCGATATCGCTGTTCAGTTCCAGAAACTGGTGGCGTTTCTGTTTTGAGCTACTTTGCCAACTCTTTTATAATTTAATCCTTTTCGGTCATGCGCCGAGCCCCGTGATGACTCCTCCTGCCCGGCCCCATCGCTTCCCTCTCCATCGTTTCCATTAGTTTTTTACTCCCTGTCGTTTGTCGTGCTTTGCATGTCAAACAGCCATTGACCCCTTTTGCGCCTGCCGACCAGAGGCGGCTCCATTCGCAATCCGATTCTCACTTGATTGATGCATGCGCCACCTGAAAAACACCCCCCTTTCCGACTCCGTTTACCCCCTTTTGGCTCCCCACGACTCTGCCACCTCACCCACTTCAACCGCAGTGCAAATGAAACAGACGCTTCAAGTTATTTAATTTATAAAATTGCTAAAGCAATCGTCGTCGTGTCCTGTTTCCCGTTTTATCCAAGCGTTTTATTAGTTGCTCCACGTTAATTTGCAACTTTTAATTGATTATTGCTGCGGTCGCCACCGACCAGAAACTGTTGTACACAAGGAGCACCCCAAGACATCGGGCTGCCCAATGCAAATTGTTATTTTATAGAGTGTTTACATTGGGCGCGAGTACGCCTAAATAATTAACGGTTAACCGTTGACGCCTAATGACGCATAACGCTTTATACGGTGGGTGGCCGATGAGGAAAGGTGCGGCATCCAAATTGCTAATGGGTTCTGGTAATTGAACTGGGTTATACAACTACAAACTCCCGACTCCTCCTAAAACTCATTTCTGTAGAATTGAATTAGGAGTTTCAGGCGCCTAATTAAAATTATTTCAAATTACTTAGAGGCGTTTGTTAATTAATAATAAGTGCAAAGCTTTACAATTATGTCTATGGATAAATTTTATCTATTCTAAAAATTTTTATATATATTTTGAATAAAATACAGCGATAAGAAGCAAAAGGAATGACATTAAAGAATATCAAAAGATTAAAAATAGTTCACGAATTTTACATTATTATATTCAATTAAAATAGATAATTCGTAAAATATTTACTAGCCAAAAGTTTAACTTTATCAACATGTTGATAATTTCAATAAAAGCTAAAAATTGTAATCGATACATAATAAATAGATTGCAAAGTTATCAAATAACTGATAAAAATAGTTTATTTAAAATCTGCTTCATTTATACAATTTAAATCCCGCTTCTAAGACTTATTTGTTATTGATAACTGGTTGCTAATCAGGACAAATTCATATTTTGTCCCAAGCAGAGCAGAACAATAAACTCCAAGTTGCTTTTGACCACACAATTACCTAGAGTGGCCCATAAATAATTGAGGTTAGCTTCTCAAAGAAACATTAACTATTCAATGCAGGCCTCGTTGCAAGCCGCAACGTCATCATCATCAACATGATGATCATAATGAACAACAGCAACATTCTTCAGTTGCCTTTGTTGGCTTTAGTGGCATTCCCTTGGCGACTTGGCTTTGGCCACTTAATGCGCCACAACAATAAAAGTAAATTTAATAAAGTACTCGTTCTCTGGCGCTACTCGTGGCATACTTTGCGGCGCATAGCAGCATAAACTATCGGCTACTACATCGGCCGTTGCAAATGGAGTCAATGCCTGCAACTGGAGCTACTCTGTGCACCAAGACTTCCCCCCCGCCCCCTCCCAGCCTTTGGCTACTTGCCACTTGCCACTTGTTCAGGCCACTTGAGCTTTGACAATAGAGAACATTGCAGGCTAATGCTGCACATTGGTTTAACAATAAAAAAATAATCTAAAATAGTGGATAGTAAAAATATAATGTATTTTACGAGAAAACATACCCTAAAGACTATTAATTCAATTGCATTATTGCAACATTAAT
The DNA here is from genome assembly GCA_035042405.1 of Drosophila demipolita. Lineage (NCBI taxonomy): Eukaryota > Metazoa > Arthropoda > Insecta > Diptera > Drosophilidae > Drosophila > Drosophila demipolita. The sequence goes on from JAWNLI010000021.1 coordinate 1,150,674, forward strand.
AAAAATTAATTTTTATTTTGCAATTATTCAACATTTGTATAAATTTGAATTTACTGAAGTGTTATAAATTAATTTTCGGTTCAAACATAAATAAATTTTTAAACAAATATTTATTAGTTAATTTTGAAGGGAACTAGAAACAGTGGTTATGTAGTTAGAGTTTCACAGTGAATATTTTTCCACATATCGTGAACCACTGTGCATCATGCTAGTCTGTTGCTCTTCCACTCTCATCGCTGAACCACTGTGCAGTACTCTGTGGCAGTTGTTTTTCCGACGCTGATCCAGTTGCTGTTGCAGCTGCCCCCTCACAGACCGCGTATTGTTTTTTTTTTTATATTGTTGTTGTTTTTTTTTTTTTTGTAAGTATTTTACTTGAGTTCTGAGTCATTATTGTTGTGGTTGATTTTCTCCTCTTGCAGTGGCCTGGTTCACGTTTGATCCCGTGCTGAGCGGCGGAGCCGGCTCTGGACTAATCTTTAGCAAAAATAATGCCACAGTCTCTGTCGAGGGCTGGGAGCATCGAGTGGCCCTCGGCTCTGTTGGATTCTCGCGCGGCGTCCACTACTGGGAATTCACCATTGACAACTATACGGCGGACACGGATCCGGCATTTGGTGTGGCCCGCATTGATGTGGCCAGGAACAAAATGTTGGGTAAGTACAAAAATAAAAAGGAGGAGTAACAGGAAAATGGAAAATGCTCTCAGTGGGTTACTGAGTCCATTTGAAATTCAATTAAAAAGACGACTGCCCCCAATCGAGGGGACAGAAACCACTTGAAAAGCTTTCAAAAACTTTGCGCCCATCCCGAAAGAAAAAAGCTGGTAAAGTGCAATGGAAATCGGTACAACAAATAGATTTGCAGCGCCACCTATCGTTGACAAAAGGCCAATCGTATGCGGAAAACTTTTTAGCTAATAAGTAAGTGACTGAAATTCCCCGATAAGGAGACACAGAGTTAGAGCGAGAGAAATAGAGAGAGAGGGAGAGAGACTCGTCGCGGCTTCAAAACTTTGCACATTTCTGCCTTGGCCAATATATAATGGCAGATGGGAGGCATCATGTGGATTGGTGGGCGTGACGAAGAAAGTTTTGCCGTTTCTTGTTTCTTCGTGTGCATGAAACTTTGGCCAAGAAGTTTCCGTTACCAAACGTTGGCATCCAAGTAACTAGAACCAGTCTGTCTGTGGGAAGGTAGGTGCCAACAAACACAAACAAAAGCAAGCGAGATGCCTGAAAGCAAATTGATTGAAAATGCGTCTGGGATGGATGGAGGATTCAAGTGGGTGGGAACGGGGGAAAGGGTTATGGGATTGTTAGACAGACAAAAGTAATTAAAAGTGCGACACTTCAAGTTTGCGCGTGACAAAAGTTTATTTGTGGATTCGCATTCCATCTTAAATTATTCGTAGACTTTGCCAATTTATATTTAAAGCTTCGCACGCGCCATTTAACACGTGCCACGCCCCGCCCGCAACGTTAGTTGCAACTTGCAACTCAACTCACAAGTATTCAAATTAAATTTTCATATGCAAACGCCTCGGAGCGAAAATGTGCAACTTTCGCACAGGTGGCAGCCCCAAAGCGACTGACACTGACACCAACAATGCAATTTCGCCAAGTTATTTTACGAATTGTTCTGCTTTGTTGTTGTTGTTGGTCCACTTGTCTTATTAAAAAAGTGAGGGACAGTCTGGCAAAGAAGGAAAAATGCATCCGGCAAGGGACTAAAACTTAAAGTGGGGATAAAAAAAAGAGTGAAAACTCTAATGGTGAGTAAACTTTTAAGTTGAGTTTTAAGTTTAATAATATAAAAAAAAATATGTATTGAAAGTCGTGCAAGCAAAATGGTAAGAGAATAAAACTCGAGTAAGCAGAGGGAGAAAAATATAGGTATTAGTAGAAAAAATATTACTAATATTACATTATTATTCGAGCACTTTTTCTGCCACCTTTGTGAGGAGCAGACTTAAATTTGTGGATACTCCCTTTGTTCATATCATATTGATAAAAATTGTTCCTTGTTTTTTTTCTACATTACAGGCAAAGATGAGAAGTCATTTGCCATGTATATTGATCGACAGCGATCGTGGTTCCAGCATAATTCTGTGCACGAGCGTCGTGTGGAGGGCGGCATCACCACGGGCAGCACAGTTGGTGTACTTTTGGATTTGGAACGACATACGCTGAGTTTTCTGGTGAACGAGATGCCGCAGGGTTCGGTGGCCTTTCGAGATCTCTACGGTGTTTTCTATCCGGCGGTGAGCATCAATCGGGGCGTTACATTAACCATGCACACGGCATTGGATGCACCCAAAATGGATTACTTTTAGAGATGTTGGGAGAGGGGGTCGGGGTGTAGCGAATTGTGTACATATAGCTTGACACTTAGCAGTTATCAGTGTCTATATACATATATACCTACTTACACTACATGGCTTATAGCATAATCTATAATAACATAAACAATTAACTACTTAAATCATTATGCTTCTAGATGTAGTTTCGGGCAAAGTTTAGCGACATATCTACAATTTACTCGTATTTATCTATCAAAAATCTACACAACGTTTTTAAAACGCTGCACAAAAAAAAAGAAGAAAAATAAATAAAAAAAAATAAATTAAATTATTTATACAACGTTGCTTGAATCAAATAATTATTGAAAATAATTCAAAACGAAAGAATAAAATTGTAAAATATGGTTATAAAGAAAATTCTAAAAATATTTGCAACACACAAAGCCAAAAAATCAAGCACCGTGCAAAACACCAAAAACAATTAAAATTTACTTCTATTTAAGCATCAAACAAACCAACCAAAATAAATCCATAAATAGATCTGTTAGCAATTAATGTAGTATGGAAATTGCATTTGTATGTATCAGTGTGTTAATGCTTACAAAATTATGTGTGTTTAATGGAAAGCTAAACAATTCCAAATATTCTGCGTGGCAACAAAATCAACAAAAAACAACAAATACAAATTATATAAAATACGCATTGAATATATAAAGCGTAGTGCCACAATCACAAATATTTAGCTTATAAACTGGATGCAAGTTTTTACAGAAATAGGGATAGAAAACTAAATGCTGCAAAAACTCACATAATATTCTCAATGTTAAATGTGCCATTTTTCAAATATTTAAAACACGTCGAAATTGCATGAACACAATCCAAAAAAAAAAAAATATTGAACAGAGCAAAGCATTTTAAAGCCAACTATGTTGCTTAAAAATTCAATTCGCATTTACTTATAGATTGAACAATATTAATTAATAAACTTACCATTATATTTCGTGTAAATATTAGCATACTTTATATTACGTATATATTTCCATTAAATGTAATTACTTTACAAACATTGGCTATAAATGTGTTTTTTATAAGATATATTAAACTTTATACATAAATATTTACTAGTTTTACATGTGTAATATTTAAATATAAAACTCTATCTATGGGATTATTTATATATTTCAATTTAAGTCTATCCACAAACAACGTTTGCAAGAAAAAAATACAGCTACAATTAACGTAAATATTTACTGTGCATGTTTAATATTTATAATTGTAATAACAATACTTACATAAATATAATATAAATGACCCCATATTATGATATGCAACCGTAAAAAAAACCCGGAATATTTGAATGGCTTAATCAACCACAGCCACAACAACATGCAAAGGAGTTTATTTAAAATGTCAAATGGAAAAAATATAATAATAAATATTGAATATGCATATTAAAATACAGACTGTCTTTGACTTTGATTGCCTTGGGATTTGATCTATGGGAGTGTTGACTTTAGATAAAATTCTGTCTAATGATTTCTACATATTTTGATTTTGTGTAAGAAAATGGGGTCAGTTCCCAGTGATGGGAAGTTTGCGTTATTTATTTAGCAGTTATTTTTATAATCTATAGCTTTTTAAAGGTCAGAATTATTTTTAATTTTTAATTAAGATCAACAGAATCCACAGAAATTATATTAAATGACTCCTCTGCCGGTTGATTATGGCCAGAAAATAATTAAAAAGTCACCTCTTAATAAAGTGTGATTCTCCACTCGAAAGCCATTCGTTGCCCATCTCATATCCTAATATTTTCTTTTAAGTTGTCTCTACTGATTTTATTCTCTGATAACAAGAAAGACTCGTTCAAATTTCATAGCTTTCATTTGCTTTCATTTTCAAGAATTCGAGACACTCCTTTTCTTGCCAAATTCTAAGCAAAGCATTTTACTTTCATCGTTTCACATTTCTGTTTTCATAGAATGTGTTTTTCCACAAAATGCGCCCATTTCTACCACTGCTCTCATTATTTGACAACAAGGAAGACACCCCGAAATATCTTAGTTAACAATTCCTATTTAACTTTTTCTTTCTGGAATTTTAGACACTCCTTCTGTAGTATGCAACACATTTTTACTTTCGCCATTTTCAACATTTTTATCCATTAGCTAAAAACTTGACGCAAGCGAAAGTTCGTTGTGCCAATTTCTGTGAATGTGTTTTGAAGGTTTGTCGTGCTAAATCCAACTGTTGTTCTCCTTGTTGTGGGTTCATGTGAGAAATGTGTCGCCAACAATGAACAATTGCTGCTGTTGTTTGTTTGTGTGTTTGTTTGTGCATTTACACTGACTAAGACACTTTTATAAATTACACACTTAACTTTAGCCCACAACTACAGGAAAACAAACAAACGAAAAATGCAAAGGGTATAGAAACTACAACAATAATATTCAGACACAAAACGCTTAGAATGTTGCACATGTCAAATGCAAAAGCCGTCATTCTGTTTGCCACTGTGTGTGTGTGTGTGTGTGTGTGTGTGTGTGTTGCATTGTGGATATAGAAACTTTAGCTCTAAGCGAGATTTTAATGAGCGCAGCGCAACAAAACCGCGAGCCAACTTTTATTATTTTGGCTGAGCATTGTTTGCTATTTTAGTAGTCGTAGTTTGTGCAAGTTCTTTGGGGGAACACGCATCAGAGTGCAATTTTTATATCCGGGTTGGCATACCCATCAGACTTGACGCTGCAGATTGCACTAGGCGAGCTGCGCTCAGCCCAAAGCGACTCTGGGGTGTCGGCCACATCCGCTTCCGTCGCGTCGCTTCCCCTCGTCGGCCATGTTGCGTCCGAGGTGACGCAGTTGGGGCTGGCAGCAACAGAAGCTGCTTTTCAGCATCGCTCGTTCGCTTCATAAATCATAAAACTTTCGCCGCACGTCGCCTGCAACGTTGCCCGTATAGCTGCCCCTTGACACCCTGTAACTCTCAAAACTTGCAACATCCCAAGCTGCCAACTGACGCTAAGTGTTGAGTAAATGTTTCCGCGCCTCGTTGCGTTCACAAATTCCCCAAACATTCTCAGTATCGCTCTTCTTGCCGCTGTTGAGGATGTGGCACGTTGTTGTCGCTGCTGCTACTTTACTTCTACACAGTGTAACCATATTAATAAAATCCATCTTAAGTTAGCAAACACGAGTCCAGCTCAACTTTGACCAAGTTCCACACCAACTGGTAGCAGAATTTAACAGATTGTTCCGTTGGGAGCTAAAAGAATATTTATCCATAAGCTTGTCGAAACAAAAACCCATAGAGAACTGACAGCCGTGGGAAATCGAAAAATAACCATGTTTTTTTTTAGTGTTTATTTAATATTTAGATTCAAAATTATAGATACAAATTTTTATTATCAAATGACGACTTAGGTTTATAGTTTATGATATCTATTTAATTAATATATAAAATATATTTAAAAATTTCAAATAATACTTTTCAAAAAAGTTGGCATCTTTCTTTGATCATCACAGATCTGCCAAGAATTTGGAATACTTGAATAGTTTCAAAAAAGTTTTTACATAATTCAGAAAATTTCAACAATCCAAGCTGCTATATTTCGGTCGAGGCATCTGTCTCAATTTCAGTTATGGAAGTCTGTGGTTACGTTTGTGTCTTTCTGTGGACCGCCTGCTTCCCAAAGTTGCAGCACTTGAAGGATTCGTGGGTGAATCAAGCTTCTGGCATGAATGCCCCAAAGCATGTCAACGTGATTCGATTTCTTGCCCATTTTGTAGTTGAGCACAACATTGGGCAGTTGCTGGATCAGGCGTTCAACGTCCTCGACAGCAGCCATGTAATCATTTTGGCCATAATACAGAGCAATCGGCGCTGTAATTTTCTCAAGAGGATAGTCTGGGGGCGTGGCACGCCCATAGATGCGTTGGTTCTCATTCGTAGCGTAGCTGTAGGCACAAAAGCGATTTGATTGATACAGTTGCAAATAATGAAGAGCCTGTTTGATATTCGAACCGGCGGGAAAATGACCCAACATAGTTGGAACCATTGTCTAAAATGGGCAGAGAACAGAAAAAAAAGTTGTGTTTTTAATGACTGCTGAGCATAATCCCTGCTACACACCATGTTCATCTCAGCCACATCCTTCCCAATAGATGTCATCCCGAGGCTTATGCACAGATTCATACTGTGTGCTGAGCTGATGCATTGGTTATAGAACAGATATGAGTGACGCACCACCTCATAACGATCAGGAACCACTCTAAAAAAATCTTTTGCCATGGCCATTGCTGGAGACTTTGCGTTGCCCATGTAAGCAACCGGAGCGAGGGCGTTCATCACATGCACCTTGGCATTGTACTCCGGCCGACTGGAGGCCATCACAAAAAAGCTGGTAGTTCCCTGGGAGTGACCGAAGTAGCTCAACTTCATGTAGCCAGTTTTGTTGAGCACCGTATCAATCATTGCGGGAAGATCGTACATGCCAATCTCGTGCCACGAGAAGCTCCAAAAGGCCTTGTCCGAATCTGGGTTCAGTTTGACATGAGCACGTGAATAGCGATTGCCACGCACATTTCCCATCCAGACATCGTAGCCGGCGTCATACAGATAGTAACCAAGTCCGCTGTGCGGACCCATTAAAATCCACGTCCCGGAACTATCCACGAATCCATGGACCAGCAGCACAGGCTTCGCTCCAGGTCGGGCAATACGATGCACGCCCAGCAGATACTTGTCCTCGGTGGTGACAGTGTGCTCCTCACCGGGATACCTGTACTTTCTCAACAATTGCAGCTGCAATTTAAAATAAATATTCTATTATTTATTTTTTCTCTTCTTAAGCCACATTCACCGTAGTCAGATGCGCATCTTCGATCACGCTTGCCGGATAAGTTTCCTCCTGATAACTGGCATTACTTGTAGGCCACATTTGGCCAATCAGACAGAGTAGTCTGAATAAATATTTCCATCGGATGTTTGCGTGTTGCATGGTGTATGAAATCGAGTACACTGAGCTGATTTTTAGTGTGTTAATCACTCCCTCAGAGAGGAGTAATTAGTTGCGCCAACATTTGGCTTAATGCTGTCTCAGCTTACCGGACAAGTATCGCATTTTAAATCATGCTTAACAATTAAAAAAGTATTTACATTTGAATCAGTGATTTTACTCCAGCTCTCATTTTATATTATGACAATACTGAGGGCTTACACAATAAAATATTATTTTTTATATTATAATATGTTATTTATACTGAAAGCAGTTAGATTTTTTAATGAATCAGCTTGTTGTGCAAATTTATATTTTTTTTTTTTAAAAATATTCATTGCACAAGTGACAATTGTCTAAATGTTGATGAGCCAATCGATCAGTTTAGCATTTGCTTTAAAGCCATTTAAGCCATTCCATCAAGCCATTAGTCAGTAAATCTGAAAGTGGCATTCAAATTGCCATTAAAATGGAAATAGAACTGGAGTTGAAACCGATAATTGAAACTTAAATTCGGCTAATCAAATATAACACTGGCTTTTCAAATTGTTTGCCGGCTTGATTGAAAAATTAAATTTTTAATTCAGTTGTGGCCCGTGCACTCTGCAAAGCTGACTACCAGTCGACCTAAGATTGAGGCGCCACAAATAGTCGTCTTTTATGTACCCTGTAACAATAAAATAATAATAATTATTTTTGGACTGAATATATACTTTATTTATTGCTTATATGCTTAAAATTGTACATTGTGTAGAAGCATAATTTAAGCCTTTTTCAAGAGTACCTTCGAAGTTGGGCTTCAACTTTTTAGGAGGATTTCTCACTTGATTTTGGCTACTCTCCATTAAGCAAATATTTGAATCGCTTTCGCTACTTGCTGAACGTCGGGTTGGGTGGAAGGCAGCTCATTTCAATGCCTATGTCATTTTACAATTGATTGGTTAAAATTGATTTTAGCTTTTGCATAACATATTTGGGTGCCTTTATTTGCGCCAACTGCTGTCACACAGTAGCTGGACTGACAGTCGCACAAAACGTCGTCCAATTTTCACTTGGCTCGCAGGATCTGGCAGAGAGGCAGAGGACGAAACTGAGTTTCAATTTGGGTTCGAGTTGACTGACCAACGATTCGACATTTGACAAATAACTTAATTCGACGATGTCACCACATGTTGGCAGCGACAGCAGCTGACCAAGCAGACCAGACCCACTCTCGATGGGTTTGCTAGAGTTTGAATGAATTTTACAGTCGGCTTAAAATTGAGTTTAAGATTTAATATATATTCAAAAAATAAGCATTTAAAGTCTTTCTTTTTTATGCTTACCCAAAGTTAAAAGTCATATTATTCTCTATGTAACTTTTAGCAGAACTTAGTTTAGGGTTAATTTAATAGTTGAAACTATTTAACTCTTCATATAAAGTTTAAATTCCTGTTATTGTTCTAAATTTCTGACAAACTTGAAAAGCTATTGCAATAATTTTATATTAAAATTCATAACTTGCTCAATAAATATTTTTATTTATTTTAAAATATATATTTGAAATATAATTTGTATTTTGAATAAAAATTAATTTCTATCTTTATATTAATTTCTATTGCTGATTAAATTTGTCAAGTCAATCAAATTTTTGTTGAAATACTTTTTTCATTGTTTCTGATTGCCTGTAAAAGAATTAAGCTTGCAACATCAAATTTATGCCAGTTATCCATTGCACTTTTGACCTACTTTGTGGTAAGTGAACAAATTACACGTTGCAGAGGGGAGTGGGTGCAGTGGAGGTGAATTAGGTAATTCCCTTTTGCCCTGCAAGGCAATCAACGTCAACCCGTTGAACACTTTGAAGCTTGGCGCGTGTTCCGACAATTAGCTGGTCTCTATTTTGAGAGCCACTGCCAATCAGACGACAATCAGCGTTGACTACACGATGTTGCCACAGAATGTTGCCACACAGTGTTTGAAGCAGACTAGCCAAAATAAAAAAACCAGTTCAGTCCTTAAGCGCTAAAGTGTGCGGCTATTAAAAACGAGACCAATCAATTGGCCAGACCTTCCTTGTATTGCCATTGTTGTTCAATAAGAGCAGCAGTTGCTCTTTAAGTGACTCTCCCAGTCTCCTAGAGACCTAGTTCCCTCGATTTGGTGCAGACTTCAGCTCGTTAAAGAGTCTACGAGTCAGTCTACTGTGAGCATCTGTTGTTGGCCGATTATGATCAGCATTGTTTTAGTTGCAGCATTTTGTCTGCTACTTGGCCATTAGTATCTTGGCCAGCATCTGACTCTGCTTCACTAACATTAGCCACGCACGTGACTTTTAATCACGCGCGCATAAAATTTCTGCCAAAATCAGAGACAACCCACAAAAAAGAAAATAAAGCTAAAACCAAAAAAAAAAAAAACTCCGCCTGGTAAATTTATAGAGGCGCTGAACTGGCTTATAGCTTTGGCAACTTTGACTTTGCCTAGCTCATTATAAGTAACCTTTATTTATATATAAATTTATACTCTTCAAATATCGAACATTATACATTTTGTAGTCAGACTGACTTTCTATATTGTACACTCCTTTTATTTTTCAAAAAATATTAAATGTAAACTGATTGTACCATTAAATATATTAATTTAATTTATGTATTGTATTGAACAAATTTATTAACTTTTTTTTAAATTAATTATTTATGATCCCACAAACATAATGTTTATTTCTTAGAGCATTTAAGTTTCAAGATAAACATTTTTTTTCGATTCTTAATCGGAAGTCAAAATGAGAGTTTTTTTTTTGTGCATTACACCAAACTAGTTGTACAAGTTGAAGTTGAGGCCTTGGAAGAAATCCAAAAGTTTGCGCTGCTTAAACTGCTAGGCGTGGACGAACTTTACGACTTGGCTGATGTTTTGAAGACCTATGTTCCCCTGTTCCCCTCCTGGAACTCCTCCAACTTCTTTGGCCTTGCCCAGCTGAAGCCGTTCTGTCTGCCCGGCGCGGCTTTAACCTTTTCAAGTTCTTGTCTGGACGTCCTGGAAGCAGCCATATTGCATTCGATTCAGATAGAGAGACGACAGTCGGTGCAAGGACTTGACTCCGAGCCAAATGGCCGTCGCCTGCGCCAAGGACATGGACTCGGAATCGGAGTTGGAGTTATATTATTGTGCTTACGGGCTCGCCCAATGCCAATTACAATGCGTTTCTGGCAACGGGTCGGACCGTTGCTGTCAGGCTCATTCAATGGAAACAGCTCCAGCTTCAGCTACCACTTTGCCGCATTGCCACTTTCTACTGCCACGCCCAGCTGCCTGGCCTTTTTGCATTTTGTTGTAATTACTTTGGGCTCGCTTTGTGTGCACGTGGCACATTCTGTGTGGGTAGATCCAAAGTAGCTTTGAGCAAGTTCAGGGTCAGGGGAATAACATCTGCCTAGCTTTAAAAGTGCTCGACTCGACAGAGCTGGACTCCTGATACCCTAAAACCAGTTGTTAAATGCTGGATTTAAATATAAAGGTAGAAGTTTTTTCAATCTAAAATTTAAATCAGCTAGCGTTGTTATACGTAAACTGAAATGTTTACATATTTTAATGTATATAATGTATTCTATTTATTTTATTTTATTTATATTACTTTTTATACACCCAATATTGATTGTATTCTTACAGTAATAAGTAATTTAATTTCTAATTGAAAAGCTTTATTATATTTGCGTTTAGTATGTGATTTCGAAATTGAATAAACATGACTAAAATTCTATATACTTTTAAGAACATCAGATTCTTTGTTCTGCCTCCTGCACAACAGGGTATAAAAATATATTTTCATTTCGCAATAACCAATTGCCTGTAGCAGACAAACAAATGGCAATTTAAAATAATAATATGACGATAACAATAACATTTAAGTTAATTAATTTTCAAATATTTAATTCAATTTCACACACCGCAGAAGAGTAAATTTAACTAACAGCAAATTAAAAACGATAATAAGAAATGCTTACCATTTTTTAAAATTTCCAATGCTCAGCGAGTGACGTGCAGACAGACCGTAAATACAATCGATGAAAAGAAAAACGATGAAGGAAAAATAAAAAATTATCATTCGCTTTTATTAATTACGTCATTATTTGCGTATTGTCGCGGATGCAATGCGTAGCAGTTCAGGAATTATCTGTGATTTTAGTGGCATGCAGAGATGCCTTTTGTGCAACGCGTTCTTGACACTGCGCGGGGCAGAATCCTTGCGGCTGCCCCAGCTCATTTCTGTCCATCATTAAATAAAGGATTAAGGAAAATGGCAGTGGCAATATCTGATATGATTCATTTATGCCACATGGGAAGACATTCACCTGCGTGTGGCAGCAGTACTCAATTCTTTTCACTGAACTACAAAATATTGCAGTAGCAAATTTAATATGTTAACAAAAAAAACCTTTGATAATAAATATTAAATTATATTATATTATCCACAAAATAGTACTTTTCCGTTATATTATTTTTTTTATTTTTTTTATCATTATGTTTACTGCATTAATCTGAACTTTGATGTGCAGTGTAAAGAAAAGTACACTGATAAAGACGCATCGTTATTTAATTTGATATCGCTTTCTGTTCATTGCTGACAATGAATTAATTGAATTAAACAGCATTTCATCGATGTCTGTCTGTCTGTGTGAAAAAAAAACTAAATTAGTTTGGAATTAATGGTTTAATTAATGAAAGCTCTTGTATAAATTTGTAAGCTGCTTTGCAAATCATTTGCAATGAACAAGTATTAATTATTAAAATAAATTATATTCAATTACTAACATTATCTGTTTGGGAAATTAAGCATTTAGCACTTATTTCACTTATATTATTAAAGTTTTTTAAATAACAGAAGATTATTTTAAGTTCTCTCTTCTATTAGATATAGTTAAAATTCTTGCAGATATCCGTTATTAATATTATTCAACTTTATTTTGCATTATTTTGTAACTCTTGGGCATTGTATTATACTTAATCCTCAAATGATTATATTTAAGACTTCTGCTTGTTAGCTGTTACTTTTACTAAACACTTACCACTTCTATTGTGTCAAGCTTAAACCTTAATTTGCCTGTTACCTCACTGAGATCCATTAAGAGTTTCAGTGATCCCTTTTTGGAGCACTACCACATAAAACTTGGTCGTAAGTGTTTACGCTTGATGAGAACAAAGCTTTTACATTTTCGCATTGCATGACCAAATTGTAAGCCCGAATCTACTTTTATTATCAATGAGGAAACTGCACATACTGTACACACACACATACACACGTAAACACACACATCAAATCGGCTTCCAGCTGGCAAAAAATAAATGTATTTAAGCCCTTTTCATTACGATAATGAAATATTTCAAGAGCAGTTTATGTGGATTACTTGCTTAAATGTGAGAGCAGCATGCAAAAGTGGCTGCCACTAGCCCACTCCACATGACGCCATAAACATGGTGTAAAACCCCATGACAGGAGCATGCACACACACACACACACACACATGTGTTCACACTAAGGACATGCGTGCAAAAATAAGCACCCGGCCATAAGCCGCAAAATGGGCAAGGCGCAAACCCGCCAAACCTCCGATAGCTCATACACGCCAAGAAAGGCAAAGGCATAATTATAGCATTATCACACACATGCACACACACACACACTCGCACACACACACACACACATCACATACTAACGATAATCAATTGAGAAATGTTTATAATGAAGTGGCACGACCAAAGTCCTGCCTGGCACAATGCCCGAACGCTAAGCACTTCATTTACCCGTTTTCCAGCCATTTATCGTATCGTGTGTGTGCCAGTGTGTGTCTGCGAGTATGTGTGTGCCACGGCTACTGCTGTGGGCGTGGCATGCAAAAGCGCCAAACCAGCAATAAACTTCAGTTCCTTCATTCCCCAATTGCCCTTCGCCATTCATTGATACCATGTGCTAAGTACACGTTGACCAGAGATAAACATGGCCAACACGCACAGGCAGCCTAACCAAAGCACTTCGTTCTCCTCCCCGTGAGCCCCTCTGTTCGCGCTTTCACGACAACGTCCATCATAATTCATAGAGAAGGGAGGACCTACCACAAAGGCAACTGGTAATAGAAATGTGTGAAAACAGGCTCGCACAGTCCATTGTAATAAAATTAGCATAGACAGAGAAAGAGACAGAGAATGAGAGAAAGAGAAAGAGAGAGAGGTGAGAAAGCGAGAGGATCAAACTTGGGTCACGCTGCATTAATTAACTTGAAATTAAATGATTTTTAAAGCTACAACTGACATTGAGTCTAGTTGCAGGAATCGACTCAGGAAGCGTTGCACAGCTTCATTCGCTTAGTCAAATTGCCAGTGACTCTGCAACTAGAAGTTGCAACAATGGTAATGGAACTGAAACGTGGCAGCTCCTCCTCGGGCTAATGTAGGTGAACCCAGGCTTGTGCATACCTGGCTAATGGTTCCTATTGTGTCATTGGCTGGGTGCAATGCACCGGGACTGGCCCCAGTCAGGCAACCTATTTTCAGTGGAGAATCTTTCATTTAATTTATGCCAAGTGCCAATGGCAATGCCAATGTTGAGGTTCAGCCTTTGACTCCTTACGAATGAGAACTGTATTCAAGAGTTCAAAGTGCAATAAACTATGCAAATGAGCTATTTTAAAGTTTCTTACTTCAAAACAAAACGAATTTAGTTATACTTGAAATAGAGTAAAATATATTTATAATAGACAAAACAGAATTTAACTTTTTAAAAATATCATCTAGACAAGAGATCCCAATTATAACCAACTTTGGTATAACTGAGCCACTTTCTAATCACTTGCAAAGTTTAACATATTTAGGCCACATATTTAAATAATTTTATTTAAATTAATTGCACAATCCAAACATATTTATTAATGCTTTTCAGCTATTTTAACGTTTTTTACTTCACAACAAAACGAATTTAAATATACTTGAAATAGAGTAAAATTTGTTTATAATAGATAAACAAAATTTGAGATATTTAAAATATGAACTAGACAAGAGATCCCAATTATAAAAAACTTTGGTATAACTGAGCCAATTTCTAATCATTTGTAAAGTTTAACATATTTAGGCAACTTGTTTAAAAAATGTATTAAAATTAATTGCATAATCCAAACATATCTGTAATGCTTTTTAGCTATTTTAAAGCTTCTTTCTTCAAAACGAAACAATTTTAAATAAACTTGAAATAGAGTAAAATATATTTTAAAATAGGTAAAAAAAATTTCTGACATATTTAAAATGTCAACTAGATAAGAGATATCAATTGAAATAACACACTTTGGCAATTTCTGATTAGATGAAAATATTTTCATATTTGGCCAACATATTTAAAGCTTTTTTTTAATTTAATTGCACATCCATCATATAAACTAAATTAAATATGGATTTGCTTACCCAATTTTTCATATCTTTTAGATCGCTGTCATTTTTGATTGTTCCATTTTTTTTTTTTTTTTTGGTTTTTGACTTCGATTGCATTACTCAGCTCAACTCCTTGCCCCAACCCTCCTCAAAGTCAACACTTGGTGGCATCAGAGCAATCGCTGCTGTCTTTGACAGGACATTTTGTTAGGCAACCACTTCTTGGATACAGCTGAACAAAGCGGCGAGTCAAGTGCATTTTCGTTAGTTGTTTTTTTTTAATACTATTTTTATTGCGTTTTTTGCAATTTGTGCAATGCAGCTAAGTTTTCAGCGAGTGTCGAGTCATTTTTTATGTTCTTTTGCACTGCTTCATTTTATAGCATTCTCAGTTTGGCGCTTTCTTTCACTCGCAGCGCGCTTTCAATTTGTGTGTACATAAATTTCAAAATGGACTTCTTGTGTTGGGAGTCGCGACATACAAAAAAAAAAGGAGAAAAACATAAGAAGAGAGAAAATGTTGGTAAGAAATGGTGGGGTGAAGACAAGTGGCTATGACTGCAGTGGCCAGCTCCAAAAAAACAGAAACAACAATAACAACAACAACTGCCAGATAGTGTTGCAAAAGTCAACTGCATAAATAACCAGGCAAAACAAAAGCCTCGGTCCAAAGTCCAATCGAAAGTCGAGTTCGGCTGCGTTCTTGTCGCAATGTTGAAATTTACGACTCCTACGAAATATTCCACGCATAAATTTGGCCAGTTAAAAAATGCCAGAATTCCGAAAAATAGCACAACAAAATTGTTGACCAAATTCTTTTGTTGTATCGCATTCGATACATTTGTTTTAATTGGAAAACTTAAAGCATTTCGAAAAAGGCGACACAGTTTTGGGTGCGCCCACTCCGAACTGGGAACTGGGTAATTTGATTGTGTGGCGATTTCCGCACTCAATGGACCGTAAAATTACACCAGAGGAGAGGTGGTGCGGCA
The DNA here is from genome assembly GCA_035042405.1 of Drosophila demipolita. NCBI lineage: Eukaryota > Metazoa > Arthropoda > Insecta > Diptera > Drosophilidae > Drosophila > Drosophila demipolita. The sequence goes on from JAWNLI010000021.1 coordinate 1,166,363, forward strand.
AGGCACATGTAAATGTTGATAACAATAAATGTCTTAGGCAAAGTTCAAGTTGGAGTTTTTGATTCAGTCGCACCGTTCCGCCCGGTCGATTAGTTAGGGGTCTTTGCTCTTGGTCTTGGGAACGGATAGAGTTGTAAAAAACGCTTCAGAGCGTGTCTTCCATGATATTTTGACACCAGGGAAGCCATCAGGGAGGAGGGGTGCTAGGAGAAGCATACTTGAAGCGTGACAAAAACTGTTTGCTTTGAATTCGAACATCAAATCTAAAACAATTTGTGTAAAGAGCGAGTAATAAAATCTATATTAATTATTCATTAAGAGTTAAAAAAAAAAAATAAAAAACAAATATTTAATATATTGAAAATAAATTGAGCTTTGATATCATCAAAAAGATAATTAATAAAAAATAAAAATTTTTTTTTTTTTGAATATATTACGCTTTTAATAATTTTAAAAATATTTTTACTATATACGATTGATATCAAAAATGTAATTTTCTGGATGAAATGCAATATGAGGAAAGGCAAAGTTGCAAGCAAATATCATTCATTCATGGAACGATTAGTGTCAATGTCAGTGGGCGATTTATGCAAAGGGTGTAACATCATATGCCATTTGTGTGTAAATTGCCCTTTAGGACAGATTTCAGACGTTGTAATGTTAAGCCCAGCATATGTTTATATATATTTATATATATACTTGTATGTGATCCGGCTTCATCATTACCATTTTCTGTCGTCGTCATATCACCACACAGACACACTCACATGTCTTTATGACTTTCTCGCAAATGATAAGAAAAGTTTTTCTAACATAAACCGAGCATAGCCCCCAGAGCAGGAGATGTCCATGTCAAAACATATGGCATATTGCCAGGCAAAACATTTAATGGTCTGCAAAATGGCCAATGGCAGGCTAAGGGCGAGCACGGGAGGACATTAAAAGTTGCTTAACCTTCATTAGATGCCCTATTCCAGAAGCCAGTGAAATGAAATTTAATATGTGGCATGACAACTCCTCCTGCTTGTTGGGCGGCATTCTGGGCTTCGGGTTGCGCAATAAACGCGACTGTCGGTGTAGCTTAATATGCCATTTGTGCATGGCTCAGATGCCGGCTGCACTGCATCCTAATGATATGCTTAACAAAAAAAGTTACGAATCACCGCAAAAGTTGGCAAACAAGAAAAAAAAAAACACTGAACAGCTTTAATCAGCAAGGAGCCCAAACCAATTTCCCAGCTTGCTGCACACAACGCAGCCAACGCAGAACCTACCACAGCCGGAACTGGCAACTTGACTGCCTTCAAGTCTACTCTACCCGACTTATACTTCCGGCGTCCTGCAGCCCGCCCCTTACAGCAAAGACAAACGCGTTAATGCGGCGACATGGCCTTATCCTTTTCTCGCTTTTATCCTTTTTGCTCCATGCTTCTTTGCTCTCTGTTGCCACTTCGGGCACTCTCCGCTTATTGTGATAATCGAATTTGCCCAAGCAGGCAGCGCCAGCAACAGGAGTCCAACAAGCTTTCAAATGACAACAGGACAATGCACAAGGCGTCACTTGCACCATTAACATGCTCAAGGGCAAATAGGTTTTAGGATATCTTTGCTATGCATTTCTCAAAACTCATTAAAGCTTTAAATGAGCATATGTCAAACGATTATATGTAAAAATTATAATTAAATATTAATCAGTTAAGTCGTATGCCCAATATTTAACTTCATTAATTGACTTAATTCATTAAAGCTGAGAGGAAAATTATTTTTAATTCCTGTTGAGAAACTCTATTTAAACAATCCGTGCTGGAAACAATACAGGAGTAAACTTTTGAATAGATTTTGTTACTAAATAGTAACAGAGGACAAAAGCTTCGTTATTAGTTAAATTTTCCCAAGAAAACAATTTCTTTTCAGTTAGCTGCCTTTAAATCTTTCTGATTAAATAGAGTTTCCGAAAAGTCATATTTCGAGAATACGCAATCTGGTTAATGTGGCTTTCATTTTCTTATGAACCTGTAACCAAATAGTGTTTTAAGTTTAATTTAACTACTTAGCTTACCATTGATCGATTTTCACCTGTTCTGCTGCCTCCATCAGTTTCTAAACTTCCACAATCCCTCCACGCATAGAGTCTATTTTCTTCTGGATCTTCCTCTGTTGTTGCTGAGTTTTTTGCAGTTGATTTTTGACGAGGACTATCTGATGGTCCCAGTGTTATAATATATCAGTAAGTTTTTCAGGATATTCCAAAATGCGAGTTTCATATTTCTGTGTGAAATGTGTTTAATATTATAAGGACAAGAATCACCTCGATTGACATGATTGTCCTTTGTAATCTAGTGATTAAGCTTGTATACTTGATGCTGATTCTTGAGCACTGAGTGGCACTGCATCTCCACCAGGCTGTAATAATAGTGGCGCACATATCGCCACTCGATGCTCGTTCAGAGTATACCCTCCATAAGGCGACGCTTGCGATTTCAAGCCTGATCAGCTGCTCCCGCTACTCGATGTTGTGTAACGCTTCAGTCGGGATTTGCAGATTGTTGTTGAGTATTAAAATATTTATTGTTGCTATACTTGGAATGATTCAGCTCATTCCAGCTAATCTTTTAAGTCAGCATATCGTTTGCCAACCTGGCTGGTCTGAAAAACCCATCAATGGACCACTCAAAAATCTTGTGAGGCAAATCACTGAGCTTTAGGCCACCAAAGTCGAGAAAGCTACTCGCCAAGATGCGGAGTCGCGAAATCGGTCGAGTGAACACAAAGTAAATCGAGGAGCGCTTTATTGTTGGACCTCCGGAACACTTGGCATGATATCCTTGATATACCCATCCACTTTGATATCATTCAGCGATCGGATCGAATTTAAATTTTGCAGGAAATTGTCATAGGTGTAAACTGATTGCCCCCAGGCATCTGCACTCCAACTTGTGCTCGTTGATTCCAACTCCAGTTCGGCAAACAGTTGACATAGAAAGGTGTTGCATCAGCAGGTCGGATCATGTCCAGCATCATTTAACATTATGTTGTAGTATTGTTCCTTCATTTCGCTTAACCGTCTGATCATCACAACCTCCTCCAATGAAAGCTGCGAATCGATATTTAACATGCCTCAAGACAAAATATATGAAATAAACGAGAGAAAAAAAAATAAAAATATAATGTTATTCAAAAACAAAAAACAAATGTGTATAAAAAAAGACTGCAGTAACTGCAGAAATTTAAATTTAATTTTAAATAATTGAGAGCATTCTTAAGTTAGGTTAAGAATCAAATACCGTAAAAAGCCCCAAGCATTAGAAGAAATTATCATTTTTATTTACACAATGGCAAAACCATGAGAAGTTTACATTATATGGAATAACTGATTTCATTTTAATATATAAATTAAATTGGGAAAATCTACTTCACTCCATATATTGTGCTAATCTTTGTTCAGATGAGTTTTAGATGTTTTCAGTTACGGGATTCAAAATTCATCACAATTAACATGTGGATTTATCTTCAAATTTATTTAATGCATCAAATCTTATAAATTCGGTTTTATCATTGAACAAAACTTTTATGCTTTTTACGATATTGGTTGCTTAACCTAACTTAAAAACGCGCTTCATAACTTTAATTTACATTTCTAGGGGCTACAATCTTTTGTTATATAAATATTTTTGTAATTTACTTTGGGAAAATCAATGCATTTATAAATTTGCATACTCGATTCATAAATTTGAGATGCGACACGCATATTTACACGCCACAAGGCTCTGCTTTAAATTAAGTTTACAATTGAAATGGGGCGCAGGAGAAGCAAAAAGAACCTAGGACCAAGGACCAAGGACCAAAAGAGCCTTCCCACTTTAAATTGCTCACGTGTGTGACACAATTTGGGACAGTTGGCAAAGGAGCCAACGACAATGACGGAAGCGGAAGCGCAAATGTGAAAAAATCGCACAGCGAACAAAACAGTTGAGTGAAAGGGAGAGAGAGGGAGATAGAGATAGAGATGGAAAGGGAGTGAGTGAGAGAGAGAGAGAGAGGCTGTAGGCAACGTGGCGCTTAACAGCTGGCACGTACGCACTGCCACGCCCACGTCAGAGCTGCGGGGCAAACAATTTGGAAAGCGCACACACACAACAACAGATTCGCCCTGCGCGTACACACACACACACACATATATATGGCTTTAGTTACGTTCTTTATTCACCGCCCATATCTGGGGGCTATCAACGTCATGGGCCTCGCCATAAGCCCCAAAATGCCATGCGTACGTGTGTTATTTAATGCTTATCTTTATCCTTTTCCCATTAGTGTCATTGATGTTGGCAGTCGTCGTTAACCACCCAACCACCCCCCCAAACCCTCAGCCATCCGAGCACTGTGGCACCTGTGCGTCTTGCGACTCGATAAACCTGGCCGGCAGCTAAACGCTGACAATTGATGCCAGAAGATGCCAGCGGAACAAGCTTGGCACAAAATCACGCGCTAAACATTATTTTAATGCTTCAGGCAGGCATTCACATATGTATGTTGGGATACGTATGTGTTCCACACACTCTATAAAGCAGTCAGTCGAAAATATTTAAAGCTCTGCCCCATCATTCTCCGCATTTGCTGGCAAATCCCCAGTGGAGTGGTGCCTCTTGGGCCCTCGCGCTGCCACAACTGACATTTATAAATGCCAAACTCGGCTCTGAGGCGTGCAGATTGCCAGCCCAACAGCGGGGGGCATCCTTGAGGAGATCCTTCCGATTTGAAATGGTGCTAAATTATGGCGCCAGATGGTTAAAGTTGAAGCTTAATGAAAGAATAAACACGCTCAATAAGTGATGTGATACGCAAAGACCCAGGCCCATAATAAGGAACACCAGCAAGGATATTCACAATTGAAAAATGTGAAATATTTTCGAATGAAAAGTTAAAATGCGTTTTATTAAATATATTCAACATTGTCAGCCCAGTTTTCACATTATCAAAGTGAGCGGCAAATAATGTCAGAACTAAAATTTGAAAGCACAAAACTTGTTTTATGAAAGGCTTTGCAGTTGGAAATACAAATAAAAATTTTAATTCAAATTATTTTAATATTTTTTCTATTAGTGTGTTAAATACTATATACTAACAAACACAAAACGAAATGGAACTGTTACCAAATCTATCGATAGAAAAGCACCATCATTCCTAGCTTTGGCACATATCGAGCAAGCCGTGTGAAAAAATATTTAATACATTTTCAACTCCAGTTTCAACAAATTCAGATGTACTTTTAAGTGTTAAGTGTTAAACACTCGTTAAAACAAATTTAACGTGGCCCAAAATTGTGTGCAAACCATTTCTTTATTTTCTAGGTAAAGCGTGGGCCAACTGTCCCCACACTTTGCCGGCGAAAACGACCAATACAAATAGAAATCACGAGTAAGTGAATCGAAAATGCTCGCACGCAACTACGAACTGAGTCCAAGGATGCCGCTGGTCCACGAGCAGATCGCCCTCAAGTGCGCTCTGAACATCAGCAAGCTGGCTGCCTCCTTGCCGAAGCCGCGCAACCGCTTTGACGAGCTGCCCGTGCTGGTGGAGCTGCGCCGCAGCGACGAGGATGTCGCCTATCGCTATCAGGTCAATCTGCCTGCCTGCTGCCTTGAACCAGAGCCCCAGCAGCTTAATCCCGTCGAGGTGACAGCACTCTGCCAGCAGCATCAACTGCCCTGCCTCGTGCACGGCTGCACCAAGAAGCACGGTTTGGGGGCTCGACATGTAATGATCATGTTGCAGGAGGCGGTGCATGAGGTGCCCAATCGGGAACTTAACGTTGACAACCAGCCGGGCATCAATGATGACTGCTCAACATTCCACAACTTAGTATTTGTCGGTGAAGCCGCCCAATGGACACAAGATCGTTTCATAGCTTCACTCAATCAATTGGATGCCAACCCACTGGCGTCCAGGATGCTCTCCGATAGACAGGGGCAGCCACAGCTGCCTCCGGCCTACAATGGCAACAAGGTGATTGAACCACCGGGTCATCCACAATTAGAATTGAAAACTGAAAAAAGTCCAAGAACTGAGCAGCAGCCGCCTGTAAAGCATGGCAAAGGGTACAAATCTACCCGGATTCCTGAAATAAATAACGGAATAATGTACAATAAGAAGAAGAGAGCTGGAAATGGCGACCAACTATCAACTGTGGCAGCAGTTGCACCATCGCCACAAGAGATTCAACTATCGAATGGCTATAACTCATCGATACCAACGTCGATGATCAGCCGTAATCAAGGCGATAGCCGTGATGAGCAATTGGTTCCGATGCCGGAATGCGCTTCTGTGTCCAATGCCAATCCTTACAAGTTTTTTGTTGCGGAGGTGCAACCATGTTATGGATTACTGCCGCGCGTCGAAAATTATGCTGAACAAGTCGAGCTGGAGCGGGAGCTGTATTTGAGAACAAAACGAGATCTGGATATAGCACATCAGAAGCTAACCGACCTACAAGTCCACAACGGTGAGTTCCACCAATCCGGTAGCAAATTGAATATTGTTTGTAAAGTTTGAGCGCATTCCCAGATGCCCAGCTTAAATCGGAGGTGCCGCAAGAGTTGCAGTCGCTGTTCCAATGGGACAGCTGTCGCCTGTGCCACACGGCAATGACATCGAAGCGCAATGCTCTGGATCACTACTTGTCGCGCACCCATCTGCGTCGAGTGGACACCTGGCTAATCCGGAACAGATTTGCCATAGGCAACCTGTCCGCGGAGATGCTGCGCCGTCTGCGCACATCGGGCCCCGCCATTTTGCACTGCGATCTGTGCGATCTGAAGCTGTCCTCGATTCTGCACGCCGGGCAGCACTTCTGTGGTCGACGCCATCAGCTCGTGGAGCGTCGGATGAGCAGGCCGAATGGTGAGGGCTACTATGACATGGCGGGCAACTGGGTGCGTACCAACGACAAATGGCTGATGTGCCATCTGTGCGACGTAGTCGTCACCTCGGAGTCGCAGATGGATCTGCACTTGGCAGGACTACGGCATCGCAAGCGTGAAAATTGCAACTGGGGCTCCCCCTCGACGACCACGTTCGATGGCAGCTTCATCCTCCGGATCACGGGGAATGGTACATTGGTGCCTCTAAATCCGCTCGGCACCTACCTGTACGCTGGTCGCAACAAACGCGATATTCACATGCTGGAAGATGTGCATACCAACTATTATTGCGAGCTGTGCGATATGATGCTCAATCACAAGAAGTCGGCCCAGCAGCACGTGGCTGGACGGACACACAATAGGAAACTGGACAAGAATAAACATGGAACTAGAACTGTATGCATCTAAATAGCTGACCAATCTCAGCCCCACCATGTGTTGTGCCGTATTAATTATTATTTATTTATTTTAAATATGTAACATTTTATATGTTTTTCAATAGGACTTTAATATAATAAAATATAAGATATGTATATGAATATGTATATATATATATATATATTTAAATATATATATATATATATTTGTATGCATGAAAAATGCGTTTCCCTGCGGCTACTGTCGATCTCACAGCGATTCAAATTTATTCAGTTTTTGAGCATTTATTAATAGTAAATTTTGTATATACAGAAAATATTCAATAGGGCTGTCAAAAATGCTGCGCTTCAATATGTTGCCAATCAACAATGTTGCTAAGCACGCATGTTGCTATGCAAAAGTTTCATGTTGCTGAAGCGTTTCAGCTGCCAAATTAAAATTGTAATAGATCAACAATATGCAATTCTTATGTACATATCTATTTATTAATATACATATATAAAAAACTACATAATTAGCCCATGAGACACATCATGTAGTAAAACTTAATGTACAATATAGCAAAACTTCATCGTTTTCTTATTGGGTTGATATTTAAGGTGACATACAAAATTAGGTTGGAGTATTGACTAAGTAAGATTCGATTAAAAATGTGGAATACTTTTGGGACCACAACAACGTTGAGCAAAAGGCCTTAGTTCATCAGTTAATTGGCTGTAAATCGGCCATACCTCTGCAGGGTTTTAAAGGACACGGTGAGTTAATCGTAAGGATCTACTTAATAGGACAGCATTCAGTGTATAAAAGGATATCTGTGATCATAAACTCTTGCGCTTAATTTTATTATAATAATCTTATGTGGAAATGGCTTATGTTTAGATTTCAATTATAAGATAATATCTTAGTCTTAGTCCTAACTGTTTCCATGCAAACATATAATAATAATACAACATTTAAGCAAAAATGTAACTGTTTCAAATATTGTATACATAATTAAAAACAACCAATTTGATTATACATAATTTGTCTGTATATTTTGTAATGTATATTTTCTGCAATAAGATAATATATAAGGAGTCTATACTGCCTCTATAAAAATAAAATCACTTTACTTAAGCAAAAACTAAATTAGTCTTAAGCTTACATGCTTAATTAATAATATACAAATTCTACGTATTTTAGTATTAAATCTTAAATCGACAACTATATCTTGCCTTAAACCAAAAACATTTTAAGGATTTGGCGTTTTGTTCACATTTTGTTGTGAATTTCTATGTAATCAACGAAAACTCAGTTTTTAAGTTAAAGTTTGCTCGCGAAAGTTAAGACTGGAATTTTCATATAGGTATAAGTGTAAATAACATATTTAAAACAATAATTACACTAATTATATTGGGTAAACTCGTCGCACTTTTTGCTTCATTAATGATGTGGCACTCGCCGCAAACGTTGCATGCCACACTTTTCATGTCATGTTCTTATGTTGCTTCCTTTTAATTGCCCGCCTGCTTATGCAGGAACACGTTGCCCCAATGCGTCTGCCCGTTGCCATTTGCAATTCGCCATTTGCCATTTGCTATTACCCAGTAGCCATTTGCCATTTGCCATTTGCCTGGGCGTCCAGACGGGAATCGCATAAAATCTGCGCAGGAATCGTCGCCAGGCGGAGACAATGCGAGTACCATAAAAACGGAGTTATCGTTGGGTAAATATCAGAAGAGCCCCCCCGGCTCAATTTAGTCGGCGTCTAGACAAAACATGGCATTAAATAAATAAATAAATCGCAGCAGCAGCAACAACAACAACAACAACAGCAAATATAACAACAATTTCAGCGCATCGACAAAACCGCAGAAACGGAAGAGACGCGAACAATTTATGGCCACGATTTGGGCGTGTGTGAAGTAAAAAGTATGTTGCACACATGTCCAATGAAGGTCAATAGCTGGGCCGATGAGCGTGTGAAATTGTGGGCATGGCCAGTCAGCCTAGTCAGCTGCGGGCCAACACATACACATGCATATATGTATATGCATATCCGACTCCTGCTATATAGCTATATGTTTATCTGGCTGTCTGGCTGTCGCTTCTGGCTGGCTCAAAACATGTTTTCGCATAAATTAAACTTCTTATCTGCAGTAAAACATTTGACGCCATTGTTGTTGCTATAGTTGTTGTTGATGTTGATGTTATTGTTGCTGTGTAGCCAGGAAATGTATAAACAGTCAACACCAACATGCAGCAGCAACAGCACCACAACAATAACAATAAAACTGAGCAGCTTTTTGAAAAATGCATGTGGAAATTGAAGGAAAAATGTCGCAAAATAAATAAATAGACGGGAAATGACATTTTATCGATGGTAATATTAATGATATGGGGGCAGTATGAATAATAATAATGATAATACTGCGTCTTTAAAGGTGGCTTAAATATATATATTTTTTAATTTTAATTTTTTGCGAATTGTGAGCTTAAATCAATATGTCAACTTTAGATTAACCTGAAATATACAAATTAAATTTTAACTATTATTGTTTGATTTAGCCCCTTATCAATTTTACTTTGTTTTCATTCCAGGGGTATATTGATATTCTTATATGCTAATTTTTAGTAGCTAAATATATGCACATTTGTATACATGTAATTTTGCATTTACATGTTTTTCTATTAGCGACTCTTCCCTGCTTTGAGCAACCCAAATTTAATTGCTCGGCGCTGAGTTTGTTTACAACTGTGTACACAAATTAATTATGCAGCTATGTGATGTGCTCCCACACACACCCAAGCTACACACACCCAGCTCATATCGCTCAGTGAGTTTAACATTTGCCAAAAAAATAATCGCTTGACGCACTCAGCCTGAAGAAAATTTATGCGTGGCAAGCCAAAATACATCCTGCAGGCGCTTGCTTGCCACAAAACACCCATTTGCATAGCCAACACGACTAGCTGCTCAGCACAGACACAGACACAGATACAAATACATACACAAATACAGATACAGATGGAAGTGCACTGAGCGCTTGTTTAAATAATTAACATAATTTTGGCAAACATTCACTCAGGCATCATTTTCAGATAATTATCATGCAACTTTTTGTGGCGCCTTTAGTATTACATGCTACATAATGCTAATAATTTTTGGTTCGTTTTTCTTTTTTAATTTTCTAAATCATTTTTGTATAGATTTGCATAAAAAAAATTGTCAGCTGTCCAATAAGCATTTCGTTTTAACTCTCACTATTCGCATATCACTTATAACAATTACGAATGTATAATGTAAATGTAGATATATACATATATATGTTCATATATATATAATTTTATAATTCAGCCCGTTTGGGTGTGTGGCTCCTAAAATGTTTAAGGCGTGTGAATTGTCTTCTTTTTTAGCATTTATCGCACATCATGCGAAATATTATATAAAAAGCTATTAGCGCTTTTAATTGTTACGTCTTAGCAGTACTTATTGTTATTGTTGTTGTCGGTATTGTTTGTATTTTATATGTCACTTGAACGTGTTTGTACTACCCAAGTGCGTTCATAGTTAAACATCGAGATGTTCATAATTATGAATTGCAGCTCGTGCAGGTCGTTTAAGCCAGTGTTGGCCATTAGAACCTGGTTGTTGTGGCTAAGGGTGAAATACATTTAAGCTTATTTTTACTTAAGTCAACTTAAATTAGCTTGAGACCAAAATTCATCTGACGCTGAAATTGCAAAATAAAAATTTCACCATTGGGTTTCTGGAGTTTTATATTACGATTTTTATTACAAATCATTTTTTTTTTAAGCATTTATTGATTGGTTTTCAAGGACTCTTCATGCCAAGTGGCTTAAAAAAATATTAAACAAAAATAAGAAGTAAACATTTACCCAGCTTAAGTAGGTTGCAGACTAATTTTGGTGTTTTGACCAACTTTCAAGTCATTGGCCCTGAACGAAATCACATCCACTTTTTATTTCAGCCAAATCTGGGACTCACCCACATTTTTTTGCCGCATCATCCAAATAGTAAACATACAGCGGAAAAATGAACGAAAAGAAAACATAGAGAAAAACTGAGCTGAAGACGTTCACTAGAATTTGCCAGTCGGGGCCGGCTGCAACATCAATACGAAAACATATATAAATACAAGCAGAAATAGAAACACAAATACAAGTAAAAACATAAGCGGCAACAAAATATCCAATGGGAGCAACATATGACAACAAACAAACAAGCAGCAGCAGCAGCAAACACAACAATGGTCGATAAACAGCCTTTTGGAATATATGTCAATCGGCCGATTGGAGCAGCAATAACTGAAAAAATATATATCGAAACTGGCTCGAGAAATGTTTTTAATATTTTTGCTTATATTGCAACAAATGTAAACAGGAACAGAGCTCGCTACAACGAATGGCAACAACAACAACAACAACATCAACACGAAACGCCTCCATGACACATTTACCAACATTTAGTTGTTGCTTTTGGCCAATGCTTTGAATGACAAATATTGTTGAATTTTTTGTGGCAAGCCCCGTTGTGTTGTTGTTGTTGTTGATGTTGATGTTGATGTTGTTGTTGTTGTCATTGTTGCTGCTACTGCTGTTGCTGTTGCCTGGAAAACCAAATACATAAACAACGCCAGCGGCTCAGCTGCTGTTTCTGGTCTCGTGCTTTTTTCAACTATAGGTTTTCCCCATAAAAAAATATAATTAAAATGAAGAAAATTTAATACTCTGGCTTATATATATTCAATATAATTTATCGTCCAAGCAAAATTGTAACTTTTTAGCTGAATAAAAAAGTGTCTCTAAATGTTACTGCATTTTAAACTAAAATATTAAGCCAAATTTACAGTCAACGTTGTTAATGGTATAGGTGAAAGCACCTATAGTTTCTCTCATATAAATTAAATTTATTACTCTAGCAATTTTTTAGGAAGATAAAACAAAAATATACCTCTAAATTATGCTTAATTTTAAACTTTAATTTAAGCAAAATGTAAGTAAATGATTTCTATCTATATATGAATTATAGTTTGAACTATAGTTGCTTCATTATTTATTATGTGTTGCATTGACTTTATTTTTGATTTTAAGTATAAATCAACTTTTTGATATATAATATATAATATTTTTAAAGAACGTAAAAATAAAGGTACTTTAAATTATACTTTTAGATCTTTTAAGTTATATTTATGACTACTGCTCTTTATTACCTCTATATAAGTATAGAAACTGAAACCTTTTACTTACCGCAGACAATTTAAGTTACATGAGCAGGTTAAAAGAGTGTGCACAGATCGTCTTACCAAGTTGTAATACTCCCAATCGAATGGCATCGAAAACCACTTTCGATGTCGCCTACTGCACCATTAGCAGATATTTCTTTTTCCTTTTTATTTTTGGCTTGGAAAAAATACATTTGTGGTTGAATCACGAAAAGAAAAATGCGGCGCCGACTAGGCTAGATGATTATATAATATTTGTCAGAGAGTATTGCAAATTGTGAGACATAGGTAAAGACCTGAAGACAGAGAGAGATAGAAAGAGCGGCGGAGAGGCAGTTGCAGATGCATAATGGAAGGAGGTGCATGCGCTCAATGAATGGAATTTCTTGCCAAATATCAAACCAAGTTTGTGCAACAGCAGCCATGTTTCTAAGCGCACATTAAGAAATATTTTATTTGTATATAATCAACATAAAGTATACGCTAAGTTGGAGGCTGCCGTTGGCTCACATGCCACATAACAATCAACACATAATTTCGCTGCTCCTCAGCAATAAAGCCAAAACTACCGCATTTCGGAGCCGCATACAGTTGCTGTTGTGGTAATTATTATTATTATTATTATTAGTTGTAGCTGCTTGATTATAGTCGTTGCTTAGCTGGTGTAGGCGAAACATGTGTCGAGTGTGACACTTATTGCAAAATAGACAAATGCACATTATGTGCGGCTTTCTCTGCTATGTTACAGCTAGCTAACTTCTTATACTACAAATTATGAAACTATAAAAAAAATTATTTCAAATCATATTATTTTTCTTACCTTACAACATGTTTATTTAATGGTTGCAACATCATTATATTTAAAATTTCAATACTAATAAAATATGTGATTACTAAAAACTCAACATTTTTTATTAAATATTAATATTAGGAAATGTTTTTCCCACAAACAAAAAGAATTGTCATTTCACATAAATATTTAAATATGTCTGAGCTCAAGGCTTATTGGGTTTTGTGTGGTAAATTTTTTGTATTGTTTCAGTGTAGTATTGCTCTGTAAATATTAAGCTTTGTTGAGTGTTGAGAAGTCGGCGACATCAGTTTGCTGTACAGCTTGTCAATTTCGACACTCAAACAACTGGATATGGAAATGAGGCACCCAACAACAAAATGTGTCAGCCGAAAAGAGGCAAACGAAAAAATCGCTGCGTAAATCACATCCTGACAAGGCCAAGAGACGATTTGCTGGCAGCATCTGCGTGTCAAGAGTCAGACATAAATAAAACAAGCTAAAAAAAACGACTTGCCCCACATGCACCTCGTCCCTCCTATCGCCCTCTTTTTCTCTCCCTCTTTTACACATATACTCTTACAAATAATTTCAGTGTCAAGCAGCAAGTATGCCACAAAAAAAAATACAGACGTTAACATAAGCAATACAGTCAAAAGTTGCCACAGCAGCATACAATAAATCATTTACAACTACAACAAAACCAACAACAATTTGCGCCTACTGACCTTGAGTCGAGGCATTAAATTGCAACAGTTTTTTGTATGTTTTTTTTAAAAAAAAAAAACTTTGCAACAGCTGGCAATTTTTTTGTTGTAGTTTTGGGCAAGTTTGACGCCAAAACTTAATACCTAAAATGTTGCAAGAACATCCGCAATGCGCTAAAAATAATACTCGTCTTTTAGATACCCTGTTAAATGAATTATTCCGGATGTTTTATCTTACATTATATTATATATATTATATTATATTATATTATATTATACATTAAATTATATTATATATATTATAGATAGATAGATCAATTAAATTCTTTTTGTCTTTCAAACTCATAGAAGTAAAATTAGTTACCCACTTAATATATAAACTAACTCAGCTGGATAAATGTATTAGTTAATCATAGGCATTTTATGCCTTATATAATTCAAGGGTATCAAATGCAGACACAGCAAACAAGCGTTCGATTTAATTACATTAAATCCAATTACACCAACAACAATTAAAGCAGCAACAAATTGGCTGAGTAGGCGTGCCAATATTTACCGCCACAGTTGCTGGCCTTACTCCTGGCCACCGAATGGGGAGTGGGTAGACCGTGGTCATGAGATTCTAGGGGGCAATTACAAGATATGGTCAATTATGTTAGTTTAAATGCTGTCAAAATTAAATATGCATATTGCCTTACCTCTGCATCCCGATTTTGTAAGAATACATGTAATAATGGTGATTTAATTTTATGATCATGGGTTTAGTGACCGTCTATCATTGAACAGCACTCGAATGCAGCTCTGGCAAAATGGCTCGGGCCAAGGCCAACAGTAATCGCAGTAACGGATCATAACCAGAAAATAATCACCATTATCTGCATCATAATAATGATTGTTGCAAAATGTGGGAAAGCCCTTACGTGCATTCGTTGACAAAAGATGCAATTGACTTTGCCCAAATACTGCGATAAGTAAAGTTGACTTAAAAAATAAACAACGAATCCGAGACTCAAATCGACATTTCGCCTGCATATTTCTTTTGAAATGAAAACGTAACCAACAACTAGACTCGATCTGAATCCCAAATGCAGACAGGCAAGCGCTGCCAACTGCTGGCGGCTGATGCGGGCAGATAGGCAGATATTTCAACCTATTTCGACAGACGCTGGCTTTGCGGGTGCAGTGGGGCGTGTTGTGGATGTGGAGGAGCTTGAGGTTTGTGCAAATGCAATTACCTTGGCAGCGGCTGTAAACGTAACACCAAACACTGAAACCGAGTCAGTAAGACAGCAACAACAATAACAACAGCAATCAGCGAATAACGGCACGAACCGAAAAAGCCCACACGAAGCGGGCTGAGTGCGAAAAACGAAAGACTTAGGCAAAAAACTTGCTTGGCACGCGCTGCACACAAAACAAAAATAAAAAAAATAACAACAACAACAACAAACGTCACGTCGCGTCGCCAGCAGACAAAACAAACGTACAACTTGATAATATAATAGATATGTGTTTTGTTGCCTGAACGATAAAGCAAACTAGCTCGATCTGTTTGTGTGTGTCGCATGGGGGTGTCGAACATGTTGGAACTCAAATTTACACTTTACTTTTATGCATCCAATGGGGGCCAATTCATTGACTCAGGTCAGCCACATTGGTGATCAGTAGCTGTAGATCATGGACTTTATATGGCCATGAAACAATATTGGAAACAAATGTGAAATAGTTTAAGTGCTACTATTAAATTAAATTAAATCAACGAAATTAATTGTAGCATATATGCTTAAGATATTATTAATTATTAATTATTATTATTATCACCATTATTATTACTATTATTATTTTTATCATTATTATTATTAATTGCCAATTGTAATTATTATTAAAACTGTTTATTTCGACTGTGCGTTAATTGAGGATCAAGAAGACTGTGAATATTTACAATTTGTAGTACTAGCAGCTATCAGTCGAACAAAAAATGAGCCACTAACAATAACAAAGCTGATCACTTCCCATCGAGTTGCAACAAGTTGGCATCGAGCTTGCTGCAGCTGTTGTCCGGCTCAAACCTAGCTCGCCTGGCTGCTCATGGCGAACGCTTCAAGTCAGTTGGGAAACGAAGCTTCAGCAAATCGGTTGGCAGGTGAAACTTGCTCGAAGCGCGTGCGCGTAGATCACTCGAATAATATTTATATATTTTAATTGCATTAACAAATTAACAATTCAAATTCTTTATTTCGCGAAGGATGCACAGCAATTCAACAAATTTCCAGCTGTCATAATAAATATAAAAAAAAATAGTTTTGCAAGTGAAGTTTTTTTGTTAATCAGCTATAAAGCGACGTAATCGTTCCGCTTTGGTGCAAGCAACTGTTGCATTGCCAATTTAATTCGAGTGAGTGTGTTGTGTGCCTGTGAGTGTAAGAAGAGACATTCTCTCTCCCTCTCTCTCCCTCGAACTGTGGCTGTTGCTCTTTCTGTGACTCTGTCAGATGGGGACAAGTTGCGCATATGGGTTTGGGCCATGGCCAACGGCGCTGCTGTTGCACTGCCTTGCGGCATTATTGGTCTGCGGCAGCGCCGGCGCCTTCACAATACTCTCGCCCTTCAGCTACAGCTCGCTGAGCTTCAAGAATCTGCTCAACAGCGTCCTGCTCTCGAGCAATGCCAATCTGGCTGGTGGCGGTCGCAGTCTGAAGTCCGATGTGCTCGAAGATGCCTCACTGATAACTGTAAGTACCCGAAAAACCACTCTGTTGCAACAAGAGCCAACGTCAACGTCGGCATTGACACTTGTTATTGTTATTACTGTTATTGTTGTTGTTACTGTTGTTACTGTTCCTGCTGCTGCTGTTACCCTAAATGTTACCGGTTGAGGTTTTTCTCAGTTTTACCTTTACCTTATCCAGCAGGTACCAACTTGATATTTCAGTTATGATTTTGTCTGAACAGTTTTTCTATGTTAAATAAATTTACACTTGTGTATATATTTTTTTTCTCTTCTCGCATCACACTGTTCGTTCAAGAAAGAAAGAAAGTTTCTTCATTTTCGTATTTATAGTTTCTGCAGTTCGTTGACTTCGTCTGTTGCGCCCATTGTTTACATGGGTTTCAGTGTCAGAACTTTATTACTACTGCCCCGCCAGAGGTCTTTGTAATCATCTCCAAGCACGTGAAGCACTCACAATTGATTTATTGGCCACAGACAGTTGCCGTTTGCCAGTTCTTTTTCATTGAGTTCCACTTTTTCTGCGACTACTGGAATTGGTTCAAATACTACGTTTTTTATTATACATTCTTATTATGAATCTTGAAACTTTTGTGGGGTACTCTTAATAGAACATTTGCTAGAAAAAATTATATTGAAGACAGATTTATATTTTCTCACATTCAGTCTTGCCAGAGCCTAGAAAAATAATCTATCAAATTTAAAACGAAAGTGGGAAAAATTGGTTATAAAAAAAAAATATATTGAAAATTATTAAATTAATCTCTTGTGGCTCTTGACCCGAAAGCCCCATTGACCGTTAGCTAACCTAGTTTAAGTAGCTGCAATTAGATGATTTCATTTAGGTTTAGCTAAATATTGTTATTTTAAATGCAATTGTTTATTTTTCTTGCGTTTTATTTAAGGTCACGCTGAAATTAAAATGAAATTTGCATTTCGTGGGAATTAAAAAATTCACTTAAAAATACAAAAAATTTCGGTGTTTATTATTATTATTTTTGTGAGGCAGTTAAACATCAAGGGTACGAAGCACATGTTTAAGTCTGCAAATATTACCGAGGATTACCAAACAAGTTTTAAAGGTGGGGTTACCATGTTGTCATCAATTTCAATAATGTGCTCAATAATCACAAGCAGACGAAAATTGACAAAGCCAATAAACTGGACAAACACAAAATTATTAACCACATGCCAAACGGCAGCAGCAACAACAACAACAAGTCACATTACCAAATAGAAGTGGCCAGTAGGGTGTAAGAGGAGGCGGGGGGGAAGGGGTGAAGTTACGTTATAATGTAACGTGCATTATGCGATTTACGTGCGTTTTAAACCTGACAGGGAGATAGATATGCCAGCATTGTCACCGGGGTAACGACATATATAAAAGTCTTGAATCGAAACAGAAACTGAAACTGAAACTGAATCTTATGCAAAGTCATGGCTGGGCTTTCAAATGCGAACAACAAGCTTGGCAAACTAAAAAGGCAAAAGCCCAACAACCTCTTCAACAATTTCTGCACGTTGCCAATTGCATAACCGTCTTGGAGTGGGCTGTGGGGAGTGGGGAGTGAGAGACACCTTTTAATGGCAGCAATAACAAATTGGAAATTGTCAACTGTGTACACCCAAACACACACACATTTACACACACATACACATACATAATAATCAACATGCAATTAGGCTAACCTGTCGGCTGGCTGACTGACTTTGAAATATGGGTTAGGAGACCTCGTTTCACGTGCCCAACACTTACCGTACCTTCGTACCGTACTTTCCGTGCCCAGCTTGGGGACAATGTCTCCGGCCCATGTTTCTGGTCTCCATTGTTTAGTCAGCACTTTGTGCTCTACACATCACAACAATAAGGAAATGCGATTGCAACAGTTTTTTTTTTTTTTTCCTTTTGTTTTTCTTTATTCGTTTCTATTATAATTTTGCTGTTGTTGGATTTGGTTTACTTTGGGCATGTGCCTTTGTTTTTCTTCTCTGTTTTTAAGGTTTTGGCAGCGTCTTAATTTGAATTTGAAGAGTTTCCGCATAGTTTTTGCATGCCAAATACGAACAGATTTGTAAATGGTTGTCATCAACTTGATTACGTCGTTTCACAAATGGACAGTTGAAGTGTGTCTGGCATTATGGCCGTAATAAAGAAAAGTAATCAGAGTTTAAAATGGCATTTAGCACGCATAATCTGTTAATTATACAATCTCCCCAAATACACATGTGCGGCTAATGTACACAATTCGAAGTTTAAAAGTTGACAATGCTCTTTAAAGTTGTTAAAAAAAATATATATATATCTTATGGTTACTTAACAATTTTTTGACAGTTGTAGAAATTTAAACAAGTAAATTTTTTGAAAATATTAGCAATTGCAAAAGATGAACAAAACTAATTATGTATAGCCAGATGAAACCATTTTATCTTATCAAATCTTTTTTAGAATATCAATAGACATTAAAATTAGGCTTCCCAATTCATATACATTATATTTACTAATTCAAAAATATATTGTTAAATTCGTAGAAAATATGAGCAGAATAAAACCAATTTGAAATGATAAATTAAATCAAAGTGTATTAAAACAGAATTTAAAAAACCTTTAACAAACTACAAACCATTCTTAAATTGTTGTTTTTCACTTAAAACCTAATCATTGAAATAACAGTCTAAGATATTAAGCCAAATTGAGCCGTTTAACATAAAAGTTCAAATGTGATTAACCTATGTGTTTTGATGTCATTAAATTGATGTCAGGCCACCAAAGCATAGCAAATGCAAACCATGGCGAATTCGAGATTAGAAATATTTGAACATAAATATATAAATAAACATATAATTATATATATATATAAATATATATATATATATACACTCAAGAAAAACTGGTTGGGATCGTGTCGAGACGTTTCAAATAGCTGCCGGGCAATTATAATCCCAAAGATTATTATGATGATGCCGATGTGCACGACAGACACTAATAAAAAGAGAAGTCAATATCAAGGTCAGTTACAAAATCAGCAATGCTAAGATTCAATATCGAATCCAAACGTGGCTCGGTTTCCTTGCGGCAAGTCGCAACGCATCACTAGAAATCAAAAGTGTTTTATGCAAATGTGCTCAGCCCATAAAACACTTCAACAAACACCATATACAATCATAAATATGCATTGACTCGTCAAAAGCTTGGATAAACAATAATAATAACAACAACAAATAATCGAATGCGTGTATAAAAATAAAGCTAACAGCCCCGCCTCAAAACCGCACAGCAAACACACATTGGTAATTAGCATGGACACAAACCACAACAACAACACACACAAAAATAAAGTGGGTCATGATGCGACCAAAAGGTGATAATCATTTTTTTATTTTGGCTAAAAAACACTTAGTTCAATTAGATGAACGGCAAATGCCATAAAACATCAACGACGGAAATTATACGTAGAAAAAGTTTGAAATAATATTCATATTTACATAGGTCGCAGTAAATTTTATGACTCTTTCCTCATATTCACATTTATTTAATTACAGTTTTTGACTCCGACTTTTTATTTGTTTACATTGCTCTTGCTTACTTTTATTTTTTTTTAATGTGGTATGTCAGAGTTTTTAATGTTTTCAAATCGGAACTAAAATAAATATTTGAATATGTGTGCAATATTTTTACAAAACTTTTCAGAGTCAGTTTTTAAATTAATTGCTAGCGATTTGTTGATGCAAAATAAAAACTTTGATTTCATTTTAGCAGTTGTTATTACAATTAAATTCCAGCAAAATTTTTAAATTATAATAATAACTTAGATTTAAATTTGTTGGTAGTAAAGTTAAATAAAAAATTCGACACTTTAGAAAAAATAATAAATACTTTGTCCAAATTTCGCAAGGCTGCTTATAATATTTATTAAAGACTAAAAATAAAATATATAAAAAACACTATTAACACACATAATGCGATTTATTACCAGCAATTCAATAATTTTACTTGTAAGCAAAAAATAAATATTACTGCAAGTTGTTGCTTTTTGATTGCCACACATTTTGCGTAGATTTCAACAGCTCTTAAAATTTTCCAACACCATGCCATGATTGGCCAATGGGTGAGGGGAAGAGATCGCCATCGTCTCATCCCAGCTACTTGTGAGATGCGACTGCAACTTGGCAGTGTTGGCCGAGTTTAACAACTTTACTAACCAACGCCTTGTGGCTTGAGCAAATATTGTCTGTGCCATTTTGGCCAGCACGCAAAGTGTGTAAAGCGGTTATTTGCCAAGAAAAACAAAAGCCTAAAGTCAACGGTTGAAATAATGCAGCTGCGGCATTTTATTCTTTGTATGCATATTTTTGAAAGAAACTTCAAAAGGAATTGCATAACAAAGTCGCTAGGAAATTGCCAAAAATAAATAATAGATAGAAAAAAAAAACACCTAAAATATATGCCCCAACATTAGCAAGAGCATGGAAAAGGAAAGAAATATTTCAGTGGCTCAGTTTTTTGGTACCACTTCCTCGTGTTGGCCAACCAGCCGGCAAAGTCAGTTGGCCAATGCAATTGTTAATACTTACTTATTAAAAGAGCGTTTTGTTGTTGTTGTTGTTGTTGTTGCTGTTGCTCAGCAGTGGCTATTCCGATTCGCTGCCAAGGTTAATTAAAATGCCAAACAGCTTCAACTGCTCGTATTTTCTTTCTTACTCTCTCACTCTGTTGTTATCTCTTTCTCTCTCTCTCTGTCTTTCGATCTGTGGCTCTCTGGTTTTGTGCAATCGCGTGTTTCATAAATTTTTTAACTATTGTTTTATAAGCCAACAATTATTTCGGCACCCCTCGACGACTAAAAAAAAAACTAAAGCACTCCAACGATTGTATAACACTGCACATACTTATCAAATTTATCACGAAACATTAAAAGTCTATAGACATTATGCACTGGCGGAAAAAGAGAGGCACAAGTTTGAATGTATGTTGTCATACCCGGCGTATGCGTAATACGTGACTGTTCTGCTTGGTGCGTCACCTCAAATAAAATTCTTATGCTGAATACTTAATGATATTTGTGATGTTTGATAGATTGCCTGCTTGAACAAATTTATTATGACATCTAGGAACTGAATTTGATTTTTGTTAATAAGGAAATTATTTTTGGGAAAACGTAATTACATGTTAAACGTTTGTAAGAGTACACCTTGAAATGCGCTGCAGATTAACTGAAAAAAAATATAATATCAAAAATACCTTATATTGGAGAGCTACTTCTAAAGTGCAACGATATTTTAGAGTGCAACTTGCTTGATTTTCAAAAACATTTTTAATTTAAATAAATAAATAAATAAATAATAATTTGGAATGAATTTTGAGCCGCAAAGTTGCTGATTGCTGCCTAATACACTAATTTGTACATTTTGTCAGTTTATGTTCAGCATATCAAAGTTGTTTTTCCTCTTTTAATAATTTGATAATTTTTAAGTTTGAACAGTCTTTATAGAGATTATCCAGCATGACAATAGTAGGCAGTGTCTGGCAGAGTTTGCGGCTTGTTTAACTTGTTGATGCTGCAAATTAAAATTCATTAGCCCAAATTGCTGTGGTTGAGGCCCAGACGATGTCGCTGCTGGCACCGACAGCAAATCCACCTGCTCGGCAGAGTTATGCAAATTGGAAAAGCTGAAAAAAGCTAGTGATGTGTGGGAATGGGAATGGGAATGGGAAGGGCAGATCTGCAGCAACTCAATTTCACACTGCCATGACTTGCACTTGCGATTCTAATGGAATTTTTCTTGTTTGGTTTTCTCGATTTTTTTTCCTTTGTCGTTGGTCTCTTTGGACAGCCGAAATTAATACGCAAATACGGGTATCCATCGGAGACGCACACAGTGGTTACCAAGGATGGATACATACTGGAAATGCATCGCATACCGAAGAAAGGAGCTCAGCCAGTGCTGCTCATGCACGGCATACTGGATACCTCAGCTACCTGGGTGCTAATGGGACCAAAGTCGGGATTGGGTGAGTGAAGCAAACTAAATATTGCATATAACTTTAATAAATTCCAAATACTTTTGAAAGCAAGTTAAAAAGCTAAATGAAAGTTGAAGTATTTTTGTAATGAGTTCAACTTTTCAGGTTATATGCTCTCCGATCTGGGCTATGATGTGTGGATGGGTAATTCGCGTGGCAATCGCTACTCAAAGAATCACACGAGCCTCAACAGTGACTATCAGGAGTTCTGGGACTTTACGTTCCACGAGATGGGCAAATATGATTTACCCGCGAACATTGACTATATACTGAGCAAAACCGGCTACGAGCAGCTCCATTATATTGGCCACTCTCAGGGCACCGCCATCTTTTGGGTGTTGTGCTCCGAGCAGCCGGCCTATTCGCAGAAAATCACATCGATGCACGCACTGGCGCCCATTGCTTATATCCACGATATGAAGAGTCCGCTGTTCCGAACACTCGTTTTATTCCTGGATTTCCTAACGGTAAGTGGTGAATATTTTGCATTCCCCCGTTGCGATTTAAATGGATTTTCTGTTTGGGATTATTTTTACAGGCAGCGACGCGAATGCTGCGCATCACGGAATTCATGCCCAACACGAAATTCCTTGTGGACCACAGTCAGGTTGTGTGCCACGACAATGCCATGACGCAGGATGTCTGCTCGAATATCCTGTTCCTGGTCGCTGGTTACAACTCCGAACAGCTGAACAAGGTAATGTTGCCAAAAACCACCAGCTGCAGCACTCGTTTCAGGCATTTTGCGTGTTTTGTCTAAAATGTTTTTGGCCAAGGATTTGAATTTTTCATTTTCACATTCGATTGCCCATCGTTGCTGTTGCAATTGTGGTCAGTTTGTTCAGTTTCTGATTCATGCAAATGTCTTCATTAAGTGGCCACTTAATTAGGGTAACCACATAGAGTATGTTAACCAATTGATAGAATGTGATGGAAAGGCCATTGAAGGGCCAATTTTGTAGCTAAAAACAGTAACTATTTGAATTGCTTATTTCGTTAATCCAGCAAACAGCAGGAAAATCGTAGAGAGCACATTGGCAACCAAAGGCGCCCAGTTAGAATTGGCAATCAAAAAGTGCATTTCAAATTTAAAGAAACGATCAAATTTGTAGCAGACTTCATTTATAAATTGAAATTCCCGAAGAATCAGAATCCTATATCAACTAAACTTACTTTTCTTTCTGCTATACCTCTCTCTATTGCTCTGGTCTAAACCATCCAAGCATTCATTAACCAGTCCAAATTTGATAGTTACTTGTTGACTACAAATAAGCAATTTGAACACCCGCAGATTTGAAATTATGACCCACAAATGGGTGCAGTGCGTGCCTAAATTACATGCACAACATGCACAGCAGGTGAATGGTTTGTGCAACAATGTTATTATCAACACTGCAATTGGGTGGCTCCACTTCGCCCCTTGTTGTTGCTCCCGTTTTGTGGGTAGGAGCTGGGAATTTAACATAATTAACTGGCACAGGCAAACAGCAGAACGATGAAACAGCAAATAAGCGACAATCTATGCAAATTACCCACGTTGCAACCCCTTTAACCCTATGTATTTTGCGGGGGGCGTTAGATGGAAGAGGTAGGCCAGCATTGTCAAGTGTTCACGCTGCGTATACGTAACATGGCTCGGTGACACAAAAGCTATACTTAAATGTTTAGTCCCAGCAGGGACATAGTTGAGAACTTGCATATTCAGAGAACTGAATAGTTTTGAGCGAACGATGCGTTTTCAAAGCGAATAGAATTTTTTAGCAGATTCAATTTAAATTCTGTTAAGGGATGCATAGCTAAAAATCATGCATAAAAAAATTTAAAACACATCATAAGGAACAGATTAAAAAAAAATGGTATTTTAAGCCAGTTTGAGTCATTAATAAGAATAATATTTAAAATCGCAATTTCATCTGCAAATTTATTAACATATTCTGTTCCAAGTTTTCTACTGCCTTATCTTCTCCAAAACCAGATTGATTGAGTTTTTAGATTATACATTTGAATTTAAAATTAAAAATATGATCTATAAATTAATTTGAAATATAAATATTTATAAGACGAATTCTAAATTGAGGCAGAGTAGAATTTGAAGCCATTCCTCTACATGATTTCAGTTAGAATCTCCGCTATCTCTTTAAAATAAACTGAGTTTTTTATTATAAATAATTTAATAATATTATTATATATTTTTATTATGAAAATAATTACATAATATTGTTATTATCCACCAATTTTAGACAATGCTGCCTGTAATGCTTAGCCATACTCCTTCTGGTGCGTCGATCAAGCAATTGGAGCACTTTGGTCAACTGATGAAGTCGGGACACTTTCGTAAATTCGATCGAGGCTATTTGAGGAATCAGCTGGAATACAATCGCATGACGCCGCCGGATTACGATCTGTCACGTGTCAAGGTGCCGGTGGCTTTGTATTACTCCGTGAATGATCTGCTCGTGTCGACGACGGGCGTGGATCGGCTGGCGAGGGAGTTGCCCAATGTTATAGAAAAGTATCTGGTGCCGATGGAACGCTTCAATCACTTGGACTTTCTGTGGGCAATCGATGTGAAGCCGCTGGTTTACAATCGTCTGGTGCGCAATTTACGACGCGTTGAGAACCACAGGGCCAAGTTGACAGCCAATTTGGCCAGTTTCCTAGCCATGCAGCTGCAGCGACAGCAATTCCAGAATCAAATACAAATGCAGACAACGCTCCAATCAGCTCTGCCGCCCAATGTTCACTTGCCCCACAGACTGGACGAGGACATACCTCTACCAGCTGCCACAACAACACCAACAACAACGCCAGCGACAACAACAACAACAACAGCGTCGATAGAGGCAACGGGAGCAGCGATGGAGGATGTTGTGGATGCCGCCACAACCACATCCGCATTGGAAGTGGCGTGACTTATCTGACTCGGAGCAGCGATATGCAGCGGGCAAGGTTCTCTCTTGTGTAATTTCATTTGACTGTGATGACATTTTAACAAAATATACGCTCTGATCCCAGCGTCAGCAGGCGGCAGATGCAACAACACCAACTCAGGCACGCCCAGCATCCACACAACATACACATTATAATCATTATTTTCTTCACTCCGAGCACACATAAAACCCCTCCTCATCCAATAAGCCTAAGTATTCTCCACTCCGCGTTACCCACATTTCAAATGTTTTACGTTATTTATGTATGTGTACAAATTTATGTAATTTTTATGTAACTCTTAATAATAAAGATATATTTAAGTTGATTTGCCAAGCTTTCTTTTTTTATAGTTTATTTTTACAAACATTAGGAAATATACATGTATGCCGCAAATGATGAAAATAATTCAAAATATCTTCATTAAATCATTCTGAAAGTTGAATAAGCTATTTTAATACTTTGATATGCATTTCACTTGAAGTTATTTTGCATTTGATTTGGCAGTTTTCAATTAGAATGACATTTTTTACTGATTTACAGATAAAAATTATGTATTTATACTTTTTTTAATTCTGTGTAAGAAACAGTGCCGATTTTTTTGAATTTTTAATCAATATAACTTTTTGTTTTGTCAATGAGTATAATTTTTTTACTTTTATCAATTTACTTGTGTCAAAATATTGCAAAAAATGCTACCGCCTGAAAGTAGGCAACAAGCATTATGCGACAGTTTTGGCGCGTTTTTAAACGCGTGCAGCAAGTCGCGTCAGGCGGCTGTCGCTGCGTGTTGCAAACCGCAGACAATTCAATAGCAATGAGACAGCTCGACACTTAATTGCAACTTAAAACGCAACTCATTGCGACAGACAGCGCGAAAAGTTTATCCATCGCAGCTGGTGGCGCCACAGGCAGTCGCTGCAGCTGCAACTCCTGCTGCTCTTCTGTTCCGTTTCGTTTCTGTTCTGGCTGCAATAGTTGCGCACTTCAAGCGACAAGTTTAAGCCGCATGGCAAATGAATTGCCATCATTTGTCGTCGTCCTCTGGGCGTCATTTACGAGTCGCCAAAGAAATGCAGCAGCAGAACGTGGGCCGGTTCCGGATGCGACCGCTGTGGTAAGCAAACTTATCTCGCGCACTGTTGCTAAATAAACAGGCAAACAACGAGCATTGCTCACCTGCAAAGGGACTCTCAACTCAATTCGTTCCAGTCTCATCTGCGGACTAGAATCCCCCGACTGCAGCGAAATAGGAAAACATTGACACTGCGGCCTTCTTGATTGCTTTTGCGATAGTTTGCGTGGGTTGACAGCAATGCGGCCTCGAATTGCTTCCTTACGCCTCTGAAATTAAAAAAGTTGAGCAATCAAAATTTATTGCATATATAGGACATTTACACTTAGAAAACGATACATTTTTTAAGCACATAAAAATATTTCAAAAATGTATTTAGCTTTTCTTTTGCACTAGCTTTAAAAAAATTATTTAGCTTTGCTTAAATTAAATTCTGTCAAACCCTCGATGAGCCTTAATGTTTAATGTTTAATTGCAAAGAAGAATAGATAATTTTTCCTTAACCCAGAAAACTTTCTGTTTTCTTAAAAAACGACACATTTTTTAAGCAAATAAAAATACTTCAAAAATGCGTTTAGCTTTTTTCCCACTACTTTAAAATATTATTTAGATTTGCTTAAATTTAATTCTATCAAACCCTCGATGAGCCTTAATGTAATTTAATTGCAAGGAAGAATATATAATTTTTTCTTAATTTAGAAAACTTACTGTTATCCTAATGCTTACACCAAAATGATCATATAAAATTAAAAAGGAAATAAATTTGCAATTGTTTTTAATCTGTTTGGTATTGTTTAAATATATATCTGTTGATATGGTGTTTAAAGTTAGATCTCCAGGATAACAAAGAGAAGGATAACAAATGGCAACTGACACAAACATAAGTTGAATATTTGTGTTGCAATTGGCGGAGTTGCCAAGTTGCCACTAAATGCAGCCCACATGTTTGCACATTAGCTTTAACTAACTTTTGCAGTCATCTCTCTCTCTCTCCCTCTCTCTCTCTCTCTCCATCTCTGCTTGTTTGTTCTTCTTCTCTTTTGCTTTTCCCCTTTTGTTTCTGTATTTTGCCCACATATTGTGGGCCCACATTAGATGCTCTGCACAAGTGGCACAAGTACTTTTGATTTGTCACCGCCACGCCCACGTAGCCATCTTGCTGCTGTCTCTTTCTAACTCAGTATTCCTGTCTTTCTCTAACTCTCCCTCTGCTCCTCCACTCGCTTTGCAGTCTGTGTAAACAAGACATAAACTACAACAAAATAATTAAAGTCAATTAGAGGTCCTTGTCGTGCCATATTGGAAGTCCTTGGCCTGGCTTACAGTCCTCATTGACTTAATTTGGCTTACCATGCTCTTGTGCATCTCCTGTTGCACTTCTCTCAGATACAGTTACACTTGCAACTACTGCGTTGCACATCATAATCACTTTACATTTAGTTACGTGTGACTTTTTGATGGCGAACTCGAAAGATTAAGTGCAAAGCCCATTAAAATTAAGCCACTTACATTTTCCGAACAACATTTCCATTAACACAGCTTTTTAATCACAGATTAATTTATTTACTTGAATTTTTACCTTCGCATCCCTGTCAACAATTCAATTTTTTGCGATACGCTTAACTATTTGATAATTGAATTACTAAAACAATAACACAATTATTCTCCCCTTATTTGTACTTGTTTTTATATATGCATTTTCAATGCAACAATAAACTTTTTCAAATGGCAGCTGAAAATAATTTTTAGAAACAGAAAACAGTTGCAAGTTTCAAGTGGTTGAGCAAATTTGTTGCACGACCATTGAAAGTGCCTTTCAATGACAATGCAGAAAAGGACAATGGTTCAGGGGCAGCCAATTGTTTTTCCAATAATCTTCATTGAGCCAGAAAAACAATTGTTGTTGAAGTGTCCTTTAGGAAAACACAGAGTTTAATGAGTGCTCTTATCCACTGAAATGACTAGCGATTGGAGGGCGTGGCAAAAGTTCCAACCTACTCGAAGAAACTTGTTTTTATTCGAGAAAATGTTGATTGAATCATTTTTAAGCGGAATTTAATACCCGATATTATTACATTAAGGGCTTATAAAACTCAACCTCGATTTTGCCCTACAGATAGAATAGAATTCTGTAAACATACATTTTCTGTTTAAAGTTTGCCTTAGTTATTCATATGTTTCTGCAGCTATTTACATGCCGAAGTTTTAATGAATTCCACTCCAAAATTGTGCAGGTTAGTTGCAAAAGTTAAATTGCGAAATCTAAACTAAAATATATTCTCAGCTCTCTGCGATTAAGAGACTTAAATAATAACAGTTCAATTATGCAAAACACACATTACACGGAATGAAAGTGTTGCAGGCACTGTAAGCAAACTTTAAATTAAACAATAATATGCATTCATCAGATAACAGAAGATTATTTGAATTGTTTTCATTTAAATGGAAAGCAGATTATTCATCCAGTAAAGAAAATGTTATTGCTAAAATCATAGAAAACATTTACAGATTACATGCAATGAATTTGCTAAGCCATTTGAATATGAATTTCAATATTGATTTTTTAAATTTATATATGTTTCAATTGTCTTAGTCTGTATACAATTTTGAACAGATAACTAAACTTTTGGGTAAAACATTTTGTAAATTAAAATAACTTATGATAGTCAAATTATGATATAAAGATTTTTTATCCAAATCTCCTTTTTTTTGACATGTTTAACAGAAAAGTTTTCAACTTTTCTTTAAGTACAATAATTAGCTGATATCTGACCACAAAACAGCCATTAAAACTTGAACAACAACGTAAATAATATTGAGCAGTACACAAATGTTTTGTTTTTTTGTCAACTCAACAGAAAATGTTTGACCATTGCCACAGCTAATAATATTGGCCAAAACCAACAAAAACAAAAACAATAATAATCACAACAGTAATAATAGCTACCAACTATCGAACGACATTTGTGTTGACTTTTTCTGTTGAGGTCAGCACAAAATTTGCAGCTAGAAAAAACAAAATAAAATAACCCATGAAATGTTCTAGGCGAGCGTGTGTGTAGTGGGCGTGGCCAGGGCACATTATGCGATATGATTAATACACAAAGAGGAGTTGAACTTTCCGCTGGCGCTCGTTGATTTTTACGAGGCTGGCGATAAGGACTAACGCGAAAAGTTGCAAGAAATTGGGCGCGTAATCACCCCTAATGAAGAGTCCTGCAAGAGTCCTGCAACAAAGGCCACATCGCTCAGGTGACTGACAGTGTAAATACAGTAAACACCTTTCAGACAACGACAAAAACTTCAATAACATCATTAAAATGCACAAAGGGGATCTGTAGGGGGGGTTGCGATGGGCACTCACTTAAATTGAGCAGGCAGTAGTAGCTGGCAGGACACTTACCACTTGGCAGTCAGCCAACATAAATATGACTTACAAAACGTCCAAAAGGACTTTGGCAAGCAAATTAGTTTGTCAAAACTGAAGGAGCTGCTCGAAAGCCAGCAGCAGCAGCAGCAGCAGAAGCCGAGTCCAGGAAGGATACCTTTAGAATTTTGTAAATTTTGAGATATTTAAGCAAATTTTGGCACTGTTGATACAAAAGGACTTTCAGTTGGGCGCCATTAAGTGTAAACAAAATATTAATCATACGCAACTTGCCACGCCAGCCGCACTCATCCCAAAGCTCATTAAAAGCGTTGCAAGTGAAAAATGGAAAATGGAAAATGGGGAAACATTTAAGTAGCAGCCAAAATCAGTGAAAACATTTCCAATTTACCCAAGCGAAATGTAATTTGAATACAAATTTTGGAGACCGAGTGCCCTTTGGCGCCACTTTTGCGTTGATCATCAATTGGCATTTTGAAGTGGTCGACATTTTGGATAGAAGTAAGCAATTTCGATTGAGAGGGACGTCAACTGCCAACTTGGGCATTAGCCATTCACTCACTTCTGGCCTTAGTTTTATGGCTTGGAAATTCATTAGGCCAATATTGAGCCGAAGCACTTCGTATGCAAATTTGTTTTTAGCTTAAAATGTAATTTTCAATATGCGAAATCTCGTCGCCAGCTTTCAACTGACGACGCCTTCCCCACATCTGGGCTGATGAGTGGGCGTGGCACTTTATTGCTTAACGATTATCGTCGCTTCAATTGGCATTTGCTACAAATTACTTTCAATGGAAATGGGAATGGTATCCGGATTGGAATTGGAAATGGAAGTTCTGACAAACTGAAATCTAATATAAATAAACCAACATTGGATGAAATCAAGTGTCACATTATAGACTCACCATAAAAAGCATTTATTAAATTTCATTCGCATTTTGCAAAATAGTTAATTTAAATTGAATTGTCATTTAAAAATCTGTGTAGAATCTGTGTTAGTCAGAGAACACGTAAAAAGAATCAATTATAGAAATACTCTAGAAAATAATTGCGCACTCAAGGAAAAATGCATTTATAAGTTGACACTTACGGAAATAATTTTCTCACATTTATTGCACAACCAAAAAAATTTGTGTTTTTATTTAGTGCCTTTAATTAATTTATAAATGTCAATTGGCTTAATATCGCTTTTTAGCTTGAAATACTTAAACATATTGGTTTTACTTTATTATTTTAAATTTCCGCTTGGCATTAATAATCTAAAGTTTCGTTGTAATATTAAACACATTTGGCAAACATATATTTATAGTCGTCTTAAACAAAAGTTATTTTTGTTTACATTTTGTAATCAATACTTGTTTATGCATTTGTTTATGATAACAGAGTCAATTTGATTTCATAAGCCGAAAGTAAAGCAATACTACTAAAAAATAACATGTGCTTGGAAAAAGTATTTAAAGTGCCGGCGATCGAATGCCAATCAATATAATCAAATCGCAGACAGCAAAAAATGAAATAATGAGTAACGAGTAAAATATTGGCATTAAAAGCCGGTTTCCAAGACGCCTGTAATCAATAGCAGGTTGAAAGTGAAATTTTGCTGACCGGGAAGCGCTATTCAAAATAAATATTTTTTTTTTGGTTTGTCCGTCTGCCAAACTGGGCCAAGTGTGCAAAATACAAAAGTAAAAACAAATAAGACAGCAACTAATCATATTAAAAATGATTGTAATTCATTCAAGTTCAGCTGCAGGCCCAGTGCCAAGAAAACAGTTGGCAACGCGAACGCAGCCAATTTACGAGAAATACAACCCAAAGCCACAGGCCAACTGAGAAAGAAACCCAAAGCCAGAGTCACACTGAGACTATGATTGAGACAGAAACTGAGACTAAGACTGGGACTGAGAGTCAGAGCCAGAGTCGGGAGACTAAGCGCTTCGCTGTGTGTGTTGGCCGTGTGTTGTTTTGGCGATTTATAAGCTCGAGTTGGGGCTACAAGCTGCTTAGTTCCTCGCCGTAAACATAACTAGTCACAACAGTGCGGCCCAGAGCGGAAGCAGACAATTAGTCGATCAGCAAGCAGCTAACAAGTTGATCAGTTAACAAGTTAAAAAGTTAACCAGTTGGGAGCGAACCGGAGCTCTTTAACAGGAGCAAGTTTTCTCAACGAAACGAAAAGAAACGAAAAGGCCAACGGGGGCAAAGTGAACGTACAACTTGTTTGGCGGTCTTTTATGTTTTTTTGTTATAATATAACATTCCTTTTGTTGTTGGCAATATAACATTCGATAGCAACAACAAAAACAACAACAACTAATTCATTGTCAACGCTACAATCGCATTCCAAGCCAAAATGTCGCGCATGCCAATGAACGCAGTCACATCGACGCCTCTGCTCCTACTGCTGCTGCTGACGACGATGCCGACGCAAATCTTTGGTAGAGCAGCCGGAATAGCAGGTGTCACAGAGACGACTCCACCGGAAGAGGATACAACATATGCAGGCCATCTAGAAACAAGTACGGTTGCCATCGAATTGGATTCCTCCACCGAGAAGGACATACAGATGTTTACCCAAATGCCGGATAATGGGCAAGCGACAACGGAGCAACCACTGCTCGAATCGGAGAGGCAGCAGTTGGCACCAGAGCGGGCAGATCAGGAACTTCGCAGTACTACAGAAACGGAATCAGCACCACAATTAAATATTGCAAGCAATTTGACCACGACAGAAACAGAACAAATATCAGCAGCAAACACAGAGCGATCTGCAGAATTGGCACAATATCGTGATTATCTGCAGGTGCAGGAAGATTTACTTAAGGAAACGGAGAAGCTTGCAGCCTACATAGAAACAGCAACAATTTTGCCAGATATAACCAACCATATCAACCATCTGGAAGCCCATTTCAAAACAGAAGAGACAGCTACGATTGCCGAGCCAGCCAAGTCGATTGATAGTGTTGATGAGACCACCTATAAGGAACCTCAGCAAGCGGATTCCAGCACTATTGAACCTACTCCATTTGAGTCTTCCTCATCTGGCGCCGATTCGATTAGCCTGATGGAAACCACTTTGATGCCAAGCAATTGGAAATACGTCGAATCTACTACAGAAATTGATTCGATCAATTTTAAGACAACTCCCGAACCCGAGACAGAGTCGGAGATTGTTACAAGTAGACCCACTGTAAGCAACGATGACCCCATCCAAAAGACACTGATGCACTTACTTGGCGTGATGAGCTCGAATGCGGTTGCTGAATTGCCCAAAATTGAGCCAGAAGCTCAATTTAGCAACGACGAAGAGGCCAATATGGAGTTAACCACTGACAGGGGTCTACTAGAGAGTAGCACCACAGAAACAGTGCCAGAAACAACTGAAGACAGCGCACCACTAGAAAGTACCACCATACACATAACTGAAATGGTGCCTGAAACAACAATTGACCCACCCAGAGAACAGTCTATGCTGACCAC